>CM077672.1:383266559-383866559 GCA_039707655.1 Elymus sibiricus | reverse complement strand
GTAATTTGTTCATACTTGTTAGATTTTATAAGGATACATGGGTATGCGGGTATGGGTTACATGATCCCATACCCGTACCCGCTCTACCCGATGGGTTTGAGATTTCCCTATTTATATACCCATGGGTAATTTTTTGTCCCATACCCTTACCCTAATAGGGTTTTTACCTGCCGGGTACGTGGGTAATGGGTACCCATTGCCATCCCTAACAGGGAAGGGCCAGGCACCCAGGGGTCTAGGACTCTGGGCACCCGAACATACCCGAGAGGAATGCCTACCTTTGGGCACCCGGACATACCCGAGAGGAATGCCTACCTTCGGGCACCCGGACAAGGCTGAAGCCCTTGCAATCTCTCTGGTGCCTCCGGGCACCCGAGGTCCAAGGACTCCAGGCACCCGGACCTTAGTGTGGAGCTATAAACTTATTTGAGAAACCCTTCCAATGCGTGTGGAATAATTGGAGGAATAATATGTGGAATATGATTGAGTTCCCCAACTCCCCAATCTCTGCAACCCCTCTTAATAGTACGGATTCTCCTACGACTCAAAAAGTAATTGAAAAACTTTCCGAGCCTCCGAAGAACACCGTCTTTTGCCCTTTTTGAATAGATGGGGTTACCGATGTCCATTGACCAATGAGAGAGACCAATGTCCTGAGATAAACTTGACAATTGGCATTAGTTCTTGTAAATCGTATTGTAATCAACACCAAAATCGTAATTGAGTGACAATTGCACTTTCACACTTGTTGTTCGTCGGCCACCTTGCAATCACTGGATTCATCATATGATGTCATGACTTGTGGGTCCAACATGCCGCAGCCAGCGACAACGGTAGTTGGAGAACTTATCGTCCTCACTTATCAGGTTGATGAGGTGGCCTCCTGCCCCTCGGAACTTGACATGCTCACACCGACTTCTTTTGACACCTTGGTCACTGATACGTCTCTGACGTATCTATAATTTTTGATTGTTTCATGCGATTATATTATCATTCTTAGATACTTTATATGAAATTTTATATCATTTTTGGGGACTAACCTATTAACTCAGTGCCTAGTGCCAGTTGCTGTTTTTTGCTTGTTTTTGGTTTTACAGAAAATCTATACCAAACGGAGTCCAAACGTTACGAAACTTTTTGATGATTTTTTTCTGGACATAAGAGACCCTAGAAGCTTCGGGGGAGGACCAGAAGACCTACGAGGAGATGGCAAGGCAACATGTCGCGCCCTGGGGTAGGCGCACCCTGATGCCTTGTGGGCCCCTCATGGCTTCGTCTGACCTAATTCCAGCGGTATAGATTTTCAAATATTCCAAAAACCCCAGAGAGCCACCCGAAACAATTTTTCCGCCGCCGCAAGTCTCTGTTCTTCCGCGATCCCATCTAGAGGCCTTTTCCGGTAATCTGCCGGAGGGGGAATCGATCACGGATCGCTTCTACATGAACCTTGCTGCCCTTCCGATGATGTGTGAGTAGTCCACCACAGACCTATGGGTCCATAGTGATTAGCTAGATGGCTTTCTCTCTCTCTTTGATCTTCAATACAATGTTCTCTTCAGAGATTGACGGTGTCCTGGACTAGGGGGTCCCGGCCTAGTCGGTCTAGTCCATGGGCCGGACTCGAGGCCCGTTGAAGAATAAGGACTCGGAGGCCTCCAACCTATAGAACCCGCATATCGGACCTCACCGAAGACTTGGCGTGTACCCCAAGAATGTTAGATTCGGCATGTAATTCCTAGATGGTAACCGACCATGTGTAACCCTAGATACCCCCGGTGCCTATATAAGCCGGAGGGTTTAGTCCGTAGAGGCATATACGCATTCATCATCATCCTTAGGGTTTAGACCATAACTCACGATCTCGAGGTAGATCAACTCTGTACTTCGCTACATCCATCATATAAGCAAGAGCAAGACGTAGGGTGTTACCTCCTTAAAGAGAGCCCGAACCTGGATAAAACCTCGTGTCCCCTGTCTCTTGTTACCCATCGATCCGATCTCACAGCTCGGCACCCCCCTACCAGAGATCTGCCGGTTTTGACACCGACATTGGTGCTTTCATTGAGAGCTCGCTGTTTGATCGCCTTGGAATGATGGCTTCACCGACGGACAATCTAAGTCCCCGTGGCACCACAGGTGCATCGACGATCTTCACCAACGGGCCGTCTGAGGGCCCGACAGATCCCAAGTCCCACTCCCCCTTCGAGGTGGTGGGGCGCGATCAGGAAACCTGTCTCGAGCTTTATGCTCCTCCGATCAGCTCGGCCGATGGGATCCGGTTGGAGGAAACCTCGGATCCGAGCTCCATCCTAAGGAATGGGCACGAGTTTGATCAGCCGGAAGAGACGGGCGTCTTGGACTTTAAGCCGAGCCCGGACCCCTCCTTTGTGCACTTTTCCCACGAGGAACGCGGGGGCACCGCAGAGCCCCCGATCGGGTTAAAATTCTTAATCCCACCCACCCCCCCACGTCGAGTATTGCCCAAGTAATTCGGGGCCACCCGACGTCTGGGACCTGGTCTATATAAAACAACGAGCCAAGGAGACACTCCGGCAATTCTGGTCGCGATTCTTGTTTGTCAAGAACATGATAACTGGCTGCCCCGACGTATAAGCACTTGCTGCCTTCCGTCACAACTGTCATGACGAGGGTATGCTAAACGCCCTTGCTCGGCGCCGAGTTCAAACTTTCTCCGAGCTCTCAGAGTTGGTGTCAAAATTTTACACCATTGAAGACGCCTGGCTGACTCGGGAATCAGCCCCCCCAAGCAAAACCAAAAAATACGACCTTGCACAGGGGCCGCCACCAAAGCGCCCCACGCTAGCAGAGTCATTGCTGAAAAGAAGGAAGACATGACCTCCGACCGTCCTGGACGGACTGTTGGATCAACCATGTCCTATACACTCTGTCTCGTTAAACACCAATCCAACTCACAGCCTTCGAGCTTGTTGGGTCGTGAAATAGGTGGCCAAGGGTGGCGAAGCCCTCCTGGCAAATAGGCCCGCCACAAACCATGCCACAAACACCTCGGACGAAGCCGAGGTCTTGACGATCTACCAAACATATGTATCAAAGAATCAAAGGAAACGGGCCCTGCACGAGCTCAGCCCCGTCCAGATACGCACACCTCCGGCTGTGTGGTTAGACACGCCAATCACATTTGTGGAGCACAATCAGCTGACAGTTGATCTAAGTCGGTGCCCAGCCGCCCTGGTCCTCGACCCCATAGTGGATGGATGCCGTCTGCATAAGGTGCTGATGGACGGTGGCCGCAGTTTGAATCTCATCTATAGAGACACTCTGCAAAAGATGCAATTAGATACAACCCGCATCCAACATAGCTTCATCACTTTCAAGGGAATCATCCCCGAAAGAGAGGCACGATGTGAGGGAAAGATTACTCTCAATGTGGTCTTCGGCACTCCCGAGAACTATCGGTCCGGGGAGTTAACATTCCACGTCGTACCCTTCTGAAGTGGTTATCACGCCCTTCTAGGGCGGGAGGCATTCATTAAATTCCATGCCATACCTCATTATGGGTATATGAAATTAAAAATGCTGGGCCCCAATGGAGTGATAACCGTCACCAGCAACCCAGAGAGGGGACTCAGGGCCGAAAATGAAACAGCCTCACTCGCCCTTGAATCGCTGGCAGAGGCCTTTGCAGCCGAGGAGTTGACGGCACTCCGGGCCACGGTCAACTCGGACGACGTCATTCTGGACAAGAGATCTAAATCAACATCGTTTAAACCAGCGGATGAAATTATCAAATTTCAAGTGCACCCAACGAACCCAAATAAAATGGCGCCCATTAGTGCCCAGATGGATCCAGAAATCGACGAAGCCCTACGAAGTTTCCTTCGGGAAAATGGGGACATCTTCGCCTGGCATCCCTCTGACATGCCAGGCATCCCAATAAACTTAGCTGAACACAGCTTGAACATCATAAAAGGATTCAAACCAGTTAAACAAGCACTTCGGCGATTCTCCGAGCCCAAGCGTCAAGCTATGGGGGAAGAACTGGCTAAACTATTAGAAGTCGGGTTCATTCGCGATATCAAGCACCTCGACATGCTGGCTAACCTGGTCATGGGCCCAAAAAAGATAAATCTTGGCGGCTTCGTGTTGATTTTAAAGACGTTAACAAAGCCTGCCCCAAAGATCCTTTTCCATTATCGCACATCGACCAGATCATTGATGCCACGGCAGGACACGACTCTCTATGCTTTCTGGATGCATACTCAGGATACCATCAAATAAAAATGAAGGAATCCGATCAGGAAGCAACAACATTCATAACGCCTTACGGGCCGTTCTGGTTCAACACAATGCCATTCGAACTGAAAAACGCCGACGCTACGTACCAACGCATGATTCAGACATGCCTGGAAAAACACATCGGCAAAACAGTCGAGGCCTATGTTGACGACGTGGTTGTTAAAACCAAGGACGTCCGTCAACTAGTTAAGGACCTCGGCGATATATTTGCCAGCCTCCGGGTCTACCATATTAAACTCAATCCGGAGAAGTGCGTCTTCGGGGTACCAGCGGGCAAGCTTCTCAGATTCATCATCTCCCATAGAGGAATCGAGGCCAATCCGGCTAAAATCCGAGCCTTAGCCACGCTAGAAATTCCCACCAAACTCAAGCACGTTTAGAAACTTACTGGCCATGTAATCTTCTTTTGCGGTGTGTTTGTTGGGATCCAATGAATTGTGGGTTTATGATCAGTTTATTCATTGAAAGTAATTGAGTCTTTTCTGAACTTTATTATGTATGATTGTTATAGCCATGTAATGCTTTCCGATCTATGGGTTTTCTTTGGCCAAGTTGATCTATCGATCTTCAGTGGAAGTGGTGCATAGTAGTAGGCTCAATCTTGCGGTGTCCTCACCCAGTGACAGCAGGGGTAGCGAGGCACGTATTGTATTGTTGCTACTAAGGGTAAAATGATGGGGTTTAATCATATTGATTGGTTTTATTCTACCTACATTATGCCGTCTTGCTTAAAGTGTTACTCTGTTTGTTATGAACTTAATACCATAGATGCATGCTGGATAGCGGTCGAGTGGAGTAATAGTAGTAGATGTAGGTAGGAGTCGGTCTACTTGTCACGGACATAATGCCTATATACATAATCATGCCATGAATAACGTCATAACTATGCGCTTTTCTATCAATTGCCCAACAGTAATTTGTCTACCCACCGTATGCTATTCTTATGAGAGAGATGCCTCTAGTGAAAACTGTGGCCCCCGGGTATACTTTAATCATATTACTAAAACCAAAAATACCTTGCTGCAATTTTACTTCTTTTATTTTACTTTGCAATTTACCTATCTACTACTATCATATTTGATCCTTGCCATTAACGAGTTCAAGGGGATTGACAACCCTCTTGCCCGCGTTGGGTGCAAGTATTTGCTCTTGTGTGTGCAGGTACTATTGACCGGTGTTTGCGTGGTTCTCCTATTGGTTCGATAACCTTGGTTCTCTACTTAGGGAAATACTTATCCGTTACTATATTGCTTCACCCTTCCTCTTCGAGGAAAATCCCAACGCAGCTCACAAGTAGGAGTCACCGTACTTGGCGTCGGTCACTTGATGAACCAACCGGGGCCACTCCTGATTCTACCAATGCCATCACGTATGTGACAGTCTCCTACTGGCCACGTGAGAACTCATGTCCCTGATACTTGTGCATACTACCTCTAGTTGAATGTTGTAGAGCCAATTCGTGGAACTGTTCACACTCGTGTCACTTGATCATCGTATGGTAAGACGATCACGCCTCTCGCTTGAAACTATCTAAGAAGCACATAGAGATGGTATAGAGTATACCCCAGACCATACACGTGTTATTCGTTTTTTTTGCATTGGAGACAGACGGATCCCCTCCCATTTATCTCCATGACATACCTTTTATTGAATACGACATGGTCATAGATGCTTTCGTCCAGCTCACTGAACAACTTAGTGTCACCCTATCACGTGGTTGCTTGCACCGCTATATGACGGAGTCAAATCCGGTAGATCTCAGGTAGGGGGTCCCGATGTGATTGCCTTGGCTAGATGGTAACATGACACAGGGGGACACCGATGTTTACCCAGGTTCGGGCCCTCTCGAAGAGCTAAAACCCTAGGTCCTGCTTTGTTTGAATTGATTGTGGATGGGGTACAAAGTACAGGTGATCTACCGCGAGATCGTATGAGAACGAATGTGCCCTCTGCGGTCCTGGCACCTTGGTTTATATAGATACCAGGGGTGCCTAGGGTTACACATAAGTCGGCTTTATCTAGGGGCAAATACGCCAAAGACTACCTCAAACCTTGGGGTGCACGCCAAGTCTTCGGATCATTCCTTCTTGGCATTCTTGGATCGGATGAACAAGGCCCACCAGTTGATGAGCTTGGGGGGGGGGTCCTCGGCCCAGCTCATAGAACGGGCAACCAACATGCCGAGCATCCCCTAATCCATGACTCCGTCAGTAGCCCCTGAACCTGTCTTCAAGCCGAGGACATTCCTCGGTCCCTCCAAACTGCTTCCAATCTTCAGTCTTCGGTCTTGCAAGCGGGTTCAACCTTACATAATTTCTGAAATAGTTTCATACCGGCCAAGTGTTGAAAATATGCCCTAGAGGCAATAATATTGTATTATTATATTTCCATGTTCATAATTAAGAGTTTATACTCTATGCTATAACTGTTATGATCCTGGAATATGTGATTCAGTGGAAAACTCATATGCACGTGTGGAATGATAAACGATAAAATTAGGTTCCGAGTCTTGCCTCCAAGACTGGCTCAAGTGTTGTTGGTGATCATGTTTTCTGGATCTTAGGATATCGTTAAGTGTAATGATAGTCCTAAAACAACTTTGAGAGTATGACGTTAGAAGAACGTTCATATTGAATCGACCCAAACTTGTTTGTTATACTTTGAGATAATATCATCAAAAGTCAATTGTTATAACATGGAGTGCTAAAATGTGTTTTTGTTCCTTAGACCATGAGAGTATCGTAGTCACTTCTTACCGTACGGTGGACTTTGGGGTTGCTCAAACGTCATCTGTAACATGGTGATCATAATGACAACTTACAGGTTCATCGCAAAGTTTGACAAGGGACTAGATAGCTCAAGAATGGGATTTGCACCTTCGACGATGGAGAGATATTCTTAGGGGCCACTCGGTGTGACAACATCCGTAATCGTCTGGCCAGACATAGGTGATTATGTCACGGGGATGCCAGAACATGTCTACGAGAAAGAAGAACAAAAACTGGTAACGAGGAGACCAGTACAGTGAGCATGTGTATGACTCAAGAGGATACCGATACATCTCACCTCGGGTTTTGTAAAGTATTGCGAATTAAAGGGAATAGAACAAGATAACCAAAGGTTCACTCGAATGTCATTCGTGTATTCATAGGGATCGATATAGATGTCCACGGTTCCACTCGGTCATTGAACAAAGGGGTTTTGTTCATGTCTATGTTTTACCGAACCTACAGGGTCACAAGCTTAAGGTAATCACGATCTGATGAATGTTAGCAGGATGGGAGTAATTAGGAAATATTTGTGAAATTATTTCATTAATATTTGAAATAGTTTCGAGAGGAACCGGAAGCGTTTCGGGGTCACCGGAAGGGTTTCAGAGTTTATCGGGCAATACCGGGTATTACCGATAAATAATATATAGGTGGAAAATGTTTCTGGAGATGTTAAATTAATAATAGAAGACTCATAATAATTAGGAGGCTTTTATATTTAATTAAATATCAACGGGCCTTAAGAGGCCAAGTGGTGGAAAGAGAATTGGGCCACAAGGGCCCAATAGGGAGGCGCCCCCTTCTCCCCATGGAAAGGAGAGAAGGAGGTCGAATTGGAGGGGGATTCTCCCCCTCCTTGGCCGGCCAAAGGGGGAGGGTTTCCTTCCCCTTTTGGCACCCCTCCTCTCCCCTCCAACCTATATATACTTGAGGTATTGGCACCTTTTGAATACACAAGTTTTGGAACCTCCTCTAGTTCTCTAGTTCTAGTTCTAGTTGGTCCTAGTTGATCAATTAGAGCCTGACCTAGATCCTCTAATCCTCATAATTAGAAGCCATGTGTGGTTCTAATCTCCTCCCTCCAATTCTCCAGCGATGATTAGCTCTGAACGGCAAAGCGCTGCTGTATCGTGAAGACCGTATGCTTGCAACCCGTAGAGAGGCCGTGCTTTCAGTCTTCCGTTCAAGGGACTGTTCATGGGTGGTTCGCGGGACCGTTCATCTATGGTTCGAGGGACTCCAAGTATGTTCTGCACGTACTCATCTTCTTCCGCTTCAACACGGAGCCAGTAACGATCGAATCCAAACCGTTAATGCATCTTCAAATTGTTCCTGGGTGATCGTTGATGACCCACAAGTATAGGGGATCAATCATAGTACTTTCGATAAGTAAGAGTGTCGTACCCAACGAGGAGCAGAAGGAAATGATAAGCGGTTTTCAGCAAGGTATTCTCTGCAAGTGCTGCAAGTAACAGTAACGGATAGTTTGATAGCAAGATAATTCGTAACAAGTAACAAGTAGCAATAGTAACAAAGGTGCAGCAAGGTGGCCCAATCCTTTTTGTATCAAAGGACAAGCCGAAAGTACTTCTTATAGTGAGCAAAGCGTTCTCGAGGACACATGGGAATTCTTGTCTAGTCACGTTCATCATGTTTAGTTGATTCGCGTTCACTACTTTGATAATTTGATATGTGGGTGGACCGGTGCTAGGGTGTTGTTCTTACTTGAACAAACAACCCACTTATGATTACCCCCTCTCGCAAGCATCCGTAACTATGAAAGAAGAATTAAGATGAATCTAACCATAGCATGAAACATACGGATCCAAATCAGCCCCTTACGGAATAACGCATAAACTAGGGTTTAAGCTTCTGTCACTCTTGCAACCCATCATCTATTTACTACCCCCCAATGCCTTCCCCTAGGCCCAAACATGGTGAAGTGTCATGTAGTCGACGTTCACACGACACCACTAGAGGAAGAATAACACACATATCATCAAAATATTGAACGAATACCAACTTCACATGATTACTTATAACAAGACTTCTCCCATGTCCTCAAGAACAAACGGAACTACTCACAAATCATATTCATGTTCAAGATCAGAGGAGTATAATGTATGATTAAGGATCTGAACATATATTCTTCCACCAAATAAACCAACTAGCATCAACTACAAGATGTAATCAACACTACTAGCAACCCACATGTACCAATCTGAGGTTTTAGGACAAAGATTGAATACAAGAGATGAACTAGGGTTGGAGATGAGATGGTGCTGGTGAAGATTTTGATGGATATGAGTCCTCCCATGATGAGAGGAACGTTGGTGGTGTCGCTGGCTTCGATTTCCCCCTCCCGGAGGGAAGTTCCCCGGTGGAATCGCTCCGCCGGAGAGCAAAAGTGCTCCTGCCCATGTTCCGCCTCGAGAAGGCGGCGCTTCATCCCAAAAGTCTTCTTCTATTTTTTTTCTAGGGCAAATGGCTTCATATAGCGGAAGGAGGGCACCGGAGGGCCTCAGTGGGCCCCACAAGACATCAGGGCACGCCCTGTTGCCTTGTGGGCAACTGGTGTGGCCCCCCGCTGGTGGATCTTCGTTTCAGTATTTTTTATTTATTCAATAAAAAATCTCCATGAAATTTCAGGTCATTTGGAGCTTCGAAGAATAGCTATCTCTGCTATAGCTCTTTTGGGTCCAGAATTCCAGCTGTCGGCAATCTCCCTCTTCATGTAGAACTTGCATATTAAGAGAGAAAAGACGTTAGAATTGCATCGTAAAGTGAAATATCTCTCAAAAACACTATAAATAATAGTAGGAAAACATGATGCAAAATGGACCTATCAACTCCCCCGAGCTTAGACCTCGCTTGTCCACAAGCGAATGTCGAACTCGACAATCATCACCACATGTTTAGAGAGAGAGAGAGGTGTTGATAAAACAAAATATGGACATAGAGGCATCATGATCATTATTATAACAATAACTATTCATCATAAAACTTCTCATGATCAAGTAATAATTCCTCCACAAGCTAGAGTATAACCCATAAACTTTCTTGAAAACCAACAAACTGTGTTCTTAGTCATTGAAAGAATTACAATTCATCATATTTCGAGGAAGAGTTTATGTAAGAGCTTTTGGTTTAGCAAGCTCCACATACTCAACTATCATATAGTCTTCCATGATTGCTGACACCCAAAGCATATTTTTAGAACAAACGTTTCAGTCAGACACATAGGAAGATGGGGGTTTTGTGTTTCACCGCCTAACTTATTTGGGTGTGCAAGCTCTTAATGCAAAAGAATGTCACTTTATATCACCCCTTGTGATGGCAACCTTTATTATGCAGTCTATGGCTTTTATTTCTTTACCATCACAAGTTCGTAAAAAGCTTATTTTCCCTTACAATAAAAGATCATACTTATTGAGGAGCAATTTTTATTGCCTTTTGCACTTATGACAACTTATTTGAAGGATCTTGTTCAATCCATAGGTAGATATGTGTGACTCTCATGGCAAGAAACTGGGTTTCAGGGGTTTTGGATGCACAAGTAGTATCTCTATTTAGTGCGAAGTTTTGGCTAGCAAAAGATTATGAGCAAGCACCACATGTTAGAGGATCCATGACAATATAACTTCTATGTGAATATAAACAAACATGACCCATTACGTTGTCTTCCTTGTCCAACATCAACTATTTGATCAAGCTTGAAAATAATTAATGGGGGCTCACAATCATAAAAGATGTCCAAGATAGTGTATTATACGTGAAACCTCTCTTCCTTTATTATTCTTTCATGAATTGCATCAATGACCAATACTATGTTTGCTAACTTCCAATGTATTTTATCAATATACTTCTTATATGTGAAGTCATTACTCCCCATGGGATTAGCATATGATATTTTATTATTCAGTGCTAAGATTGAAACAAGAAAGTGAAACAAAGATTCGAACTACTCTTTATTATATAACTCACACACACGATTACATAGATAGATAGATCACAAAACAAGTACTCGAAAACTACTTCAGGCTAATGCTTTATTCTTCTAAATCACAAAATAACTAAGGATCAAACTAGAATATATAATGATAATAAAAGTGATGGTGATACAATACCGGGGCACCTCCCCCAAGCTTGGAACAAGCCAAGGGTGGTGCCCATACCCGTGAACTCAAGTTTCCTTCTTCGGTGATGGTGGTCATGAAGTGGTGGGCTTGTCCTTCCACTTGAGGATGCGAATTTCCTCTTTCAGCTTATGGACCTCTCTTTCAAGATCCCAAATTTTGCGACGCAGTTTGTCTGTATCTTCCTGCACATGGCAAAAAGGAGTGAATTGAACCTTAGGGACCTTCACCGTATTTGGTAGACTGGACCTCTTGAATTCAACATGCATGTCTCCTAGTTGAGGTACAGGGAAGTCCTCTTCCTCCTCGCTTGAGTGATCTAGCATCTCCGAATCAACGTCCTCCTTATATGTTGGCCACTCGTAAGGATCAACATCACCATAGACCCTGGGATTCGAGGTGTAGTGAGAGACATAGCTCTCCCCATCCGAATCTTGCGAAGACATTATGGGCTTGGCTTCGTGACCCTGCCAGGAAAACAACCCAAAACAAGAACAGAGGGGAAACTTGCGATACGATGGTCAAAACAACGAGGAGTATATATAATGATTTTTTATCTTGCGGAACAAGTATTCAGGAAGAAGACGGAGTTGAGAAAGTTCACGAGGGGCCCACAAGACATCTGGGCGCGCCCTATTGTCTTGTGGTCTCCTCGTGGACCTTCTGGGTTGTTTCTTATTTTCCTAATTTTCTAATATTCCAAAACCGACAGAAAATATGTATGGAATTTTCAGGATTCTCGAGCATTCTAGAAGGTCTCTAATAGATGTTCCTCCGATGTAATTGTTTGAATAATATTGGTTTCAACGTTAATGAGGGTACCTGCAATATAATGTTTAATTCTTTTCCCATTAACCACCTTCGGACTAGTCCCATCAGCGTTATTGATCTTGATGGCTCCAGAACGATAACCCTCCTCGACTATGTATGGCCCTCCCCATTTGGAAAGAAGCTTGCCTGCAAAATGTATAAAACAAGAATTGTACAATAGAACTTGATCACCGATATTAAATTCTCGTTTTTGGATTCTTTTATCATGCCATCTTTTAACCTTTTCTTTAAATAACTTGGTATTTTCATAAGCTTGTGTTCTCCACTCATCCAGAGAGCTAATATCAAATAACCTCTTTTCGCCGGCAAGTTTGAAATCATAATTGAGTTCTTTAATTGCCCAATAAGCTTTATGTTCTAACTCGAGAGGTAAATGACATGCTTTTCCATAGACCATTTTATACGGTGACATACCCATGGGATTTTTATAAGCAGTTCTGTATGCCCATACTGCATCATCAAGTTTCTTAGACCAGCTCTTCCTAGATCGGTTAACAGTCTTTTGCAAGATTAATTGTATTCCCCTATTACTCAATTATACTTGCCCACTAGACTGAGGATGGTACGGTGATGCAATTCTATGGTTTACATCATATTTAGCCAAGATTTTATGGAATGCACCATGAATAAAATGTGAACCACCATCAGTCATCAAATATCTAGGAACTCCAAACCTCAGAAAGATAACCTCTTTAAGCATTTTAATAGATGTGTTATGATCAACACTACTGGTTGGAATAGCTTCTACCCATTTAGTAACATAATCAACAGCAACTAAAATATGAGTATATCCATTAGAGGAAGGAAAAGGTCCCATATAATCAAACACCAAACATCAAATGATTCAATAACAAGTGAATAATTCATAGGCATTTCTTGACGTCTACCAATATTACCAATTCTTTGACATTCATCACAAGAGAGGACAAACTTACGTGCATCCTTGAAGAGAGTAGGCCAGTAAAAACCAGATTGCAATACCTTATGTGCAGTTCTATCTCCCGCATGATGCCCTCCGTAGGCCTCGGAGTGACACTTCCGTAGGATTTGTTCCTATTCATGCTCAGGTACACAAAGTCTAATAACACCGTCTACTCGTTTATATAGATGTGGGTCATCCCAGAAGTAATGTCTTAAATCAAAGAAGAACTTTTTCTTTTGTTGATAGGTGTAACTAGGTGGTATATATTTAGCAACAATGAAATTAGCATAGTCTGCATACCATGGATTGTTGCGAGAAGTAGAAGCATTTATAACAACTAATTGTTCATCAGGAAAACTATCATCAATAGGCAGTGGGTCATCAAGAACATTTTCCATTCTAGACAAGTTATCTGCTACAAGATTTTTAGCTCCTTTTCTATCAACAATATGCAAATCAAATTCTTGTAGTAAAAGAACCCACCTAATCAGTCTAGGCTTAGCATCTTTCTTTTCCATAAGATATTTAATAACAGCATGGTCAGTGTGAATAGTAACTTTAGAATCAACGATATAAGGTCTGAATTTATCACATGCAAACACAACTGCTAAAAACCCTTTCTCAGTAGTAGCATAATTTCTTTGAGCACTATCCAAGGTCTTACTAGCATAATGAATAACATTTAGTTTCCTATTGACTCTTTAACCTAGAACAACAACAATAGCATAATCACTAGCATCACACATAATTTCAATGGGTAAGTTCCAATCAGGTGGTTGAACAATAGGTGCAGATATTAGAGCTTTCTTAAGTATTTCAAAGGCTTCTACACAATCATCATCAAAAACAAATGGGACATCTTTTTGTAGGAGATTAGTAAGAGGCCTAGAAATTTTAGAGATGTCCTTAATAAATCTTCTATAGAAACCAGCATGACATAGGAAACTTCTTATACCTTTAATATCTTCAGGACATGGCATTTTCTCAATTGCCTCAACCTTAGCTTTACCTACCTCAATACCCCTTTCAGAAATTTTATGCCCAAGGACTATACCTTCATTCACCATAAAGTGGCACTTATCCCAGTTCAAGACAAGATTAGTCTCCTCACATCTCTGCAAAACTTTGTCAAGATTGCTCAAGCAGTCATCAAAAGAAGTTCCGTAAACGGAAGAATTGTAAGTGCATCAAGTGCCCCCTTAGTGGTTTTGGAGTATTGAAGACAAATAGGTTAAGGGACTAATATGTTTGTGAGTGTACACAAGAGAAAATAGTCCCTGAAGACTTGGTTTAACCATGGAAGACGACCCCTAAAAATATATTTCTTCAAGTGAAGAATTTGGTGCGGCCTTTAAGGAAATTGATGTGAAGACTTTGGAGCTTGAAGACTTTGTTTTCATAGTTTCCTTTTCTTCTTATTTGAGTCATAGGAAAAACCTTACTGTCAAAGGGGGTCAAGGTGAAACATATTTCATACTTCAAAGCGATGCTCAAAACTATACAAACCTAAGCCGCTTCGAGTGAAGCCTTTGGAAATCTCCGAAACAGCTGACGAATTTGATAGTGACAGTGATGAAGTTCATCTAGTCTCTGACGAATTTGGTCAGGCTGAGGAGTTAGGAATTTGCTAGTGCGATCTGCCTATCGTGAGGAAATTGAGTGCCTTGACGAAATTGAGAGTTCAATTTTCCGACCATTGTTGCACTGCGTGCCAGCTGCCGAGTGGATCCTTATCCTGACAACGGTCTTGTCTGAGAAGGGCATTTATGACATTTCATGTCCGGTTGCCTCCTGGCTATAAATAGCCGCCCCCCATAACCACTAGTTGGTTGGCTGCTCGAGAGAGAGATTGACACTTGTCATTTGAGAGCAACCCTTCCTCTGACGACTTTGTGAGAACCCAAGTGAGGAAGACCCAACCAGAGCCTAAGTGACTGAGCATCACTGAAGAAGTTGATCTGTGTGATCCGACGCTTGTTACCTTTGAGGTCTGTCATTCCTCCAGACGGTTAGGCGTCATGTTCTGAGCACTCAAGAGTAATTGTGGCGTGCCGGTGAACAAGTCTGTGAAGGTTTCGGAAGTCTACCTTGAAGACTTACCACGAGTGATTGGGCGAGGACTAAGTGACCTTAGCTCAAGAGGAATACGATGAGGACTAAGTGTCCTCTATGGTAAAACTCAGCCGCCTCAACCAGACGTACAGTTGATACAACAACTGGAACTGGTCTACAAAACTGCGGTGTCTTCATCGAACTCTACTGGTTTCAAATTCCTCACTACTTTACTTTACTACTATTCCGCTGCTGAAGAACTTGTGTCTTACCTTTCTGAAGAATTTGAACTGAAGACTTTCATCATGCTGTCTCATTTCCTTCAGTTCATTTTCTTCATGCTTATCTATGTGTATGATTGCATGTTCTTCACCTGCTTATGCTTCGTATGCATGCTTTCCATATCTGTGTAGACTTAGTTTCAATTCTGTTTCTATTTCTTCACTCTGATTTTCGTCAAAGTCCTCGGAGTTTGACGAATTTCTAAAAATCTTACATTCACCCCCCCTCTGGGAGTTATCCTGCGCTTGCAATTGGTATCAGAGCAAGGTACTCCCTTGTTCTGTGTGATTTTGGTTTAACCACCTAGAGTTTTAGTTATGTTGACCGCAGGAATGATCAAGGTCTCCGCTGCGCGCCCCATCTTCGATGGCACAGACTATCCCTACTGGAAGAACAAGATGCGAATGCATCTTGAGGCTATTGACAATGATCTCTGGTTTGTCATCGAGAATGGCGTCCCCACCATTGCACCAAGCATCAATGCTGCTAATGTGAAGAGATTCAAGCAACTGGACTCTCAAGGAAAGAACATCATATGTGGTCATCTGAACAAAGGCCAGTATGGTAGAGTGAGTGCTTTGGAAACTTCAAAGCAGATCTGGGACCGGCTCTCTAAAGTCAATGAGGGAGTATCTACTCAACGTGACTCCCAAGTTGATGTCCTGCGAAAACTCTTTAATCACTTCAAAAGACTCGATAACGAAAATGTGCAGCAAACCTTCGACTGCCTCACTGATATCTCCAATGAGCTTCAAGCTCTTGGTGCTGCTGACATCACCGATCATGAGGTGGTGAAGAAATTGCTGAGGTCTCTGGACAGTTCCTTTGACACTTTGGCACTGATGATACAAGAGCGCCTTGATTACAAGTCACTGGATCCTGCTGACATTCTTGAGAGGCTCAACACACATGAATTTCAGCAAGCAGAGAAGAGAGATATGTATGGACCCAACTGTGGTCGTCCTCGCGCTCTGAAGGCTAAAGCAAAAGCCAAGGCTATTTCTTCATCTGAAGAAGAGGAATATGAGAGTAGTTCTGATGGTGCTGAGGAAATTGGCAGAGAACTGGCTATGCTGGTGAAGAAGTTCCAGAAGTTTTCCAAGAAGAACCGATTTGGAAAATCTTCAAAGTATGACTCGAAGAACACTGGAGAAGCATCTGCTTGAGACTACAACAAAAGAACCTGTCACAAATGCAAGAAGCCAGGCCACTACATCCCTGACTGCCCTCTTTGGCTGAAGAAGAAGAAGAAGAGCAGGGATGATGATGAGGCTGATGGCAAAAAGAAGAAGTCCTCAAAGTCCTCATCAAAGTCCTCATCTCACAAGAAAACTAGTTCTAGCAAAGCTCGTGCATTCCTTGGGAAGGAAATGGATTCTGAAGAGGAATCTGATGATTAGCAAGCTGAGGAATTTGAGGAGGAGTCAGACACTGGTGTGGCAAGCCTTGCACTCGCTACTGAGTACGTCAGCAAGTCCATCTTCAACTTCGAGGATAATGGTATCTCCACCAACAATGATGACTGTGTTGATGACTTCACTCCCACCTATTGCTTCATGGCAAGAGGTGCAAAGGTAACCTCACGAGAAGCTTACTTTGAAACTTCCAGTGATGACGACTCTGAGTGTAAATCTAAACCAAGCAATAAGAAACTTGCTAAAATTGCAACTGAGCAACAACATGTCATGGAAAAGATTCAAAAACTGCTAGACAAAAGCGATGACCTGTTGGATGAGGAAATGGATCGTAGTCAAGCCTTGTCTGAGGATCTCAGAAGGCTTAAGTCTAAATATGACGAACTTGAAAGTCGTCATGTGTCCCTCTCAGCTGAACATGAGAAGCTGTCCTATGAATTTCTTCAAAGGAAGCAAGATCTCGAGAAGCTGAGAGCGTCTCATGATGATCTTCAAAAAGAAAACGATTCACTCCTCGCTCAACAGATCAGTACCGCTCAGGAAGAATTTGTTGCACTATGCCTAAAATGCCTTGAACGTGATAATGCTAATTCTTCAGCTGAATGTTCAAATGCTTCTATTCTTGCAATTGCTTCAACTGCTACGGTGGCCACTAACCCCTCATCTGAGGATGCCACCAGTGATACTGATGAAAATGCAGGGCTGAAGGAATTGTATGTCACTGGCTTGTACAAAAGCCTCAAAGGGCATCAAACCCTGTGTGACGTGCTCAAAAAGCAAATTCTTCACAGGAACCCTAGGAAAGAGGGTATTGCCTTTGAGAGAAAGCTCAACGCTAATGGTTCGTTTTGGAAGCCTGAGCAGTATCCCAAAACCACATGGGTTGCTGCAAAGGGACCTCCAATAGATCCATCCACTTTATCTGGCTATTCTTGTGATTCTTCGTATTCTTCAGATGAGTCATTTGACTCCAACTACAAACTGTTCAAGAATCAGGATGGTGAGGTCTTTGCCAGATTCATTGGTACTAACTGCAGGAACGGTCCACCTGTGAAGAAAATCTGGGTTCCTAAAAGCCGTCTGGAAAATCTTCAGGTGAATGTCATCATGACACCACCGATGAAGAAGAAACTTCCCAGGGTAAATTCTTCACAGGGATCAAAGTCGTCAAATGGACGCAGACCCACTTATGGACGTGCTAATGCCTCTGTTTCGCAGGGAAACAAACATCGATTTGATGAATATGAGCATTATTCTTCGAACCACTATGTTCACAAATCTTCGAAGAATTTCTCTGCTTATTCATTCAACTACCATAACCCTCCTGTGAAGAGAAATGCATATTCTTCAATGCCTAAGTTCTCCATTAATGCACTTCGCTACATTGCTTCTCAGCCACCCATTCAGATGTGGGTGGTTAAGAAGAAGAATTAATCTCTTCTGCAGGGTCAGGTCTTCAGACAACAAAATGTCTAATGAATTTGCTGAAGACCTGACAAAATGCCTGTTGGGATGCAGGCTAATCACGATGAAATGAATGTTTCATTTCACACATCCCTTATGCTGCTAGATGTTATTCTTTGATGAAATTGTCTGAAGAAATTGATCATCATCATATTCTTCACTTTGAAGCATATGAATTTGTAAGTCAGACTAATGCTTCTACACGATGACACACCTTTTGCCACTGAATGGGTCTTGGACAGTGGCTGCACGAATCATATGACTGGAGATAGGAATCTTCTCACTGATGCTCCCCTTACTCCGTCTCATCTGAAGCATATCACCTACGCTGACAAAGGAAAAAGCAAGGTATTGGGTCTAGGTAAGGTTGCTATTTCAAAGGATCGACATATGGAAAAGGTGATGCTTGTCGAGTCCCTTGGATACAACCTCATGTCTGTCTCAATGCTTTGTGATCTTGATATGATTGTCATCCTTGGCAAATATAGATGCATTGTGCTGTTGGAATCTGACAAATCCAAAGTCTTCGAAGGCTTTAGGAGAGGTGACTTGTACATTGTAGATTTCTCTGCAGGTCCTCAGCCTGCAACATGTCTAATGGCAAAAACTTCGGAGTGCTGGCTATGGCATCGACGACTTGGACATGCTGGGATGAGGAATTTGAGCACTCTTGTCAAGAAGAAGCATATCATTGGCATCAAGGGTGTCTAATTCATCAAGGATCATCTCTGTGGTGCTTGTGAGTCTGGAAAGATGACCAGATCCAAGCACTTGGCGAAGACAATCATGACCACTACTCGTCCTTTTGAATTGCTTCACATGGATTTGTTTGGTCCTACACATTATGCCACACTAACCAATGTAGCATCTCTCTACGGATTCGTCATTGTTGATGACTACTCTCGTTACACCTGGGTGCACATCATTTCCTACAAGACTGAAGTTCAGGCTGTCTTCAGACGATTCTCCAATCGGGCCATGACGAATTATGGTCTCAAGATCAAGCACATCAGGAGTGACAACGACACTAAGTTCAAGAACACAGGCCTCGACGACTATCTTGATGAACTTGGCATCACTCATGAGCTATCCGCTCCCTACATTCCTTAGTAGAATGGAGTCGTGGAGTGCAAGAACAGAACCCTCATCGAGATGTCGCGTACTATGCTTGATGAATACAAGACACCTCGTCATTTCTGGCCTGAAGCAATTGACACTGCATGCCACATCATCAACCGGGTATATCTTCACAAATTCCTCAAGAAGACCTCATATGAGCTCCTCACTGACAAGAAACCCAATGTGAGTTATTTCAAAGTCTTCGGTGCTAAATGTTGGATTAGAGATCCTCATCACAGTTCTAAATTTGCACCGAAAGCACATGAAGGTTTTATGCTTGGCTACGGAAAGGACTCGCACACCTAGAGAGTCTTCAACTCCTTCCACCACAAGGTTGTTGAAACTATAGATGTGCGGTTCGATGAACTAACGGCTCGCAAAGAGAGCACCTGCCTCCTGTGCTAGATGAAATGCCTCCTGAGGAATCTATCAAGCTTATGGGCACTGGTGAAATTGTGCCCAGTGAAGAAATAGCTGCTGATTAAGAAATGGTTGTTCCTCGTCGTGAAGAAAATGAACATCCTGATGAAAATGATGCTGAGGATTCTGCACGGCAACAACAACATCAAGGCTCTCGTCCAGCACATCCACTAGTGGCAAATGAAGTGCAGATTGAGAAGATCCTCGACAACATCAATGCACCTGGTCCCCTCACTCGCTCAAGAGCTTCACATTTAGCTAACTTTTGTGGGCATTACGCGTTTGTCTCTATTTCAGAGCCCACCAAAGTTGATGAAGCCATTCATATACTGCTTGCATATGCTAACCATCATGATATCCTCTTATATCAAATGGATGTGAAAAGTGCATTCCTCAATGGTAAGCTTGAGGAAGAAGTATATGTTGCTCAACCACCAGGTTTTGAGGACCCAAAGCATCCTGACAAAGTCTTCAGACTCAACAAGGCACTCTATGGCCTTAAGGAAGCTCCGAGGGCTTGGTATGATACACTGAAGGAGTTCCTAAAGAAAAAGGGTTTCAAACCCGGTTCACTTGACCCTACTCTTTTCACTAAATCTTACGATGGTGAACTGTTCATATGCCAAATATATGTTGATGATATTATCTTTGGTTGCACTAACAAGAAATACAGTGACGAATTTGCACATATGATGCAAGAAGAAAATCAGATGTCTATGATGGGGGAGTTGAAATTATTCCTCGAACTTCAAATTTGTCAACAACCCAATGGCATCTTCATATCTCAGGAGAAATATCTCAAAGACTGCCTGAAGAAATTCGGAATGCAAGATTGCAAAGGCCTCAAGATACCAATGCCAACAAATGGCCAACTTAACACTCACGAAAATGGTAAAGATTTTGATTAGAAGGTATATCGCTCCATCATTGGTTCGCTTATTTACCTATGTGCATCTAGGCCAGATATTATGCTTAGTGTTTGCATGTGTGCCCACTTTCAAGCGTCACCGAAGGAATCACACCACCCGGCCGTGAAACGAATTCTTCGATATTTAGCTCACACACCAACGCTTGGATTATGGTATCCCAAGGGCTCGTCACTTGATCTTGCTGGATATTCCGATTCTGATTATGCTGGAGATCGAGTGGATCGCAAGTCAACATCAGGCACATGCCATTTCCTCGAACGATCTCTTGTATGTTGGTCCTCAAAGAAGCAGAACTGCGTCTCACTTTCCACTGCCGAGGCTGAGTACATTGCTGCTGGCGCCTGCTGCTCTCAGTTACTATGGATGAAGCAAACCCTCAAGGACTATGGCGTCAATGTGAAGAAAGTGCCACTCTACTGCGATAATGAGAGCGCCATCAAGATTGCCCACAACCCTGTGCAACACTCAAGGACGAAGCACATTGAGATTCATCACCATTTTCTTCGTGATCATGTGCTGAAGGGAGACATCGTCATCGACCACGTGAAGACAGAAGACCAGCTTGCCGATATCTTCACTAAGCCCTTGGATGAGAGAAGGTTTTGCATGTTGCGGTGTGAGCCAAACATCCTAGAATCTTCGAATGTCCTTTGATAAGGACACACATCCTAACGCTTATGCATTCTTGATGACTTTGATGCACAACACACGAAGTAATGTTTTTCTTTAATCAATGAAGATTAACCCTCTAAGTGTGAAGAAATTAATGAAGAACTTGATTCTCAGAACCGTACGACAATTGTACGCGGTGTTTGAAATCATCATAGTTCTTATACGGTGGGTAACGCCACCACCCACTTTTGACTTGCATGAATTTGAGTTTTTCTTCGTCATTTGTGGTTATTCTTCATTTCTTGAGGAGATTCTATATATATATATATATATATATATATATATATATATATATATATATATATATATATATATATATATATATATATATATATATTTGAGCTTTTCATGTCCTCAACAGCATCCACATATAGCTAATTCTTCAAACTGTGTTTTTCGTCATCTATGTGGATGTGATCGGACCCGCTTCCCTCCATGCTAAACTCAAACCACTCCGTTCTCAATCTCTTCATGTGCGTTCTAATTGACACTGTTCAAAGTCTTCACTGTGTCCTTGTCAGCTGAAGAAATTGCGAACACATTTTGAAAATATTCTACTCAAATTTTTGGCGGTTGCCACAGTAACCTCATCCCGCGCCCTTGACGCGTGGATAAGAGCACTCAAAATGCATGGGTGAAGCGTGTCACTCAAATGCGAAACGCCAGGGGGTTATCCGTCCAAAATCTTCATACCGCTTAGTTTTCACTGCTCCTATATAAAGGCTTGACCTCGTCAACCCTAACTCATTTCACTCTCGCGCCCCTGTCGCTCTCAAACCCTAGCGCTGCCACTGGAATTCATCGTCGCCGGAGAGGAAGAGCTTCACTGCCTCGACTTCTTCGTCGTCGTACTTGTGCCGGCCGCGGATTTCTTCACCACCGCCGCCGCCGTAGCTGTCTTTCGTTGCCAAGTTAGGGCACGAAAGATCTGAGCTGACGATTTCCATCAACTCGTCGTCCAGTTCATCGAGTTCATCCTTGGGGTACTTAAAATCTTTTTTTACTACCCAAGTTTGATCTTTTTACTGCCACAAATTCTTCAAGTGCTGTTTTTACCACTTCTTTCCAAATCTTCAACACTTCCTTCTGGCCAGTCTTGGTTATTTCCCTTAAGTTACTCTTAATTCATAGATTTCTCAGTTGTGCAAATTGCTTCAATCTGTACAACCCTGGAATCTAAGTCAAGAACACTTAGTGAATTTCTTCAAGACGATAAGGGTCAATTTCCTCAGCTGGTTTTATTTTAAAAATCTCTGAGAACACATGTGACTCTTCCCAATTTCCTCGCAACTATACTCTGTTCACAGGTACCCATGTCTGCAGACGAATCTCTTGGTTCTCATCAAATTAATTCATTTACAGCATTGCATGAGGAAAATCTCCAGACTTCTTCAGAAACATCAAAAGTTCAAACCCCTCGGTTGAAGAAAATGGCAGATGGCAGAAAGCCTCAGAAGGGGGGCAAGAGGAAAGAGGAACAAACTGCTTTTGAGATTCCTGATGATATATATGCAGGGTACTGTACACCCGATGAAGAAACTCATGGCAAGGAAACAAAGGATCAGCACAAAATGCGCATGCAAAAGATTAAGAGGTACTGGACTTATCAGTGGAGCAGCTACAGTTTCGTCACCTCCAAATACATGAAGGACTTTGCCGTAAAGCCACCTTGCAACAGACCATCGTTGGCTCCTGGTCAAACAGCTGATCCCACAAGCATCAGAAGGGGTGAAGAATTCCCCAAGGAATGGGCAAAGCATCAAGCAAAATTGCAGAAGCAAGCTCAAAGAGCTATTGAAGAATTTAATAGGGCCACAAAAGCTTCACAAGAAGCGGGTGCTGGCTCAAGTGGCGGAGCGCCCAAGAAATCTATGCAGAAGAAGCCGGCTCAAAAGCCGAAGCCCTCAGCTGATGTGCCCTCACAGCCAAAAGCTTGAGCTCCAAAATCTTCAGTGGCTAAAACATCTGCAAAGCCCTCACAGCCCAAGCCGTCATCAAAGGCTTCAACGCCCAAGGCACCTACTGCTCCAACCTCTTCAGCACCTCCGCCAGCCACAAGTTCCTCATTGGTTGCTGCAAGAGCTTCAATGCCAGTCGTGCTAGCATCATGCCAGCGCACTGAAGGCTTTCAAACAGCCCCAATCGCTGCATCAAGTGCCTCAGCATCTGGGCATATATCCTCAAACACGCCGATGCTAAAGAAAAAGGCAACAACAGGCCGTGGAACAAGGCCCAGCCCCAAGAGCAAGGCCGTAGTGCCTCAGGCTGACGAACATGATATGGTTGACGAAGATGAACTTGCTGAATATGTCCAAAGAAGAATGGAAGAGGCCGCTCGTGCAAAGAATTCCTCAGACCATTCTTGATTTCATCGACATTTGGTGCCAGAATCCTAATACACCTCTTGACGATTTGAATCTGCCGCCTGGACCAAGCCATGTCTTATCTGCTTTTGTCCTCAATGAGAAGCACAAGATTGAAAAAGTTAAGCTTGTGAGGAAGGAGATGAAGAAAAAGCTGAAAGAGCTCAAGGACCACATGCTCACCATATCCCCTCAGCAGCTGGTTGCAATGCAAACTGAGATTCAGCGCTTGTCTGAGGAATATGAGCGCCAGGTTGAGCACTGCTGTGGAGTGAAAGACAGATTCATCAGCGCTTCCAACAAAGTTGTTGATGATTATAATAGAAGGGAAGTTGCAAAGTGTGGTCAAGCACCTCCAACCAGTTCTTCAACTCCACCGCAAGAACCCACCAGGGCAACTGCATCTGTTGTGCCTGAAGAAACTGCCAGGGTGACTGCATCAGTCGTGCCTGATGAAATTGTTCCACCCAGTTCCTCAGCAGCAGCACCAGAACAGACTTCATCTTTGAAGCATCTCACACTTCCTTCTGCATCAGAAGTGAAGAAAACAAAGGCTGCTGAGAAGAGAAAAGCATCAGCAACCCCTACCGAAGAACTGTGAAGAAGTTGAAGACGGCTCCAATGTCTTCAACTAAGCCAATTGATGCTATCCCAATTTCATCGGCACCCCCAACAAGAAACATGGAAAAGTTCTAGATTGTTCCCTTCGGTGTGGATTATGTTATCCCACCTGAAGACGATACCGATACCCACTTTGCTGCTTCCACAGAGCAAGTGGATGAAGAAATTGAGATTGAAGCAGATGCGTCTTTCCACCTGGTATCATCGCCTCCAGTCCAAGTGACTGATGAAGAAACTGATGAGGACGTGGATGTGGGTTCTACAACGCCAGTTATCCATGATGACTTTTGGGATGTTGCTCATCTGAACTCACTCCTCACCACGCCGCTCACGCAAGTGCCTCAGTCAGCTGCTGTAACTGAGGACATTCCAACTGGTTTTGAAGGTCACCAGCCATCCCTCCAAACCATTGATGAAGAAGTTCCAGCTGCATCAGCTGAAGAAATTGTTCAAACAATGGTCACTAATGATATTGCACCACCACCCCCTCAGCACGAAGATCCATCTCCCTCAGCCGATTACGAAACTGTACCAGAAGCAACAGTTGAGGAAGTTGCTAAATCTTTGGCCATCACGGATCCAAATGATTCAACTGGCTCTCCCAGGCCTATCCTTGATGGGAGGCCAAGGAAAATCAATCTTCATCCTGTGCCCTAAATGCCTAAAGTTGGCAAAAGCGTCAGAAGGCCAAAATTTGACAATGCTGCCTTCTTTGAGGAGAAGAATTTCTTCATAGGCGAGTCTCCATATGACTCTGCCAAGATAAGACGTCAGAGATTTTGGACAAACACTCAGATGAACTTCTATTCCTCACTGCTGTTTGACAAGAACAAGGTATTCCCGCATCGACATATTCCTCACGTGGATATGGAATCATTACCGTGTTTTCGGCCAGTTCTGGCTGTTCTTCACGATGCCGGTCTACTCAGTTTCGTCACAGATGTATGCGACTGGAATGAAGAACTCATTCTTCAATTTTATGCCACCTTGCGTCTATCTGGTGATGTTGATGACATTCACTCATGGGCGATCGACTGGATGAGTGAGGACACGCACTCCAAGGCTCCTGCTGATGAATTGCTCCGAGCTCTTCCTGTTGATTTGCCCTCAGCTGAAGCCAGAAAGATCTATGAAGAACTAGAATTGCCAAATCATCTGATGCAAGTACTGATGAAGCCTTTGGCTCAAGGAGAACCTCAAAGAACCACCTTCTTAGTGAAGGATTTGCTATTCATGCCAAGGACAACATATCGCATTCTGGCCAAATCCCCTAGTCCCATCAAAGGCCACAATTCTGAGACTGAAGAAGTTGTTGGCATCATGAAGAACTTGCTATTCAACACCATTCAGGGGATTCCCATTGACATCCATGATTTCTTCATGAGGACTTTGGCCACAGTCGCACAATCTCAATTTGACTTGAAGCCTTATGCTCCTTGGCTCATGAGATTCATCCGCACAAGATCAACAATCAACTACAAAGCTGATAGTCAAAATCATCTCAGTTTTCTGCCAGACGTTGAAATTCTTCAAAGCACAATTGCTTCAGTTCCTGGCAAAGGGAAAGCTATTATTGATGAAGGAGTATGTTCCCTTGATGGCCAATTTCGTCAGCCTGTCTCATGATACGTCTCCGTCGTATCTATAATTTTTGATTGTTTCATGCCAATATCCTACAATTTCCACATACTTTTGGCAACATTTTATATTATTTTTGGGACTAACATATTGATCCAGTGCCCAGTGCCAGTTCATGTTTTCTGCTTGTTTTTTGTTTCGCAGAAAATCCATATCAAACGAAGTACAAATGCAATAAAATTTTATGGAGAATTATTTTGGAATATATGTGATTTTTGGGAGGTGGAATCAACGCAAACGGAGGCCCACAACCTCCACAAGGCAGATGGGCGCGACCCCCCTGGCCGCGCGGTGGTGCCTTGTGGGCACATCGTAAGTCAGTCGGGGCTCTTCCTCGGCCGCAAGGAAGCTTATATCGAGAAAAAAATTGTGTTAAAATTTCAGTGCAATCGGAGTTACGGATTTCCGGGAATTTAAGAAACGGTGAAAGGCCAGAAAACAGGAACGCGAAATAGAAGAGAACAGAGAGAGATCCAATCTCGGAGGGGCTCCTCCCCTCCGGGAGCCATGGCGGCCATGGACCAGAGGGGAAACTCTCCTCCCATCTAGGGGGGAGGCCAAGGAAGAAGAAGAAGGAGGGGGGCTCTCTCCCCCTCTCTCCCAGTGGCGCCGGAATGCCGCCGGGGCAATCATCGTGACGGCGATCTACACCAACAACTTCGCCGCCGTCAACACCAACTCTCCCCCCCTCTATGCAGCGGTGTAACCTCTCTTTTCCCGCTGTAATTCTCTACTTAAACATGGTGCTTAATGCTACATATTATTATCCAATGATTTGTGGCCATCCTATGATGTTTGAGTAGATTCATTTTGTCCTATGGGTTGATTGATAATCGTGATTGGTTTGAGTTGTATGTTTTATTTTGGTGCTGTCCTATGGTGCCCTCCGTGTTGCGCAAGCATGAGGTATCCCCACTGTAGGGTTTGCAATACGTTCATAATTCTCTTATAGTGGGCGGCTAGAGTGACAGAAGCTTACACCCGAGTAAGGGGGTTGTTGCGTATGGGAGTAAAGAGGACTTGATACTTAATGCTATGGTTGGGTTTTACCTTAATGATCTTTGGTAGTTGCGGATGCTTGCTAGAGTTCCAATCATAAGTGCATATGATCCGAGTATGGAAAGTATGTTAGCTCATGCCTCTCCCTCATATAAAATTGCAATAATGATTACCGGTCTAGTTATCGATTGCCTAGGGACAAATCTTTCTCTTGTGCTACAAAACTTTCTACTAAACCACTAGCTTTTATTATCTTCTAAATTACTCATAGTTTTATTCTCGCAAAGTACTCCTAGTTTTATTCTTGCAAAGTTGTTCTAGCATTACACCTACAAAGTACTTCTAGTTTCATACTTGTTCTAGGTAAAGCAAACATTAAGTGTGCGTAGAGTTGTATCGGTGGTCGGCAGAACTTGAAGGGAATATTAATTCTACCTTTAGCTCCTCGTTGGGTTCGACACTCTTATTTATCGAAAAATCTACAATTGATCCCCTATACTTGTGGGTTAGTCATCCACACTGTTATATGTACTAACCCCTCTAATATACATTTAGAAAACCGTTATTTGTAGAATGCTCTTTTACTTCACTTATATTTATTAGGGTGTGATATTTTGTAGAAAGAATTAAACTCTCATGGTTCACTTATATCTATTTAGAGAGTCAACAGGAATTGGTCATTCACATGGTTAGTCATAAAATCCTACATAAAACTTGTAGATCACTGAATATGATAAGTTTGATTCCTTGCAATAGTTTTGCGATATTAAGATGGTGATATGTGGGAGGTACTAGTGAATGATTGTGGTTTAGTAAGAATATTGGTATTAAGGTTTGTGATTCCCAAAGCATGCTTGTATGGTCTGTCGTTATGCTAAGAAGTTGGAGCATGATTTATTCTTGATTGTCTTCCTTTGTGTGGCGGTCGGGGGAGCGCGATGGTTAACTCCTACCAACCTCCCCCCTAGGGGCATGTGTAGACGTGTAGTAGTACTTTGCTTCAAGGGATAATAAACTTTCGCAATAAGTATGTGAGTTCTTTATGACTAATGTGAGTCCATGGATTATACGCACTCTCACCCTTCCGCAATTTGCTAGCCTCTTCGGTACCGTGCATTGCCCTTTCTCACATCGAGAGTTGGTGCAAACTTCGCCGGTGCATCCAAACCCCGTGATATGATATGCTCTATCACACATAAGCCTCCTTATATCTTCCTCAAAACAGCCACCATACCTACCTTTCATGGCATTTCCATAGCCATTCTGAGATATATTGCCATGCAACTTCCATCATCATCATCATATACATGACTTGAGCATTCATTGTCATATTGCTTTGCATGATCGTAAGATAGCTAGCATGATATTTTCATGGCTTGTCCATTTTTTTTATATCTTTGCTACGCTAGATCATTGCACATCCTGGTACACTGCCAGAGGCATTCATATAGAGTCATCTTGTATAGTTTTTATCGAGTTGTAATATCGAGTTGTAAGTAAATAAAAGTGTGATGATCATCATTATTAGAGCATTGTCCCAGTGAGGAAAGGATGATGGAGATTATGATTCCCCCACAAGTCGGGATGAGACTCCGGACGAAAAATAAAAAAGAAGAAGAAAAAAAGGAGGCCAAAAAGAGCCCACAAAAAAAAGGAAAAAAAAGAAAAAAGGCGAAAACAAAAAAATATGAAATGAGAGAAAAAGAGAGAAGGGGCAATGTTACTATCCTTTACCACACTTGTGCTTCAGAGTAGCACCATGTTTTTCATATAGAGAGTCTCCTATGTTGTCACTTTCATATACTAGTGGGAATTTTTCATTATAGAACTTGGCTTGTATATTTCGATGATGGGCTTCCTCAAATGCCCGAGGTCTTCATGAGCAAGCAAGTTGGATGCACACCCACTTAGTTTTCAGTTTGAGCTTTCATACACTTATAGCTCTTAGTGCATCCGTTGCATGGCAATCCCTACTCCTTGCATTGATATCGATTGATGGGCATGTCCATGGCCCGTTGATCCGAGACTTTCTCCCTTTTTGACTTCTCCTTATTGATCCCTACCACCGCATTCTATTCCACCCATAGTGCTATGTCCATGGCTCGCGCTCACGTATTGCGTGGGGGTTGAAAAAGCTGAAGCGCGTTAAAAAGTATAAACCAATTGCTTGGCTAAAACCGGGGTTGTTCATGATAAATATTTTGTGTTAAGAAGATGGAGCATGACAGGATCATATGATTTTGTAGGGATAACTTTCTTTAGCATTTTTATTTTGAAAGGCATGATTGTTTGTTGGTATGCCTGAGTATTGATGTCTTTATATCAAATTATAGACTATTGCTTTGAATCACTTGTGTCTTAATATTCATGCCGAGGACGAGCAGGAATTAAGCTTGGGGATGCTGATACGTCTCCGTCGTATCTATAATTTTTGATTCTTTCATGACAATATCCTACAATTTCCACATACTTTTGGCAACATTTTATATTATTTTTGGGACTAACATATTGATCCAGTGCCCAGTGCCAGTTCCTGTTTTCTGCTTATTTTTTTGTTTCGCAGAAAATCCATATCAAACGAAGTCCAAATGCAATAAAATTTTACGGAGAATTATTTTGGAATATATGTGATTTTTGGGAGGTGGAATCAACGCAAACGGAGGCCCACAGCCTCCACAAGGCAGATGGGCGCGACCCCCCTGGCCGTGCGGTGGTGCCTTGTGGGCACACCGTAAGTTGGTTGGGGCTCTTCTTCGGCCGCAAGGAAGCTTATATCGAGAAAAAATCGTGTTAAAATTTCAGCGCAATTGGAGTTACGGATCTCCAGGAATTTAAGAAACGGTGAAAGGCCAGAAAACAGGAACGCGAAACAGAAGAGAACAGAGAGAGAGATCCAATCTCGGAGGGGCTCCTCCCCTCCAGGAGCCATGGTGGCCATGGACCAGAGGGGAAACTCTCCTCCCATCTAGGGGGGAGGCCAAGGAAGAAGAAGAAGGAGGGGGGCTCTCTCCCCCTCTCTCCCGGTGGCGCCGGAACGCCGCCGGGGCAATCATCGTGACGGCGATCTACACCAACAACTTCGCCGCCGTCAACACCAACTCTTTCCCCCTCTATGCAGCGGTGTAACCTCTCTTTTCCCGCTGTAATTCTCTACTTAAACATGGTGCTTAATGCTACATATTATTATCCAATGATTTGTGGCCATCCAATGATGTTTGAGTAGATTCGTTTTGTCCTATGGGTTGATTGATGATCGTGATTGGTTTGAGTTGTATGTTTTATTTTGGTGTTGTCCTATGGTGCCCTCCATGTCGCGCAAGCGTGAGGGATCCCCGCTGTAGGGTTTGCAATACATTCATAATTCTCTTATAGTGGGCGGCTAGAGTGACAGAAGCTTACACCCGAGTAAGGGGGTTGTTGCGTATGGGAGTAAAGAGGACTTGATACTTAATGCTATGGTTGGGTTTTACCTTAATGATCTTTGGTAGTTGCGGATGCTTGCTAGAGTTCCAATCATAAGTGCATATGATCCAAGTACGGAAAGTATGTTAGCTCATGCCTCTCCCTCATATAAAATTGCAATAATGATTACCGGTCTAGTTATCGATTGCCTAGGGACAAATCTTTCTCTTGTGCTACAAAAGCTTTCTACTAAACAACTAGCTTTTATTATCTTGCAAATTACTCGTAGTTTTATTCTCGCAAAGTACTCCTAGTTTTATTCTTGCAAAGTAGTTCTAGCATTACACCTACAAAGTACTTCTAGTTTCATACTTGTTCTAGGTAAAGCAAACGTTAAGTGGGCATAGAGTTGTATCGGTGGTCGGTAGAACTTGAAGGGAATATTAATTCTACCTTTAGCTCCTCGTTGGGTTCGACACTCTTGTTTATCGAAAAAGCTACAATTGATCCCCTATACTTGTGGGTTATCATCTCACAGTCCACTGGTTATGATTCTTCAAGCCATGACACTGACGCAAATGCCACAAAGCAAAAACCTCAAGGCGAAGCTCCTCGAGTGATGACTGATCGTGAGCTGCTCATAAGTCTTCATCAGAAAGTTGACAGAAATCATAATTGGGTTAAGCGTCAGCTCCATGCCATTCTGGGAAATATGACTGTGACGCAAAACTCTGTGCGCAAAAATCATTATTATCTGCATGAGATCTTCGACCGAAGTTGGGCCATTCTTTCACATCTCAAAACCCCTGATGAACTTGAAGAAATGGAATTCCAAATGAACATTGATTGGGCCAATCCGCCCAAGAAGAATTTCAAGAAGGTTCAAGTTCCTCCGATGGTTCCAAGCTCTGTGTCTTCTTCACGTGCCACTGATGAAAATGAAGACGTTGAAGACACTGCTGTAGGTCCTTCTTCAACCCGCGACCCCGACAACAAGGCTGGCGCTCCCTCAACTGCTTCATGAGCTCATTCTTCAGGGCGTGTTAGTCCTCAGTTTCGTCTCCTTTTGGTCATGTGATGACAAAGGGGGAGAAATTTGAGCGTTAAGTCTTCAAGCGGGTCTTATAAACTATGGGGTGGATTATTTTGCGAAGTTGCAACTCTTGTGTTCATTCGATTTGCTCTTTGAAGAGTTGTAACTTAAACTGTTGGTGGTCTGACTCTGCTCTGTGATGGTTTATCTGCATGTATGCTTATGCTCTTTAATTCCTCAAATATTATGTGTGCATGCATACTGCAATTCGTCAGACACCAATTTTGCATCATGCATTCAAATTCTTCAATATCTTATGATCATGCATGATTGGATTCCAAGATATAGGGGGAGATCTCCATAATTTCAACCTGCCTTGTGCATTTGCAATCAAAAGCAAATTCTTCATATGCACATCTTCAGGGGGAGTTCCTCAATATCTTGTAACCAATGTCTTCACATTCAGTACTTACACTTCCCTTTTTTTACTCCCGTTAAAAACTTAACTGATTTGTCATCAATCACCAAAAAGGGGGAGATTGTAAGTGCATCAAGTGCCCCCTTAGTGGTTTTGGAGTATTGAAGACAAATAGGTTAAGGGACTAATATGTTTGTGAGTGTACACAGGAGAAAATAGTCCCTGAAGACTTGGTTTAACCACGGCAGACGGCCCCTAAAAATGTATTTCGTCAAGTGAAGAATTTGGTGCGGCCTTTGAGGAAATTGATGTGAAGACTTTGGAGCTTGAAGACTTTGTTTTCATAGTTTCCTTTTCTTCTTATTTGAGTCATAGGAAAAACCTTACTGTCAAAGGGGGTCAAGGTGAAACATATTTCATAGTTCAAACCGATGCTCAAAACTATACAAACCTAAGCTGCTTCGAGTGAAGCCTTTGGAAATCTCTGGAACAGCTGACGAATTTGACAGTGACAGTGATGAAGTTCATCTGGTCTCTGACGAATTTGGTCAGGCTGAGGAGTTAGGATTTCTCTAGTGCGATCTGCCTATCGTGAGGAAATTGAGTGCCTTGACGAAATTGAGAGTTCAATTTTTCCGACCGTTGCTGCGCTGCGTGCCAACTGTCGAGTGAATCCTTATCCTGACAACGGAATTGTCTGAGAAGGGCATTTATGACATTTCATGTCGGGTTGCCTCCTGGCTATAAATAGCCGCCCCCCATAACCACTAGTTGGTTGGCTGCTCGAGAGATAGATTGACACTTGTCATTTGAGAGCAACCCTTCCTCTGACGACTTTGTGAGATCCTAAGTGAGGAAAATCCAACCAGAGCCTAAGTGACTGAGCATCATTGAAGAAGTTGATCTGTGTGATCCGACGCTTGTTACCTTTGAGGACTGTCATTCCTCCAGATGGTTAGGCGTCATGTTCTGAGCACCCAAGAGTAATTGTGGCATGCCAGTGAACAAGTCTGTGAAGGTTTCAAAAGTCTACCTTGAAGACTTACCACGAGTGATTGGGCGAGGACTAAGTGACCTTAGCTCAAGAGGAATACGGTGAGGACTAAGTGTCCTCTGAGGTAAAACTCAGCCGCCTCAACCAGACGTACAGTTGATACAACAACTGTGGAACTGGTCTACCAAACTGTCGTGTCTTCGTCGAGTTCTACTGGTTTCAAATTCCTCACTCTTTTACTTTACTACTATTCCGCTGCTGAAGAACTTGTGTCTTACCTTTCTGAAGAATTTGAACTGAAGACTTTCATCATGCTGTCTCATTTCCTTCAATTCATTTTCTTCATGCTTATCTGTGTGTATGATTGCATGTTCTTCACCTGCTTATGCTTCGTATGCATGCTTTCCATATCTGTGTAGACTTAGTTTAAATTCTGTTTCTATTTCTTCACTCTGATTTTCGTCAAAGTCCTCGGAGTTTGACGAATTTCTAAAAATCTCCCATTCACCCCCCTCTGGGAGTTATCCTGCGCTTTCAAGAATCATCCATGAATACCTCAATAATTTTCTCACAGAAATCAGAGAATATAGAAATCATACATCTTTGAAAGGTAGTAGGTGCATTACATAAATCAAAAGGCATACGTTTGTAAGCATAGGTTCCAAAAGGACAAGTAAAAGTAGTTTTCTCTTGATCTTCTTGTGATACAGGTATTTGAGAAAAACCAGAATATCCATCTAGAAAGCAGAAGTGTGTATGCTTAGACAATCTTTCTAACATTTGATCAATGAAAGGCAATGATAATGATTTTTTCTAGTTGCTTTATTTAATTTTCTGAAGTTAATTACCATCCTATAACCAGTTACAATTCTCTATGGGATAAGTTCATTTTTATCATTAGGAACGACAATTATGCCTCCTTTCTTAGGGACACAATGAACAGGACTTACCCATCTACTATCAGCTATAGGATAAATTATACCTGCCTCCAGAAGCTTTAATATTTCTGTTCTTACCACATCCTTCATTTTAGGATTCAAGCGACGTTGATGATCGACAACTGGTTTAGCATCATGCTCCATATTAATATTGTGTTGACATAAAGTACGGCTAATGCCCTTAAGATCATCGAGAGTATATCCAATTGCAGCACGGTGCTTCCTTAAAGTTTTGAGTAATCTCTTTTCTTTGTGCACTGAAAGGTTAGCATTGATAATAACATGATATATTTTCTTTTCATCAAGATAAGCATATTTCAGTATATCTGGAAGTTTCTTTAATTCAAACACATGATCACTCTTAGGTGGAAGAGAATCTCCCTAAGTTTCCACAGGCAAATTATGTTTAAGGATAGGCATTTGCCTAAAGAATATTTCATCTATTTCATTTCTTTCATTCATATGCATATCATTTTCATGGTCTAGCAGATATTGTTCTAATGGATCAGTAGGAGGCACAACAATAGAAGCAAGAGCAATAATTTCATCTTTGTTAGGCAATTCTTTATCATGAGGTTGTCTTTTAAACTTGGAGAAATTAAATTCATGAGACACGTCACCAAACTTAACAATGACATTTTCCTTAACACAATCAATTTCAGCATTAACGGTATTTAAGAAAGGTCTACCAAATATAATGGGACAAAAGTCATCTTGTGGTGATCCAAGTACTAAGAAATCAGTAGGGTATTTGATCTTACCACACAAGACTTCAACATCTCTAACAATCCCAAGCGGTGAAATAGTATCTCTGTTTGCAAGCTTAATAGTAACATCAATATCTTCTATTTCAGCAGGTGCAATATCATGCATAACTTCTTGATATAAAGAAAATGGGATAGCACTTATACTAGCACCCATATCACATAAACCATGATAACAATGATCTCCAATCTTAACAGAAACAACAGGAATGCCAACAACTGGTTTACTCTTATCTAATTTATCTTGCACACTATTAACTTGTTTAGCAATTCTAGTAGCTTTCTTCCTGACAGAAATAAATGACATGCCTATCAATATTATAAACCAAGAGATCTTTAACCATTGCAATATTGGGTTCCACTTTAATTTGTTCAGAGGGTTTAGGTGTTTTAACATTGCTTTTATGAACCACAGTTGTAGCCTTAGCATGCTCTTTAAATCCTAACAGGGAAAGGAGGTTTCTCAATATAAGTAGCGGGTACAACTGGATTAGCAGTATAAGCAATTGTTTCAGTTTTAACAATAGCGGGTTCTTCACAAATTTCTTCAATAGGAGGATGAAATTTAAACCACTTCTCCTTAGGGAGATCAACATGAGCAGCAAATGATCCACAGAATGTAGCTACTATCTCAGAGTCAAGTCCATATTTTGCGCTAAGCTTATGAAAAAATCTGTTTCTATAACAGACTTAACACAATCAAACTCAAGATTTTTACCTGACTCGTTACCTTTGTCGATTTCCCAATCTTCATAGTTGCATTTAATTCTTTCAATGAGATCCCATTTGAATTCAATAGTTCTGTTCATGAAGGAACCAGCTGAAGAAGTATCGAGCATTGATCGATCATTATGAGAAAGCCGAGCATAAAAGTTTTGTCTAATCATCTCCCTTGAGAGCTCATGATTAGGGCATGTGTGCATCATATATTTAAGCCTCCCCCAAGCTTGAGCGATACTTTCTCCTTCACGAGGCCAAAAATTATATATATAATTCCGATCACAATGAACCAAGTGCATAGGATAAAATTTGTGATGGAATTCCAGCTTCAATCGGTTCCAATCCCATGTTCCGGTGTCATCCAATAGCCTGTACCAAGATAATGCCTATCCAATCAAAGATAAATGGAATACTGTATTTTTAACTCCGTCCTCTGATAGTCCTGCCAGCTTAAACAATCCACAAATTTCATCTATATAGACTAAGTGTATATCAGGATGTATTGTTCCATCTCCTATATAGGGATTAACAAGCAGTTTCTCCATAACACCCGAAGGGATTTCATAATAAATATTTTCAGTAGGTTCAGTAGGTTGAGGAGCGGCTCTTACCACTTCTGGTCGAGGTGAAGCTACCCCGAACAAGCACCTCAAAGGATTATCTTCCATAGTGACAAGTGAAGATAAAATTCAGCACGTAATAAAAATGTTTCCTTACCAAAGGTGCTTCACTCCCCGGCAACAGTGCCAACAAAGAGTCTTGATGACCCACAAGTATAGGGGATCAATCATAGTACTTTCAATAAGTAAGAGTGTCGAACCCAACGAGGAGCAGAAGGAAATGATAAGCGGTTTTCAGCAAGGTATTCTCTGCAAGTGCTGTAAGTAACAATAATAGATTTTTCGAAAAGGGGTGCTTTATTACTTAAAAGATTAAAGCATTACACCCGGCCTCTGCATAACTAAGATGCACACAGCCAAAGAAGGTCCTGTCACACAAACGGAAAATAAAAAGGCAAAATACAAAGAAACATGAAGAGTCCGTATAACGCCTAAAGCGAAGGGGGGCCAATCCTAAGATCATGCTGCCACCCATGTTGGGTAAAAGTATCCCTCGCCGTAGCCTGCAATCGTGTACACACCTCCATAAACAGGTCTCGGTTCTCCACGCGTTGTAGAGAGGACCATAAACGAAGAGTCCCGATACATCTGTAGATAACTTGCATCAGAGAAGTACTTTTATCGTTAAAAACCTTATCATTTCTAGATAGCCAAAGCAACCAAATAACGGCAAGCTCTCCCACCCTGAGAAGAGTTCTAAAACTGTGATCAATCCCATATAACCAGTTGCCAAATACATTAGCAACACTACAAGGAGGATACAAGCCATAAGCTATTTGGATGACTGACCATATAGAATGAGCCAATTTGCATTGGAAGAATAAATGTTTTATTGTCTCATCATGGTGACATAAGACACATTGCGGACTTCCATGCCAATTCCTCTTAATAAGGTTATCTTTAGTAAGAATGACTCCGCGACGAAGATACCATGCAAAGATTTTATTCTTAAGAGGTATCTTCATCTTCCAGATCTTCTTGTTATTATCAACCGGCACATCAGACTGGATTATCGCTCTATACATAGACCCCATTGAGAATTGTCCATTCCCATGGAGGTTCCATCGGAATACATTAGACCCATGTGACAATTGCACCGTGGACAACCGCTGGAGCAGGATGTTCCACGATTGGATTCTGGGTTCAATTAAATCTCTTCTGAACGACACATTTGGTAGAAATGATTCCATTACCGTGGCGATAGTATCACCCTTGTGGCGCACAATGTTGTATAGAGCCGGATATTGTTCCCGGAGTGTGGCATTTCCTAGCCACCTGTCCTCCCAGAATCTAATTTCCGAGCTGTCCTTAATCGAGAAGGATTCATAGCGGAAGAAATATTTCTTCGTAGCCATTAGACCCGCCCAAAAGTGGGAATCCCCAGGCTTCCAGTATACTTGGGATACCGCCTGGGAACCCACATATTTCCTCCTTAGGAGGGTTCGCCATACACCTTCTTCCCTCAGTAATTTAAACAACCATTTGCCGAGGAGGACCCTATTCTTAACCTCAAGGCCATGAATACCCAACCCACCTTGGTCTTTGGGACGACCAACCACACTCCATTTAGCCAGTCAATATTTCTTTCTCTCGCTATCTCGTTGCCAAAAGAATCTTGATCGGAAATAATCCAATCTATGTAAAACTCCTTTCGGCAACTGGAAGAAGGAAATCATATATAGTACCATATTACTTAGTACTGAATTTATGAGTACCAATCTTCCACCTAGAGACAACAGTTTACCTTTCCAACTGCTAAGTCTTTTTTGCAGTCTCTCCTCGACGTGTTTCCATTCAACATTTGTGAGTCTCCGATAATGTATCGGTATCCCCAAATATGTGATCGAAAACTGGCCCAACCCGCATCCGAACAGTTCAGCATACAGGTGGGCCTTGTCTTGAGCCTTGCCAAAGCAAAACAATTCACTTTTATGAAAATTGATCTTAAGATCCGAGAGTTGCTCGAATGCTGATAAAATTAGTTTCAGATTTCCCGCTTTCTCGAGGTCATGATCCATGAAGAGAATCGTATTGTCGGCATATTGAAGTATAGAGAGACCACCATCAACTAGATGATTTACTACCCCATCAATTTGGCCATCAACCTTGGCACGCTCAATCATGACCGCTAGCATATCCGCCACTATATTGAATAGCATGGGCGATAACGACTCACCTTGTCGCAATCCCTTCTTCGTTTGGAAATAGTGTCCAATGTCATCATTGACCTTAATGGCAACACTACCTCCAGAAACGAAGCTATGGATCATAGCGCGCCACTCTGCAAAAATTCCTTTCATTCTGAGAGTCTGTTGAAGAAAGGGTCACTTGACTTTGTTATAAGCCTTTTCAAAGTCTATTTTGAGAACCACCCCATTCAACTTTTTCCGATGTAATTCATGGACTGTTTCATGAAGGGTAACAACACCATCTAGGATGTGTCTGCCTTGCATAAAAGCTGTCTATGAAGGACGAACCACATGTTCAGCAACTGAATTTAGCCAAATAGTCGCAACCTTCGTGAATATTTTAAAACTAACATTAAGGAGGCAAATAGGTCTATATTGTTATATCCTTTCAGCCTCATTAACCTTAGGTAATAAAATAATCTCACCGAAGTTTAAGCGAAACAATTCTAGTTGGCCAGCATGTAAGTCGCTAAACAAAAGTAGGAGATCCGGTTTGATGACTTCCCAGAAGTGCTGATAGAACTCAGCGGGAAAACCATCCGGACCCGGGGCTTTGTTGTGCTCCATTAGGAAAACCGCCTTTCTAACTTCCTCCTCGGAGTATGGGGCTATTAGAAGGCTGTTTTCCTCATCAGAGACCTGGGGGATGTCATCTGTTCGGGACTCATCCATCGAGAAGTTTCCTTCCTCTGGGGCTCCGAACAGATTTTTATAATAATTAGTGATATAAGATTTAAGTTGCTCATGCCCCTCAATCGTGCCCTCATCCTGTTGTAGGGAATGAATAATTTTATTTCGGTGTCTGCCATTGGCGACTCCATGGAAATATCTAGTATTCGAATCACCTTTCAGGATAAATTGAGAGTTAGAATGTTGGTACCATTTGAGTTCCTCTTCACGCAGCATGCTAGCTATCTATGCATTCGAATGACTCTTGATCTCGATTTCATGCTCAAATAGAGGTCTAACCTCTGCCAAAGCTTCTAATTCATCAGTGATAGATGAAAGGCGAAGCTTCTCCTTTTTGAGGATACCCACCGTATGCCTAGCCCAACCATGAAGGAATTTATGTAATGCACACATTTTGTTATTCCATTTGTGAATTGGAGTAGGCCCGGCCACCGGTTTCTCCCGCACCTCCTTGACCATGTCATGGAAACCATCCCGAAGCAACCACCCAAGTTCGAACTTGAACTTGCGTCTATGTTGTGGTCGTGGCAAACCAGTAGTTAGGAGAATGGGTGTGTGGTCTGATATAGCCTCGATACGAGGTAGAGCACGAACAAACACCATAGGACATTTAGATTCCCAATCGGTATCCATTAAAACGCGATCTAGTTTCTCATATGTCGGTTCCGGAAGACTGTTCGCCCAAGTGAACTGTCTTCCAATCATGGAAACCTCTCACAGATCTAGACTGTCGATGACAGTGTTGAAAAGGAAAGGCCAATGATCATCAAACCTGCCACGACTTTTCTCATTTGGAAATCGAAGCAAATTGAAATCACCACCAATAAGAATGGGATATGGATTATCTTTCGCCAGATTAACCAATTCACGGAGAAAATCGGCCTTGAACTCATCCTGGGCTGCACCATACACGGTGACGAGAGTCCATGTGAAGTTGTCGGCCTTGTTGTGAATATGGAGTTTAATATGAAGCTCACCATCCGATCTAGCCAAAACATTCATAGTCCCTGTGTTTACGCCAAGTAAAATGCCCCAGAACGACCTCTAGGCGGTCGTGAAATCCAAGTGAAGTCTATCCCGCTAGAAAGACGGTTAAGCAGACTTACTGAGAAATCACGTCTCCCCGTTTCAGAGATAGCCAAAAAGTCTTTTGTATTCCCTATTACAGTCCGCAATGAATAGATGTTTAGCTAAGTCACCAAGACCTCTGCTATTAAAGAATATGCCATTCATGAGGAAACAATAGGAGATTTAGGAAATTTCACCCTCTTTAAGGGTTTGCGGCCTTTTTTGTAACGGGAGGCCTTTGATTTACGTCCGGAAGCTGTAAACTCAATCAATGAACTAAGTCCGGGTTCATCTAGCCCACATCCGAAACCTGTCCAACTAAATGAGAGAGTAGCTGACCATCTGATGTGGCATGCAACTCCTCCTCATCTAGATGTGAGACAAAAGCTTGCTAGAAACTCGTGGAGTAACCTTTAAATGGTCATATTCCAAATGTCTCAAAGCATTTGTCGAAACAAAAATATCCTTCTCATTACTTCCTGGACTAACACCCACATTATTCAACTTAGAAATGATGGTTGTAGCGGAAAAAGATAAAAGGGATTTGGGTGAGGACATAATACCTTGGTTGTCTAGGTTCTGTGCTGCTTTACGCCACATAGCCTTGGCCAAGGAGTCCTCATCAGTGTCCATCCTCCCGTCGTCGGCAACCATATGCCGATTACTTCGACAGGTAGGTGTCATACCCGATGAAGGTAGTCGCACAAGATTCGCTGCTGAAGGAGGGGATGAGGGTGGAGTAGCAATCCCCTCCCCGACAGTCTCTGATGAAGTCATGCATGAAGACGCCGCTGTCGGTGAAGAAGGAGCCGCGGACGTCGAGTGTGCCGTCGCAGCCGCCAAGGGATCCTCCATGTTCGTGGTCGCGGGCGCCGAGGGGTCCGCTTTGTCTGTGGTCACGGTCGCCGAGGGATCCGTGGTCGCCGAGTGCGCCGCCGCGGTCGCTGAGGAAACCGCTACGTCCGCGGTTGCAGTCGCCGAGGGGTCCGAAATGTCCGCGGTCGCGGTGGCCGCGGAGTCCGCCAAGTCCACGGTCGGCCTGGTGGCCGACGCTGTCGCCGTGTGACCAGCCAGGGTCGGCACCATCTGCCTCGGCATAAAGGCCGCCTGCACCGGCTCCTCAGCCGAATGAGCAAGCTGACCCAACGTCAATCCATCCATGCATGTATTACCATGCAGAAGAACACCAACGTGGGTGTGTGCACCCGAGCACATGAGGCTGCTTGCCAGCTCACCACCAGCTGCGTGGGACGTCACAGTACCTGCGGACAAAGGTGGCAGCAACGACGGATCTGTCGTAGTAGCGGGAGTTGTCGCAATAGCAGACGCTGAGTGGGTCCCCTGGGGCATCAACTCTGGTGATCGTTCGAGGCACCCACGCAACACGGAATTCACACGAAGATCCGTTACTAGCTGAATACCTCTGGGGGTCTGCGGAGCGGAATTAAAATGAGTCACCGCCAAGACCACAGGGTCGGCCCTCTGTGCACTCGGAGAAACAACGCTCGCTAGCCCACGCTGTTGCACTTGAGTCAAGTGAACATCCTTAGCATTAGCCGAACTAGATGACTGCTGGTTGGAGGGGAGAGTAGCATGCTCGGAGGTATCCATGTCATCATCCATCTCCTTCCCGGTGTTATCATCATCCGCATCATCACCCTTGCGCCTCCAAATAAACGGAACAAAATCCGGATCTGATATGAAGTCTGCCGGTTCCCTTCTGAATGTGAATGCATATCCCTTGAGTTTAACCACCACATCCGTGGAAATGAAATGTCCCACATCATCTTTTTCCTTGGACAAAATCTGAGTGTTAGTCATGGCTACCAGGATGCGGACTATCCCACGAAGTCTCATGCTGAGGAGATCAACGTCCAAGGTCTTGCCCATTAAAGTGCCAACTGCCCAGAGACTCCAAAAGTGACGAACTGTGTGAGGGACACCGTCGACATGAAGCCAAACCTGCTTGAGTTCCAACTTATGTGGGATCTCCTGAGATTTCCATGCAGAAATGGTGATCTGGGTATTAATTGAAGGCACATTCATCTGAATACCGTCAACTCTGTCCAAATCCTCAAAAGAGGGGAAGCTAACAAGGTAAGCATCCTCCCCATGTTGTATGGCCACCCATTTTCACTGAGTCTGAACTGGGCATCTCCTCGCAATCTGGCTCTCAATAATGCTAGCAGGCACCATCACACCGCTAACTCGAACACAAGCAATTGGAGTCTGAGTCGGTGCCAAGTGCTCTTTCACAACACAGTCAGGTAACTAAGCAAAATAAGATTCTTCAGCTCCCACTCCCGAAACAAAAGCATGAGGCTTAGGGAGCTTCAAAACGGGGCACCGCAGAGTTGGATGTGCAATTTTATCGCAAATATAACAATAATGCTGAACCGGACAATCCTTAGCTGCATGCGTGTCAACTACACACTTCCAACAACGAACCCCTTTTTTGGCTTTTCCTTTGGTCGTACGAGGATCCACCTGGACATTAGGCATATGAGTCATCGTAGGAGGTGCAGTGATGCTAGTTTCTTGTACCTGTCCCTGCGGCTGTTGCGATGGCAACTGTGACTGCTGGTGCATCTGTGTTTGCGGACCAATCTGCTGAACATGCCCAAACTGCTGTGACTGCACGTGATGTTGCGGTATATACTGGTTCGGACACTGTTGCTGAGTAGTCACGTAATGTTGTGGGTATTGGAAGCCCTGTTGCATGTTACCTCCAAGTGACAGGCACTTGCATTATTGAAGGCATTCATTCCGGATAGCCCCCTTCCCCCTCCCGCGACGCGCCCGCGCGCGCCGGGGGAGGAACCCTAGCCGCCAGGCCCTCGTCCCCGCCTCCCTCCCCTCCTCCCCGCCGCCGCCGGCAGGCGCTGATGGGCAAAGCCCGGATAGCGCGGCGGCGGCGGGGCCCTTCCTACTCCTCTGCCCGTGGGGGGCCGGCGCGGGGCGGCGACCTCGGGTGGCGGCGCTGGGCAGCCGCAGGGCCCAGCGGCGCGGCGGCGGGGGCGTGGTGCGGCGGAGCGTCCAGCTGGTGGCGGCGCGCCGGTATCCTGCTTCCCGAGCGCGGCGTGGTGGCTGCGGAGCTCCTGACCCGGGAGGTGGCGCGCGGTCGGACTGCCGGCCGGATCCGGCCGGATCTGGAGGTGGGGGTCGGCCGGCGGCGCGGATCTGGTGGATTCCGGCGGTGGCGTGCTCTCTGGTTGCTGGCTCTTGGGAGGACTGGTGTGGGGGGCGGCGCGGATGTCCTGGGCGGATCGGCCGGTCCTCCAGGCGGCCTCGGGGCTGAATCTGGTCGGTGGTGGTGGATGGCGTTCGTCGGAGTGCAGGGTCCGGGAGCCGACCTAGTCCGCGTTGGTCCCCCCTCGCGTTAGTGCTCTCCTTCCTGTTGCTCCATTGTGGCGTCGATCCGAGTGGGCGCCCGTGTTGCTGCTATGCTGCAGACGGATCGATGACGCTGGCCATGGATGTGGCGGCGTGCGAGTTTGACTCGGTCTGGTTGTGGACCGTGCCGGGGCTTGCTCGGCGTTGGCCGTCGGCAGCTACTAGGCCGTGTTCCCCACAGTCGACGTTGATTGTCGGGGGACGCAGGCGTGGATGCCCCCTACTGTGGGGGCGCTCACCCAGGCCGGGTGGCTGATGCCGGGCTAGGAGCGGAAGGAGACACCTCCCGTTCCTCCCACCGTGGCTGCGCGTTGTGAGGTCGACGGTTGGCGGTGACTCGGGACATGGATGCCGGGGCGGCGGCCCCGGATGGTGGGCTGCATGGTTGGCTCTCCGGCGGGCACTATGGCGGCGGTGGTGGCTCTCCTCTTGGTCGTGTGGGCGACGAGGGGGTAGCGTCAGGTGGCTCGGGCTCGCACTTCTTCACTGGGGCGATGCCCAGATCCAGATCTGGGAGTCTGGAATCGTCGCGGTTGTCCTGGTGACCTCGTGTGGCACGGGTGAGCTGCCGAGCGAAAGCTCCGCGCTTTTGCGCCGACGGCGACGACGCTCGCGGGCGCCGATCTCTTCTTGAAGACGTCGTCGTGGATCTCCTCTCCGTGCCAGGGTTCCGAGCGAAAGCTCATGTCCACTTTGGACTCGGCAGCGGCGACGCTTCGCGCCGTCTTCCCTCCTGAGGGCGTTGTCGTGGAGCTTAGGTGTGCTAGGGCGTAGCGTGGCGTTGTATCTAGACTTCCCTGTGTTATCCTTCGGTAGCGTAGTTCCTGCGTGATCCGACTATCTCGGGATCTGCTTTGTAAGAGGGCTACCTCTCCACCTTGTATCGTTCGACCGTGTACTTTGTTCGGTTGTTGCTTTATATATAAAGCGGGGCGAAAGCCTGTTTCGAGATGTTACCTCCAAGTAGCTGCTGCTGAGACTGCAGTTTCTTTTTCTTCTTGCGCTTCTGAGCAGCGCCCTGGTAACCCACCGTGAAACCTGCTTGTTGCTGAATTGGAGCACCACTAGGTTGGAACTGAGTGGGAGGAGCCGCCCCTGCAACCGGAGCCATGTACTACGTGGGAGTAGGTCCGGACTGCGCTGCGTATTGCATCCCCTGGCCTTGCATCTGGTACTGCGCCCCACCGTATGCATACGCGGGAGCCGGCCCCCGCTGAAGTTGAGGAAGAACTGAGGAGCCTGCGTTGCCGATCCCCGCAGCAGGTGGACGCGAAGACACGGGATCCAATCCCACGAAAGACCCGCGAACGTCTGCCCACCCGCACACGAGGGGATCCACGGCGGCGGGGGCGCGCCCGCCATCGCCCGCGGCAGGGACGCGGCGACCACCACGTAGGAGCGGCCCGACCTGGCGCGGTTGGAGCCGGTGAGAGAAGGTACCGGCGGCGGGATGACACCGGGCGACAAGCTGGATGTTGCGGCTGAAGTCGATGGTGTGCCGGCTGCAGGCGATGAAGGTGAGGGCGACGGCGCGGTCGAAGTAGTCGATGAGTCTGCGATGACGTTCGAGGCCACAGGCTTGTGTTTGCCCGGCCAAAGAGCCCGCATGCGATGACGCAGCCAGGCCCACGAGAAGTCCTGGCCCGAGACATGCACCGCATGCAGGTCGGGCCCGCTCGGCGTCGATGACGCTCGTTCAACTTCCTGAGAATGCGCGTCCGTAACTGCCCTTGATCTCGCCTCCTGTCCGCTGAGATCTCCGGCACCGGCGATCCAACACGGCCAGGCACGGACACCACCTTGGCCGAGGCAATGAATTGCCCTAGCACAGGCGGCGGGGTGATCCGGCGTGGCGGAAGAGGTCCCCTCCAAGGCTCCAACTGCCCATGCGAGGGCCGCGCGATACGCGAATACCAGTCAGCGACGAAGGCGCCTTCCGAGCCGGTAATCCGGTCGCCGTCGAGCCAACCAACGATGAAGACTGCTCCCGGTCCGGCGAACCCTCCACTGCGGAAATCTCTTGATCCCTGCAAGATGAAGACTCCATACCTGCATTAGCCGTCGGCGTCGCCGGCGATGAAGATGTTCGTCTTTCCCAGAAGCGAGACGCCGGAGTTGGGAATCCGGCATCTACCCAGAACTGCTGAACAATCTCCGCCTCGATCCTCTTTCTCCTCGTACTAACCACCGGAGTCCACTCCGAGTTCTCCTCGTCTTGAACCAGAACGTCGAGCGCCATCTGAACGCCAACGGCCGGTGGACTCTCCTCGTCAGATGAACCATACTCTGAGCCTAGACATGAGTAGCGAGATCCACTCGAGGCCCCAGTCGCGGAGGTCTCCGCCGGCGATGGCGGCGGCGGCCTGAACGCCATAGTCAGGCGCCGGCCACGGCCACGGGTCGCCATCCCCTAGCTGCTTTGCATGCCTGTGCTAGGGCAATTCACTGCCACTTCGATGGTAGTCCAGGGGAAGTGCATGGAATGCGACCTTCTCCCCTCGATCGATCGATATACAGTTCCCTCGGCTCGATCGTGTCGTGCCTCCTTTACTAAACCCTACGTAACAACTGGTCGGGTAGTGGATGTACAAACCCAACACCTGGGTTCAAATCCTCACGGAGGCGAATTTAGGTTCCTATTTATTCTTGAGGACTAGGCTTTTCTGGTACTCACGCATTTATCCTTGAGGACTAGGCTTGGTGTGTAACCAAGATTAAAAATCCTAGTACTCATGCTTACAAGGCTATGTGCATCCCTCAAAGGCCGGGGAAGTGAAATTCTTCCCCCAATTTAAAAGCAAAGAGAGCCTTGGCTCAGTGGTTGGGCACGTGGTTGTGCGGCCTAACGACCCGAGTTCAATTCCTAAAATTGACAGGTGATGCACAGGGGTTTTTCTCCATTTATTGAGGATCAAACTTGGTGTGTGGTGGAACCACTCATCAAGAAATATCTTGATACTCATTTAAAAAAATTCTGAGGACCATGTTTATCTTCCCTAACTCTAAAAATTCTGAAAAATTACCACGTGACATAGAACTCATGCATGATTACTGTGTAAAAATTTCAGATTTTTATCATGTTCTGACAATTCACAAAAGTTCAGGACATAACAGAAAACTTTCTGTTTTCAAACAGCAACACATGAACTTGCAAACTGAGCATGGTAAAGGCTATAATTGGCATTTTATTGAACTAAAAGATACAAAACATGATTATTCATAGCAGCAAGAAAATCTTAACAAAATATAATGACGCTCCAAGCAAAACTCATATTATGTGACGAATAAAAATATAGCTCCAAGTAAGGTTACCGATAATGTTGAAGACGAAAGAGGGGATGCCTTCCGGGGTATCCCCAAGCTTAGACGCTTGAGTCTTCCTTGAATATTACCTTGGGGTGACTTGGACATCCCCAAGCTTAGGGTCTTGCCACTCCTTATTCTCCTCATATCGATATCTCACCCAAAACTTGATAACTTCAATCACACAAAACTTAACGGAACTTCGTGAGATAGGTTAGTATGATAAAAATAAATCACCCACTTAGGTACTGTCAAGACAAGATTCATAATTGTTATAAGATAATTACTAATGTATTATATCATTTCCACAATTTATATTACTCAATATAAGCTATGGAAACACTAAAACAAGCAAACTATGCATCGAAAACAGAATCTGTCAAAAACAGAACAGCATGTAGTGAGCGATTTAAAAACCATACTTCTGTACCTCCGAAAATTCTAAAAAATTAGGACAACGTAAACAATTTGTAACCCAATACTGTGTAAAAATTTCAGAATTTTTTCACTCTCCAGTACAGAATAGAAATTCCATCACTGGACACAAAAGTTTCTGTTTTTGCACAGAATCAAATCAACAAGCATCCACACTATCCCAAAGGCTTTACTTGGCACATTATTGAAAGAAAACATATAAAACATGATTACTACAGTATCTTAATCATGTGAACACACAAAAACAGAAGGTATAAGTATTGGGTTGTCTCCCAACAAGCGCTTTTCTTTAATGCCTTTTTAGCTAGGCATGATGATTTCAATGATGCTCACATAAAAGTAAAGAATTGAAACACAAAGAGAGCACCATGAAGCAAATGACTAGCACATTTAAGCCTAACCCACTTCCTATGCATAGGGATTTTATGAGCAAACAATTTATGGGAGCAAGAATCAACTAGCATAGGAAGGCAAAACAAGCACAACTTCAAAACTTTCAACACATAGAGAGGAAACTTGATATTATTACAACACCTACAAGCATATGATCCTCTCTCATAATAATTTTCAGTAGCATCATGAATAAATTCAACAATATAACTATCACATAAAGCATTCTTTTCATGATCTACAAGCATAGAAATTTTATTACTCTCCACATAAGATATTTTGTTCTCATCAGTAATAGTGGGAGCAAATTTAAAAAAATAACTATCTTGAGGTACTTGATTGGCATAACAAAATTGAAAGTTAAAATCATGATGACAAGTTTCATGGTTATCATTATTCTTTATAGCATACATGTCTTCACAATAATCATCATAGATAGCAACTTTGTTGTCATAATCAATTGAAACCTTTTGCAAAATAGTGGAATCATCATTAAATAAAGTCATGACCTCTCTAAATCCACTTTTATCAATATAATTATTATAAATAGGAGGCATACTTTCATCATAATAAATTTTCTCATCAAAACTTGGATGACTAAAAATATCATCTTCATCAAACATAGCATCCCCAAGCTTGTAGCTTTGCATATCATTAGCATCATGGATATTCAAAGAATTCATACTAGCAACATTGCAATCATGCTCATCATTCAAAGATTTTATGCCAAACATTTTATTGAATTCTTCTTCTTTCAATTGAGCACAATTTTCCGCTCCATCATTTTCAAGAAAAACATTATAAAGACGAATAATATGAGGCAACCTCAATTCCATTTTTTTTGTTTTCTTTTATAAACCAAACTAGTGATAAAACACGAAACTAAAAGATTCGATTGCAAGATCTAAAGATATACCTTTAAGCACTCACCTCCCCGGCAACGGCGCCAGAATAGAGCTTGATGTCTACTACACAACTTATTCTTGTAGACTCGTGTTGGGCCTCCAAGCGCAGAGTTTTGTAGGACAGTAGCAATTTTCCCTCAAGTGGATGACCTAAGGTTTATCAATCCGTGGGAGGCCTAGGTTGAAGATGGTCTCTCTCAAACAATCCTGCAACCAAATAACAAAGAGTCTCTTGTGTCCCCAACACACCCAATACAATGGTAATTGTATATGTGCACTAGTTCGGCAAAGAGATGGTGATACAAGTATAGTATGGATAGTAGATATAGGTTTTTGTAGTGCGAACAATAACAAACAGCAAGGTAGCAAGTAATAAAAGTGAGCATAAACGGTATTGCAATGCGTAGAAACAAGGCCTAGGGTTCATACTTTCGCTAGTGTAATCTCTCAACAATGCTAATATAATTGGATCATATAACTATCCCTCAACGTGCGATAAAGAATCACTCCAAAGTTCCTATTAGCGGAGAACATAAGATAGAAATTATTGTAGGGTACGAAACCACCTCAAAGTTATCCTTTCTGATCAATCTATTGAGCCATCCCTATAAGTGTCACGAACAGCCCTAGAGTTCGTACTAAAATAACACCATATGATACACATCAACCAACTCTAATGTCACCTAGATACTCCAATGTCACCATAAGTATCCGTGAGTTGATTATACGATATGCATCAAACAACTTCATAATCATAATATTCAATCCACACAAAGAACTCCAAGGAGCACCCCAAAGTTTCTATCGGAGAAAAGATAATGAAAACGTGCATCAACCCCTATGCATAGATTACCCCAATGTCACCTCGGGAATCCGCGAGTTGAGTGCCAAAACATATATCAAGTGAATCAATATAATACCCCATTGTCACCACGGGTATTCATATGCAAGACATATATCAAGTGTTCTCAAATCTGAATATTCAATCCGACAATAACAAAACCTCAAAGGAAAAAGATTCGATTCATCACAACAAAGATAGAGAGGGAAGAAACACCATATGATCCAACTATATTAACAAAGCTTGCGATACATCAAGATCGTGCCATATCTAGAACACAAGAGAGAGAGAGAGAGATCAAACACATAGCTACTAGTACATACCCTCAGCCCCGAGGGTGAACTACTCCCTCCTCATCATGGAGATCGCCGGGATGATGAAGATGGCATTCGGTGATGATTCCCCCATCCGGCAGGGTGCCGGAAAAGGGCTGTAGATTAGATCGTGGAGGTATGGAGGCTTGCGGCGGCGTAAAAACTCATCTAGGTTAACTTTCGGGGGTTTCTGAATATATATGATTTTTCAGCATTGGAATCACGCAAAGAGGTGCCACAGGGGGCCCACGAGGCACCAGGGCGCGCCTGGGGGGGGGGGGGCAGGCGCGCCCAGGTGGCTCGTGGGGCCTCTGTGGCTCTTCTGCTGCTCCTTCAAAGCTTCCTGGGTTTGTTTCCTTCCAGAAAAAAATGTTAAAAAGTTTCGCTGCATTTGGACTTCATTTGATATGGATTTTCTGGAAAACCAAAAACAAGCAGAAAACAGCAACTGGCACTGGGCACTAGGTCAATATGTTAGTCCATAAAAATCATATAAAAGGCATATAAAAGTGCACCAAAATCATACAAAACTATAATAAACATGGCATGAATACTTCATAAATTATAGATACGTTGGAGACGTATCAATGTCCGCGGCGACACCAGAGCAAACCCACCCGCGGTCATATCCCGTACGGGGAATTGGGCCGCAGCGTCTACCTATGACGTTTACATGGTCGACACTCCTAAGGATAACTCCGAGGAGAAACCTAAGGAAAACCCTAAGCATCATCGCCCTAAGAGGCGAACGAAGGGAAACAACAGAAGCAGAAATACGACCAACACCACGGGCGCTGCCGATAACGGTGCTGCCCCCGACGCCGCTGAGAACCCGGGTGAGGATGATCAAGCCTCGCCCGCCCAACAGAATGAGCCCGTAGGAACACCTGCGGAGGATGATCCCGAGGACATGGGCACCTTCGATGACGTGTTGGACAGGGACTACTTCCCCGAGTCCGAAGACGAGGTCAGCCTCGGACCCGAAGACTTCGTGGTGCCCATAAACCCATCCGAGTAGGCACGGTTCCAACTGCAGCTAATTGCAATTGTGCGGAGCATGAAAAAGAAGCAGCAAGAGTTGTACACTCACGAAAGCGCGCTCAATGAAAAATGGACAAAAATGCTCGCGGCCGAGGCAGACCTCGAAGCTCGATGCGTGGCGGCCAAGTTATTCCCACGACGACGGCTGCTGCTCGACTTCGACGATGAGGCACCAGATAATGAGCTGCTCACATATGGCGACGCAGGCCAGGCTGACCATCCCCCTAGAGGGCGAGACCGGACAACAGGGGCACACAAAGACCCCCCTGCAAAAAACCACCCTTGCTACTTGTGAGCTGCGTTGGGATTTTCCACGAAGAGGAGAGGAGATGCAGTACAGTAGAGATAAGTATTTCCCTCAGTGAGAACCAAGGTTATCGAACCAATAGGAGAATCACGCAAAACCTCGTGAACACCAACTGCACACACAAAAGCAAATACTTGCACCCAACGCAGGCAAGAGGGTTGTCAATCCCCTTGAACTCGTTACTTGCAAGGATTAAATCTTGTAGTGGTAGATAGATAAATTGCAAAACAAAATAAAATTAAATAAATTGCAGCACATATATTTTGGTTTTCTTTTTATATTTAAAGGAGACCGAGGGCCATAGTTTTCACTAGAGGCTTCCCTCTCGAACACATAGCATACGGTGGGTAAACAAATTACTGTTGGGCAATTGATAGAAAAGCGCATATTTATGACGATATTCAAGGCAATGATCATGTATATAGGCATGACGTCCGAGACAAGTAGACCGACTCCTGCCTGCATCTACTACTATTACTCCACCCATCGACCGCTATCCAGCATGCATCTAGGGTATTGAGTTAATAAAAAAAGAGTAACGCCTTAAGCAAGATGACATGATGTAGACAAAGTAAACCCAATCAATATGAATAAACCCCATCATTTTACCCTTAATGGCAACAATACAAATACATGTCTTGTCCCCTACTTTGTCACTGGGATATAGAGCACCGCAAGATTGAACCCATTACAAAGCACCTCTCCCGCTAAAGATAAATCAATCTAGTTGGCCAAACCACATGGATAGATCGGAGAGAAATACAAAGCTATAACAATCATGCATAATAAAGTTTAGAAAAGACTCAATTACTTATGAATATTTAGATCATAAACCCACAATTCATCAGATCCCAACAAACACACCGCAAAAGAAGATTACATCGAATAGAACTCCAAGAAGATCGAGGAGAACATTGTATTGATGATCAAATAGAGAGAAGATGCCATCTAGCTACTAGCTATGGACCCGTAGGTCTGTGGTGAACTACTCACGCATCATCGGTAGGGCGGCAAGGTTGATGTAGAAGCCCTCCGTGATCGATTCCCCCTCCGGCAGAGTACCGGAAAGGCCTCCAGATGGGATCACGGAAGAACAGAAGCTTGCGGCAGTGGAAAAGTTATTTGGGGTGGCTCTCTGTTGGTTTCCCAATATTTGAGAATTTATAGAAGTGGAATTAGGTCAGACGGAGCCACGTGGGGCCCACAAGGTAACAGGGCACGCCCTGTTGCCTTGTCGTCTCCTCATTTGTCGTCTGGTCTCCTCCCGAAGCTTCTAGGGTTTCTTTTGTCCAGAAAAAATCATCAAAAAGTTTCGAGCGTTTGGACTCCGTTTGGTACTAATTTTCTGGAAAACCAAAAACAAGCAGAAAATAACAAATGGCACTAGGCACTGGTTAATAGGTTAGTCCCAAAAAATGATATAAAATAGCATATAAAACATCCAAGATTGATAATATAATAGCATGGAACAATAAAAAATGGGATAATTGATTTTATGCCCCTAGTTGGCTCACAGTCGGCAGGTTTACCCCTAGTTTCCGAAATCACTCGGTCCCGCCCAAACCACTTTGCTCCTCTTATGCTTTTGCCCTTTAACCGTTTGACCATCACTTTGAAAACTTCATAAAAAATTCATACTAACTCAGAAAAATTCAAATAAGATATCAAAATGTTCAGAAAAACATCACCTATATGTGCATGTCATTTGCATTCATGAAAAAAGTGTTGGCCAGTCCCCATCTCAGTTTTAGCTCATATGATCTAAGCATGAACAGTAAAATCTAAAAAAAATCAAAAAATTCTAAATTTTTTTGGTGGCAAACTTTGACCAATGTTTTGAGTGCTTGCCAAGTTTCATAAGGGAATGACATTCGTGGAAGTCGTGGCAAAAAAACAAAATTTTGGAGCATTGATTTTCGTTTTTTTGCCACGACTTCCACAAATGTCATTCCCTTATGAAACTTGGCAATCACTCAAAACATTGGTCAAAGTTTGCCACCAAAAAAATTTAGAATTTATTGAAGTTTTTTAGATTTTACTGTTCATGCTAAGATCATATGAGCTAAAACTGAGATGGGGACTGGCCAACAATTTTTTCATGAATGCAAATAACATGCACATATAGGTGATGTTTTTATGAACATTTTGATATCTTATTTGAATTTTTCTGAGTTAGTATGAATTTTTTATGAAGTTTTCAAAGTGACGGTCAAACGGTCAAAGGGCAAAGCATAAGAGGAGCAAAGTGGTTTGGGCGGGAACGAGTGTTTTCGGAAACTAGGGGTAAACCTGCCGAGTGGGACACAACTAAGGGCACCAAATTAATTATCCCATAAAAAATTATAGATACGTTGGAGATGTATCAGCATCCCCAAGATTAATTCCTGCTCGTCCTCGAGTAGGTAAATGATAAAAACATAATTTTTGATGTGGAATGCTACCTAACATGTTTATCATGTAATCTATTTTTACGGTATAAATATTGAGAAGTGATGAATTAACAACATCAACATACTAATATCCATGAATATAAGAAGCATAATCATTAAACTTTCAAAATATACGATCCATAACGAATGTTATTCCCCACTCATTTTATCATGTTAGCATGGCATGACTCCGCCTTCACCGCATAAATATAAATCATGAGCACCCCAGTGTTAAACCATGCAATTGGATCGTACTTCTAACATGCTTCAGCATTTTCAACTTCACGCAATACATGAGCGTGAGCCATGGACATAGCACAAGGTGGAATAGAATGCGGTGATAGGGATTAATAGGAGAAGTCAAAAAGGAAGAAAGTCTCGCATCAACTAGGCGGATCAACAGACTATGGAGATGTCCATGAATCGATATCAATGCGAGGAGTAGGGGTTGCCATGCAACGAATGCACTAAGAGCTATAAGTGTATGAAAGCTCAACTGAAACTAAGTGGGTGTGCATCCAACTTGCTTGCTCATGAATACCTCGGGCATTTGAGGAAGCCCATCATCTGAATACACAAGCCAAGTTCTATAATGAAAATTTTCCACTAGTATATGAAAGTGACAAAATAGGAGACTCTCTATATGAAGAACCTGGTGCTACTCGGAAGCACAAGTGTGGAAAAGGATAGTAACATTGCCCCTTCTCTCTTTTTCTCTCATTTTTTTGCTGGGGTCTTTTTGGCCTTTTTTTCTCTTTTTTCCGTCGTGAGTCTCATCCCGACTTGTGGGGGAATCATAGTCTCAATCATCCTTTCCTCACTGGGACAATGCTCTAATAATGATGATCATCACACTTTTATTTACTTACAACTCGATAAAAACTATATAGAATGATTCTATATGAATGCCTCTGGCAGTGTACCAGGATGTGCAATGATCTAGCGTAACATGTATGAAAAATGATGAATGGTGGCTGAGCCACAAATACTATGTCAGCTATATGATCATGCAAAGCAATATGACAATGAACACAAGTAATATAACGGAATGGTGGAAGTTGCATGGCAATATATCTCGGAATGGCTATGGAAATGCCATAATAGGTAGGTATGGTGGCTGTTTTGAGGAAGATATAAGGAGGCTTATGTGTGATAGAGCGTATCATATCACGGGGTTTGGATGCACCAGCAAAGTTTGCACCAACTCTCAAGGTGAGATCGGGCAATGTACGACACTGAAGAGGCTAGCAAATTGCGGAAGGGTGAGAGTGCGTATAATCCATGGACTCACATTAGTCATAAAGAACTCACAAACCTATTACAAAGCCTATTAGCCCTCGAAGCAAAGTACTACTCACACCCCCGATAATAACAGCACTCAAGGATTTCATTTCAGACCTAAGAATACTCGGACCTCCCCATGATGCCATGACCAACACTTAGATGAGAAGTTAATAACAAGCTTTAATACCGATATTTCTACTAACCAATGATCATGAACGAATATCCTTTCATATAACGACATCAATATCATTAAACCACACATTTCATATTTAGTGATCTACATGAAAGTTTTTATTATATCCCTCTTGAATACCTATCCTTTATGGACTAGTCTTATAACCCATGAAAATTGCCATTACTATTTGTTATACTCTCAAAAATATTTAAGTGAAGCATGAGAGTGCAACTATTTCTTTAAAATATGACCACCGCCGTGCTCTAAAAGATATAAGTTAAGCAGTAGAGCAACTGCCTAGCTCAAAAGATATAAGTGAAGCACATAGAGTATTCTAACAAATCAAGAATAAATGTGTCCCTCTCAAAAGGTGTGTCCAGCAAAATATTATTGTGGCAAACTAAAAATCAAACAAAGAAAATAAAACTATGGCACAGGACGCTCCAAGTAGAACTCATATCATGTGATGAATAAAAATATAGCTCCAAGTAAGTTACCGATAGATTGTAGACGAAAGAGGGGATGCCATCCGGGGCATCCCCAAGCTTAGACGCTTGGGTCTTCCTTGAATATTACCTTGGGGTGCCTTGGGCATCCCCTAGCTTAGGGTCTTGCTGCTCCTTATTCCTTCATCCATCGTAATCTCACCTAAAACTTGAAACTTCAGCACACAAAACTCAACATAAACTTCGTGAGATCCGTTAGTACAATTAATCAATCATCCACTTTAGGTACTGTTATAAACTCATTCATAATTGTTCTTGCATAATACCTACTGTATTCTAGCTCTTCCATGACTTGTACCCCCCGATATAATCCATAGTTTCGTTAAAACAAGCACACTATGCAATAAAAACAAAATCTATCTAAACCAGAACAGTACGTAATGACAAAATATTATCTGTACTTCTGTATCTCAAACAATTCTGAAAAATTAGGACAATGTAAACAATTTTTATCCCAATACTATGTAAAAATGTCAGATTTTTCCGACATTCCAGTAAAAAACGTAAAATCAAATACTGGGCGCAAAACTTTCTGTTTTCAAACAACATCAATTATACTATCATCCAAATCATCCTAAAGGCATTACTTGGCACAAACACTAATTAAAAGATAAAAACACAATCATAACAATAGCTAAAATTGTGTGACACAAGAGAAACAAAAATTTCAATAAAGATAAATATTGGGTTGCCTCCCAACAAGCGCTATTGTTTTATGCCCCTAGCTAGGCATAATGCATTGTTTCCAATATTATCATCCTTCACATCCAATTCCTCAACTATAAATCCATGCTTCCTAGGAGGTTTAACATATGAGCTTTTAATTATCACTCCCCTAGGGACAAAGTTGAGGAATTTGCTTTCATAAATAGGTTCCTTTATTATATCAATGAAATTGGGGTGCAAGCTAATCATTTTAAGATCCTCATTTCCTTTACTAGATGTGGCACTGATACGTCTCCAACATATCTATAATTTTTGATTGTTCCATGGTATTATAGTATCAATCTTGGATGTTTTATATGCAATTATATATCATTTTTTGGGACTAACCTATTAACCTAGTGCCCAGTGCCAGTTGTTGTTTTCTGCTTGTTTTTGGTTTTTCCGGAAATCAGAACCAAACGAAGTCCAAATGGGACGAAACTTTTTGACAAAAATTTTCGGAACAAAAGAAACCCTGGAAGCTTCGGGAGGATGCCAGAAGCCTCACGAGGAGGCCACAAGGCAAAAGGGCGCGGCCCCAGGGGGGGCCTGATGCCTTGTGGGCCCCTCGTGGCTCCTTTTGACCTAATTCCACTTCTGTAAATTCTCAAATATTCAGAAACCAACAGAGAGCCAGACGAGAAAACCCTACCGCCGCCGCAAGCCTCTGTTCTTCCGCGATCCCATCTAGAGGCCTTTTCCGGTACTCTACCGGAGGGGGAATCGATCACGGAGGGCTTCTACATCAACCTTGCTGCCCATCCAATGATGTGTGAGTAGTTTACCATAGACCTACGGGTCCATAGCTAGTAGCTAGATGGCTTCTTCTCTCTCTTTGATCTTCAATACCATGTTCTCCTCGATGTTCTTGGAGTTCTATCCGATGTAATCTTCTTTTGCGTTGTGTTTGTTGGGATCCGATGAATTGTGGGTTTATGATCAGATTATTCATGAGAAATATTTGAGTCTTCTCTAAACTCTTTTATGCATGATTGTTATAGCTTTGTATTTCTCTCCGATCTATCCGTTTGGTTTTGCCAACTAGATTGATTTATCTTGCAATGAGAGAGGTGCTTTGTGATGGGTTCAATCTTGCGGTGCTCAATCCCACTGACAGAAAGGGACATGACATGTATTTGTATTGTTTCCATTAAGGATAAAAAGATAGGGTTTAATCATATTGCTTGAGTTTACTTTGTCTACATCATGTCATCTTGCTTAAGGCGTTACTCTGTTTTATACTTAATACCCTAGATGCATGCTGGATAGCGATCGATGGGTGGAGTAATAGTAGTAGATGCAAGCAGGAGTCGGTCTACTTGTCTCGGACATGATGCCTATATACATGATCATTGCCATGAATTCGTCATAACTATGCGCTTTTCTATCAATTGCCCAACAGTAATTTGTTTACCAACCGTATGTTCTGCGCTCGAGAGAGAAGCCTCTAGTGAAAACTATGGCCCCCGGGTCTACCTTTATCATATATTAAAATCCAAAAATACCTTGCTGCAATTTATTTACTTTTATTTTATTTTGCAATTTACTTTTCTATCTCATCACTATCAGAATTAATCCTTGCAAATAACCGCTAAGGGGATTGACAAACCTCTTATTTGCGTTGGGTGCAAGTGTTTGCTTTTGTGTGTGTAGGTGCTGCTAACGAGGTTCTATGTGGTTCTCCTACTGGATTGATAACCTTGGATCTTAACTGAGGGAAATACTTATCTCTGCTATACTGCATCATCCTCTCCTCTTCGGGGAAATCCCAACGCAGTTTACAAGTAGCAGGAAGAATTTCTGGCGCCGTTGCCGGGGAGACATCACCAAAATCTATCAAGTACCTTCGCATAAACTATCATCCACTTGCATTTATTTTATTTGCCTTTTTATTTGCATTTACCTCTCATTTTCATCTCCCCCACTTCTAAAACAATTTTACAAAAACACAAAAATATTTTCATTTGCTTGTTTGCTAGTTTGCTCGCTCGTTAGTTTGCTTCACCACTATGGCTAGTTCTTCGCTCATTACTTATACTCCTGAAAATGAAGTGCTTAATTTTAAACAAAGGGGAGGAGAGAATTTAAAAGATGCTTGGTATAGGATTTGCGATGCTCAAAATAAATCAACTCATAAGAAATCCACTACCGTTCTTCTTCGCACTTTTTATGTAGGAATTACTACTTGATATAAATTTGTGCTTGACATTATTACCGGAGGGAATTTCTTGATGTGTCCCTCTATGGATGCTTTCAATGCTATGGGAAATCTAGTGGGATCACCACCTATCACTATTAATGAAACAACATTGACTTTGGAACATGTTATGCAAAGGTTAGAGGCTATTGAAAATAAAATGTCTACTATTGAACATCTTGAGAATTTAGACAAAAAGGTCCATAGTCACATTACTCAATTTGGTTCCAAGGTGGGAATTACATTGAAAACCTTAAAGGAAAAGGATCCAATAATTAACGAAAGGATAGAACAAAGTCCCGCTAGAATCGATAAGCTAGAGGAAATTATTAATAATTTGGGTTCCGCCTTTTCCTCCGTTAAAACTATTGATAGGACTCCTCCCAATAAAAATTACAAGTTCATGTATGTTCCTAAGACTAAGGGTGCCACTTCTAGCAAGGGAAATGAGGATCTTAAAATGATTAGCGTGCATCCCAATTTCATTGATATAATAAAGGAACCTATCTATAAAAGCAAAATTCTTAATTTTGTGCCTAGGAGCGTGATGATAAGAAACCTCCATGTTAAAACTCCTAGAAAGAGTGGGTGTGTAATTGAGGATTCGAAAACCAAGGATGACAACACTTGAAACAACACGTTATGCCTAGCCGGGGGCATAAAACAATAGCGCTTGTTGGGAGGCAACCCAATAAATAAAATAAATTTTTGTTTTACTTTCTGTTTTTGTGTGTTTACACAATTGTAGCCTCTGTTATGATTGTGTTTTTATCTTTTAATTAGTATTTGTGCCAAGTAATGCCATTGGGATGATTTGGATGATAGTATAATTGATGCTGTTCGAAAACAGAAACTTTTGGGTCCAGTGCTGGATTTTTGGTTCTGTACTGGAGCGTGATAAAATTCTGAAATTTTTACACAGTATTGGTATATGAATTGTTTACATTGTCCTAGTTTTTCAGAATGTTTGGAGTTACAGAAGTATAGCTTCTAAATATATCTTTACAGATTGTTCTGTTTTAGATAGATTATATTTTTGTTGCATAGTTTGCTTATTTTGATGAATCTATGGATTGTATCGGGGGGTATTGTCGGATTTTGGGCTTCGGGGACCGAAAGGTTCAAACACTGGGGTGAGATCGTTCCTACCTCGTCGTCCCCTACCACGGCTGAACTACGGCGGAGCTACGGTGAGAGCGCGCTAGCAGGAGCAGGCCACGGACTCAACGGTTTACCCAGGTTCGGGCCACCTTGCAGTGTAAAACTCTACTCCTGCTTGGTTGGGATTGCTCTGGGCAAGAAGATGCTCTCGCGTACAAGGTAGGAGAGGAAGGAGTCGATCCTCTACCACAATGGCAGCAATGTCCCTTTATACCTGCCTTGGTCCTCTTCCCCCTCGAAACTTAGGCGGGAAGGGTTGCCACACTTGGCGGGTTTGAAAGGGAATATGCGCTCAGGCTATCCTGACTAAAGGCGGTCTTCGCCTGCAAAAGCATGATCCATGACGCGCCGGTGGGCTCGGTGATGACCTCCTCCCGCCGTCTTGGTCTTCTTTCGCCGATCGGGCAACCTTTGGGGTTGCTTTGGGAAGTGGATTGATAGCCTTGCTCCCTCAGCATAAAAGGGGAAACCCTCTTCATCCGCACCTGCTGGCATGGCCTCTGTCGCCGTTCGTCACCGCGCGCGTCACCCACGTGATGGGCATGAGACCGCGCGACCAAGCCGAACATCCCTTGTCTTGTACGCCTTCAGGAGGGTGCCTCGGGAGGCCGCCTCGCGAGGCTGTTGGTGAAGATACCGAGTCTTGCTCGCCCACTCCCTAAGGAGGGGTCCTCAGGAGGCCAAGTCCTCATGAGAGGTCTTGGTGAGATGCTCGATGGTGGTGGCCTGCTGGGCCTACGCCAGGTGTTGTGCCCTGGGCCAAAGGCAGACGGGCCAGGATACCCTGGATTCCACGGGAGCGAGAGTAGCCCCCGGGCCCGCGGCGCGCACGTTCCCACCTACTAGGGGGCGAAACGGCGCGGGCCCTAACCGCCTGCGGGCCAGGCGCGACGCGTGGCGCACGATGTGACGGGGGACGCCCCCACTTCTCCCACGACACCTTGGTAACCGCCCGCGCTGACATAAAGCCTATCGCGTGTGACGCGAGACCATCATTGCCTTCCTTCGTGCATTGCTGCTGCTTCCATTCCCGATGCCGAAGAAGGCGGAGCGACGAGAAGAGCCCCGCGCCAAGCATAAAGAGGGGGAGAGAAGAGCCGAAGTCCTCCACCCAACTTCTTCTTCCTCCAACCTTTCCTTCCTCGTCTTGCCAGAGCCGCCGCAGTGATGGCGAGGGGAAGAGGGCATGCCCGTGCTTCTACTGCCGCACCCAAGGTTCCGCCCCGGGGGCGCGGGCGCTCCCCGGCGGCTGCCGGCGCCAGTCCCAGCGGCCGTGGAAGGGGCGCCGCCCGCGGGCGCAGAGGGCGCGGCGCGCGCGGCCGAGGTGTCCGTGGCGGGGCGGCCTCCCTACCTCCCCAGGCAGGGAGCCATTCGGCGGAGGCGGCTAACGAGTTCATAGTGAACATGCATCGCCGGCCCTGCACCTGGCTCCGGCTCTTGGACTCCTTCGTGGAGGCGATGGCGGACCGCGCGCCCTTGGGCCTGTGGGTGCAGACCGATGGCTCCTGCAACGGCCCCTCCTGGGTGGCGACGGAGTTCACCCCCTCAGGTTTCATGTTCTTGAAGCAGGGTGGAAGTCGTTCGCCCTCGCCCGCGGCCTGAAGCGGGGGCACGTCCTCCAGTTGAAGTACGACGGGGCCGCCACGCTCTTCGTGAAGATCTTCGGGATCTTCGGCAGCCGTCTGGAGTGATGCGCGAAGAGCGAGGATGGCAGCTACAGTGGCTCCTCCAGCGACAGCGGTGCCGCTCCCTCCGGCGGAAGCGGAAGCGAGGACAGCTCCCTCCGCATCAAGAGCGAGGATGAGGACTCCGACTAGGCGCGCGCGGCGTCCATGTTGGAGTCTTGGGGATGATGGCGCCCCGCCTAGGCCTCTTTCTTCTTTTTATTCTCCTGCACTGGATCAATGTAGCCCCGTGGGGGTGTGAAAACAATAGCTTTTATGTTTTAATTTAATGCTTTTGCGGTTTGGAATGTATGCGTTCCCTCCCGCAGTCCTCTCGTGAGGCCGGTTTTTTCTTTCTTGTTTGCCTCGGTGCTCTACGCCGTTGGGACCCAGCCCCCGAGCGGGTCTCAGCCGTCGCTGGTATGTCCGGTCGTGATGCGGGGACAAGGCCAGGAGGTGAGGGGCACCGGGAGCTAGTGAGGGCTCCTGAGGCGCGATGCTCAGGGAGCCCCCCTTTGGCGTGCAAGCGGCTCACGCGAAATAAAAAATGCCAGTGCTCAGCGAGATCGCGAGGGGAGAGAGCTTGAGTGACGGTGAGGGCGTCTCGCGAGGAGGTTGGACTTAGCTTTTGGCGGAAAGCGGTGTCGGGCGAGCCACAACTCATGAGGAGTGCATGCGGCTCACGAGGTTCGGCCTTCGAAGTCTTTGTCTTGCGAGGCCTTCTGATTAGGCGACCACCGCAGGCCGGCCCGCGAGGCTTCCGAGTGGCTTGCTCTCGGGAAGGTGGTGGAGGACCACGTGGATGCGTTGCACGCGCAGTTCGCCCACGGCAGCAGCGAGAGCTCAGGCAGAGCCGAGGAAGGTGAAGACGACGACGGCAGTAGCAGCGGTGATGGCGACGCATCCTCTTAGGCCCTTTCCTCATTATCATGCGCATAGTTAATCGAGGCCCCATGGGGGTCTGAAGACAATGACTTTTGCTTAAGTACATTATGACTTGCTGTAACGAACGCTTGTGCCCTCGTGAAGCTTTCTCTTGAGGCTTGTTTTTCTCTTTTTGCTTGCCTTTTGTGCTCTACGTCGTTAGGACCCAGCCCCCGAGCGGGCCACAGCCGTCGCTGGTATGTCAGGTCGCGATGCATGGACAAGGCCAGGAGGTGAGGGGCACCGGGAGCTAGTGAGGGCTCCTGAGGCGCGATGCTCAGGGAGCCCTCCTTTGACGTGCAAGCGGCTCGCGGAAGGAGAAACGCTGGCGCTCGTGAGGTTGCTAGAGGGGAAAGCTTGGATGATGGCGAGGGTAGCTCGCGAGGTAGTTAGACTTAGCTCTTGCGAAGAGCAGCATCCGTCGAGCCGCCACTTGAAGGGTGTGTCTCGCGAGGTTTCTGCTCGCGAGGTCTCCTTCTGAGGTGGCCGTCACAGATTTGCTCCCGAGGCAGGGCCTGCGAAGCTTCCTGAAGCTCAAGGGGGCGTATTGCCGTTGGGCCGCCTCACGAGGCGTCCTCGTGAGGCCTTCCAAGTAACCTGTTCCTGAGATAACTGCATGCAGAAAGTCATACAACAGGGGAGCAGTGCGCGCTCGACGGCTCGCTCATGGGCGTTACGCGAGGAGATAAGAAACCAAGGACCTTGGTGGGGTGGCGTGCACGGGAGCAAGCCCGCGAGCCAGAGCTCAGTCACTTGGGTTTAGCGGCGTTGCAGGGACGGACCCGAGCATAGGCGCCGTGCCTACCCCCGCTCATGGAACGGTCAGGAGAGTGGTCGCGAGCGCGTGGCGCTCTCGAGACGGCATCGCACCCAACACACAATTAAGCAGGCAACATAAACTCATCAGAGCATAATCAGCAAGATTCATTACACAACCCAAAAAAGGAGAGGGGCGAGGCTGCCGTGTCTGGCACGGGTCAGCTTGAGGTTGGTGCAGCCCGTGGGGCGCCCTCAGTCGCGTTAAAGCAAATCACCTTGGTGGAAGGATCCCGGGAGTGAAGGTGTGGAAGGCGCGGCGAGAAAGAACTTGGGCCGCGCGAGGTGACACTCGGATGCACCTAGCAGAGCTATGCTGGAGAGTCGTCAGATCGCCTGGTGAGGCGTGCCACGGAAGCTCACTCCTCCAGGACCAGGGGCTCCTGAGGCCCAGGGGGCACGCGAGGAGCAAGGGGCTCACGAGGCCCTGGCACGAGGGGCGCCAGCCTCTGGAAGGAGGCACCGGCATTCCTCAGGCCGAAAGGCATGCGCGCGCCGGCGGCGGCGGGGCCAGTGCCCTAAACGACCCGCGGCAGCAGGAAGGGGTCCTGAGGGCCAAACTTGTTGAGGCTGGTGAAGTCAACGCACATACGCTCCTTGCCGCCCTTCTTGGGGATGACGACTGGGTTGGCGAGCCATTCGGGATGGCGCACCTCTCGGATGGCTCCAGCTTCTTGGAGCTTCTGAACTTCCTTGATGATGAAATCTTGCTTCTTTGGCACCTGGCGCCGTGCTTTTTGCTTGACGGGGCATGCGTTGGGCCAGATCGCTAAGTAGTGCTCGATCACCTCCCTCGGCACACCGGACAAATCAGATGCTTTCCACGCGAAAACATCCGAGTTTGCCCGAAGGAAGGTGACGAGCGCGCTTTCCTATGCAGGAGGAAGGCCAGCGCCGATGGTGAAGGAAGGGCCGGAGCCGCTGCCGTCCACCGACACCTTATTTGTCTCGGCGCGGTCCTGAGAGAACAACTGCTTCTTCTTTGCGGGTGCGGCCTCAGGAGGCTCAACCGCGTCCTCGTCAGCCAGATGCGCGACAGCGGTGGCTTTGTAGGCACGCTCAAGGGAGCAGACCGCGTCCTTCTCGTCGCATGTGACAGTGATGATGCCGCTGCAGCCAGGCATCTTGAGGACGTTGTAGGTGTGGTGGGTCGCTGCCATGAACTTGGCGAGAGCTTGGTAGCCCAAGATGGCGTTGTACGGTTGGCCGATGTGCGCCACGTCGAAGTCGATGAGCTCGGTGTGGTAGTTTTTGCGGGTGCCAAAGGTGACAGGGTGGCGCACTTGCCCCAAAGGGATGGTGGAGCCATCGGTCACTCCGGAGAAGGGCCTGGTCGGCATCAGCTGGTCGTAGGGCACTTGGAGCGTCTCGAAGGTCTCGATGGAGATCCCGTTGAGGCCGGCGCCTCCGTCGATGAGGGTCTTGGTGACCGCGACGTTGCTGATGGTGGGAGTGCACAACATGGGGAGTGCGCCTGCGGAGGCCGAGGACTTGGGGTGGTCCTTGGAATCGAAGGTGATGGCGTACTGCGACCACTTGAGGGGCCGCGCGGCCTCAGGCCTCGGGAGGGCAGTGTTCACCTCGCGAGAGAGCTGCTTGAAGTGGCAGTTGGACACGGGGGCCTGAGCCCCGCCAAGGATGCAGGCGACCGTGCGAGGCTCCTGGTAGCCCCCAGCACCCTCATCAGGCTGGTTGACGTCGTTCCTCCGGGGTGGTGGCGGCAGCGGCGGGAGAGCGGCATTGGCCTGAGGGTTTGCCTCACAAGGCTAGTTGTGCTAGGCGGCCTCATGAGGCTGGTCGCGCCAGCCCTGGCAGAAGTTACCGTTGCCGTTGCGGCCGTCCCAGTGGTTGCCGTCGTGGCCACCTCCGCGACCGGCTCCGCGGCCGTTGCGGTCGTCTCGGCGGCCCTGGCGCTCGTCGTGGAGCAGCTTGAGCTCCTGGCAATCTTCAGTGCTGTTGGAGCGCACGTTGTGGTAGGCGTAGAGCTGCCGGCCGTCCTTCCTGGGTTCGTAGCGGTCACGGCCGCACTTCTGCTCGGGCTCCACCGCAAGCACGGCAGGGCCCTTGCGCTTGACGTCCTTGTTCTTGGCCTTGGCGGCACCGAGCGCCGCATCGGGATCGTGGTGGACGAAGAGGCGACCTTCTTCAGCCTTGGCACACTTGTCAGCGTGGTCGAACAGCTCAAGCACTGAGTCTAGCTTGTCATTGATGGTGAGCTTCTCATGCATCTTGACGTCCGTGACGCCGGTGGAGAACGCAGAGATGACGGCCGTGTCGGAGGCGCGCGATATCTTGTTGTGCACTTGGTTGAAGTGTTGGATGTACTTGCGGAGGGTCTCATCTGGGCGCTGCCGCACGTGCCGCAGGTCGTTGATAGTGAGAGAGCGGTCTTGCGTGCCCTTGAAGTTGGCAACGAACTGGCTGCAGAGCTCGGCCCACGATAAGATAGACGCCTCGAGGGGGTTCATGAGCCAGGAGCGCGGGCCGTCCTTGAGGGCCATGGGGAACCAGTTCGCCATGACCTTGTCGTCTCCGTTCACCGCCTCGACGCTCAACGCGTAGAGCTGAAGGTACTCTACAGGGTTGGGGGTGCCGTAGTAGCGTGGAGGTAGCTCATGCTTGAACTTCACGGGCCACACCACCCGACGTAGCCCGCGGGTGAAGGCACGGCAGCCCACACCACTTGAGGGGACGCCGCCGGCGAGGGCGGCGCGGTTCCGGCGCCCAGCCGCCGCAACCTCCTGGACGGCCTGGTCCTGGCGCTGGCGCTGCTGCTCGAGGAGTACTCGCGCATCGGGGGGTGCGCGTCTGATGATCTGGCAGCTGGCCTCGTCTCGGACTGGCGAGGACGCGCCACAGGACGGCTCACGCGCCCGAGCGTTGCGCCGGGGCCCGCCGAGCTCGTCGCGCAGAGGAGGCGGCGGGGAGCGCCATGCGCCAGGTCCCCAGCGCGAGACGGTGGAGGGTGGTGCGAGTGGGAAGGCGCCGGAGCGTCCCCGGCGGCGTTGACGAGCTCGGTGATGCGACCAAGCCAGGCGTCGTAGCTGGTGTCAGCTAGACGGTAGCGGAGCAGCTCGCGCGCCATGAGTAGCGCGGCCTGCGCGTTCGGCAGCCCACGGTGGGCGAGGGAGGAAGAGGCCGTGGCGGTGTGGTCGTTCGCCTGCACAGAGGGGTGCAGGGAGGAGTCCTGCTGCTCACGGGCTGGGGGTCGGTGGCGGCAGCAGCCTCGACAGGGCGGCGGCGGTTGCCGCGGGCCACAGGCTCCGTCTGAGCCACGCGGCCGGCCCTGCGCTCGGTGCGCTCGCGGCGGGCGTTGGCCATGAAGCTGGTGGAACGGATGATGGAGCGGAAGAACAGTAGCGCACACCTACCTGGCGCACCAAATGTCAGAGTTCGGGCTCCGGGGACCCAAAGGTTTGAACACTGGGGTGAGCTTGTTCCTACCTCCTTGTCCCCTACCACGGCTGAACTACGGCGGAGGTACGGTGAGAGCGCGCTAGTGGGAGCAGGCCACGGACTCAGCGGTTTAGGCAGGTTCGGGCCACCTTGCGGTGTAAAACCCTACTCCTGCTTGGTTGGGATTGCTCTGGGCAAGAGGATGCTCTCGCGTACAAGGTAGGAGAGGAAGGAGTCGACCCTCTACCACAATGGCAGCGCTGTCCCTTTATACTTGCCTTGGTCCTCTTCCCCCTCGAAACTTAGGCGGGAAGGGTTGCCACACTTGGCGGGTTTGAAAGGGGACAGGCACTCAGGCTATCCTGACTAAAGGTGGTCTTCGCCTGCAAAAGCATGATCCATGACGCGCCGGTGGGCTCGGTGATGACCTCCACCCGCCGTCTTGGTTTTCTTTCACCGATCGGGCAACCTTTGGGGTTGCTTTGGGAAGTGGATTGCTGGCCTTTCTCCCTTAGCATAAAAGGGGAAACCCTCTTCATCTGCGCCTACTGGCACGGCCTCTGTCGCCGTTCGTCGCCGCGCGCGTCACCCACGTGATGGGCATGAGACCGCGCGACCGAGCCGAACAGCCCTTATCTTGTACGCCTTCAGGAGGGTGCCTCGGGAGGCTGTTGGTGAATATACTAAGTCTTGCTCGCCCGCTCCCTGAGGAGGGGTCCTCAGGAGGCCAAGGCCTCATGAGGGGTCTTGGCGAGATGCTCGATGGTGGCGGCCTGCTGGGCCTACGCTAGGAGTTGCGCCCTGGGCCAAAGGCCGATGGGCTAGGATACCCTGGGTTCCACGGGCCCGACAGGTATAAGCCATGGGGAAGTTGGAGTACGGTAGCATTATGCCAATATTAAATATGAATCAATTTACAACAGTTCCTAAAGTTTAAGATTTGTTTATTATACTAATGGATCTCACGAGATTTCTGTTGAGTTTTGTGTGCTGAAGTTTTCAAGTTTTGGGTGAGACTACGATGGATAAAGGAATAAGGAGCGGCAAGAGCCAAAGCTTGGGGATGCCCAAGGCACCCCAAGGTAATATTCAAGGAAGACTCAAGCGTCTAAGCTTGGGGATGCCCCGGATGGCATCCCCTCTTTCGTCTACAATCTATCGGTAACTCAGTTGGAGCTATATTTTTATTCATCACATGATATGTGTTTTACTTGGAGCGTCTTGTGCTATAGTTTGTTTGCTTTTTAGTTTGCCACAATCATCTTTGCTGAACACACCATTTTGAGAGGGACACACATTATTCGTGATTTGTTAGAATACTCTATGTGCTTCACTTATATCTTTTGAGCTAGTCAGTTGCTCTAGTGCTTCATTTATATCTTTTAGAGCACGGCGGTGGTTATATTTTAAATAAATAGTTGCACTCTCATGCTTCACTTATATCTTTTTTGAGAGTCTAATAAATAGTAATGGTAATATGCACGGGTTATGAAGTTGGTCCTAATATGATAGGTATTCAAGAGGGATATAATAAAAACTTTCATGTAGATCACTGAATATGATAAGTTTGATTCCTTGCAATAGCTTTGCGATATTAAGATGGTAATATGTGGGAGGTGCTAGTAGATAATTGTGGTTTAGTAAGAATATTGGTGTTAAGGTTTGTGATTCCCGAAGCATGCACGTATGATATGTCGTTATGCTAAGAAGTTGGAGCATGATTTATTATTGATTGTCTTCCTTTGCGTGGCGGTCGGGGGCGCGCGATGGTTAACTCCTACCAACCTCCCCCCCTAGGGGCATGCGTAGTAGTACTTTGCTTCAAGGGCTAATAAACTTTCGCAATAAGTATGTGAGTTCTTTATGACTAATGTCAGTCCATGGATTATATGCACTCTCACCTTTTCGCAATTTGCTAGCCTCTTCGGTACCGTGCATTGCCCTTTCTCACATCGAGAGTCAGTGCAAACTTCGCCGGTGCATCCAAACCCTGTGATATGATACGCTCTATCACACATAAGCCTCCTTATATCTTCCTCAAAACAACCACCATACCTACCTATCATGGCATTTCCATAGCCATTCCGAGATATATTGCCATGCAACTTCCATCGTTCCATTTTTATGACATACATGATCATTGTCATATTGCTTTGCATGATCATATAGCTGACATAGTATTTGTGGCTCAGCCACCGTCCATCATTTTTCATACATGTTACGCTAGTATCATTGCACATCCTGGTACATTGCCAGAGGCATTCATATAGAGTCATATTTGTTCTAGTTTCGAGTTGTAATTTTGAGTTGTAAGTAAATAGAAGTATGATGATCATCATTAGAGCATTGTCCCAGTTAGGAAAATAATAAATGAAAAAAGAGAGGCCAAAAAGAGCCCACGAAAAAAGAAGAAGAAAAAAAAAGAGAAAAAAAAGAAAAAGAAGAAAAAATAAAATGAGAGAAAAAGAGAGAAGGGGCAGTGTTACTATCTTTTCCATACTTGTGCTTCAAAATAGCACCATGTTTTGCATATAGAGAGTCTCCTATTTTGTCACTTTCATGTACTAGTGAGAATTTTTCATTATAGAACTTGGCTTGTATATTCCGATGATGGGCTTCCTCGAATGCCCGAGGTCTTCATGAGCAAGCAAGTTGGATGCACACGCACTTAGTTTTCATGTTGAGCTTTCATACACTTATAGCTCTTAGTGCATCCGTTGCATGGCAATCCCTACTCCTCGCATTGACATCAATTGATGGGCATCTCCATAGCCCGTTGATTAGCCTCGTCAATGTGAGACTATCTTCTTCTTTTTGACTTCCCCTTATTAGTCTCTACCACCACATTCTATTCCACCCATAGTGCTATATCCATGGCTTGCGCTCATGTATTGCGTGGGGGTTGAAAAAGCTGAAGCGCGTTAAAAAGTATGAACCAATTGCTTGGTTGAAACCAGGGTTGTTCATGATAAATATTTTATGTTAAGAAGATGGTGCATGACAAGATTATATGATTCTGTAGGGATAACTTTCTTTAGCATTTTTATTTTGAAAGACATGATTGTTTGTTAGTATGCCCGACTATTGATGTCCTTATAACAAATTATAGACTATTGCTTTGAATGATTCAGATCTTAATATTCATATCGTAAGAGAGAATTACTTGATGAAACATTTTAGGTAGTATTCCACATCAAAAATTCTATTTTTATCATTTGCCTACTCGAGGACGAGCAGGAATTAAGCTTGGGGATGCTTGATACGTCTCCAACGTATCTATACTTTTTGATTGTTCCATGCAATTATAGTATCAATCTTGGATGTTTTATATGCAATTATATATCATTTTTTGGGACTAACCTATTAACCTAGTGCCCAGTGCCAGATGTTGTTTTTTGCTTGTTTTTGGTTTTCCAGGAAATCATTACCAAACGAAGTCCAAATGCCATGAAACTTTTTGACGATTTTTTCTGGACAAAAGAGACCCTGGAAGCTTCGGGAGGATGCCAGAAGCCTCACGAGGAGGCCACAAGGCAATAGGGTGAGGACCCAGGGGGCGCCCTGATTCCTTGTGGGCCCCTCATGGCTCCTTTTGACCTAATTCCACTTCTATAAATTCTCAAATATTCAGAAACCAACAGAGAGCCAGACGAGAAAAAACTACCGCCGCCGCAAGCCTCTGTTCTTCCACGATCCCATCTGGAGGCCTTTTCCGATACTCTGCTGGAGGGGGAATTGATCACGGAGGGCTTCTACATCAACCTTGCTGCCCTTCCGATGATGTGTGAGTAGTTTACCACAGACCTACGGGTCCATAACTAGTAGTTATATGGCTTCTTCTCTCTCTTTGATCTTCAATACCATGTTCTCCTCGATGTTCTTGGAGTTCTATCCGACGTAATCTTCTTTTACAGTGTGTTTCATGGGATCCGATGAATTGCGGGTTTATGATCAGATTATTCATGAGAAATATTTGAGTCTTCTCTAAACTCTTTTATGTATGATTGTTATAGCTTTGTATTTCTCTCTGATCTATTCGTTTGGTTTGGCCAACTAGATTGATTTATCTTGCAATGGGAGAGGTGCTTTGTGATGGTTTGAATCATGCGGTGCTCAATCCCAGTGACAGAAAGGGACATGACACATATTTGTATTGTTGCCATTAAGGATAAAAATATGGGGTTTAATCATATTGCTTGTGTTTACTTTGTCTACATCATGTCATCTTGCTTAAGGCGTTACTCTGTTTTATACTTAATACCCTAGATGCATGCTGGATAGCGGTCGATGGGTCGAGTAATAGTAGTAGATGCAGGCAGGAGTCGATCTACTTGTCTCGTACGTGATGCCTATATACATGATCATTGCCATGAATCCGTCATAACTATGCGCTTTTCTATCAATTGCCCAACAGTAATTTGTTTACCCACCGTATGTTCTGCGCTTGAGAGAGAAGCCTCTAGTGAAAACTATGGCCCCCGGGTCTACCTTTATCATATATTAAAATCCAAAAATACCTTGCTGCAATTTATTTACTTTACTTTTATTTTGCAATTTACTTTTCTATCTATCACTATCAGAATTAATCCTTGCAAATAACCGCTAAGGGGATTGACAACCCTCTTATTTGCTTTGGGTGCAAGTGTTTGCTTGTGTGTGTGTAGGTGCTGCTAACGAGGTTCTGTGTGGTTCTCCTACTGGATTGATAACCTTGGTTCTTAACTGAGGGAAATACTTATCTCTCCTATACTGCATCATCCTCTCCTGTTCGGGGAAATCCCAACGCAGTTTACAAGTAGCAGGCACCCTTATTGTTGGGAACATACATAAACTTGGAATTCTTAAGAGGAGGAGTTCTCTCAATAGTCTTACCAGAAGAAAACGCATAACCTAAATTATTAATGATTTCTTCCAACTTATCAATTCTAGCGGGACTTTGTTCTACCCTTTCATTAATAATTGGTTCCTTCTTCTTTAACATTTTTAATGTAGTTCCTACCTTAGACCCAAATTGAGTAACTTGATTGTGAACCTTTTTGTCTAAATTCTCAATATATTCTACAGTTGGCATTTTATTTTCAATAGCTTCTAATCTTTGCATAACATGTTCCAAAGTCAATGACGTTTCATTAATCGGTATATTTGGTGATCCCACCAAATTTCCCATAGCATTGAAAGCATCATTAGGGTGACTACTCAAGAAATTCCCTCCGGTAATAGTGTCTAGCACAAATCTATACCAAGTAGTAACACCAACATAAATTTTTTGAAGCAGAACAATGGTGGATTGCTTACGAGTTGATCTATTTTGAGCATCGCAAATCCTATACCAAGCATCTTTTAAACTTTCTCCTCCCCTTTGTTTAAAATTAAGCACTTCATTCTCGGGAGTACAAGCAATGAGCAAAGAACTAGCCATAATGGCAAAGCAAGCAAACGAGCAAACACAAATATTTTTGTGTTTTTATCTTTTTTATGAGAAGTGGGGGAGATGAAAATGAGAGGCAAAGGCAAATAAAAAGTAGAGCAAGTAGATGATAGTTTGTGTAAAGGTACTTGATAGGTTTTGATGATGTCTCCCCGGCAACGGCGCCAGAAATTCTTCCTGCTACTTGTGAGCTGCGTTGGGATTTTCCCCGTAGAGGAGAGGAGATGCAGAACCGTAGAGGTAAATATTTCCCTCAGTGAGAACCAAGGTTATCGAACCAATAGGAGAATCACGCAAAGCCTCGTGAACAACACCTGCACACACAAAAGCAAATACTTGCACCCAACGCGGGCAAGAGGGTTGTCAATCCCCTTGAACTCGTTACTTGCAAGGATTAAATCTTGTAGTGGTAGATAGATAAATTGCAAAACAAAATAAAATTAAATAAATTGCAGCACGTATATTTTGGTTTTCTTTTTATATATAAAGGAGACCCCGGGGCCATAGTTTTCACTAGAGGCTTCTCTCTCAAACACATAGCATACGGTGGGTAAACAAATTACTGTTGGGCAATTGATAGAAAATCACATAGTTATGACGATATTCAAGGCAATGATCATGTATATAGGCATGACGTCCGAGACAAGTAGACCGACTCCTGCGTGCATCTACTACTATTACTCCACCCATCGACCGCTATCCAGCATGCATCTAGGGTATTAAGCTAATAAAAACAGAGTAACGCCTTAAGCAAGATGACATGATGTAGACAAAGTAAACCCAATCAATATGAATAAACCCCATCGTTTTACCCTTAATGGCAACAATAATAATATGGGTCTTGTCCCCTACTTTGTCAGTGGGATATAGAGCACCACAAGATTGAACCCATTACAAAGCACCTCTCCCGGTGAAGATAAATCAATCTAGTTGGCCAAACCACACGGATAGATCGGAGAGAAATACAAAGCTATAAAAATCATGCATAATAAAGTTCAAAAAAGACTCAATTACTTCTCATGAATATTCAGATCATAAACCCACAATTCATCGGATCCCAACAAACACACCGCAAAAGAAGATTACATCGAATAGAACTCCAAGAAGATCGAGGAGAACATTGTATTGAAGATCAAAGAGAGAGAAGAAGCCATCTAGCTACTAGCTATGGACCTGTAGGTCTGTGGTGGACTACTCACGCATCATCGGTAGGGCAGCAAGGTTGATGTAGAAGCCCTCCGTGATCGATCCCCCCTCCGGCAGAGTACCGGAAAAGGCCTCCAGTTGGGATCGCGGAAGAACAGAAGCTTGCGGCGGTGGAAAAGTTATTTGGGGTGGCTCTCTGTTGGTTTTCCAATATTTGAGAATTTATAGAAGTGGAATTAGGTCAGACGGAGCCACATGGGGCCCACAAGGGAACAAGGCGCGCCCTGTTGCCTTGCCATCTCCTCGTTTGCCGTTTGGTCTCTTCCAGAAGCTTCTCGGGTCTCTTTTGTCCAGAAAAAAATCATCAAAAAGTTTCATAGCGTTTGGACTCCGTTTGGTACTGATTTTCTGGAAAACCAAAAACAAGCAGAAAACAACAATAGACACTAGGCCCTAGGTTAATAGGTTAGTCCCAAAAAATGATATAAAATAGCATATAAATGCATATAAAACATCCAAGATTGATAATATAATAACATGGAACAATAAAAATTATAGATACGTTGGAGACGTATCAGCCGTCACGGCAAGAGTGCGGTCGAATATCCTGAGCCCTTCGATTTGCGCGACAAGATACAGGCCAATAAAGCCCCTTCTCGATCCATTTACGGATCATGGGATCACGCGCCCACCGGTTTGGAGGGCTACGATGCCTGTTTAGACATGCATGAAAGAGCTCGGGAGCAAACACGGGCCAAGACGACAGCCAACGCCTGACAAGATGTGGCTCGATATTGAGGGCCCGCACATCCAGTATGTTTCACATACGAGGTCATGGAGCATTAGTTCCGAGAGGGGTTTAAACCCACCAATATCAATCAATACGACGGAACGGCTGACCCGGCTGTTTGGATTGAAGATTTTCTTCTCCATATTCACATGGCCCGAGGTGATGACCTCCATGCCATAAAATACCTGACGCTCAACTATAATCTCTAATTGTCATCACAAGCATGGCATGAGCAATTATAATCTCTAATTGTCATCACAAACATGTTTACTCATAATATGCTGAATCATGGATACTGAATTAAACATATTTGCAAAAACAAAAACAAAAAGGGTTCATACCAGCCTTCCCTTACCATAGTCACATCATCAAATCATCGTCATTATTGCCTTTCACTTGCACGACCGAATGATGTGAAAATAATAATAGTGCAAGAGTGATGAGTGATATTTTTACACTCATTTCAACCTTGTTTAAACCAAGATATTTCATTAAAAGAGAGATATTCACTCCTATATTGCCACTTATTACTAATGAATGCATAGGATTCCACAAATCCTCTCTTTGATATTTTTCCATAGGAAATGGGATAAAAAGGGAAGAAATCTCGTGGGAGAAAGGAAAGGAAGGAAAAAGGAGAAGAGATAAGTCACCAGGAGGCGCCAGAAGGCAACCAGTGTCAAAGACGGTGTTCCACGTGACCGCACGCGCTCGCATGAGAGGTCGTTTGGCGTGGAAACTGAGGCAGGTCGTCCACCTGAACAACTTTTATAAAGGGGACCCCATCGAAATGTCAACAGAACGAGCATGGGGAAAGCGTTGAGCATAGCCAGAACCTCTTCATCATCATCTTTATCCACAAACCCTAGCCGCCGCCATTTTCATCTCCATAGCCATCTCCACCACCATAGTGCTCTCTCATCTCGTTTCATACTTGTAATCGTGCATCACACAAGGCATCCATTGTAAGACATATTGCAATCAATCAATATCAAGATGTGTTCTTCAATGTTTTCTTCTCGCGATCTGATCTCCATGTGTGAGTAGATCGGTAAGGTATGGGGTGCAGCATGAGCCTTGCAACCCCAGTTATTTGGTGAAGGGATCAATGGAAGTCTTTGACATAACGTCTCGTATGTGTGAAATAAAATTGTTTCGTGAAGTGTCTCTTATCTTGTCCGCGATCTTCGTCCCTGCAGGTACCCAGGATCATGGAGGTTGAGCACCGGTGAGGCTAGGAGCAAGGGGACCATGAAGTGCTATACCGAACACCGGTGACAGTAAGGTTTAGTAGGGTAACATGGATCATAACCTTGGGGATTCATGAGGTGTAGTCATTAAACACCCAATGCTTTTGTCTGATATTATTATCTTAATTATCAGGGCAAACCCGCGAGATGGATAGGGCCTTCGGTAGGACAACTGATTCTTGATGCAGGACTCGTGCCGATCAAGATGTTATTTGGACACATCCCCCACTCCGATACGAAGCAAGCACCTCTTGATGGGTGACTTCCCGAGCACAAACTAATATCATTTTTTATCCCAACACCAATACATGGTTGTAAGCATTAAGACCTCATCCCCGTACCTTCTTTTTATTATAAGTGTTTGAATCACAATTTGCTTGCTGATCCGGTCAAAAGCTGGATTTGACACTTTGGCAAAAGCTTGCTAGAGACCATTGCTTCAAGGGAATCTTCCTCTCGTGGGTTCGATACCCAGGGTCACCTCTGGGGAAATAGGTGCAGGATACCCTTTCTTGTTCCAATACTGGATCAATAAAAAGGAGATATCAAGCCCTTTTTCTGCCGTCGTTGCCGGGGAGGAGTTTAGTATTCCTAGTCTTTGTGTTTAGAGTTTTTGTTAAAGTTAATTTTCAATTTTTGTTTTTACTTTTTTAGTTTTTAGTTTAATTTTTATTTTGTTGCAAGTCCTTTTTTTGAAAATACCAAAAAGTTACTATGGCTCATAATCTTGGGAGTTTTGCTTTACTCCTGGCAACAATTTCATGCGTGAACCAATTGCACAACCTGATGTTGCAGCTGCAGAATATGAGATCAAACCGAACCTAGTTTCCATGGTTCAATAGGACCAATTTGGAGGCTCTGCTTCTGAAGATGCAGGTATGCATTTACATAATTTTTCTGAATTGTGCAACATGACACGCATAAAGGATTATGACCCAGATGCTCTTAAATTTCGCTTATTTCCTTTCTCTTTGAGAGGAAAAGCTAAGGAATGGCTTTTAGCTTTTCTTAAAGGCAGTATTACTTCTTGGGTTGCTTGTTTGCAGTAATTTTTTATCTAAGTTTTGTCCACCTGCAAAAATTATGCAATTACGTTATCAGATTACAGGTTTCAAGCAAGAGGAACGTGAGCCACTAGCACTTTCGTGGGATAGAATGAAAGAAGCTATAAGAAACTGCCCCAATCATGGAATGGAGGAGTGGTTAATCCTTCACATTTTTTATAATGGCTTGAATCAAACGTCAAAAACTATGCTTGATACAGCTGTAGGAGGAACAATCATGGGAAAGCCCATAGAAGATGTCAAGAGGATACTAGATGATATGCAAGAGAACCATGCCCAATGGCATGTTGAGAGAACCATCACCAAGAAGGTGAATGTCATAGAAGAAAATAGTTCAGAATTGACAATCAAACTAGAAGAACTTATCTCTTTGATGAAAGGTAAAGAAGAGGTAAATGTCAATGCCATCACTAATGAAGATACTAGCAATGTGAATTTTATTGCTCGTAATAGCTATAATCCCAATTGGAAAAATAATGGTTATGCTCCTAAACTTCCTTATCCTAATAATGGAGGAGTGTCCAATAATTTTAATGGAGGTAATGGTAGCAATAGAAATACTCTTGAAGAAACTCTTAAAAGTTTTATTGCTAGCCAGACTAAGTAGAATGAAAATTTCAAGAATATCTTGAAGAATCATGATAACTTACTCGGTCGATTGACCGGTAAGGTTGTTGGACTAACAAATGATGTGCAGATACTTGAAGCCAGATCCAAGAATATGGAGTCACAAGTGGCAAAGATAGCAGAGAGCCAAACCTTGATTTTGGCAAAGTTTGCAGGTAAACCGGAGCCTAACCCGGTTGAAGAAGTTAAAATGGTGAGAAGCAACAAAGAGAAAGATGAGGTACTTGACACAAGCCATGTGCCACAGTACAACTATACCGTTGCAGATTTTGTTAAGATGATATCCATGAAGTATCCGCTACCGGTGGTAACTAACGATGAGGCATATAATGTCTTTATTGAACAAGTTGCAGCCAAGGTACGTGAACTTGATGATGAAAGAAAAAAGTTATTTAGTAAGTTACTAGCTAAGCAAGAACATGCTTTTGAACCTACTATAGAGATTGAGATAGGACTTAATAAGTTCAGTGCTTTATGTGATCTAGGGGCAAGTGTTTCTACTATCCCCAAATCTATTTATGATAGTCTCAATCATGGTCCTTATGCTAATACTGAGATTATATTGAATATGGCTAATTCTACTTTTACTCAGGCAGTAGGCATTAAGCATGGAGTTATAGTTCAAATAAATGATTGCCCTGTCATGATTGATCTTGTTATAGTAGATATGCCTGAAGATCCAATTGCTCCTATAATTCTCGGTAGACCTTTTCTAAGGTCTATCAAAGCTGTGATAAATGTGTTTGAGGGAAATGTTCGTTTTGATTTACCACCCAAAGATCCCTTTATTAGGCATTTCCCCAGGAAAAAGAAATTGAAGACCTACGCAGGAGGTGGCATCATTTTGAATGCCAGAAGCTATGGTCTCGGTGTTCTAGCACCACCTTGATCACCACTATAGTCGAGCTATCCGACCGAAAACAAGCGCTTCGTGGGAGGCAACCCACGCGAATAAAGTAGACAAGTAAGTTTTTATTTTTGTTTTAATGAAAGAGTGATTGAAGTTCCGTATGAAGAAGTGAGTTTGGAAGAGTCATTCTAATGAAGGCCTAGCCTTGTGCAACATGATTTATATTGATGTTTGAATGCCTAGAAACATGTCTATGTATTGTCTTGGAACTAACACTGCAGGAGAAAAGAAAAAGAAAAGTCTCGCAAGAGACAGATAAAAAGACGGCGTTCAAAACGACCGCCAGCGGTCGTATGAGCGGTCGCATGTCCTACCAAAGGTTCCAGTGCAAAATAGCAGAGGCAGCAGTAGAGAAGACGATGTTTCAAACGGGCATGAGCGCCCATTCGAGCGGTCGTTTGATTCTTTTTCAGAAAACGAAGAAATTCCATTGTGTTTGACGGCGTTCCAAATGGGCGCATGCGCCCGTTTGAGCGGTCGTTTGACATCATCGACCAGAAGCACAAAAAGAACAGAATGAAAGACGGCGTTCGAAACGGACGCCGGCGTTCATTTCAGCGATCATTTCATCTGCACACATGCAAAGGTGAGTATAACCGGGTTGAAGAAGGCGTTCTATACGGGTGCTCGCGCCCGTATGAGCGGTCGTTTCGCCTGCCGGCGGATCCAATAAGCCCGAGGAAGGAGGTATTTCGCCCCCATCTCTCTCTTTTCTTCTTCTTCTTCTTCTTCTTCTTCCTCCAAACGTCTCCATACCCTAGCAAAACTTCGCTCGATCTCTCTACTCGTTCGTTTTCAGTTCAAATCCTTCCGTGTGATCGATCTACGGTACGTTTCTCCTCCGATCCCCAATTTATTTTTTGCGAATCCACGTTCTACATGCCTAGCATTGCCATGTTTAGGATATGCATATTTTTGATTCAAACTTGAGTTTGGCATGGATTTGATGATGTTTTTAGAGCAGTACGATGTTGTGAGTGCCGTAGGATCATTATAGTTTCATTGTATTGGACTGAAAAATTGTTTTATAGATGTTTACACGAAGGCCTTCTCGCGTACGCAGTGGTTCGAGTTCATCAACCTCACAACCGCAACAAGTTTTCACTCAGGGGATCGTCTTCACCGATCGTGGAGCAAGGAAGAAGTTCCAGAAGCTCACAACAAGGAAGGTCAAAGCAACTAAAAGGGCTTGTGTGAATACTCTCGCCAAGCTAGGTATCACTCATGATTTTAATTTGCTTTGTCATAATGCCGGGTTGCATCATTTTGTTTATCAGGGATGTGAGACTTATGAACGATTGACGCTTGAGTTTCTTAGTACTCTCTGGCACAATGTTGGTTTAATGCCAAATGCATATGAGGAGGAGAGGATCACTTTCCGTCTCCTTGACCAAGACTTTAACATCACTTTTGTTGAGTGGTGTAAGTACTTTGGCTTCCCCAACAATGATGATGATATTAGATATGTTTATGATTTCACTGACCCGCACCCAAGGCAATCCTTTCTTTGGATGAGTCACCATGGCTCTAAGCATAGAGCTAGTTGCATTGAAAGTCCTGCTATACGTTATTTCTACTATGTTATCACTAACTCGTTGCAGGCACGAGGAGAAGTTTCTAAGGTGAATGATGAGAACATGCTAGTTCTCGGGAAAGCAGCAAACCTGGACGTCGGTTATTCGCCCAACCTAGGGGCAATACTTTTGCTAGACCTCGCGCATCAAGCAAATCATGCACAAGGAGATATCGTGTGTGGAGGAGTGATGACCATGTTGGCCAACTCCCTTGGCCTCAACTACAATCATCTTCGTCCCATTGTCGGTAACACCCTTGTTAACATTCGTGTTCTTACTAGCGCTGGTATGGTAGTAGTTTGTAATGGCCGTCATTGTATCAAAATTCCTGGAGTGGCGTACTTGTTACCCACACCTATGCCTAACCGTTTCTCCTTCAAGAATGGACAATTGCATTATGTTGCACAGGAAGGAGATGCAGCTTTTGACCAAGAAGGGCCAGAACCTGAACAAGTAGATGAAGAAGAACTCACCACCGACGAAGAGGAGGAGCAGCCCCAGCAAGACTACACCACCTACACGGACCTCAACAACCTCCAGGGCTCTATCCAAGATATTAGCAACCTCACATCGTCCCTGAGAGGCATAGCCGCCTACATGAACATGAACTTCTCCAATTGGACGCAGGAGTGGGCTCCTGACCAACTACCACAATGATCTCACCGGTTTGGGCTTGCAAGAGTCTAAGCTTGGGGGAGGTTATCACCACTTCTACATCAAGATGTGGCGGTATTTGAATAAGTTGTAATGAGATTGTACTTAAGATCAAGGAGCTTCAAAACACTCATGTTGGTTTGTTCCAACACTTTGCTTTTTATTTTCTTTTGCTTTTTATTTTTGCCTTTTGCGATTTTTTGGTTGCAAGTTAGTTTTCAAAAACCCAAAAACCAAAAAAATAGAATAAGCTTTGCTTTGCTCTTGTTCTTTATTTAGCCCCTTGGAGTTCATTTGCATTTTGTTTTCAGAGGAGTTGGTCTATGCCAGGACAACGAGGAATGCTAGAGTAAGGAAGATAAGTGTGTAAATTCGCAACCGTGAAGGTATGTCCTACGACCCCCGTCTTTTGCACTTGGATACTTAGAGTACATGTAGTAGTTGTATGTGTAATATGTGCAGATGGGAGTAAGTCTTGATAGTTGATACGAAGGTTTTGCTCTAGTAGCTGAAATAATTTTGTAGCCTTTGTTTTCTTTAGTTTAGACAACTAAGACTTGCCGTGGGACAGTTTTTGAATGAAATGTTATTAACCAAGTATAACTTTGCACAAGAGAAAGTCTCTCAAGACTTGGGAGTTGAGAAATTGTAGTGGAAGTGATGTTTAACATACTCAACCCCATGTTGTTAATTTTAATAGACTTGATAGCACTTGTGGATTAAATTGTCTAGCGGAACTTAGTTGAAAGGTGGGTGAGATTATGCCAAAAATCTATGTTGTATATCTCAACATGGTGTTACAGCCTTCGGCTGTTGCCATGGCCTTTGCTACTATATGCGCGTTTACGTGTGTAAATGTGGCTTCGTCACCCTTCTTGATGTTATGCTGAGGAGTCCGCTGGCCAATGAACGATCCACCAAGAGCGACAGCTCGGATTTCGGCTATGAGTTTGTTACCGTATGTAGTGGCAACACTACAAACGAATATTATTTGGCTTTCTCTTGAGTGGGTGTGTAAATGGTAAATAAAGGGGACTGATCAAAAGAGCTCAAAAGAGACATTATTGCTAAAGGCCCATAGTTCCCAAACATTAAGCCTTAGTGAAAACCTATGCATGATCACGTATTTGGCATAATCTCCTTCACGTGACAATCAAAGTTCCAGCAAACAATGATTGAAAACAAAGTGTTTAAGAGCCTAGAGAAGGAGACAATTGTGGGTGTACTCACGAGCACTTGAGCATCATATTTTACTACATGCTTTCTACTCCCTAACTTATGTTTTCATGGCTCTATCTAAAGAAACTCTTCCATGCATTCTCGGCAAGCAAGTGTTGTCTAGATTAAATGAAATGAAGTGTTGCAAAGTTGTTTTATCTAGTAGATCAGAAACTTCGTGTTGATTATCTTTGCTTCACTAACACTTGCCCTATAACCATGCCACCGCTATATCTATGATAAGTGTTCAGATCAAGAGGTGGAGGGCTATCTAGGCATACCGTTCGTAAGTGAACCAAAACCTTCTCGTTATTTCGGTTTAAACAACTGAGTTCATTATGCTTTGGATTTCTCTCTATGTTGCTCGAGGATGATCAAGTTTAAGCTTGGGGGAGTTGATGAGTGATATTTTTACACTCATTTCAACCTTGTTTAAACCAAGATATTTCATTAAAAGAGAGATATTCACTCCGATATTGCCACTTATGGCTAATGAATGCATAGGATTCGACAAATCCTCTCTTTGATATTTTTCCACATGAAATGGGCAAAAAAGGGAAGAAATCATGTGGGAGAAAGGAAAGGAAGGAAAATGGAGAAGATATAAGTCACCGGGAGGCGCCAGAAGGCAACCAGTGTCAAAGACGGCGTTCCATGCGACAGCACGCGCTCGCATGAGTTTGTTTGGCGTTGAAATCGAGGCAGGTCGTCCACCTGAACAACTTTTATAAAGGGGAACCCATCGAAATGCCAATAGAACGAGCGTGGGGAAAGCTTCGAGCACAGCCAGAACCTCTTCATCATCTTCTTCATCCACAAACACTGGTACAACGGGCTGCTATACAAACGGTTTTTAACCCCTTTCCGCCACGGAGTTTTAAACCGTCGCCTTGCCTGTGTGTGCGATAGGGGGGTCCATCCCACACGACCCAGAAACTGTCGGCGATAGGGAGCGCTGATGCAGATGCGTTGCCAAATGTAATCGTATGCAATGCATGAACATATCACACACACTATATTCTGGCACACGTGTGGGATTGGTGATCAACCGCCCACGTCTCTCATGAGTCAAACGTTTCTAATTGCGCAGGGAAACCAGACAGTGTTTCACATTGGACCGTTTGCGAAATAGGACCTAAGGCACACGGGCCATCATAGAAACTGTGCGCGATATGTGGCCCATCGCACACGAGTATTATATGGCAATCGTCTGCCATGCATGACATCATCGCACACATTTCCTGAACAATTTACGAGTGGGATTACATTTAGCATTGGGCATGGTTTCCTCTAAGATCTCTTGTGCGATAATGTGCTATCACAAATGGTTCAGGAGCCCCTACGCACACGTAGAAGTGCTGCAAATCGTCTGCGATTTGTTGTGTATCACCGACGGTTGCGCTATGAGTGACATGTTCTTTCCGTTCTGGATCGCACACCCTCATTTAGTCGAACCGTGTGCGCATCAATGGCCAGGTTAAAGCAAAAATATCGCATTTGAATTGCCCTGCAAAAAGCAAATTCACCACAATATGCAATTGAACAAATAGTGTCCACAGGGAGAACATTCATCAGAATTTGCAACAATATGAAGTACATAATCATAGTGTATGAAATACAATACATAATCATAGTGTACGAAATACGAAGACCTCATCACATGGAAAACAATGCATCCATGCGCATATGTTTAGCAGCTAACTCATGTTGAATGTTTACTCATTGTTTTAGGAACAACCATGCTGAAATCTTCATTATCACCAGTGGGCTTGATGTAGTGATTTAGGAAGAAGTTGCTGATAAATCTCCTAACCTCCAGCAATTCACCAGCGGGGAGAGGTTCAGGGGTCATCGGTTCAAAGATGAGCTGCAGGATTTTTATATCAGAATGTGCCATACGAGTGGAGTAGAAGATATTAATTAAGATACAGACTTACTGGTACTAACACTACAAAAAAAAGACACATCCGTGACATTATGACCCAAACGAAACTTTTTCTGTCATGGTTGTGACACTTCTATGACAAAAAAATATGATAGAAAATGGGCTTTTCGTCCTGGGCGGGCAGGAGATGCACCCGCATGACATTTTTTGGGCCGTCCATGACGTAAAAAATCATGGTAGAAGTGAGGGCGAGGAAATTTTCGGGGAGTTCCCGGTTACGGTGGGTGGTCGGGGCCGAGCGATGCAGTGTGGTTTGCGCATTTCTCTCGTACGCGTGCGTGTGTGCGAGGCGTTCGCTAACTGAACCCGAGAGAGGCATACTGAACCCGCGCGATCGATCGATCCCTCGCACTATACTAGCTACACGTACTGAACCCGAGCGATCGATCCCACTGCGTACTGAAGCCGAGCGATCCCTTCGCTGCTAACTGAACCCGAGCGATCCCTTCGCTGCTAACTGAACCCGAGCGATTCCTTCACTGCTAACTGAATTCGATCAATCCTTCTCGCTGCTTACTGAAGCCGATCGAGCCCCCGTGCGAGACGTAGCCAGACGGCAATGGGTTGCCTCTCGATGAACAGTGCCCGTTGCTGCCGCGCGCGCGATACACTTAGACACGAGTCGAGACGCATCGATCGAGCCGGTTGGTTGGCTATGGTTGAACAGTTCCCGTTGCTGCAGCCCGCTCGTACGCCCCACCCCAGCCAGTGGGTTTCGATGAACCGGACCCCGGCCATGTAGGCGGTTGGCGCTGGATGAACAGGACCCCGAGGAGGCCGTGCCATGGTACGCCATACCCCAGCCGGTTGGGGGTGGATGAACAGGACCCCGTGGAGGCTAGATGAATAGTAGCTGGTGGAGGCTAGAGGAAGTCGACGGTGGATGAACATTATCTGGAGGAGGACGACCGTGGATGAACAGTAGCCCGTGGAGTCCCGTTTTGCGGTACGCCACACCCCTCCCGATCAACAGGACCCCTGTTTCGACCGTAGGCAGTTGGGGGAGAAGTTTGTTTCCTCCGTTCTGCGGTACGCCAGAGCCCTCCCGATCAACAGGACCCCGTTTCGACCGTAGGCACTCGAACAGAAGTTCGTTTCCTCCGTTCTGCGGTACGCCAGAGCCCTCCCGATCAACAGGACCCCGTTTCGACCGTAGGCGCTCGAACAGAAGTCTGTTTTCTTCGTTTTGCGGTACGCCAGACCCCCAGCCGATGAACAGGACCCCGTTTCGACCGTAGGCACTCATACAGAAGTCCGTTTCCTCCGTTTTGCGGTACGCCAGACCCCGAGTCGATGAACAGGACCCCGTTTTGGCTGTTCTGTTCAAGCCGGTTGGCTCCCGATGAACAGGATGCGTTCCGACCCAGTTGCTTGGCTCCCGATGAACACGACGCTGTTTCCTCCATTCCGACCCAGCCGGTTGGCTGCCGATGAATAGGAGCCATTGCTGCATACCCCCACCATCGCCTCTCCATGTACACGAGTCCTGGCCGTACGTATGCGAGAGTACGCATTCGAGACCCCGCCCGTATGTACGTACGTGCCCGTATTTTTTGCAGCGTGGCTGTACGTACGTGTACACGATTTAGACGGGGCTTCCTGAACTGCTACGTTGGGGGCTCTACTACGACACGTGCCGCTCCTTACATGCCCACGGTTCATCATTGCAGAGAGATCGATCGACCAGTATGTACGTAGACGTTCGTGACCAGACAGACAACGCTACGTACGGCTCGACCGGGTGGGTCCGAGCTGTCAGGGAGGATAGGGAGGCACTTCCTTGCGTGCGAAGATATAGCAAGTGGGTCCCAACTGTCAGGGGGATGGATAATTTTTTCCCGTGTAATAAGGAGGCACTTCTTGCGTGCGAAGATGTAGCAGGTGGGTCCAGCTGTCAGCCTCACCGCGTATAGTCCTCTTCCGATAGCTGTCGTTCATTAACCACGTTGACTACGCCGCACCGAGAGTACCAAGGCGGTGAACGACACGGAGTTGGGGAAGACGCGCAGTGGATGCCCACGCGGAGGGGAGTACGAGGGTTGACTGGTTCGGCTGCGGTGTGAGGCCGCCGTCGCCGGAGAATAACAAGGGATGTGGGTGCGTAGAGGGAAGGCCTGGCCAGCGGTGGGAGTAGGGTGGGGCGGTGAGGCCTGCGCGGCAGCATAGCCGGCCACGGGAGGCAGGAGCAGGCGATCCCGCCGGCGCTGGTTTGGGCGGCTGGAGCAAGAAGATCAGAGATTGAAGAAGCTGCACGGCCGTTGGATGTACATCCAACGGTCACTGCTGCTAGAATCGTTTGTTGACTTCCTAAAAAAAATTGTTTGTTGACTAAGTTGACAAAGCCCTGCGTACACGTCAACTGAGTAGGCCCACAAGTCAGCCTCCAAACCTGGTGGGTCCCAGTTGTCATGGGGACGAATCATTTTTTTCGCGTAATAAGGAGGAACTTCCTTCCGTGCAAAGATATAGCAGGTGGGTCCCAGCTATCAGGGGGAGTAATCATTTATTTTTCGCGTAATAACGAGGCACTTGCTTGCGTGCGAAGATGTAGCTGGTGAGTCCCAGCTATCAGGGGGAGGAAACTTTTTTTTTCGCGTAATAAGGAGGCACTTTCCTTGCATGCGACCATGGACCTCGTGGGTCGTAGCTGCCAGCCTCTCCACGTACAGTCGTCTTCCGATGACTCTCATTTGTTGACCATCTTGAACATGCCGCGCCAAGCGCACCAAGGTGGTGGACGACGGAAAGGCCCCACCGCCCCAGATGGGAACGACCCGGAGATGGGGAAGACGCGGCAGTTGAGTCGCAAACGGAGATGAGTGAGAGACTTGACTGGTTCGGGTGCGGGGTGGGGCTACACTCGGCGGGGAATAAAAGGTGCGGAGGAGTGGAGGGATGACCTGGCCGTCGGTGGGGTGGCATTTCGCAGCGAGGCACGTGAAGCAGCGCTGCTAGACGCCGGAGGCTGGAGCAGGCGGTCCCACCAGCGCTGGAGGAAGAAGACGAGAGATTGAAGGAGAATGCCGGCCATTGGATGTACATCGAATAGATAAGGCTGTCAGAAACTTTTTTTTGACTAAGTTGACAACGCCTTGCGTAGGCTTCGACCTATTGGTCCACATGTCAGCCAGTCCATTTGGTGGGCTGGATGAAACAATAATGTAGCGTCTATGCAGCCCATTTATATATTTTGCTAGCATTTACAGCCTATTTGTATTATTTTTCAAAATACACGGTTTTGCTGGGCAGGGTGAAAATATCATTTTGGGCAGGTCAGAGAAATGTTATAAAAACATAAACCGGTGCTGGGCATTTTATTATAAAACTACATAATTTGCGGAGCATAAACACGTGATTGCACGTCTATTACTGCATTGGTCCGTAAAATCTTAGCAAGCTTATGTACGCAATCACCAGGAATTAACTTGCCAAACTTATTGTTAAATAATAATAATAATTTGGTAAGAACTTATCGATTTACCAAATAAAATATTATTTATTTTGAAGAGTTAATAATATGTGGGGTATTATTATTTTTTAGGCTAGACGTGGGACAATTGAGTTGGTTTTAGGTAAAACATGTGGGAGAAAAATCGGAGATAGGATTAATAAAAAACAAAAACAAAGGAAGTGGGAAGGTCTATACAAAGGTTCGAAGAAGGACAGGTCAAACGGGAACCTTATGTTCTTCTAATATATATATGTACGGAGTATATGTAATAAAATAAAATATAAATGTATATATACTATTATAGAAGGGAAAACATAATTTGAGTTTGGCATTCTTATAGAAAAATAGAACTTCTTTTTCTGTGCAGTATAGAAAAGTAGAACTGAGCTATGAGTTGTCTTCAAGAAACAAACATAAGTTGGGCTGCTGATGTTATAAAACAAGCTAGGCTGGGAGGCCCAGAGGCCGATTGATACCTGCTGGACCTCAAAAAAAAGTTGAAACCTGCTGGATCAACTGTGTCAGCATGTCGTGGGCTGCGCATGTTAAACAACAAAACCTAGGCTGGGTAGGCCACAACCCAGTTGTTACTTGTTCGACCTCTGAAAAAAATGATTACTTGCTACGTCCCGGATGACAGCCACCTTGACTACGTTGATAATCTCGTGGGCCCCAAATGTCAACATACCATAAGGAGGAAGCATTTTTTTGCAATATATAAGGAGGCACTTGTTTGCGTACGGCCATGGACCTCGTGGGCCCGGACTGTGAGCCTCTCCACGTACAGTCATCTCCCGATTCCTCTCGTTTGTTGACAATGTTGAGAACGACAGAAGGCGGCGCCGCGGCCAGAGCACCAAGGCGGAGGACGACGTCAAGACCTCAAACCGGAACGAACCAGAGCCGGGGAAGACGCAGGTGGAGGGGAGTACGAGGGTTGACTGGTTCGGGTGCAGGGTGGGCCGGTGGAGTTGCCGCCACCGGAGAATAAAAGGAGATGTGGGGGAGTAGAGGGATGGCCTGGCCAGCGCCATGCATAGGCTAGGATGGGTCGTCGAGGCGTGCGCGGCAGCGCCGCCAGCCGCTATAGGGAGAGGACGAAAGATTGAACAAAATAAAGAAATACAAATGGATAGGTGGTTGGTCCTAGATGTCTGTGCACGAGACCTGCTGGGTCCACCTGAGAAGGGGAAATGTTGGGAGGAAGGAGATTCAAAGCACACCAGCCGTTGGATTTCAATCTAATGCCTGCCAGAAGGAATGACGGAAGAGGTATCAAACTTAACTTGTTCTCGTCGTTCGTGATCAAAGATGACCACCCTGAGTGAAGTTATCTGATAATCTAGGCAAAACGAACGACCGTGCAACCTACAAAAAACCGCACTCAGACTTCAAAAAAAAACACAAAAATAATAATACAACTACTGGATCCCCATAAGCATGTCATGGGCTGCGGATGTCCTAAGAAAAGAAACCTGGGTTGGGCAGCCACAGCCCAGTTGATACCTACTCGACCTCAAAGAAAAAGGAAACACGATAGCCCTGTGAACTAGTACTCTTATTACATACATAAGCAAACAGATTCATAGCCACTCGGGGGGGGGGGGGGAAGCAAACAGGTTCATGGGTTCTTAGACGAAATATTACGGATAAAACAGATAATTACGACACATAGGCTAATGCATGAAACACTCAGATGATAAAGGTGCTTAAACAGACAAACTACACCATCTAGATCTTCCTGGCACGCTTGATCATGATGCTACGGCTGTCCGTGTACTCCTCAGTCACGGGAAGCAGACACGCCCTCATGTCCAAGATCCGCCTGTACATGTCGTAGCAAGCGTATGCGTCCTTGGCCACATAGGTGATGTAGGCTAGATTCAGAGGTACCTCCCACGTGTTCAGGTCCTTCGTATCCACGTCTTCTTTCATGTTGGCGTAGCAGGGGTCGATGATGGCCGCGACGAGGTCAACCACGGAGTCCTCCTCTTGCCCATTGCCAATGATCTTGTATTGCTTCTGGATGTTGACGAGCTTCTTGCACCAGATGGCCGAATCGTAAATCCCAGTGGCGTTCTTCCTGCTCTCCACCATAGCAAAGGTGCAGTCGGCGGTGCCGATGAAATGGGCAAATGCTTCAGAACCCTTGATGGCCCTACAGTAGTGGTAGACTAGAACCTCGTCCCGCATGCATACCTGGGCGACGGTGATCCGTTGGTCCCTGTCAGGAGACGGATGGATGGGCAAAAGGTCTAGTCCCGCGACCTTGTGCTTCTCGTCCTGTAGGTACTGCTTGAACTTGGCGATGCAGAGCTTCACCGAGTCCGGATCGTTGGTGTACATCACATTCAACTTGGTGCTGCCATGGGTCTGAATGGCAAACTCAAAGGTGAACTCCTTGCTGGAGTCCATATCCAGCAGGCTCACCCCTCGGATCGCCATTGGAGTCTCTTCTCACGCAGAGTTGTTGTGGCGGTTCCCGTTTTGTGGGGATTGGGGGCAGGGGGGAAGATGAAGACGATGGGGAGATATGGACAGTGGAGGGCTCCTTATTTACACTAGAGATCGGTGTGTAGTGGGGTACTGGGGCGCGGCAGCAGCAGTTCGTTTTTCCAATCTTGGGGAACTGTCGCCAGTGAACGTAGGGGGTAGGCGGCGGCAGCAGTTCATTTTTCCACTCTTGGGGAACTACAATCGCCGGTGAACGTAATGGGTACAGGTGGCAGCAGTTACTACCCCCTCCTCCCTCGCCCACTGCATGCCCCCTCGACCCATTCAAACACCATTGGCTCATTCTATAAGTGCCATAAAATCAACATGCAAAACAATTAGAATTATTATTCTCAGGACGCACGCAAACAGCTCATTTGCCGCGCTTTCAGACAGACAATACTACCAAGTTTGAACAGATTGTTAGGGTTGCTGTCCTCTGCATCATCTTGCCGTGTTTCACATCTTGCAAGATTCACAACCAACTCATATGATTCAAATAATAAGTACAACAAAGATGCCTACGCATCTCAATGATTCACAGATCAGAGCCAATAGTTACTGTTTAACTAAAACGTTGTGAGAATGTTAACAAATAAATAAAATCGATCGATGCTTCATGTAAGCAATTTGATTCAAGGATTTGCTGAAACATTGAAACCAATCCCGTTTACAGCCACACCTGTCAAACATTGGCAGATGAACATTTTCTGGATAACTGGTGGCACTAGCACTTCCAATATCTGCGTAAGCGGGTCGTCCTGTGTTGGACCAGGCTCATGAGATGCAGTGCATCGCTAAGGAGCTGGAGCTCCTGAAGTGTGAGTTGCCGGACAAGTTTGTCGCGCGTTGCATTATTGCGAAACTCCCTCCTTCATGGAGGAACTTTGCTACTTCTCTCAAGCACTTGAGGCGTGAATTCTGTGTTGAGGATGTCATCCGTCATCTAAGTGTTGAGCAGAACTCTAGAGCAAAGGACTCACACACGAAAGGGGCAGAGGGTTCTTCTAGCGCCAATGTGGTGCAGAAGAATTTCCACAAGTTCAAGGAAAAGAACACTGTCCAGCACCAAGAACTTGGCGAATGCTTTGACCATCCCAACATCTGTAGTTGAGTATTCCTGTTTGCACAGATAATGAAAAAGCATGATTACTATAATAGTGGCACTAGTTGTAGCAACTTTATTTTCTTAATGGGAAAAAATGTGATACAACAGCTTTATATAAAAAAATACAACGCTAGCACAGTATGACAAAAGCACGATCATGTGGATGAAGGACAGTACTGACTAGTGTGAGATGACTTTGTGAGATCAAGTTGTTCTTTAGGTCCCCGTATCTTGCCATGATGGTGATTTGTTGACATCTATCAACAACTTCAGTGTGGCAGTAGAAGGAGGGGCCTTGAGTCATTCCAATCTCTTTTTTTGTGCAGTTCAACTAAAATTATGGCGCTCGCCATGCTGCGAGGGAGAGAGGGGGCCCGCGCCACCTCGACAGTACACCTCATGGACTCAACTAGTTCAATGCCCATGCTATGTGGTTGATGCAGTGCAAATAGACTCAATTCTCCCGGATACGCCTTCAGCAAGTTATCTACATTGGAAATGAGATGATAGTTAAGACAATAGCTCTATTATAACTGTATTATTACATCATTTTATCAGTGGCACTAGCGGTGCCAAAACATTGCCTCAAATTATTAGTGGCATTACGTTAAGATGCAAAAACAATATCATTATTGCTTTCTCATAGCAGTGCGAAAACAGTAGCACAAGACCACTAGCTGAATGTAGAGTCAAAATCAACCAAAAAGGAACATACCCGGTCATGGGAACCATAACTGCAGTCAAGGCCATTGTAGACGGGTTGACACCAGTCCAGGCACCAGTCACCAACATGGATGATTCAATTCATGCTACCTTTTTGTGCAGTTCACCTAAAATGTAGCAATGTTTGCATCATGTAGCTAGCAAGATGTACTTGGTCCCATGAGCTGGCAGCTTCTCCTTCATTAGTTGCACTAAAATTTGAGCAACGTCAAGGTTGGCTGTCATGCTCATGGAAGGTGCAACTATAATTTTCTTATCCTTTTGTGCAGTTCCACTAAAATCAAGTGCCATTATGGTGACGGTGACGGCTAATCTTGCAAAGGTTAATAAACTATTGCACGAGATTACCGGCAGAGTTAGACGAAGATGTTAGGAACTCCAATCACCCTTTGTGCAATTCCACTAAAATTGAGAGACATTGCCCATGTGACATTTTAGTAGAACTGCACAAGACACTCTTTCAAAAAAAAAGTGTTTCGTGCAGTTCACCAAAAGGTCACAATAGCAACGAGGTGAAATGGATATCCCTATCTGCACAAAAAGATAGAAAGAAAACAGTTACTGGTCAATAACAAAATATGAAACATACACGAAATGAAAAGAAGCATCTATCTTCATGGCAATCATGCAAGGACAGTACAAATTTTAAAATGGCAGCATTGCTTCATATTACTCGAAGCATTATGATCAACAATGACATCGGTCAAATATGCCATTACATTAATGGTGGCATTGATTCATTTTACCAGCTACATTTGATTAACAACAGCTAAATAGTTGGTATAAGTGCATGGGACAGTGGAGACACCAGGACATTCACCAGCGTAAAGAAGCAACTTACTTATCATAAGGGGAAATCTAGCAGGAGAGTAGCATTTGTAAAACAGTTTAATTGCATCATATTACTGGAGGCATTAGATTAACAACAACATTGGTTAGACATGTCCTTGCTTAAACAGTGCGATTGCTTCAATTTACAAGCGCCATTACATTAACAACAGCAAAAAGTTGGTACAAGGGCATGCAGACAGTGGACGCATTAGCACCATGTACCTAGAAGGATGCATAATGTGGTGAGGCCGAGTTTGTTGCCCCGAGCAACAAACATCCAACCAAGATCTGGGATGGTCCCAAATTTAGTTCTCTTTAGGCACCTTTTACTACGTGAGGACAGCAAATCTAATCCTGGACATACTCTGTTGACTTGTCCCCCAGCTGCCACTTTCTTTCCTTCCTCCACCAATAATAGATCTGTTCCTTATCCAGTTTGTACTGCGTTTTCCCTTTATTTCCCTTTTGAACCAAGAGACCGGTTGGCCAATCTCTACAACTTCCCCCCCCCTTCTATTTCCTCTTTGAATCAAGTCCTAGATTCATGCTACACCTTTCCCCCCTTTATTCCCTGTTTCAACCAAGTCCTAGATTCGACTTCATGAAGTAGATTTACCTCTAATAATAGTAAAAATTAAGGTGGCCTTGGAACAACTGATGGAAGTAGAAAAAGATCCACATGCAGCCACGTGGGGAGCTAGGGCAGTAGAGCAAGGCCGTTTTCGAAGGAAACTATACTAGATGGTCGTTGGGATGTGGCTAGGAGAGCGGAGGGAGGCCAGATCTGGCCACAATACGGGATGGAGGAAGAAGGGGTCGGAGGCCCTCCCGAGTCGGTGTTGTGTCAGAGAGAACGGCACGGGCAGCCAATCAGGACGCGCCGGCAGCTGTGGGTCTCCTCCCTAGCCGCCGACGACCGCGTGAACGATGCACCTACTCCCCTACCCAGGCCGACGGGATCCGGCCGGATCTGTGACCGGCGGTGAGCAGAGAGAGTGTGTGGCCACCGCTGTCTTGTTTAGATCTGGAGAGGGTAAGAGAGTGAAGAGAGCAACCCTAGTAAAGCAAGCGCTGAGGCTCCTGCCCATATATATAGTGAAGTTATTTTCTTTTTCTCTCCACAATAATCGTTTCAATTTGTGTTTGTGACATTAAAGAAAAGAAACTCTCTATTTAACGTGCTACAGTTAGCAAAACTCCACGGCGTCCAGGAGTACTAGTAGTATTGTTCACTTGTGGACCCCGGCCCTCCATTCATTGAACAACCACACGGGTGAATATATATAGAGAGAGAACAAACAAGATGGAACTCTTGGTTTTGAGATGTCGATGGTACCGTTTGCCCACACTGCATCAATGGACTCACTACTTTGAAGTTGCCGTAACATGGCTTTTGCAGTTCCCATCTAAATGGGGGAATACCATACATTTTCTTTGATAACTACCCTATATGTATAAACACATGCACATTTTACATTCCGAATCGCTAGCGAGAACTTGAATTGTATTTGTTCTCAACATAATCAAAATTTTGAATTCATGATCTTAGCGTTTGCAGAGAAAATGTAAAGGGCCATCGATCTTTGTTCTGCTTTTGAACATACAACAACATATGCAACCCTTTTGTGAAAATGACCAGATCTATTATAAAAAGTTCATCATGAGTACTACAAAAGCATCTCAAACATAATAAAAATTACATCGAGATTTCGAGACCACCGAACGACCTACTACCGTCAGAACGAGCCGCCGACGCACAGCTGTTGCCGCCATCCTACCTGAGCTGGCTTGACCTCGTCGATGATAGCCGGGAAGTGTTCGTGCCCTTGCCCCTAAGGAGCGGCGACCCGGAGCCATAGTAGTCGTAATAGATCTGAAGCACCTAATTCATATAACGCAACATTTCACCACATGACAAGACACCCAAGCCTCACCGCCGCTAGGAGACGACATGAATCTACATTGGAGCTCCATCGACTATGCCCCGACGAGGATCAGAGCACGAAAGACTAACTCATAGAAGATGTGTCGATCGATATCGCCGCTGTCCTATCGGAGTCGGCTTGACCTTTTTGACGATAAACGAGAAGTCTTCGTGCAGATGCCCATAAGGACCAGAGCCGTAGAGCCGTATTGTGTGTTTGGTTGCATTCTCATCTCAGCATAGTTGTCCCCTCTTTGTGCATGCTCATCTCAGCATCCCTCTTCATGCATGCTCCTAGTGTATTTGTGTTAAGCTAGTGTGGACTCATGCACCCTTCATACACGTTACGAAACACCCAAAAGTGCGTCAAGAAGGGAAATTTTGCTCTCATGCACCCTTCATACACCCTACCAAACACACAAAAGTGGGTCAAGAACGGAACTTTTGCTCTCATGCACCCTTCATACACCCTACCAAACACACCCTTGTCGTCGTTGAACCCTTGCAATTATCCGAAGCACTTGACACCTAATCTCGCCACATGGCAATACGCTCATGTTCCATCCACTATGTCTAGACGGATGAACTCGAGGAGGATCAGATCCCGAAAGACAAACTCAAAGGAGAAGTGCCCCCCATCCGAGTGAGGGCTGCGTGTGCATGGACAAAAAAAACCTAATGTAAACTACTAACTGGAGCGGAGGCACCGGGATTCCCCTCCCCGCCACCAGTGGCCCGAGTGGCGGGAAGAGGGGAGGGGCGAATCCACGGGATCACCGGTGAAGCATGGAGTGGGGAGGTTGCCCTAGCTACCTAGGGTGGGGGGAGTAGATTTGTATTCATAGCGAAATAGAATACGATAATCATCTTCTGAGCCTGGGCTCATCTGCACCCGCGCTAACGAAAAAAATCAAAACAAATACTAGAATAATTCAAACAATTCCAATTTTTTTTGCATGGTAGATAATTTGATGAGTGAGGTCCGCTCCAATTTTCAAATCATTTGGTCATCTGAGCAGCTCTCGGCAAAAAAAGACAAATTTGGGATCTGTAAAAAAAGTATACTGTTCATGCACTGTTCTGACCCGATTCGTCTTTTTTGCCGAGAGCTGCTCAGATGTCCAAACGATTTGAAAATTAGAGCGAACCTCACGCATCAAATTTTCTACCATGGAAAAAATTGAATTTTTTTGAATTGTTTGTGAATTGTTTTCTGACCAGGTGCAGATGAGCCTGGGCACCGAATTGCTGCACTCAATTATTTTATTGGTACTGTACAGTACTATATAGCCGGTGTCTCGACATTTTTTTTCCGATTTCTCAACATATCTACAACCCGTACGTTACCATCGCTCGTCTCTCTTTTCTACTGTAGTAGTAGTAACTCAACCTGCCTAAAAAAAGTAACTCAGCCGTATGTTACCATCGCTCGTCTCTCTTTTCTAGTACTGCAGTAGTACTAACGCGACGCGCGTTGCATTCGGTGAGTGGCGTGCCGGACCGACCGTGGCGGTGCGACGCGAATGCGACGGGTGTGCTATATACATGTACCACCTTTTTTCTTTTGGTTTTGCTCCATGCCGCAATCCATCGATACAAAATTATATTTAAAAGTCGAGGGCAGGGCTTTTCCCGCGTGGTACGCGTGGCAGTTTCACCTAGTCGGTTTGGAGAGTCGAGGAGGATGAGGGAGTAGCGGATTCAACTTACTGCTGGAAGGGTGGGACTGTGTGATTTGACGGCTCGTTACTCCAGGAAAGGTGGGGCCTTGTGATATGACTGCTCATTTATAGTCGTTATTACTGCGGCGCTACGACCGGGTGAGGCTCCCCTTCCGTTCCCCACTCTAATCTGGTGCATGACACGTCGATCCGGATGCTGGCTGTCCCACATGTCGGGGAAAGGAAGAATAATTGTTGCCGACGACGTAATAAGGAGCAAAGAACCATGCGGTATACTCTAGTTTAGCACTGGAGTACTAGTATACGTCGGAGGAGTGCGAAACACGGCAGCCCAGTGAAACAGCAGGCGATATGGCGATAAAAAACAATGTACTACAGTCCAGTCTTAGCATGTAAAAACACGCCACCGCTTCCACCTCCTCCTCTCGGTTTACCGCCATCAGCGGAGCAAGAGCATCATCGTAGCTTAGCTAGTACTCCTCTTCAACCTTTTTTTTTTACAATTCCTTTGTTTTTTCCTGTGGCATTGAACACTCTTTGCTAATCCTATTGGATTTAGCACTCGAGTCCCATGCTTTCCCCATTCCTGTATTTTTAGTATCATGGGAATCAAAGAGGCTCTTCGACTGGTTTACGGCCGGTCATTTTTTTTCAATGAAATATCTCTAAAATGTAATGAATGTGCTCCGGTTTCTATGAAAATCATCCGGTTTGCATGTAGTAATTCATTTATTTATTCTTTTGCGGGGGCTCTGCATGTAATTCGTCGGGTTTGAAATGTAATCGACCGCTGGCATGGTTGGATGGCCCGCTGCCGCATTCTGTTTGAGGACTCGTCCCTACCGGTCGGCGCTCAGCGTTGGAGATGCCCTGAGTGCTTGCTGGTTGACCAAGATGCTCTATGTCCCACATGTCGGCGAAAGGAAGCACGTAGAAATATTTCCGACGAGCGCGGAGCCCAGCAGTACATCTCAGCAAGTAGGAGTAGGAAAAATGCGTGGAAAAAATACTATGTACTAAAGCGTAGCTGCAAAGTGATGACAGGTATAGGTCGCACGCACCCAACGAGTGGTCGTAGTACATACGAGTACAAACGAGTACGAAGTACTCCTACTCTATCAACACGAATCCCATCGGACAACGGCGTCCGTGCTACATCTAGCTCTTCTACCTCCTCATTTCTCTCTTCTAATTCTAACTCAGCCGACGCGCAGCGGACGCGGTGGGGATTTGCCCAGAGTCGGTTTGCTCAACTGCGGTCCCACATGACATTGAAAATGCTAGACAACACGTGTTCCCAAGCTTGAGTGGCGTGCCGGACCGACCCTAGTACTCCCAACCATGCGGGGGTGCCACGTGACGCGGCAGGCTTTTCCTTTTGAACTTGTAGAAAATGTAACATTTGGTTATGCTTCTGCTCCTTGGCACGGTAGACAAATAGAAACAACAATTAAAAACTCTAGGGCGGGGATTTTCCCACGCAATAAGCCGGGGAGTTTGCCAGTTTGGCGCTTCGTCGGTTTTCTCACATCGGGCCCACATGTCAGTGATAATATGCCAAGCCAATGCGCGCTGAGCGGCGGGCTGGAACGACAGTGTGGGTTGCGACGCGAACAGGACAGGCGTGCTGTACTTGTTACACTTTCTCGTTCTGAACTTGTGACGTGTAACGCTTAGTTTGAATTTATAAGTTTGGTTGTCGCGCCCATATATATACTACTATAGTTTGGTAGGTTGGGTCATGCATCGTACGTAAATTACGAAGTTGATTCAATAGGTAAGTACTACCTCCGTCCTGGTTTGTTGGTCCCCTTTGTGTCAAATTTTGACCATAGATTTAACTAACTAAATATTAATGCATATCACCAAAAAATATATCGTTGGATTCGTGTTTGAACATACAACCTCCGTCCTGGTTTATTGGTGCTCTTTGAATTTTGTGCAAAACTTTGACCTTATATTTAACTAACAAAATGTTAATGCATGTCACAAAAAATAATATCATTGAAAACTATGTTCAAATACGAATCCAATGATATAATTTTTGGTGACATGCACTAACTTTTTGTGAATTAAATCTATGGTCAAAATTAAGCACAAAATACGAAGGAGACCAATAAACCAGGACGGAGGTAGTAGTTTCCAACGATATTGTTTTTTGTGACATGGATTAACTTATTGTTAGTTAAATCTGAAGTCAATATTTGGCACAAAACATGAAAGGTGACCAATAAACCAGGGCAAACACAGTGATACATATAATTAACGCCAAATGAGAGCAAGGGATCACACATGTCATTTACGACTAGAATGATAATGCGACACAGTAACACATTAAGGCCACGACGCGATGCAGTGCTGGTTACAGGAGGCAAGAAGAAATATGCATCCATCGACGACCTCCTCCTCCTCTACTCAGGGCGCCGGCCCACCGAACGGTGCCTGAGTAGTAGCGGCTTTCGTGGCGAGGTCAACGTGCTTGTAAACAATGGCGTCCACGGCTTCCAGCCGGTCGAAGAAGGCCAACGTCTTAGCGTCGTCCTTGGCCCTGTAGTGGCCTATGTAGACGATTTCTTCCTAGACATGGATGTGTAGGTCGACGGTTTCTTGCTCGGCGAGGCGCTGCACGGCGAGCGCGACCTCGAGATGGACATTCTTCGTCATGATGTCGGGCAGCTGCAGGGCCACTAGTGCGTGAAAGAGGTCCTCACCATGGAGGCCGATGAGGGTGGCAGGCAATGAGGAGCCGGGGCGTGTGGGCTGGAGGAGTATGGCAAGGTTGTCCGGGCGCTTCTTGACGGCAGTGAACTTGCGGATGGAGCGGACCATCATCTCGCCCATGTGAGAGGCGAAGCCGTCGTTGCCGAGGGCTATGACACCGGCGGTCGCCAGCACCGTCTGGAGACGCAGCTCGGTGCCAGGCCGCAGGCTGGCGTCGTGGATCATCTGGCACAACCGCGTGCCGCTCGCGTCCATCGCCTCCATGGGTGGTTGTGGCTTGTGGTCACTTGCTCTTGGATTGGAGTGAGCAGTGTTGCGCAGGTCGTAGTACTAGTAGGTGCGTACGGTTCGGGAGATGGATTGGAGTGGAGGGGCGCCTTCATATGAGAGTGTAAACTGCGTTGCATTCATATCGTGTTGGCTCCATTCTGCTTCTCCAATTAATTCCCTCTACATGCTAATTGAACGAGGATGCATCATTGACCGTTCAACGTTTCGGGAATCGCTACCCTCTCCCTCGTTGGCATTCAAGCCGTATCAATGTTGTAAATTCGTGTCAAAAAGAGACTAGTCAACAGTTCGCCACGAGCCTATAACTAGCGATCGCCACAATAACCGTAAGATCTGCATCCAACGGTGGCACCTATTGGACGCAAACAGCAATAAAAAAACAAATGCCGTGGCATTTTACATAACTGCCACACCACGCTCCTCCCTTTCACATGAGACTACCACACGAGCAATCACAACTGCCACATTCGGGTTGCGCTTGGCTCTTCGCCTCTTCAGGAAGTCGTACTACTACAATATATGCTTCTGGCAATCTGACATGAATGAACTGCTGCATGTCCACCGCGTGGGGGAGGGAGAGCGTGTTGTAAGCAAAAGCTTCTCCTCGTCCCGCGAGCCACCGCGCACATGGGGGAGGGAGAGGGCGTAGTAGTAATCTAGCTTCTCCTTGTTGTATGAGTTTGACGTGACATATCAAAGGAGTACACTCGATTTTCTCAAAAAGTTGTTTTTACCGATACATAAATTACAATGCATGCATGCATGCCGTGAGTTTCCGTTTGATCCTTTCATCTGTTGATTTAATGCACCTTGAAGTATGAACATGTGATGGTAAAACTTTCTAATGCCCCGGCCCTAAGAGCATGGTTAATAATAAAACCAACTGTTGGCTATAAGATGTTGCCATATCATCTATAGCCAACACATATAGTCACTCATACAACAAGGCTAGCTATAAGGTTGGCTATAAGATTAGTACTTTTTCTCATCTTCTCTCTATCTCTTTCCTCACATTTATCACATCTGCCTTGGAGCACGCATATAGCCAGGCTCTTGCATTAGAGCCCACTCCCCTTACTTTTTCATGTCTCTCTCCTCCACATAGCCAAAATCGCCATGTAAGCAAGCTATAAGCCCACTATTGTACTTGCTCTAAAGCGAGAGATGGTGGTGCACGAGGAGGGCGAGATCATGCCAACAGAACAAGACCCGGCGATGGACGTCTTTATGGACCTAACCATGCTGCACTGCCCCTTCTGCCTCCGCCCCTTGAAGCCTCCGGTGTACGAGGTTCGAATACATCTCGTCCGTTTGGCTGATCGAGCAAGGCGCAGTTTTCTTGATTGAGTTGGTGTTCGATTGATTTGTGCAATGCAATGGTGGGCACCTGTCCTGCGCGGACTACCGCGGCGAGCGCCTCGGGAACCAGAGGTAGTGCCAGAAGTGCGAGCGCGGCGGCGACTTCGACGTGCGCAACACGGTGATGGACGCCGTCCTCTCCTTGGCGCGGGTGGAGTGCCCGCACGAAGGCTGTGGGCTCTACGTCACTTACCACAAGCTCAACGATCACCAGAGCGCGTGTTCGCTCGCGCCGTGCAACTGCCCCGTGCCCGGCTGCGGCTATGAAGGCCCGCCGCCGGCGCTCCCCAACTACCTCAGCACCGTGCACCCCATGCCCGTGCACAGGATCCAGTACGGCAAGGTGCTCCAGCTGCAGGTGCCGGTGTCAGAGCCGCGGTGCTTGCTGTTCGCGGAGGAGGACGGCCACGCGTTTTTTGTGGTAGGCGGCGCGCTCGGCATGGGCGCGCCTATCGCCGTGTCGGTCGTCTGCATCAGAACGGGGGCATCCCCACCGCCGCACGACGCGACCGAGGTGTGGGCGAACGGGCCGCTGGGGGCGCCCAACGGCAGTACCGACACCGTCAAGGTGGAAATCGAGGTGACAAGCAGCAAGGAAATGTAACACCCCGATTTTTGGCCCTTTCCTTTTCTTTTGGATTTCTTCAAATTTTTATTTGGAGTTCTTTTTCCGTGGCTATGTGGTCTTGAAACCTGGGAAGATCTTCTCTCCTGCCACTTCCAAGTGGCTTGTCATTCTCAAATCTATCCCAAGGCCATGTCATTTCCATTTTAGCCCAACCCCAATATTTATTTCTTGGGAATATTCCTTTTTCTATTAAAGGAATAATCCTGTTTGCTTTAGGTTGTGAAGCAACCTATATTTCTGCCATTCCAAAAATTCCCACAAAATTCTCATAAATTATTTGGATCATATCTCCCACAAATATGCCAAAACCCATCCTTGCCTAGTTCAAAAATAATTCAGGAATATTCATTTTCCATTCTGTCCAGAGTGGCACTTTGTGAAGGAAGTGCCATTTCTGTTTTCTTGTTTGCCCTCAAAAATTTTGGGCACTCTCTCATATCCAAATAATTGCTACATGCCAAAATTCAGCTCCATTTTCCTTGTAAATCTTCCTCAGCAAATTTCCAAAGTTTCTGTCCAGAGAGAAGCTTTGTGAAGGAAGTACTAGCTAAGCTTATGCAAATGAGTTAAGATTTTTGGAGATCATCCATATGATCAAATAATAACGCTCCACCAAATTCCAGATCCATAAAACATTCTATGTGAGCACACCTTCAAATCTTGTTTTCTGGTCATAATTTGAGGTTGTGAAGCAACTATACTTTATATTGCTTCAAAAATTCTTAAATTAATCCATGACTTAAATATACCTATAGCCATTGGTCATGCCAAAATTCACATCATTTTACCAAGCCATTTTCTCTACAAAATTCCCCCAAGTTTCTATCCAGTATGGAGCATTGTGAAGGAAGTACCATTTATACTTATCCAACTGGTATGAAATTTTTATGGTATCTTCATATGCCCAAATTATCATACTCCACCAAATTTCAGCTCAATCAAATCATCCATGTGAGTGCTACTTCCTGATCTAGTTTCTGGACTAGAGTTTGCAGTTGTAAAGCAACTATGTTAAATCTTGGTCCAAATCTTTCCAAATTTCACAGGATTGTAGTCCTTCCTACCCTTAGTCCCTATGACAAGCTGGTTAGTCCCTTAACCCCTTCATTTGACCCGAGCATCCTCTCTAATCTTGCTGTTGTTTAGACTTTGTGCCTCCTGTGGTCACATCATGGGCCATGGGCATCGTTTCTTTGCGCCGAGCAGCTTCTGGGGGAGTGCTCTACTCACCAGACATACCCGGGGCAACCAGAGCACGTGGCAATGCCACATTCGCATGGTGACCACACTCAGTGCGCGTGCTCTGCCGCAGTGGCCGCGCTCTGCGCATCGCCTTGCGTCGGGCCCCTCTTCCCGGCGGCCCCTTCGCGTCCTTAGCGTCGCGTGCGCCTCCCCTTTGCCTCTCCCGTCACCCGCATGGCCCTCGCGTGCCCTGCCTCCTCGCCAGAGGCATCGTTCGTGCGTCCGCGGCGGCAACCGAGCACGGCATCTTCGCTCCGGCTATTTAAGCCATCCCTGCGGCCTCTCGACCTCATCAACCTCCTCACCACCCTCCCGGAGCTCGCCCCGACCTCTCCCTCGAGCTCGAGGAGCTCTCCCCGCCTCCCACAGCTGCCATGGCTACCGCCCCTCCTCTCTCAAATTCGAGCCACTCCGGCTTCTTCTCTTCCTCCTACCCGCCCCCTAGAGCCCTCCTGACCTCCTCGGAGCTCCCCATCCCCTCGTCGTCCATCCCTCGCGGCTGAGCCGTGCGCCACCGCGATGCCCGAAGTGGCCTTCCGCCACGGTCGACGCCATGCTTCCCTTGGTGTTTCCCCGCAGGCGTGGATGGGCGGGATCGATGCGCCTCTCTCTTGCGGTCTCGATGGTGGGCAGAACAATGCGAGTGGTGGCCGGAGTCGCCGGCGGTTGCCGCCGGACTCCGCCATCGCCTTGGCCAAGCACGCGAGGACGACAGGAAGAAGATGCCAGCTTGAGCTGCAGCTGGGTCCCGCCTGTAAGCGACCGCGGACGCGGGCCCAGCCAGTTTAAGTGGATGCGCACTTCCGAAAATACGCCTTCCTTTTCGCAAAGCGTAATCCAGTGCGGCTTCAGACGAGAATACATTTTCTCTTCACCGAAGGCGTATTTCTCCAAAAGACACTTTCTGTTTACCCCGCCAGCCGAAACTCTTATATAGCGGGCGTTCATCGGTTAGCAGCAGAAAAGAACAAATTCTATTTGTTTTTCTGTCTAACGAACGAACGACCGTAACTTTTCAACCGTGACTCCGATTCAGGTGATTCCAATGCCCACGATCTCAGTTCGTCGAGCCCGTTCCGATGGTATCATTTTCATGAGGTTGTCACACTATGAAAATGACCATTTTGCCCTTGCCCTTAAAACAGCTCCGCCGAGAGGGAAACTTTTCCGGCGACTCTTTCCGCGAGTTCATCGCACCTCTCCCCGGTGAATCCTTCATCCCCAGGCAAGCCACAACAGCCACTTGCATGATGGCATTGCAGTAGCCGTGGTTTTCACTTGAATGTTTGAATAATTATTTATTCATATAATTATTTTGAATGTTACTGATATGCTTGTGAATCCATGCTCGTTACTTATGCCATGTTCATTTTCATCTAGTAAGTGATATGATTAATTGCTAAGGATATTCTTATCATATTTTACTCTTGTAATCTTTTCCGATGCTAGTAATAATGATATGCTCACATGAGTAGTTATGGATTGATATGAAAATACTTGTGATATTCGTGATCATCGTTATGCTATGCTCATTTGCATCCCGTAGAATAAATGATTTATCATTGTTGATGCTATGTTGTTAAATGGTTATGTTGCCCATCCATGGTTACACTGATATCTTGCTCATGTGCATTGTTACTTCATTATGTTGTTATGACTCAGCTCATCACCATTCAAGTTAAACCTGACATTAATCGAACTTGAACAAATCTGTTGGCTGAGTCATGGTGCCACCGAATCGAGCTCACCAGTGCAACCACACTTGCCTGGATGGGGAGGCCCTAATGCGGTCTATTGCCATGCCTCTCGCCGGTGCCTCCAACTAGGGAAGATTATGGGTGCGCGCTACCCTAATCAGGTAGGCGGCCATAAGCCTTGAGTACTCGAGTTTTATGGCACCGAGGTCCCCGTTTCGGACGATGTTTATGTTTGGCCACGACGGTGGCGGCCACATAGGTGGCGGATGTCACGAGTTGGCATCGGGGTAACCCAGGACATAGCCCAAAGGGGAGTTTGTCAGAGTGGCCGGGAGAGTGTCATGCAATAGATTGGTTTTGTCGGAATGTCGTTGGTCCACCCGAATGGGAGCACGAGGCCATGAGTTCCGTGGTGTGGGTACAGTGTACTAACCTTTGCAGAGTGTATAATCTATCGATAGCCGCGTCCTCGGTCATGGACACAGTTCGTAGTAGTTCACACTATGGGTCAATAGTAATATTAACCTGATTAATAACAACCCCGTTTCGATGAGAAAATAAGTTGGTTGATCTTTATGTGGTTGTACGATGATCACCGGTAGAGATCAAGCTCCGTGTGGTCATGTGATGATCACGATGGTATTGTTGATACTGAGCTTGGTTGATCATGAGGTGATCGTGTGATGATCACGATGGTAAGTTTGTGGTTACGAGATAACCTCCGAGCAGAGTAAGTTGGTCCATGAGACCTTAAACGTCGACCCCCTTGCATGCTAGTATCATCATGTTCATATCATGAATTAGATGTACATGCCATACTCATGTTGTTGCCATGCTCATGCTGTTGCCATGCTCATGTTGTTCTAGTAGTATCGTGTTCATCATTGATGATTAACCTATAAATGCCATGCTGTTGTATGTCTTGATTGCTTTGGTTGCTGTGAGCTTGCAAGTACATTCAAAGTACTCACCTGGCGTGTCATGCCAGATTGCAGGTCATGCTGTGATTGATTGCTTGTTGAGGATCCCGAGGTTGCGCTCTAGGATGCGTCCCAGCCAGAGTCCCTGCGGAGTGGAGTTCACCACCGTTGTCGCCATTCCACTGCTAGAATTTATTCCGCTATGAGATGTTCCGCTGCTAGCATTGAACTACCTTAGCAGGCTAAGTGTCGCCGTGCCCTTGTAACCTTTGTAATATCGGACCCTTGTACCCCGTTTATTCGTAATAAAGAGCTGATTTGTTCTATACCAAGTAGTGCCGTATTCTAGAAGACTTGATCTCTGGGCTGGAATACGGGGTGTTCCGGTCTCTCCGAGCCGGGGTGCCACAGGAACCCGGCGCCGTCGCCGTGGAGGAGCCGACCTTCTTGATAGTGCCGCCCAAGCTGCTGGCCGGGGCTGGGTCGTCGAGGACGGTGTCCCTCCACATTCGGATTGACAAGCTCACCTCCTAAATGATTCCACAATGCCTTCTAGTTATCTTAGTAATATGCTAATGTAGGGTTTAGTTTGGTCTACTTTACCTTAAGAGATGGTGGATTTTGGTGGCGACGCAGCAATTACTTCAACATCACATCAGCAGTTGAAGTAATTCCCAACAATCCAAGGGATATTTTGTGTCTGTTGGATATAAGATCCTTTGGGTAAGAAGTAAACCTAAATATAAGCTGCTTATATGTTTGTTTGTTAAGGAAGTGTTGCATACTTCTGCGAGTTGACGCGACACATCAAAGTAGTACACTACTAGTACTCACCCTACTGCGCACCAGGCAGACCAATCTCGTGTCGTGTTGGTGCCGTGTGCGGTACCCACATTAGCAAAACCTCGCGCCTCCAGCTGAGGTTCCGCGTTTTGAACCTTTGAATCTGAAGGCCAAGGAGCAACGTGAACCTTTGATAGAGCGAATCGGATGGTTGAAAACACTAGATTCGTAGCTACAGATGCGTCTGTGACAGAGGATGAGTGCGTGCGTGCACCTCTTCTCTTCGTGTACGGCGTACTAAACCTACAGTACAAGTGTATGGGTGTGGCATCGACCTAGAGAGCTAGAGATGGTGTGTGCGAGAAGTCCCGACAGACTCGTGAGCGTAGGTGTGTTCGTGGGAAAGAGGGAGAGAGATGATATGTGTCGATGTAATGCGTGTGAAAGAAAATAGTCAATAGTTTGCCACTAGGCTATTCCTGGCGAACGCCCCAGTAACCGTAAGATCTGCATCCGATGGTGCCAGTTATTGGTCGAAAACAATAGTAAAAAAAGAAATGCCATGGCATTTTACAAAACTGCCACACCACGCCCCTCCCCACACATGAAACTACCACGCGGGCGTTCGCAACTGAGGGAGCCATGGTCTGCTCCATGGTGTTATCTATACTATTATTAAAAAGTCCGGGCATTTGGCGCGCGGTAGGCGGGGGGTCTTGGCCTGTCTGTTTGCTACTCCCCACATGCGGTCGTACATGTCAGTGATGTATCATGCCGATGCATGTCTCTTCCGTGAGCGGCGGGCCGGACCGACCATCTGTTCGTGCTACTGCTCACTTGCGGTTGCACATGTCAGTGACGCACCAAGCCGATGCATGTCCCTTCGGTGAGCGGCGGGCCGGACCGACCGTGTGTTGGTGCGACGCGAACGCGACGGGCTGTAAGTTTACCGCCTAGCTTAATATGTAAAGTGTAACACTTGCTTTCACTCCTTAACGAGATCGGTCGATAGAAATCCCCATTAGAAAGGCGAGGTGGGTGTTTTTCCAGCGCGGGAAGCGAGGGAGTTTTTTTTACTGGAGCGAAGGCGTGGGAGTTTGGCCGACGGTTTGCATACATTTCTCGGACGCGTACGTGGACCCGCGCTCTCGGAGGCCATCGTGGCGGAGCCACCTGCAACCTCTCAGACCAAAAAAAGAGGAGCCTGCTGCTGGCTATTTCTATAATTAGTTTAGAAATTCTCAATCGTTCACGTGTGATGTGATATCAGCTATTTATTGATGTTGATCCAGCGGTCTAGGTGTTTCGGATTCATGTCTACAGTAACCTAAGTGTACCCACCCTAAAAAAAGTGTCTACATTCTTCGAGAACCATCGGCACGTCAGTGTGATCAAATCCACACAGGAAGCTGGCAAACAACACCTCCACATGTGCCACGTGGCTTCATTGATGCCCCCCCCCCACATCATTTTATTCATAAATATATTGACTAAAAAAGAGAGACATCACCCTAAACAAGATCTTCCTCATATTTTGTTTCCTACGAAGTAGTGCCATGCTATTGGAAATCCAACTTGGTTGCTTTGCACGTACCGGAAGTACTAGTGCCACATCATCTAAAATGCCTTTCTACACGCGTCAAATTATCAATCATGTGGGCTGCCTCTTCTTATAGAAGTGTGCTCCACCGTGTACCCGTGTGTGTGTATGAGGGAAGGAGTGCGTGCGTGCGTGCACCTCTTCTATACATATGTTTGTCTCAAAGAGAGGCCTACATACATAGTATATGTATGTGCAGGGGCCGATGTATGAGAAGAGAGGGGAAGGATCATTTACGCTGGATATCGATAGAGACGGATAGAGGGAGGAAGTTTACGAGCCTACAAGCGCTGGGACAGAGGGGGTGCTTGAATATGGTGCGAGAGGCCAGGTAGACGAAGATAAGGAAGGAGTACAAGTGCGATATCGATAATTAGAGAGAGGGGATGAGAACATGCATGGGCGCACGCGTCTAGTTGATAGATAAAGCGGAAGGTATGGATGATGAGATGGGGAGGGACAATTAATGTGTGTGTGGTAGGCTGTCCTATCGAGAGAGGTCGTAGTTCCGTCGATGTGTGTACATGGGAAAAGAGGGGAAGACCTAACTAGAGATATGGATCGGTCGGTTTGTGTGGGAAAATAGCGAGAGAGACCTGGCTACACATAGAGGGAAATCGATTGGTGCACATGCATGCATGTGTCAGAGATAAAGAACTCCAAGAGTGACGAAGAGAGGGACAGGTGTGTGTGAGGGGGGGGGAGCGGTGCCCTAGCTAGCTAGCTACCTATAAGATGGTGCGAGAGGCTTGTTAGTTAGTTAGCTTGAGACAATGTACGAGTGCGAGATGGATAACAACAGAGGGGGCGACAGTGCGCGCGTTCGTCTGAGTTAGTGCGGGAGGCATGGATGGTGAGAGGAGGGTACGTAGGACCATATGTGTACATGTTTATGTGTGGTAGCTAGGCAGACCTAGCTAGAGGGGTATATTGATCGGTGTGTGTGGGAAAGATGCAGATGGATAGACCTAGAGAGATCGTGGGAGACCGACCTAGAGAACGAGAACATGTGTGCGCGATGTAGAGGATGCCGAGTGGGGAGTGTATGTGCTTATATATATGCATGCACGATAGGAAAGTTAGTGGGATATATTCACAAAGAGAGGAGAAGTGTGCATGTGGGTGTAAAAGACTGACATATAGATGATAATCAATATATAAGTGGATTCAAATATTTGAATAAGAGATCATGATGTTTGTAACCCATGCATGCATGAATATAATCGAGATATGCGCGTGGTTTCGAATCGAACATGCAATACTATATACACACGTCGAACAAGCCCAAATTGATTTTAATTTGAGACACCGATGGCAGGCATCGTTTGACCACATTGCAACCATGCATGGACATAACTATTCAAATTCGAGATAATGTGTGGCTTTCGCAGCTAACATCTAAATGATGTGTGTGTGGGGGGGGGGGGGCATGCATTGTGTGTGTTAAACACATTATACATATGAAAACAGGGTTTAGATCATTCCGAACATCTAGCTAGAGCATGAAATGTACTATGATTTGAATTCAACATAAAATGGATACAAATATTTGAATTGGAGATCGTATGGTACATGTAGTTCATATTTAAATGGGATTACTACTATATGCATGTATTGTGTTATCAAGATAAGATTAAAATGATGGCATAACTTGACAACAATCGTATTCAAATAGGGAAAATTGATTCAAATTGAGTCAATATGGTAGACGATAGTGTTTTGATTTGTTTTTTTTTTGCGGGAGTGTTTTGATTTGTTTTTTTGTTGTTGCTGAGGGAAGTGCGAATTGATTTCGTACTATACATGCTAAGCTTGTTCTACCGAATTTTTTAGTTATTTGTTGTTGGTTTTGAATGGCATTTGTAGTAATATAGTAAAACGGGACATGACTCTCTCTTGTCTTGTATGAATTGTCTTTTTTTTTGTTTTTTTGTACATGTTAAGCTTGTTCTCCCGAAATTCGAAGCTGCGCCTTGTTATCGCGAAATTTTCAAACTAGAGTATCTCTTTGTCTCCTGTGGTGCGAAACTCCCACCTCTTCAACCTGCACCTTGTTATCCCGAAATTTCAACGCGCGTGAAAACTCCCTCCTCATCCGAAATCGGTTGCGCTGCCCAACATGTGAAATCCCCCTTCTACCCCTCAGCCGGAAATACCGCCTTGACGTCCCATGGTTAAAACTGGTGGGGGTACTTTCGTAACTTACCCCAAATTTCGGACAAGCGCGTCCCTAAGCCATGGCTCCCCCCTCTCTTCCCCTGCGTTACCCCCATTCATACACCGAGGCCGCCAAAACCCGCGAAACCACACCCTCCTCCGTCCGCCACCCGACCGCTGCCCAGCCAAAGCCTCTTCCCCGATGACGTCGTCCACAGCAACAGCTCGACGTTCCTCATCCACCGCTCCGGATGAGGATCTGTCGTCGATCTCGTCATCTCGCCGGTTCAGCCATCCCATCCTCGACCTCCAAGGAGCTGCCCCGACGTTCGCCTCGTCTAACGCGCCACCTCCATTCCCACAGCGCCGTCTTCACCTGCCCCACCGGAACCGTGGCAGCCTCTGCAATTCCTTCGATGAAGCTGAAGCCTACTCGGCACCACCAAGGAGGTTCTACACTCATCGCTGCATTTTCTCTTTTATTCGATCTCGCGGGGCTGCCGGTGCTCGATCTTGAGCCACCATGGCGCGTCTCCATCGACGGCGGCGTCGCCAGCCACTTCCTCCACGGCGTCTCTCCCCCATGGCGTTGTTCCCTTGGCGGCGACGTCCACACCAGCAGGAGCTGCTACTACTCCGCCTTTCGCTCACGCTGCTGTTGCTGCTCCGGCTCTCATTCGTGCAGCTTCTCTGCTCTTGCTATTGGTCGCGCTACTGCTCTGCTCTGGCTCTCGTTCCTGCTGCTGCTGTGCTCTGCTCTTGCTCTCGCTCGCACTGCTGCTGCTACATGACCTGCTGCAACTACACGAGTTGCTGCTTTAGCTCTCGCTCACGCTGCTGCTCCGGGAACAGCTGCTGCAGCTGCACGAGCTGCTCTCTGCTAGTGTGTTCACTGCTCGAGCGGCTGCTAATTTAGATCACTGCTTCGGGATCTACTAGTGCTCGACCGGCCTAAACTTCTATTGTAGTGCTCTGCAACTAGTGCAAACAGTTTCGACAGTAAATTCAGTTTCGTCAGTGAAATTCAGTTTCGACTGTACAATTCAGTTTCTTTAGTTAAGTTCAGAGTCAACAGTTTTTACATCATCTGTTGGAGCAACCGCGGCGCGGCTGATGCATTTTACATCTAGCACTGTTTGCTGATGTATTTTACATCATCTATTGCAGATGCTATTAGAATCCCACTTCAGATTAACGTTGTCTGTCTTGTCCTGCTTCAGCCTCGCCATCATACACCTCACCGGAGCTGCTCCAACGGCGGAACCGTCCATCACAGCGGAGCAATACCCTCGGCGCCGTCTCCAGACGCCTCAAATCTTCTTCCCCGCCTCCGACAGTCACACCAGCCGCACCATCCTCCACGACCAACCCAATGATGCCGACATCGACAAGGCTACGCCAAAGAGGTTGTACACTCGTCACATCACTTTTTTACTCAACATTCACGTCGATCCCTTAGGGATCCTTTGGTTCAAAGCAGTTGCAAATCTAGAAAGAAATGGAGGGTGGTCTCAAAGTTAACAGGGAGAAAACTAAATGCTCTTTTGAACCACAATTTGAATCAGTTTAGCAAGATAGCCATCATCTCATAATCTTGTGGACCAAATAAACTCGCAAAATTTCAGATTACAACGGGAACATGTACTATTACTGAATTGTTTTTTTAAGATATTAATTTTTTAACCAGAATAATGGACCTACTTATGTTAGTAGGCAAGTTAGTAGCTATCCGTGTTGGACTCTCTCGGAAGCGATCATTTTTTATTTCTACGTGTTGGAGCCGTGCATGTGTAGATGGGCCTGGGAGTTGAGCTAGTTGGTTGTCTCCAAAATTGTAGTAGTACAAAAACATTATTCGAGGGCAGGCTTGATGTCTACTACACAACTTATTTTTGTAGACTCGTGTTGGCCTCCAACCGCAGAGTTTTGTAGGACAGTAGCAATTTTCCCTCAAGTGGATGACCTAAGGTTTATCAATCCGTGGGAGGCGTTGGATGACGATGGTCTCTCTCAAACAACCCTGCAATCAAATACAAGAAATCTCTTGTGTCCCCAACACATCCAATACAATGGTAAATTGTATAGGTGCACTAGTTTGGCGAAGAGATGGTGATACAAGTGTAGTATGGATAGTAGATATAGGTTTTTGTAATCTGAAAATATAAAAACAGCAAGGCAGCAAGTGATAAAACGGAGCACAAACGGTATTGCAATGCTTAGAAACAAGTCCTAGGGTTCATACTTTCACTAGTGCAATCTCTCAACAATGCTAACATAATTGGATCATATAACAATCCCTCAACGTGCGATAAAGAATCACTCCAAAGTTCCTATTAGCGGAGAACATAAGATAGAAATTGTTGTAGGGTACGAAACCACCTCAACGTTATCCTTTCCGATCAATCTATTGAGCCATCCCTATAAGTGTCACAAATAGCCCTAGAGTTCATACTAAAATAACACCATATGATACGCATCAACCAACTCTAATGTCACCTAGATACTCCAATGTCAGCACAAGTATCCGTGAGTTGATTATTCGATATGCATCAAACAACTTCATAATCATAATCTTCAATCCACACAAAGAACTTCAAGGAGCACCCCAAAGTTTCTATCGGAGAAAAGATAATGAAAATGTGCATCCACCCCTATGCATAGATTACCCCAATGTCACCTCGGGAATCCGCGAGTTGAGTGCCAAAACATATATCAAGTGAATCAATATAATACCCCATTGTCACCACGGGTATTCATATGCAAGACATACATCAAGTGTTCTCAAATCTGAAATATTCAATCCGATAATAGTGAAACCTCAAAGGTAAAAACTCAATTCATCACAACAAGATAGAGAGGGAGAAAAACCATATGATCCAACTATATTAACAAAGCTCGCGGTACATCAAGATCGTGCCAAATCAAGAACACGAGAAAGAGATCAAACACATAGCTACTAGTACATACCCTCAGCCCCAAGGGTGAACTACTCCCTCCTCATTGTGGAGACCGCCGGGATGATGAAGATGGCCTCCGATGATGATTCCCCCCTCTGGCTGGGTGCTAGGTCAATATGTTAGTCCATACAGAATCTGTCAAAACAAGCAAACTATGCGTCAAAAACAGAATCTGTCAAAAACAGAACAACGTGTAGTAAGTGATTCAAAAACCATACTTCTGTACCTCCAAAAACCATACTTCTGTACCTCCAAAAATTCTGAAAAATTAGGACAACGTAATTTTTTTTAACCCAATGCTCTGTAAAAATTTTAGAATTTTCTCACGCTTCAATACGGAATAGAAATTCGAGCACTGGACGCAAAAGTTTCTGTTTTTGCACAGAATCGAATCAACAAGTATTCACACTATCCCAAAGGCTTTACTTGGCACATTATTGAAAGAAAACATTTAAAACATGATTAATACAGTAGCTTAATCATGTGGACACACAAAAACAGTAGGTACAAATATTGGGTTGTCTCCCAACAAGCGCTTTTCTTTAATGCCTTTTAGCTAGGCATGATGATTTTAACGATGCTCACATAAAAATAAAGAATTGGAACATAAAGAGAGCATCATGAATCACATGTTCCTCTCTCATAATAATTTTCAGTAGCATCATGAATGGATTCATCAATATAGCTATCACATAAATAATTCTTTTCATGATCCACAAGCATAGAATTTTTATTACTCTCCACATAAGCAAATTTCTTCTCATCAAACATAGCATCCCCAAGCTTGTGGCTTTGCATATCATAAGCATAATCACTTTCATCATTAATAGTATGAATAGAACCAATAGTATAATAATTATCATCATAATTTTATAAGTTGGTGCCAAAAAGATTCTCAAGATTATAAGAAGTATCATTATCTTCCCAATCATAATTATCACAACAAGTAATAGGTATAATAAAATCATCATCAATAGCTCCTTCGGACATTATGCCATAAGACAAAGAAGTAATATCATCATCAAGTGTATCATCTTCCACAAGTATTTTTGATTCATTCTCATGAGGCACAACAATAATAGGAGCAACATTATTTGGGGGAGATACCTTTTTACCTCTACTTTTCCTTCTTTTCTTTTTCTTTACCACATTATGTGTGGGTTTATTTAATTCTTCCGTGCTTCTTATTGAAGAGATTGGTTGGATAGGAAGCTCCTCCTCGTTACCTATTTCATCATGAGAGAAAATAGGAGGGAAAGGGGGAATCTTTACCCTTCCATTAGTATTTCTTTTATATTCTATTTGTTTTCCCATTTTTCTATAGTTGGCTATATAAGCATTCTCATTGCAATTTACCACACAAAACGTATAGATTTCCTTTAGATTAGTTTCAATGTCATCCGTGAGAATGAATACTTCAAACCAACTATTTTTATGTGTCAATTCTTCACACCCCAAAAATAGAATAAGCTCATTATAAAGTTCAAGGGTGGTCAAGTTATTGCAATATTTGACCATGATTTGATCGTCAAAAAGTATGCATTGAAAATTAAGATGACCAACCTTATTGCAAAGTTCACAAGTAATGGGATAAAGAGAGCATAATTTCGTAGCAAATTTATCTATCACTTTGAGCAAAAAATTGGTTCTATCATATTTATGCTTCTTACAAAATCTATCATCCCTATAAGGCATGTCTTCACAAACTTTATGCACTCCACAAAAATTGACAAGCTTATAAGAAACATTTTTGTCATGACTAGTGCAATCATCTTTAGTATTTTGGATATTCATAGAATTCATACTAACAACATTGCAATCATGCTCATCATTCAAAGATTTTATGCCAAACATTTCATTGAATTCTTCTTGTATCAGTTGAGCACAATTTTCCGCTCCATCATTTTCAAGAAAGACATTATAAAGATGAATAATATGAGGCAACCTCAATTCCATTTTTTTGTAGTTTTCTTTTATAAACCAAACTAGTGATAAAACAATAAACTAAAAGATTCAATTGCAAGATCTAAAGATATACCTTCAAGCACTCACCTCCCCGCCAACGGCGCCAGAAAAGAGCTTGATGTCTACTACACAACTTATTCTTGTAGACTCGTGTTGGGCCTCCAAGAGCAGAGTTTTGTAGGACAATAGCAATTTTCCATCAAGTGGATGACCTAAGGTTTATCAATCCGTGGGAGGCATAGGATGAAGATGGTCTCTCTTAAACAACCCTGCAATCAAATACAAGAAATCTCTTGTGTCCCCAACACACCCAATACAATGGTAAATTGTATAGGTGCACTAGTTCGGCGAAGGCATGGTGATACAAGTGTAGTATGGATAGTAGATATAGGTTTTTGTAATCTGAAAATATAAAAACAGCAAGGTAGCAAGTGATAAAACGGAGCACAAACGGTATTGCAATGCTTAGAAACAAGGCCTAGGGTTCATACTTTCACTAGTGCAATCTCTCAACAATGCTAACATAATTGGATCATATAACAATCCCTCAACGTGCGATAAAGAATCACTCCAAAGTTCCTATTAGCGGAGAACATAAGATAGAAATTGTTGTAGGGTACGAAACCACCTCAACGTTATCCTTTCCGATCAATCTATTGAGCCATCCCTATAAGTGTCACAAATAGCCCTAGAGTTCATACTAAAATAACACCATATGATACGCATCAACCAACTCTAATGTCACCTAGATACTCCAATGTCAGCACAAGTATCCGTGAGTTGATTATTCGATATGCATCAAACAACTTCATAATCATAATCTTCAATCCACACAAAGAACTTCAAGGAGCACCCCAAAGTTTCTATCGGAGAAAAGATAATGAAAATGTGCATCCACCCCTATGCATAGATTACCCCAATGTCACCTCGGGAATCCGTGTGTTGAGTGCCAAAACATATATCAAGTGAATCAATATAATACCCCATTGTCACCACGGGTATTCATATGCAAGACATACATCAAGTGTTCTCAAATCTGAAATATTCAATCCGATAATAGTGAAACCTCAAAGGTAAAAACTCAATTCATCACAACAAGATAGAGAGGGAGAAAAACCATATGATCCAACTATATTAACAAAGCTCGCGGTACATCAAGATCATGCCAAATCAAGAAGACGAGAGAGAGATCAAACACATAGCTACTAGTACATACCCTCAGCCCCGAGGGTGAACTACTCCCTCCTCATTGTGGAGACCGCCGGGATGATGAAGATGGCCTCCGGTGATGATTCCCCCCTCCGGCAGGGTGCCGAAAAAGGGCTGTAGATGAGATCGTGGAGGTACAGAGGCTTGCGGCGGCGTAAAAACTCATCTAGGTTAACTTTCGGGGGTTTCTGAATATATAGGATTTTTCAGCGTTGGAATCACGCAAAAGAGGTGGCACAGGGGGCCCACGAGGCACCAGGGCGCGCCTGGGGGGTAGCGCACCCAGGCGGCTTGTGGGGCCCCTGTGGCTCTTCTGCTGCTCCCCCGAAGCTTCCTGGGTCTGTTTCCTTTCCAGAAAAAATCGTCAAAAAGTTTCGCTGCATTTGGACTTCATTTGATATGGATTTTCTGGAAAACCAAAAACAAGCAGAAAACAGCAACTGGCACTGGGTACTAGGTCAATGTGTTAGTCCATAAAAATCATATAAAAGTCGTATAAAAGTGCACCAAAATCATACAAAACTATAATAAACATGGCATGAATACTTCATAAATTATAGATACGTTGGAGACGTATCAAGGCTTCAGCCTGTTGAAGACTGCCTACTAGAATCGCCACTAGTTCAAAGAAAAAGTGAAGGAAAACATAGGACCTGGAAAGTTTCCTATGGTACTACTATTCATGCATTTGGTTAGAAGGAATGGAGCAAAGCAAACTGGAGGTTTTTTTTCCTTTGGTGTCTCTCTCAAAGAAAAAACGTAGGAATTTTAATATCCACTTGGACGTCCTTTACAAATTCCTATGCATGAAGAACAAGACTAAGTGCATTAGTGGCATAATAAGATTCTAACTTAACATTTTCATGTGGTTTGACTTTAATTTGACCATGATTCTCTGCATTCCTGTGTTCTTCCAGTTCCTGTGAACCAAACACCCAGTTTGACTGAAATCATGTGTTTGCAAATGCTCTGTTTTGCATGTGCATTCCTATCCTATTCCTGTGTTTTTCCAGTCCATGCGTTTTTAGAATCCTCCAGTTCAAAGGAGGCCTTACAGATTTACTTCATTTACAGATAGGTGTCAAAGAAAACTCTGTGTGGTTTGTCCCGCTCCTGCCGTGCCGTCGTCCACCCCACCTGAGCTGCTCCATCGACGGAAGCGTCCATCGTAGCAGAGATCCCCACTCCAGACCTTCTTTTGCCGCTTCAGATCTTCTTCCCCGCTGCCGGCAGCCACAACAACTGCATTACCATCATCGACTGAGCAGATGAACGTGTCGACTAAATAGTTCCGGAAGAGAGGTCGCACTCTTTCGTGTCTGCTTACGTCATACATCGATTAATATTACCTGCTACTTTATCGTCCTATTCACCTCTTAGACTCTGAGTCAGGTCCAAACTAATGTTCAGACTTAAGTTTTAAAATGCTTGTGGGGCACATATCGAGGTAGCAATGAATAGTATCTCTGTCTACTATCTGGTTCATCTTGGGTCTTCTATGTGGTTCATGTTGGGTGGGCAACAAACAGTAGAGGAGCCATCATCTGTCTTTTTTAACTGAAGCTATCACTACCTACTGCCATTAGTTTTGGATCTATCCACTGGTTGCTACTATCAGTCTTGATTTCTGCATGCACCCCTTAGGCCTTACATAATCTGACTATTTTTTTATTATGCATGTCAGTTATTGTACACAATCGTACAAAACATGTAGAGAAAAAGAGAAGAGCGTTGCGTGGGAATATAATGTCATGCAGACGTCGCTCCATGGTGGGCGCAGTGGCAGCCCCCTTCCCCCATTCCAGATTGTATTCCAGAGGAAGATAACTGTTCAGAGGGGGATTCAGAGGGAGCAGACCACTCCTATTTACCCCCTGAGGTGTTTGCTCTAACTTGGCATGCTGATGTTGGTCATATCATGCATATGGCGCCTTGCATTGCTTACTTTATACATCGTATATGTCATTAGCTTAGTTTAGACATGCTTTGTGTGAATGCCACCTGTTTGGTTTCTATATCATATATGTGAATTATGCAGTGCCATCTTGTTTAGCCAGGCATCATATTTGTGAATCATGCAATGCCATCCTGTTTAGCCAGTCATCGTATATGTGAATTATATCATGCCATACTATTTTTTTCATCATGTATTCCATTTTCCCACAATGTTTGTACATTTGTCTACTCTTCCTATGCATCAGCCATTTGAGTCGGTGATGGAAAAATCTGGAGTGAAAACAAGGTCTTCAGAGCAGCCAGTGCTACCTGTCGAACCAGATATCTTGCTGGTTACAGATAGCTCCTCAGAGGAGGATTCAGAGACAGATGACCAGTCCTATTCCCCCCCCCCAGGTTTATGCCCTACCTTGGCAGGGTTATATTGCTCATATCATGCATATGGTGTCTTGTATTGCTATGTCATCTGCTTAGATTAGACCTGCTTTGTGTGAATGCCACCTGTTTAGTTTCTACTCCCTCCGTTCCTAAATATAAGTCTTTGTAGAGACTCCACTATGGACTACATACAGAGCAAAATGAGTGAATCTACACTCTAAAATGCATCTATATACATCCGTATGTGGTCTATAGTGAAATCTCTACAAAGACTTATATTTAGAAACGGAGGGAGTATATCATATATGTGAATTATGCAATGCTATCTTTTTTAGCAAGGCATCATATATGTGAATTATGCAATGCCATCCTGTGTAGCCAGGCATCATATATGTGAATTATGTCATGCCATCCTTTTTTTTCATTACGTATTCCATTTGCCGACAATGTTTGTATATTGAACTACTCTTCCTGTGCATCAACCATTTGAGTCGGTTATGGAAAAATCTGGAGTGAAAACAAGGTCTTCAAAGAAGACAATGCTACCTGTTGAAGCAAATATCTCGCTGGTTATAGGTAGCTCCTCAGAGGAGGATTCAGAGACAGATGACCAGTCCTATATCCCCCCTAAGGTGTATGCTTTAACTTGCGACGATTATATTTCTCATATCATGCATATGGTGTCTTGCATTGCTTAGTTTAGACATCATATACACAATATTCAATGCCATCTGCTTAGTTTAGAGATCATATATGCGAGTGCCAGCTGCTTAGTATATCAATCATGTAGGTGAATTATATCATGCCATCCTGTATACTTAGACAACATGTATGTGAATTATTTCATGCCAACCAATTTTATAAAGACATCATATAGTTATGTCATGTCATCCTGGTTAGATAGTCATCATATGTTGAATTATGTCATTCTATCCTGTTTAGTTATCCATCATATATCTGAAATTGTGTCATGCTATCCTGTTTAGTTAGCCTTAGCCATCATATATGTGAAATTGTGTCATGCTGTCCTATTTGGTTAGACAACATATACGTGAATTACTACATCTGTCTATCATACAATGTCTGTACCTTCAATTTCTTTTCTTGTTTATCAGCCATTTGAATTAGAGGGGGTGATGGTAGTATCTAAGGGAGTAAAAACACGGTCTTCACAAAAGACGATGCTACCCGTCGATGCAGATAGAACCACAATTGTAGTTGACCAAGAGCCAGCCCCACCACACATAACCGACACTCTTGCAGATTGTACCCCTACCCCATTGGCCAGAGAACCAGCTACACCCCATCTAACCCCAACCCCAGCAGATAGTAACCCACTTCTAGTTGACACAGCACCATCTCCACCACAGAGCACCCACACACGAACAGTTAGTAAGGCAACTACAGTGCCCAAAGCACGAGGACCACCACAGCGAACCCAAACTCCACGCTTAAAGCAGAAGAACAACTGTTCTCAGGTCAGATTCCGTAGCTATGGTGCATTCTCCTTTGCTCTTACATCATTGTATTTACTCATACCAACTAATTTCTAATTTGAAGGATCCAATTGAAACTCCATTGGTGCAAAAGGTATGTTTTAAACCTGTTTCTTTAACTGGTTTGCTGTTGTAACTTCTTGCTCTATGTTGATTTCAGTTTCAATTGTATAAACAGTTATGTTCTCATGTCATGCACATTACAAGTGTTGTTAGTGCTGTGTAGTTTCCCACACTTATATTCTGTCTATGCTGCTTTGTCTTAAACAGATATGATTTGGAACTGTGTCTCTATCTTGATTTGGCAACATAAACTAGGATGATATAGACAATACATTGACCATAGTACATAGATATATGTTTGTTTCATTCTGTTATTTTGTACTACGTTGCAATAGAAGACAAGTTAGTATAATCCTGTCAACTTTACTACTGAACTGGTTTACCAAAATGAGTTTCATATACATGCTAAACCTGTGATGTGTCTGCTTGTTCCTCTTTTAGAATGCTGGCAGAATAGTGGAGAAGAGTACCCCATTATGCAATGGTAAAGGAAGTAATGCAGTTAAGGTCCAAGATAGTCAGACAACCATGTTGTTCTCTAAGAAAGATGATAAAAACTATCTTGAAGACAGTGAGACAACCCCAAAGTCCTACCTTGATGTAGTGTTTGAGTTACTAGCCACTACTGCTGGCACAAGCCCTTCAAACTCGCTACCTGAATCAGTTCGGCTTCTTGAGTCTCAACTACAAGCTGAAAGACAACGATCAGCTATGCTGCGACAAGAAGCCGAAGGACTGAGGAAGTTCCTGCAGAATTCAGATGGATACTTTCTGGAGAAACAACAAGAGTTGGAGGATTTTAGCGCCAAACAAGAGAAAGCTAATAAGCTTGCTAAGCTTCTTGCCAGCATGGTGGGTGCCCAGGATATCGTTTCTTGAGCTCTTCTGAAGTGGTTTCAGTTCTGGACTTGTTTTGTTGCCGCGTTTATTTGCACTGGTAGCCAATTTAGACGCCCAGTGTATGTAATATGCTGCTTTGTTGTTCCCTAATATTTGCACTGGTAGCGAACTTTGATGCCCAGTGGATGTAATCTACGTAATCGCCGTAATAGCCTAGCGTTAGTTGCTTTCTTATTTATTTACTTAGTCTTTTGTTTATTTCTTTGCTTGTAGTCACTGCAGTTCTTTTTCCTTGGTTTGCTAGTGGCCACAATAACCATGGGCCACATACGGGCCGTGGTAACGATGGGCATCCTACGGGCCATAGGATCCATGGGCCGTAGGATCCATGGGCCATACTGTTCGTGGGCCAAAACCGTACTGCAATATTGACCATAAACGGGCCAAAATCAGAACCGTCCGTTTATGGCCCTAGACCATAACGGGCCATTAACAGGCCGGAAGACAGCATAGGCTTAATTCTATCAAGAGGCATGACGGGTCGTTAATGAGCTGGATTACAAGACAGGTTGAAAACAGCCCAACGGGTTAACGGGCCACAAACGGACCGAATGTTACCACGGGCTGAATTTGGCCCATTAGCATAACAGGCCAGTAACGGACCATAAGTAATCGAGGGCAAAAAATAAGCCCAAGAATGTATGGGCCCTTAGAAGGCCGAAAGGGAGCACGGGCTTGAAACGGCCCAACTGAATCAGGGGCCGTTAATGGGCTCAAAGCAGTTTACTGTTCATGATGGGACTGATTCACCACGGGCCATCAATGGGCCCGCAGATGTAAAAGGCCTCATATGGGCCGAAAGACTTTACTGGCCATAGGTGGGCCGAAAGTGACAATGGGCTGGAATCATATGGGACAGCCCATATTACGCTACTGGGCCGAATATTGAAAGGCCATAACGGGCCGTGAGTACCCGGGCCGTAGATGGGCTGTATGCGAACAGGCTTTCCATGGGCTGGTCTGCTAACTTTTGAAGAAGTCAAACGGGCCGGCCTTTTTAACCTAAATAGGCCACTGTTGGGCCGTGGCACGTGTCGACGTATCATAGGCGTCTCTCGTCCAATGAATGGATGACATCTGTCGCAACGCTGAGCTGACACGTGGATCGGCCGGCGAATGAGAAATTTACACGTGGAAAATCGCCATTGGTCAGGGCTGTTAACGGGTTATCGGATCCAAAACCGGACCTGATAGCTTAACGGCGACCCGTTACGGTGGAACCACGTGTCGGTCACCCTTGATGAAAACACTTCCATGACGCGACATTTATCGTCATGGAAGTGGACACTTCCGTGATGATAATTTCAGTATTGTCATGGAACACTTCTACGACAGCACAGGTATGACTATCTTGATTCTGTCATAAAATCGTCACGGATGTACATGCATGATAGAAAATGTGACCTACTATGACAAAGACGTATCAACACGGAAGTGTTTTTTTTTGTAGTGTAATTTGCGAGCATCCTCACATCAATCAGTAGATTTGAAGATGGAGATCATGTGTCTGCAGACATAGTACCCACAAAGGTTGGTCCCTGATTGTTGCTGAGGACACTGATTTTTTTAAAGAATTGGTCATGTACTTGCCCTGTTAGGAGCAACCTAACCGGTGTAAGATGTTTATTTATTTTTCTTTGGAGAGAAATAGAAAGAGGTTTATTTAGAAACTTGAACATTACACTAGCATAAGAAAAGGTATTTGCAAACTTTTGGATACATTTTCCGAAAATAACGGATTTCGGTGTCTTACCGAAGAAATGATCTCGTGCTGCAGAGGTAGTGCACTATCGAACTGGTTATCTTGTTTAGTTATGCACGATGCCAACACACTGCAAATGAAGATGAATTTCCACATACTCAGTTCTTGAACCAGATATGAATGCAAATTTCAACATCATAGAATTCAATACCTATCCATGAATTGCTGAAGATGCGTCAGATCCTGAGGCTTTATTGACTCTCTGAGAGAATCCAGGTAGTAAACTATGTTCTGGTTTGGAACAATGACTACCAAGATCCAGTGAATGCTACAGATTAAGAAAACCATGAACTTACCAACTATGACGAAATGTGAAAGACGATCAATGTATGCGTGGTTGTTTATTTGACTTACCCTTCATGATATGCCTAGAGATAGAGTTCTGCATGGAACGTGCAACACAAGATACTGGCGACCTTGCCAATGGCCCACTCCCGATTTTCTGGGTTACCATGTAATAATGTGCCATTTGCTACTTGATGATCTATGAAATACGCGCTCTCCTTTTTTCTTTGCGTGATCAATCCCCTGAGAGGAATACAATACAGTTAGCTTTTTTCGTTTACAGCCTTGTATGGAGAAGTTGATCAGAGTTTGTGAAGTACTTACTGTTGGGGAACGTGACAGAAAACAAAAAATTTCCGCACTACGAACATGCCCAGGACCACTATGGAGATGCATACAAGGTTTGATCTGATCATTACCGACTCGTAGCGCAGCGGAAGTAGAGTCGATGTAGATTGTCAGTGCAGATCCCCGCAGCTAGGATTTACAACCTCCCAACCACGAGGATGTACTCCCTCGTGAGCCCCTCGGATAGCCCTTCGGGAGGCGGTCGGACAGTCCCCCGGACAGTCACTCGGACAGCCCTTCGGGAGGCACAATCGAACAGCCCCTCGGGCAAAAAGATCGAACCTATGACCTCTCTACGGGGTTGCACACATACGGTGTCAACTATCCGGCAGGGCTTCGCCGTCCAGAACTAGTTCCCACCGGAACCCAGACAGCCTTTCGGCTCTACGAAACTATTTCGTGTGAGGGAGAGAAGAAGCCAGATCATTGCATGGCATAATGTATGAGAGAAAGAGTGAGTGTGGAGAGCTCCTCTCCACCTCCTTTTATAGGAAAACCCAAGGGGTAGGGTGGCACTTGAAAATACCAAAATGCCCATGAAAGGTGTCCTTCGCAAGGGCATAAATGGGAAGGCAAGTGGGCAAGTGGGGCTCCATGGAGGAGCCTCCCCTTGGCCGGCCACACCCCTTGTGGGTCCCCCCCAAAGGGGTTCCCATCTATCCATGTCATCCCTAGATATTTTGGGACAATGCCCAAAAAGGTGGCTTTCCAAAAAGTAACCAAAAAGTGCTTTTCACTATTCACGGAAACATTTTTCCGCGACCGTTAAATCCGAAAATATTTCTGTAGATCTTAGAACATTTCCAGTACCCACTAAAATAATTTTTGACGTGTTCCGAAACAATTCCGGATCAGTGATTTTCATCAGCGAAAAGCAACCAAAGCGGTTTCGGCAGCTCCGGAACATTTCGGGTTTTTTCTCCAGAAAAATCCCAGAAGTTCCTAGAAAAATTCTGGCACCCTCCAAGAATTTCCAGGCGTGTGCCGAAACCATTTTGACTTAATGATATACTCCGAAATAACTTTTCGGTTTTACCGAAACTATTCCGGTGTTCTCTCTCCGAAACTCTTCCGTTGTCTCCGAAACTTTTCCGGTGACTTTCTCTCAGACTCCATGTCTAGTATTCAGCAGATAGATGACCCTTAAGCGTGTGACCCTATAGGTTCGGTCAAGTATTGTCACACCCAATATGCGGTCCTATCCGCGAGGAACTCGGAGGTCCCACCAAGGATAGAAGCGCATATTGAAAACGCTTGCAAGGTGGATATCATTACATCGTACCATGTACATAATAGATGGGGATACACACAAATACATACAATGACCACATGAATACATTAGTACATAGCAAATACCATACAGAAGAGCAGAATCTGACTACAGATGAAAACAAACGAAGAACATGAACGACATCCACCCTGCTAGCCCAGGCTGCCGACCAGGAACCTATCCCAAGATTGTGATGGCCTGGCTTAATAGGGATGATAGACTACTCATAAAAATAAGGAATTCCTTCTTTTCCGGGAGCCCATTCGGAAAGAACTCCAAAGTTAAGCGTGCTCAGCTTGGAGTAATTTCAGGATGTGTGACCGGCCGGGAAGTTGGTCCCGGGTGCGCACGAGTGAGGACAAAGTATGCAGGAAAGACTGGTATTGATCTGTGGGGCCAGTCTAGATCCCGCCAGGAGTAACGACCACCAGCGGGTGTGTTCGGGGCGTTACAAGTTGGTATCAGAGCCAGGTTTCGATCCTGGGACCTGTGGGTTATGGGCCCACATATCTTGGAGCAAGCTTTCCTTTGATATTGAATCGTTGGGTTCCTTTCATAGGAGAAACACGGAGATAGACATGGTCTCCAATCTCGAAAGCCAAGTCACGGTGGTTACTATCATAGTAGCTCTTCTGGCGCGATTGCGCTGCTTTTAGATTTTCACGGATGATACGACACATCTCTTCAGCTTCAGAAATCATATCTTTGCCAAGAAGTTGGCGTTCACCGGTTTCAGACCAGTTGAGGGGAGTACGGCACTTTCTACCATAGAGGATCTCGAATGGGGCCTTGCCCGAGCTTGCTTGGAAACTATTGTTGTAGGAGAACTCGGCAAATGGGAGGCAATCTTCCCACTTCATGCCGAAAGAGATGACACACGCTCTCAGCATATCCTCGAGAATTTGATTGACTCTCTCGACTTGGCCACTAGTCCGAGGATGAAAAGCTGTGCTGAAGCGAATCTTTGTGCCCATGGCCTGCTGGAAAGAATCCCAGAATCTAGAAGTGAAGATGCTTCCACGATCTGAGGAGATCAACTCAGGAACACCGTGCAAGGAGACCACTTTGGAAGTGTACAACTCTGCCAGCTGAGCTGCTGTGATCGATTCCTTGACTGGAAGGAAGTGAGTGACTTTAGTGAGCTTGTCAATGACCACAAAGATGGCATCATTGAAGACCGGTGTTGTTAACACTAAGGATGAAGTACATGAGTTTTTATGGACCCGTGACTTTGATTCTAAGGGTGGTAGCACCCCAGACCTTTGTGACGATCAATGGATTTTTGAGAAGACCCCAAACCCTAACCTTTTCTTTCTAGCCTCTTCGAATCTCGAGGGCGAGATTCATTTTAAGGGTGGTAGGTTTGTAACATCCCTGAATTCTAAATTTTGGAATGTTATACTAACTAAGTAATAATGATTGCTTTTGTGATTGTTGTGTGAAATTGAGTGGAATTTGAAACTTTTTGAAAGTTATATGAGACAGAATAAAAGGACTTTTCCAAACTTTCATTCTTGCATTTGGTTTCCAAGAATTCAAATTCATTTCAACACAAAAACCCTAGAGTGAAGATAATATGACTTCTTCCATTAAAGAAATGAAAGGGAGTTGAGAAGAATTGAATTTCATTTGAAAACAATTCAAACCAGAAACTTTATGCCACTCAAGGATTTTCATGAGGAAAGATAACATGACTTCTTCAAATTATATGAAATAGAGTGGGGAGTGATGAGACCACTTTCAAAATTTATTTGAATCACTTTTGGAGAGTTTTCCATTTTGAGTTTCAAATTCATTTCCGTAAAGAGAGAAGGAAATATGACTCCTTCAAACATCAGAAAATAAAATATGGAAAATGAGTTATGAAATCAACAGAGATATATTTGATTTTTTAAAAATCATTTACATAGCCATTTCTTGGAATTATTGAATATTTCTTTTATTGGGTTTTATTCAACGTATTGTTTTTCCTCTGAAAAAGATTAATTATGAGTGAGGGTAAAATGACTCCATGTAAAGGAAAAATACTGGTGAATTATTTTGTAGCCATTTGATATTTTCAAAAAGTCATTTTAATTTGATTTTGAGCTCCAGAATGCTTTTGCAGTTTTTAAAAATATTTATGTATTTTATTTTGGGCAGAGAAAAAGTTTACAGGGTCCTATATAATTATTTGAATTTTTCTGGTATTTTTGGATTCATTTTAATTTGTAATTTCCCGTGTTTTACTATTTCTGCAATTAGGCAAAAAGGTTTTTTTTAAAACGGAGGAGCGCAGCCACCTGGCCGGCACCAGCCAACCGGCCCAGCCGACAAAGCAGCCCACGGCCTCGTTCCCTCGTGAAAACGCTTCGCCCCGGCCGCCCGTACCCCACTTCGCCTCGCTCGCTTCTCCCGCTCTCGCTGACGCGTGGGGCCCAGCCCTAGGCCATCCCCAACCTCCCGCCGCGCCGCTCGGGACGAGCCCACGCCGCGCTCCCACACCCGCCACGTGAAGCTCATGGGATAGAGCTTATCCCGCAGCTCCGAAGCTCTCCTCTACTCGCCTATATAAGCCCCAACGCCCCTCTGTTCATCTCGCCGACTCGCTCTCCCCCACACCGCTCACAGCTGCCGCGCCGCCTGTTTGCATCTCGCCGGATGAGCCGACTCTGCCGGAGCATTTCGTCGCCCGTAAGCCACCCCATCGTCCACTTCTTCGTCATTCTACTCCTCGTGGTCATGCGCATCTCGTTGACATGTTTTTGCCTCTTAGGTCTCTGCTACTTGTACACTGCGTTGGTATTTACCCGAAGAGGAGAGGATGATGCAGTATAGTAGAGATAAGTATTTCCCTCAGTTAAGAACCAAGGTTATAAATCCAGTAGGAGAACCAAGCAAAATTCTATTCAGTGCACCTGCACACACAAAAGCAAACACCTGCACCCAACGCAAATAAGAGGGTTGTCAATCCTCTTAGCGGTTATTTGCAAGGATTAATTCTGATAGTGATAGATAGATAAACTAAAATACTAAATAAAATAAAAGTAAATAAATTGCAGCAAGGTATTTTTAGGTTTTATATATATGATAAAGTAGACCCGGGGGCCATAGTTTTCTCTCGAACACATAGCATACGGTGGGTAAACAAATTACTGTTGGGCAATTGATAGAAAAACAAATAATTATGACGGATTCATGGCAATGATCATGTATATAGGCATCACGTCCGAGACAAGTAGACCGACTCTGATAATCCACAAGTATAGGGGATCAATTCTAGCTTTTTCGATAAATAAGAGTGTCGAACCCAACAAGGAGCTAAAGGTAGAATTAATATTCCCTTCAAGTTCTATCGACCACCGATACAACTCTACGCACACTTAACGTTCGCTTTACCAAGAACAAGTATGAAACTATTTTGCGGGTGTAAGGATAGGACTAGAAGTACTAAACGAGAATAAAACTAGGAGTAATTTGCGAGATATTCAAAGTTAGTTGTTTAGTAGAAAGCTTTTTGTAACACAAGAGAAAGGATTTGTCCCTAGGCAATCGATAACTAGACCGGTAATCATTATTGCAATTTTATATGAGGGAGAGGCATGAGCTAACATACTTTCCATACTTGGATCATATGCACTTATGATTGGAACTCTAGCAAGCATCCGCAACTATCAAAGATCATTAAGGTAAAACCCAACCATAGCATTAAGTAACAAGTCCTCTTTACTCCCATACGCAACAACCCCGTTACTCGGGTGTAAGCTTTTGTCACTCTAGCCGCCCACTATAAGAGAATTATGAACGTATTGCAAACCCTACAGCGGGAATCCCTCATGCTTGCGCGACATGGAGGGCACCATAGGACAGCACCAAAATAAAACATACAACACAAACCAATCACGATCATCAATCAACCAATAGGACAAAACAAATCTGCTCTAACATCATAGGATGGCAACACATCATTGGATAATAATATGTAGCATTAAGCACCATGTTTAAGTAGGGATTACAGCGGGGAGAAGAGGTGTTACACCCCTGCATAGAGAGGGAGAGAGTTGGTGTTGACGGCGGCGAAGTTGTTGGTGTAGATCGCTATCACGATGATTGCCCCGGTGGCGTTCCAGTGCCACCGGGAGAGAGGGGAGAGAGCCCCCCTCCTTCTTCTTCTTCCTTGGCCTCCCCCCTAGATGGGAGGGGAATTCCCCCTCTGGTCCATCGCCTCCATGGAGGCGAAGGGGTAGGAGCCCCTCCGAGATTGGATCTCTCTCTCTGTTCTATTCTGTTTCGCATTTTGTTTTCTGGCCTTTAACCGTTTCTTAAATTCCCAGAGATCCGTAACTCCGATCGGGCTGAAATTTTAACACGATTTTTTTCTCGATATTAGCTTCCTTGCGGCCGAAGAAGAGCCCCAACCGACTTACGGTGTGCCCACGAGGCACCACCACGCTGCTAGGGGGGCGGCGAGCCAAGATGGGTTGTGGAGGTTGTGGGCCTCCGTTTGCGTTGATTCCACCTCCCAAAAATCACATATATTCCAAAATAATTCTCCGTAAAATTTTATTGCATTTGGACTTCGTTTGATATGGATATTCTGTGAAACAAAAAACATGCAGAAAACAGGAACTGGCACTGGCCACTGGATCAATATATTAGTCCCAAAATTAATATAAAATGTTGCCAAAAATATGTGAAAGTTGTAGAATATTGGCACAAAACAATCAAAAATTATAGATACGATGAAGATGTATCAGCATCCCCAAGCTTAATTCTTACTCGTCCTCGAGTAGGTAAATGATAAAAAGATAATTTTTGATGTGGAATGCTACCTAGCATAATCTTGATCATATAATCTAATCATGGCATGAATATTAGGACACGAGTGATTCAAAGCAATAGTCTATAATTTGACATAAAGACATCAATACTCAGGCATCCCAACAAACAATCAAGCCTTTCAGAATAAAAATGCTAAAGAACGCTATCCCTACAAAATCATATAGCCTTGTCATGCTCCATCTTCTTAACACAAAATATAAATCATGTACTACCCCGGTGTCAGCCAAGCAATTGGTTCATACTTTTTAATGCGCTTCAGCTTTTTCAACCCCCACGCAATACGTGAGCGCAAGCCATGGATATAGCACTATGGGTGGAATAGAATGCGGTGGTAGAGATTAATATGGAGAAAACAAAAAAGGAAGAAAATCTCACATCGACGCGGCTAATCAACGGGCTATGGAGATTCCCATCAATTGATGTCCATGCGAGGAGTAGGGATTGCCATGCAACGGATGCACTAAGAGCTATAAGTGTATGAAAGCTCAAACTGAAAACTAAGTGGGTGTGCATCCAACTTGCTTGCTCGTGAAGACCTCGGGCATTTGAGGAAGCCCATCATCGGAATATACAAGCCAAGTTCTATAATGAAAAATTCCCACTAGTATATGAAAGTGACAACAGAGGAGACTCTCTATATGAAGAACATGGTGCTAGTCTGAAGCACAAGTGTGGTAAAAGGATAGTAACATTGCCCCTTCTCTCTTTTTCTCTCATTTTTTTTGTTTTCTTTTGTTTTCTTCTTTTTTTCTTTTTTTTGTTGTGCTCTTTTTGGCCTCTTTTTTTTCTTTTCTCTTTTTTTTCGTCCGGAGTCTCATCCCGACTTGTGGGGGAATCATAGTCTCCATCATCCTTTCCTCACTGGAACAATGCTCCAATAATGAATAATGATGATCATCACACTTCTATTTACTTACAACTCAAAAAATTACAACACGATACTAGAACAAAGTATGATTCTATATCAATGCCTCTGGCGGTGTACCAGGATGCGCAATGATATAGCGTAACATGTATAAAAAATGATGAACGGTGGCTGAGCCACAAAAACTATGTTAGATATATGATCATGCAAAGCAATATGACAATGATGGTGTGTGTCATAAAAACGGAGCGGTGGAAGTTGCATGACAATATATCTCGGAATGGCTATGGAAATGCCATAATAGGTAGGTATGGTGGCTGTTTTGAGGAAGATATAAGGAGGCTTATGTGTGATGGAGCGTATCATATCATGGGGTTTGGATGCACCGACTCTCGAGGTGAGAAAGGGCAATGCACGGTACCGAAGAGGCTAGCAAATTGCGGAAAGGTGAGAGTGCGTATAATCCATGGACTCACATTAGTCATAAAGAACTCACATACTTATTGCGAAAGTTTATTAGCCCTCGAAGTAAAGTACTAATATGCATGCCCCTAGGGGGGAGGTTGGTAGGAGTTAACCATCGTGCGCCGCCGACCTCCACGTAAAGGAAGACAATCAATAATAAATCATGCTCCAACTTCTTAGCATAACGACAGACCATACGTGCATGCTTCGGGAATCACAAACCTTAACACCAATATTCTTACTAAACCACAATCATTCACTAGTACCTCCCACATATCACCATCTTAATATTGCAAAACTATTGCAAGGAATCAAACTTATCATATTCAGTGATCTACACGTTTTATGTAGGATTTTATGACTAACCATGTGAATGAGCAATTCCTGTTGACTCCCTAAATAGATATAAGTGAAGCATGAGAGTTTAATTATTTCTAAAAAAGACTTGCCCACACTCTAACAAATATAAGTGAAGCAAAAGAGCATTCTACAAATAACGGTTTTCCTATGTGTAGAGAAACAGGCATCCAAACTTCAAATGATATAAGTGAAGCACATGAAGCATTCTATAAAGCCATACTCAAAAGATATAAGTGAAGTGCAAAGAGCATTCTATAAATCAACCAAGGACTATCTCATACCAGCATGGTGCATAAAAGAAAAGGGAAAAATAAACACAAAAGACGCTCCAAGAATTTGCGCATATCATGTGAACAAAACAAAGACCGAGACATACCGATAATTATCGAATAAAGATGGGATGCCTTCCGGGGCATCCCCAAGCTTAGACGCTTGAGTCTCCTTGAATATTTACTTGGGGTGCCTTGGGCATCCCCAAGATTTAGCTCTTGCCTCTCCTCATTCTTCTCTTATCAATACCTCCTCGATCTTCGAACACTTCATCCACACAAAACTTAACCGAACTTTTTATTATTTGGGTTAGTACATATAACATCAAATCCCATCATGTCCTGCTCTAACATTATTGTATAATTATAATCAAACATTAACCATTATATGCTATCATAATTCTATGGCTCCCAAGTCAATGGGGCTCAACAAGATTTCAAACATAAGCAAATAACGAAACTATAACAGCAATCTGTGAAAACAGGACAGTCTGTAAAGATGCAGATGGTACATATACTTATGTAACTCAAAAAATTCTGAAAAATTAGGAAAAAATAAATAATTTTCATAGAAGTGCCATGTAAAAATTTTAGAATTTTTCCATGTTCCAGTAAAAAATGTAAATTCACGCACTGCACATACCAAACAAGCAATTTAAACATCCTAACGGTAAATCTTGGCACATTATTTTTATAATAAAATGGATTTGTACAAGGGGATAATTATTTTTGTTGAAAAGTTTCTGTAATTCAAGATTCACAAAGTTTCCATTGGCATGAACAAAGTTCAAGGCATGCTCCCGCTTCCACGGTGCACATCTTTCGTACTTTCACTTTTCTTTTTGTAAAGTTTTTAGGTTCCCCTCTATATTTTTTTGTTTTTAAAAATTTTAAAAGCACACAACAGAAATAAGTGACTCTCTAAAACTTTCGGGTTGTCTCCCTGGCAGCACTTTCTTTAAAGACATTAAGCTAGGCATAAAGTGCTCAAGTAGTTGATCCACCCGGATCCCAAGGTATATCAAAGCCAATTTTAATTAACAATGATTTTTAATTTATTAGTGAGCACAAAGCAACATATATCATGCAATGACGACGTCTAACTCTCTTCCTATGCATTGGCATGTCATAAAAGAACAATTCATGCACATCAAGTAAAGGCCAATGCATAGTTTAAACAGTTTCTTGCAATTTTATCGCATTGGAAACATAGAGAGGTGGAGATGTAGTTCCTCTCTCATAATAATTGCAATTAGGAGCAGCAAGCACATGCATATTATATTCATCAAAAACATCATGTGCAACGGTAAAACGCAACCCATCAATATAATCCTTAATAAGCACAAATTTCTCCGATATAGTGTAGTTGAGAGAATTCAAAAAGATAATAGGACTATCATGTGTGGGTGCAATAGCAACAATTTCATGTTTAACATAAGGAACTATAGCAAGTTCATCTCCATAAGCATAATTCAAATTGGCATCATGGCCACAAGCATAGCAAGCATCAATTTCATCAAAAAGGGATATTTCAAACGAATCCAGTGGATCATAGCAATTATCATAGCATTCATCCTTCGGTAAGCACGAAAGGAATTTAAACAATGTATGAGTTGAAGAGTTACTCTCATTAGAAGGTGGGCACGGGTAGCTAATCCACTCTTCCTCCTTTTGTTCTTCGCTCTCCTCCTCATCTTTTTCATCTAATGAGCTCACAATTTCAGCAATTTCTTCTTCCATAGTTTCCTACAAAATATTAGTCTCCTCTTGGACAGGGGAGGAGTCCTCAATATATTCTTTAACATAAGCATTAGAAGCATAGTTTTCATAGCAGTATTTAAGTATGGCAAAAAATTTAGATTTGTAAAGAGTAGCATCACACTTTTCAATCAAAGAAGCAATTTCATATGCACCCTTAAAAGCAACAAATTCTTCTATTTGTTCAATATCATAGTAACTATAAACACCCTTGGCATAAGAAGATAAGATTCCATTATCCTTAAACTCACATTGGTATTGAAGGTGTTTTTTAGGGTCTTCAGAACAACAAGTAAAATCATGTATTTCACATAAATTCCAAGCATAGCAATTCAAAGTATTAATAAGATGCCATAAGAGTTTCCCTTTTTGAGACAAGCGGTGTCGCACAAAATAAGCATGCTCATCTAATGATTTTCCCTCAACTAAGCTAGTTGGGTTTTTAGCACGAGCACAAAGGGATCGAAGATGATCCAAGTAGAAAGCTTCAATAGTATGATAGATTTTGGGTGGTTCTTCAACCATTGGTTTAGCAGGTACAACTATTTTTTTTGGTATTTTACATTTCCTACCCATAACTAAAGATAGAAAACACGAGCACAAAATAAAAACTACTTAGTGATAAAGCAAACAAGCACACACGAGAATATTCACCCCACGCTATTGCTCCCCGGCAACGGCGCCAGAAAAAGGTCTTGATAACCCACAAGTATAGGGGATCAATTGTAGCTTTTTTGATAAATAACAGTGTCGAACCCAACAAGGAGCTAAAGGTAGAATTAATATTCCCTTCAAGTTCTATCGACCACCGATACAACTCTACGCGCACTTAACGTTCGCTTTACCTAGAACAAGTATGAAACTATTTTGCGGGTGCACCATAGGACAGCACCAAAATAAAACATACAACTCAAACCAATCACGATCATCAATCAACCCATAGGACAAAACGAATCTACTCAAACATCATACGATGGCAACACATCATTGGATAATAATATGTAGCATTAAGCACCATGTTTAAGTAGGGATTACAGCGGGGAGAAGAGGTGTTACACCATTGCATAGAGAGGGAGAAAGTTGGTGTTGACGGCGGCGAAGTTGTTGGTGTAGATCGCCGTCACAATGATTGCCTCGGCGGCGTTCCGGCGCCACAGGGTGAGAGGGGGAGAGAGCCCCCCTCCTTCTTCTTCTTCCTTGGTCTCCCCCCTAGATGGGAGGAGAATTCCCCCTCTGGTCCATGGCCGCCATGGCGGCGGAGGGGCAGGATCTCTCTCTCTCTGTTCTCTTCTGTTTCGCGTTTTGTTTTCTGGCCTTTCACCGTTTCTTAAATTCCTAGAGATCCGTAACTCCGATCGGGCTGAAATTTTAACATGATTTTTTTTCTCGATATTAGCTTCCTTGCGGCCGAAGAAGAGCCCCAACCGACTTACGGTGTGCCCATGAGGCACCACCGCGCGGACAGGGGGGCGGCGCGCCAATGTGGCTTGTGGAGGCTGTGGGCCTCCGTTTGCGTTGATTCCACCTCCCAAAAATCACATATATTCCAAAATAATTCTTCGTAAAATTTTATTGCATTTGGACTTCGTTTGATATGGATATTCTGCGAAACAAAAAACATGCAAAAAACAGGAACTGGCACTGGGCACTGGATCAATATATTAGTCCCAAAAATAATATTAAATGTTGCCAAAAATATGTGAAAGTACTAGAATATTGGCATGAAACAATCAAAAATTATAGATACGATGGAGACGTATTGGACTCCTGCCTGCATGTACTACTATTACTCCACCATCGACCGCTATCCAGCATGCATCTAGGGTATTAAGTATGAAACAGAGTAACGCCTTAAGCAAGATGACATGATGTAGACAAAGTAAACTCAAGCAATATGATTAAAACCCATCTTTTTATCCTTAATGGCAACAATACAAATACGTGTCATGTCCCCTTCTGTCATTGGGATTGAGCACCTCAAGATTGAACCCATCACAAAGCACCTCTCCCATTGCAAGATAAATCAATCTAGTAGGCCAAACCAAATCGATAGATCGGAGAGAAATACAAAGCTATAATAGTCATGCATAAAAGAGTTCAGAGAAGACTCAAATATTTCTCATGAATAATCTGATCATAAACTCACAATTCATCGGATCCCAACAAACACACTGCAAAAGAAGATTACATCGGATAGAACTCCAAGAACATCGAGGAGAACATGGTATTGAAGATCAAAGAGAGAGAAGAAGCCATCTAGCTACTAGCTATGGACCCATAGGTCTGTGGTAAACTACTCACACATCATCGGAAGGGCAGCAAGGTTGATGAAGAAGCCCTCCGTGATCGATTCCCCCTCCGGCAGAGTACCAGAAAAGGCCTCCAGATGGGATCGCGGAAGAACAGAGGCTTGCAGTGGCGGAAAGGTTTTCTCTTCTGTCTATCTGGTATATTGGGAATATTTGGGAATTTATAGCGCTAGAATTAGGTCAGGAGGGGCTATGAGGGGCCCACAAGCCTAGGGGGTGCGCCCTACCCTCCTGGGCACGCCCTCCAGGCTTGTCGCCTCCTCGTGGCTCTTCTGGTCTTCTCCCGAAGCTTCGTGGGTCTCTTCTGGTCCAGGAAAAATTAATCCAAAGTTTTTTTCTTGTTTGGACACTTTTTGATAATGATTTTCTAAAAAGGCAGAAACAAGCAGAAAAACAGCAACTGGCACTGGGCACTGGGTTAATAGGTTAGTCCCAAAAAATGATATATAATGGCATATAATTGCATATAAAACACCCATGATTGATACTATAATAGCATGGAACAATCAAAAATAATAGATACATTGGAGACGTATCAAGCATCCCCAAGCTTAATTCCTGCTTGTCCTTGAGTAGGTAAATGATAAAAATAGAATTTTTGATGTGGAATGCTACCTATCATGTTTCATCATGTAATCTCTCTCTTACGTATGAATAATAAGATCCAAATGATTCAAAGCAATAGTCTATAGTTTGATATAAAGACATCAATACTCAGGCATACTAATAAACAATCATGTCTATCAAAATAAAAATGCTAAAGAATGTTGTCCCTACAAAATCATATAATCCTGTCATGCTCCATCTTCTTAACACAAAATATTTATCATGCACTACCCCGATGACAAGCCGAGCAATTGGTTCATACTTTTTAATGCGCTTCAGCATTTTCAACTCCCACGCAATACATGAGCGCAAGCCATGGATATAGCACTATGGGTGGAATAGAGTATGGTGGTAGAGATAAATAAGGAGAAGTCAAAAATAAGAAGATAGTCTCACATCAACGAGGCTAATCAACGGGCTATGGAGATGCCCATCAATTGATGTCAATGCGAGGAGTAGGGATTGCCATGCAACGGATGCACTAAGAGCTATAAGTGTATGAAAGCTGAACATGAAAACTATGTGGGTGTGCATCCAACTTGCTTGCTCATGAAGACCTCGGGCATTTGAGGAAGCCCATCATCGGAATATACAAGCCAAGTTCTATAATGAAAAATTCCCACTAGTATATGAAAGTGACAAAATAGGAGACTCTCTATATGAAAAACATGGTGCTACTCTGAAGCACAAGTGTGGAAAAGGATAGTAACATTGCCCCTTCTCTCTTTTTCTCTCATTTTTTGTCATGGGCTCTGTTTGGCCAATCTTTTTTAGAACGGCCTCATGGACCTCATCCCCACTTTTTCGAGGACTCATTAGTCTCCACCATTCTTTTCTCACTGGGACAATGCTTTAATAATGATGATCATCACACTTTTATTTACTTACAACTCAATATTACAACTCGATACTAGAACAAATATATGACTCTATATGAATGCATGTGGCAGTGTACCAGGATGTGCAATGATGCTAGCATAACATGTATAAAAATGATGAACGGTGGCTGAGCCACAAATACTATGATCATGCAAAGCAATATGACTATGATGATGTGTGTCATAAAAAAACGGAACGGTGGAAGTTGCATGGCAATATATCTCAGAATGGCTATGGAAATGCCATGATAGGTAGGTATGGTGGCTGTTTTGAGGAAGATATAAGGAGGCTTATGTGTGATTGAGCGTATCATATCACGGGGTTTGGATTCATCGGCGAAGTTTGCACCAACTCTCGATGTGAGAAAGGGCAATGCACGGTACCGAAGAGGCTAGCAAATTGCGGAACGGTGAGAGTGCGTATAATCCATGAACTCACATTAGTCATAAAGAACTCACATACTTATTGCGAAAGTTTATTAGCCCTCGAAGCAAAGTACTACTACGCATGCCCCTAGGGGGATAGATTGATAGGACAAGTCCATCGCTCGTCCCCGGCCGCCACTCATAAGGTAGACAATCAATAATAAATCATGCTCCAACTTCTTAGCATAACGACAGATCATACGTGCATGCTTCGGGAATCACAAACCTTAACACCAATATTTTTACTAAACCACAATTATCTACTAGCACCTCCCACATATTACCATCTTAATATCACAAAACTATTGCAATGAATCAAACTTATCATATTCAGTGATCTACATGAAAGTTTTTATTATATCCCTCTTTAATACCTATCATATCAGGACCAAATTCATAACCCGTGCATATTACCATTGCTGTTCATTAGACTCACAAAAAGATATAAGTGAAGCATGAGAGTGCAACTACTTCTTTAAAATATAACCACCGCCGTGCTCTAAAAGATATAAGTGAAGCACTAAAGCAACTGCCTAGCTCAAAAGATATAAGTGAAGCACATTGAGTATTCTAACAAATCACGAATAATGTGAGTCCCTCTCAAAAAGGTGTGTTCAGAAAATTTGATTGTGACAAACTAAAAAGCAAACAAAGGCAAACAAACTATATCACAAGACGCTCCAAGTAAAACACATATCACGTGATGAATAAAAATATAGCTCCAAGTGAGTTACCGATAGATTGTAGACGAAAGAGGGGATGCCTTCCGGGGCATCCCCAAGCTTAGACACTTGAGTCTTCCTTGAATATTACCTTGGGGTGCCTTGGGCATCCCCAAGCTTAGGCTCTTGCCGCTCTTTATTCCTTTATCCATCGTAGTCTCACCCAAAATTTGAAAACTTCAGTACACAAAACTCAACAGAAACTTCGTGAGATCCGTTAGTATAACAAACAAATCTTAAACTTTAGGTACTGTTGTAAATTGATTCATATTTAATATTGGCATAATTCTACTGTACTACAACTTCTCCATGACTCATACCCCCCGATACGATCCATAGATTCATCAAAATAAGCAAACTATGCAACAAAAACAGAATCTGTCTAAAACAGAACAGTCTGTAAAGATCTATTTAAAATCCATACTTAGGTAACGCCAAATATTCTGAAAAATAAGAAAAACGTAAAAAATTCATATACAAATTCTTTGTAAAAATTTCAGATTTTTTTTACTCTCCAGTACAGAATTAAAATTCCAGCACTGGACGCAAAACTTTCTGTTTTCCAAACAGCATCAATTATACTATCATCAACATCATCCCAAAGGCATTACTTGGCACAAACACTAATTAAAAGATAAAAACACAATTATAAGAGAGGCTATAATTGTGTAAACACACAAGAACATAAAGTAAAAACAAAAATTTATTTTATTCATTGGGTTGCCTCCCAACAAGCGCTATTGTTTTATGCCCCTAGCTAGGCATAATGCATAGTTTCAAGTGTTGTCATCCTTCATGTTAATTCCATAAGTGGCCCTCATAATAGATTCATAAGGTGATTTAATTCTATTTCTAGGTAAGTGTTCCATCCCTTTCTTTAATGTAAATTGAAATCTTATATTACCTTCTTTCATATCAATAATAACACCTATTGTCCGTAGAAAAGGCCTACCAAGTATTATGGGGCAAGAAGGATTGCATTCAATATCAAGAACAATAAAGTCCACGGGCACATAATTTCTATTTGCAAGAATAAGCACATCATTTATTCTACCCAATGGCTTTTTAATAGTGGAATCCGCAAGATGCAAATTAAGGGAACAAGGATCCATGTCGGTGAGACCTAGCACATCACACAAAGACTTGGGTATAGTGGAAACGCTAGCACCAAGATCACAAAGGGCATTACATTCATAATATTTAATTTTGACTTTAATAGTAGGTTCCCATTCATCTTGTAATTTTCTAGGAATTGATACTTCCAACTCAAGTTTTTCTTCATGCGCTTTCATCATGGCTTCTACAATATGTTTAGTGAAAGCTTTATTTTGTTCGTATGCATTTGGTGAATTAATCTTGGATTGCAACAAGGAAATACACTCAATTAAAGAACAACTATCATAATTAAAGTCCTTGTAATCCAAAGTAGTGGGTGCATTACTATTTAAAGTTTTGACCTCTCCAAACCCACTTTTTCATATTTTTTTTCATTAAGATTATCACCCCCCCCCAAGCAATTGGGACTCCTTCTATCTAAAGTTGACTATTCTTCAGTCCCTTTTTCATCAAGTTTTATATTACTAAATAATGATTCAATAGCAGTGACACCAATCATTTTAATATCTTCATCATTACTACGATAGAAACCGGGTGGAATCGCTTTTTCTAGGAATTCTCGCTTAGCTCTCAACCTAGCGGTCCTTTCCTTACTTTCATTAATGGAGACATAGATAGCTTTAATAGACTCATTTATATCATGCTTGGGTAGAAAAAATTTAGTTTTGAGATTTTCCACATCATGAGCAATTCTATCCATGTTCCTAGCAATTCATCAACTCTATTCAATTTTTCTTCTATCATAGCATTGAAATTATTTTGCGAATTAATAAATTCTTTAATATTACTTTCAAGATCAGATGGAATCCTATTATTATTATAAGAATTACCATAGGGATTTCCATAATTATTAGAGGAATTTCCAGGAAACGGTCTAGGATTGAAATTACCCCTATAAGCATTGTTGTTGCAATTATTTCTAGAGACAAAATTCACATCAATAGCATCATTATTTTGCTCAATAAAAGTAGACAATGGCACATCATTAGGATCAATTTGAGCATTTTTACAAGCAACCAATTTCAATAGAGCATCCATCTTATCACTCAAAGTATTAATTTCTTCGACAGAATTTACCTTCTTACCAGTTGGAGTTCGTTCAGTGTGCCATTGAGAATAATTTGTCATGATATTGTCAAGAAGTTTTGTAGCTTGTCCCAATGTAATTTCCATAAAAGTACCACCTGTGGCAGAGTCTAGCAAATTTCTAGAAACAAAGTTTAGTCCCGCATAAAATTTTTGTATGATCATCCATAAATTTAAGCCATGAGTTGGGCAATTTCTTATCATTAATTTCATTCTCTCCCAAGATTGTGCAATATGTTCATGCTCAAGTTGCTTAAAATTCATAATTTGATTTCGTAAAGAAATAATCTTAGCGGGAGGAAAATAGTTGGTAATAAAAGAATCCTTACACTTATCCCAAGAATCAATAATATTTCTAGGCCAGGATGAAAACCAAGTTTTAGCACGATCTCGTAGTGAGAACGGAAATAATTTTAATTTGACAATATCATTATCCACATCTTTTTTATTTTGCATATCACAAAGCTCAACGAAAGTATTTAGATGAGATGCAGCATCTTCATTAGGACTACCAAAAAATTGTTCTTTCATAACAAAATTAAGCAAAGCAGCATTAATGTCACATGACTCCGCACTAGTGGCGGCAGGAGCAATAGGAGTACTAATAAAATCATTATTATTAGTATTGGAAAAGTCACACAATTTTGTATTTTCTTGAGACATCGCGACGAAGCAAGCAAACTAGCAAACAAGCAAATAAAAATATTTTTGTGTTTTTGTGAAAAAAATTAGAAGTGGGGGAGATGAAAACTAGAAGCAAATGCAAATAAAAAGGTAAATAAAATAAATGCAAGTGGATGATAGTTTGTGCGAAGGTACTTGGTAATTATGATGATGTCTCCCCGGCAACGGCGCCAGAAATTCTTCCTGCTACTTGTAGACTGCGTTGGTATTTCGCCGAAGAGGAGAGGATGATGCAGTATAGTAGAGATAAGTATTTCCCTCAGTTAAGAACCAAGGTTATCAATCTAGTAGGAGAACCAAGCAAAATTCTGTTAAGCGCACCTGCACACACAAAAGCAAACACTTGCACCCAACGCAAATAAGAGGGTTGTTAATCCTCTTAGCGGTTATTTGCAAGGATTAATTCTGATAGTGATAGATAGATAAACTAAAATACTAAATAAAATAAAAGTAAATAAATTGTAGCACGGTATTTTTAGATTTTTTATATATGATAAAGTAGACCCGGGGGCCATAGTTTTCACTAGAGGCTTCTCTCTCGAACACATAGCATACGGTGGGTAAAGAAATTACTGTTGGGCAATTGATAGAAAAGCAAATAATTATGATGGATTCATGGCAATGATCATGTATATAGGCATCACGCCCGAGATAAGTAGACCGACTCCTGCCTGCATCTACTACTATTACTCCACCCATCGACCGCTATCCAGCATGCATCTAGGGTATTAAGTATGAAACAGAGTAACGCCTTAAGCAAGATGACATGATGTAGACAAAGTAAACTCAAGCAATATGATTAAACCCCATATTTTTATCCTTAATGGCAACAATACAAATATGTGTCATGTCCCCTTCTGTCACTGGGATTGAGCACCGCAAGAGTGAACCCATCACAAAGCACCTCTCACATTGCAAGATAAATGAATCTAGTAGGCCAAACCAAATCAATAGATCAGAGAGAAATACAAAGCTATAATAATCATGCATAAAAGAGTTGAGAGAAGACTCAAATATTTCTCATGGATAGAACTCCAAGAACATCGAGGAGAACATGGTATTGAAGATCAAAGAAAGAGAAGAAGCCATCTAGCTGCTAGCTATGGACACGTAGGTCTGTGGTAAACTACTCACACATCATCGGAAGGGCAGCAAGGTTCATGAAGAAGCCCTCCGTGATCGATTCCCCCTCCGGCAGAGTATCGAAAAAGGCCTCCAGATGGGATCGCGGAAGAACAGAGGCTTGCGGCGGTTGAAAGGTTTTCTCTTTTGTCTCTCTGGTATATTGGGAATATTTGGGAATTTATAGCACTGGAATTAGGTCAGGAGGGGCTACAAGGGGCCCACAAGCCTGGGGGCGCGCCCGACCCCCTGGGCGCGCCCTCCAGGCTTGTCGCCTCCTCGTGGCCCTTCTGGTATTCTCCCGAAGCTTCGTGGGTCTCTTCTGGTCCAGAAAAAATCAATCCAAAGTTTTTTTCTTGTTTGGACACTTTGTCATAATGATTTTCTGAAATGGGCAAAACAAGCAGAAAATAGTAACTGGCACTAGGCACTTGGTTAATAGGTTAGTCTCAAAAAAATGATATATAATGGCATATAATTGCATATAAAACATCCAAGATTGATACTATAATAGCATGGAACAATCAAAAATTATAGATACGTTGGAGACGTATCAGTCTCGTCGGAGATGCTGCCTCAACAACCCCGAGCCCGCCGGAGCACCGGAGCTCCGCCGCGATCCCCTGCTCGACCCCGTCGTCGCCGAGCTCCATCTCCACCACCACTGGAACCGCCTCTCTCTCCGCTGCATCTCCTCGTTATCTCCTCCGCTGTAACACCCCTGTGCAATGAGCTACAGTAATCCATCATGGTTATGCTAAGTCACCTTGAATTACAATGCTTGATCATATTGGATTAATATCTCATTTCAAATTCCATCACTAGATTCAATTCAAATCATAAGTGAAATTTGAAGTTGCACCAAAGTTGCTGGAAAATAGTTCATCATTTAGCAAATATTCCAAAACAAATAATTGTTCAGGAAAACAACATCACCTATTTGCTAAAATGGGCTATAGCAATTAAAACAATGCTATTTTAGCATATTTAAATGCTATTCCATTTATGAAAAATTTAAATGGATTCAAATGCCTTCCAAACTTTTTGTGGCAGTACAGTATATTGCATTGTATTTATGTGGCTAATTCTCACATTTTACAAAAGTGAATTGGCAGCTCAAACTTTTGCAAAAAAATTCTGTAAAAAGAAAAACAGAAGAGAAAAGGGAAAAAGAAGAAAAGCTACTGTGGACTGGGCCTAAGTCCACAGTGTGGCCCAGCCCACCTCTCACCGTCTCCCTCCTCTCTCTCTCCTGTGCGTGTCGCCGCGCCACCGGCCGTGTGCACGCGCTCCGGCGACTGGCCAACACGGCGACGCTACAGCGCCGCCGAGTGGATAAGAGGGAGCCCCTCGGCCTCCCCGTCGTCCTCATCCACTTCCCCCTCCTCCATCGACTCTCTCTCTCAATCCCACCCGCACCCGACCGCATCCGTCGCCGCTCGCCGTCGTCCTCGTGGCCACCGTCCATCTCACGCCTCGCCGCCATGTCGTAGAGGTTCGCCGCCGTCTGCTACGTCGACTACACCGACGAATGCAAGCCGGGAGCCGCCGCAGCCTCGCCCACGATGTCTTCTACCTCCTCGGATCGCCGGCGTTTGTCGTCGATTTCGGCGAGCCTGCTGCTCCTAAGCTGTCACCGGGCCCCCTTGCGCCTCCCCGGTGAGCTCCTCTCCCCTCACTCCCCGCTCCTATCCGCGCCCGTAGCAGCCGTAACCGCCATGGCCGTACCCGTCGCCACAGTCGAGCACGTCACCGTGGCCACACTCGCCGTCGAGCTCAACCGAGCACGGCTTCATGCTCAGCGCCTCCCCAGCAGCCCAACGCGCTAGCTCACGCGTTTTGCCGTGCCCCACATCGCCGAAACCGAGCTCGCCCGAACGCGCCGCCGCCTGCCGTCACCATTCCGGCCAACTCCGGCCACCCCAGCCCACGCCACCGCCGCAGATCGATGCGGCGTCAAGTGCCCATTCAACGTGCGTAACCACGCGCGAAACAGTGCCCCGTAGCGCGTTTCCGGCGAGGTCCAGTGGCCTCCGTCGTGTTTAGACGTCGCCGACGACGAGTCGCCGGCCACCGCCGACGACGAGTCGCCGGCCACCGCCGACGTGGCACGCCTGGGGCCACCCCTGGGTCACTGACCATTGGGCCCAGGGGCCCAGTTGACTGGGTTGACCAGTCAACCGTGCTGACTGGGCAACCCCAGTCGCTGACATGCAGGCCCCACTCGCCTAATTACTGTTTTTAGTTAATTAAATTAATCGGTTAATTAATCTAACACTGACAGTAGGCCCCACTATTTAATTAACTATATTAGTTAAATTAGACCTCTGTTAGTTAAATCAGTCAATGACAGGTGGGACTTACTGGTCAGTTTGACCAGTCAAAGTCCACAGTTGACTGCTGACTGTGCAGTCAACTGGGCCCCACTGTGAGCCTCTGGAGCACTGTTGGGTGCACTGGACCAGGTGCACCTAGCAATTTACTGTTCTGAATAATTCAAATTTAGTATTTAAAATAATTCTAGGAATTTCAGAAAATGGTTTAAAACTCTGAAAAATCGTAGAAAATAAACCGTAGCTCGGATGAAAAAGTTTTCTACATGAAAGTTGATCAGAAAAACGAGACGAATCCGAATATGCCCTCCATGTAGCTGTCACATGCCCACAACACTGCAAACATGGAACCTTCCCCTCCGGTTCATCTATCTAACAGATGCCTGTAGCCGGGAAAATATCCCCAGATATTTTCCCGCACCGTCTCTTACGTGTAGTACTGCGATAGGTCACCACCAGCACGGCATATTGCCATGCCATGCATCTGTGCTGCTTTGTTTGCTTTTATTTATTGTTTCTTCCCCCTCTTCTTCTTCGGTAGACCCCGAGACCGACGCTGCTGCCGAGTACGACTACACCCCTGACGACCAGACCTTTTCAGCAGAGCTTCCAGGCAAGCAAACCCCCTTGAACATGCCTATATCACCCATTCCTTGTCCCTCATGCTTGCATTAGAATTTGCTACTGTTTTGATTGCTCCTATTCTAATGCATAGCCTATTTTTCTAACTGCTGTTGATACCATTCCTGCTATCCTAAATGCTGAGTATAGGTTGGTTAGTGATCCATCTGTGGCCCCTCACCTTGTCCTTGTTGCCCCGCTTTATTACTGGTGCCCCGATCAAGGTGATCGATGGGCTAAGACCAACACATCACTGCACACCCCCTAAGTTGTACGACTCTGCAGAGCTACTATCGAGTATCGAGGGTCATACCTCCTACTCACTCCTGATGATATCTCTGTAGCGTAGCTAATCGGTTGTGGGTTACCGAGGGTGATTCCTCTTTCACCACCTCCAATGAAGCCTCTGTCGTGCAACCCCTCAAGTGTGAACCCATCGAGGGTGATTCCTCTTTCACCACCTCCAATGAAGCCTCTGTCGTGCAACCCCTCAAGTGTGAACCCATCGAGGGTGATTCCTCCGAGTTCACCATGATGGATACATCGAGTGGGAATCCAACGAGGGTGATTCCTCGGATCCCTCCTTGATGTTATGGACACACGGATACCATGCATTTATTTCAGTCACTGATTAAAGTCGGGTCGGCCCCGACGGGTACCAGCGAGAAATGTGATGTCGGGTTGACCTTGAGGGTACCCGCGGAATAATTACGAGGCACGGCCAGGCAGGCAGATTGCCTCAGGAGAGGGAGGAGAGGAATTGGGCCTAGCCCTTTCCGCAAGTCCTCGAGATGGGGCGACGGGACCACAGATCGTGGAGCACTGATCGTCACCGCGAGCTCCCAACACACTAATGGGTTAGGATATGTGATCTGAGTAGGCCCCTGGCCTTATCGCACTACCCACCATGCGGGAATAGTATGGGCACTCGGCGTCGTATGTATCAGCCAAAGTTCTTCACACGTCAGCGTTTGAAAGGCGTGCGCCCGGGTGGACCGCGAAAGCCTGCGTGTGTATACAGGGGCTAGGTCTGGTCCCGGCCGCCCACGCAACGCGTAGGAGTGCAAAGGGCGATGGGCCGAAGACCCCTGAGCGCTTAGGGTGTAGACCGGCGTGCTGGCCTCTCTGTTGAACCTAGGTGGGGCTACGACTTGTCGATCAGCCGAGGCCGGGCATGGACCGAGTAACTGTGTCCGGCCAGAGTTAATCGAGCGTGTTGGGTAAGTTGGTGCACCCCTGCAGGGAAGTATATCTATTCGAATAACCGTGTCCACGGTAATAGGACGCGCAGAAAGTATCCCGATCTACTACAACTAGAACTGGATACTTGTGAACTTAATTAAATATGTTAGCTCCGGGATTGCTTTCTCGCAGGGAGTCAAGGAAGGATCTCTGGGCATAGCTACTATTATACTTGTTGCTACTGTTATAGTTATGTACTAATCTACACTCTTCTAATGCTGCAAGATGCCGCAAGTTGCTAGTCTTCGATAGGCTAGGCCTTCCCTTCTATTCTGGCAATTCTGTAGTCTAGTCCACAGATACAGCCTTCCCATTGATACCGATGCATAAATAGAATAGATCTGATGTAAGTCTTGCGAGTACTTTGGATGAGTACTCATGGTTGCTTTGCTTCCCTTTTTCCCCATACCCGATTGCTGCGACCAGATGACGGAGCCCCGGAGCCTGCTGCCCCCGCCGACGACTACTTCTACCCCTCCGGTGGAGCCTACTACTACGTGAAGACCGACGACCAGGAGTAGATAGGAGGCTCCCAGGCAGGAGGCCTGCGCCTTTTCGATCAGATGTCGTTGTTTTGCTCAGCCTTCTTAAGGCAGACTTGTTTAACTTTATGTCTGTACTCAGACGCTAATGCTTCCACTGATGCTTGTATGACTCAAGCCTATGTATTCGAGCCCTCGAGGCCCCTGGCTTGTAATATAAAGCTTGTATGACTTTTATTTGTGTTTAGAGTTGTGTTGTGATATCTTCCCGTGAGTCCTTAGGCTTGATCGTGTGCATTTGCGTGTATGATTAGTGCACGATTAAGTCGAGCGCGTCACAAGTTGGTATCAGAGTCGACTGCCTGTAGGAACCCCCCTTTCCAACTCTTTGGTCGAAGTTGAGTATAGCCTTTGAAAAATTGTTTTACTAACATGGCTGTGTGGCTTACGGGCCCACGTCGCCAATGGATGGGTTTAGGATCTTTTATTCCTCTTCTTTACTCTGGGACTCTAATCTCTCTTCCTTTCGGGTTAAAGATTTTGCTAACTTTAACATTAGGTTCTCGTGTTCACATTCAACCGGAGAGCTGGATTATCTGTAATCATTCCTTCCAATGTTATCTTATGATTCTCACACCGTCATTTGACATCTTGCACTCCTTGTTTCAGATGCGTCCCGCAAGATAGCTCGTACACCACACCATGGCTGTTGATAAGACTGGGTTCCCTGCTATCCTGGTCGACCTCTTAACCAGGCTGGGATATCGCTGGTACCCCGAGTACACTGTTTATGAGGACTACCGCGAGTTCAACCAGGAGCAGTACCACGCTGTGGTTCGTATCTTTGATCGGCAGAACAACTCCATCACTGAATTGCACACCTTTCATGGTGTTGGAGTGACTATTGACATGGCAGTCCATGATGATGCCTATACTGCTATTGCCCGTCTCCGTGGAGAGCACAGCCGCTTGGAGAAGACTGCTTTCAGATATATCCCGTATGCCCCCGCTGGGGATGAGAGTGGATATTACACTGCTGTCTGTACCCCTTACGTGCGACGTCGATATGACCCGCAGGTTTTGGTTCAGTACACTGAGGCTCTGTATCGCACTGCCCGAGCTCTTGCTATCGAGTTGTACGCCACTCATGCTCGCCTTTACGACGCTCTGACATAGTTGCTGCTAGCAGTCAGTGCAGGGATACATCTTCAGTACATCCTTTACCCACGCAGGACGGAGATGCCGCTAGGTCTTGAGTGGCCTGCTATTGGAGGTTGTACTCCTCCACGTGGTCCTCTTCTTCCAGTTCGGGACCATGTTCTAAACCAGAGTGTTCACGGAGCGCAGGATCCTCGTATCGAGGGTACCCTGTGTCGTCACTTGCAGCTACCTGGCTTCAGTGGTTTTCTCCGACGTTGATGTAGCTATCGCTATGTCCTGTTGTTGTACCCCTCCACAGCGTGCCTGTGTGCCACCTAGTGTGTCTAGCTTTTCCTTTCCGAACTTGTACCACTGGTTTGTAACCGAATCTATGTATGGATCTTCATGTCATGTTTGACTATGATGTTGTATCTATTGCACTTCCTTTGATTGTGCGTGTTACTTCATGAATGATTCCATACAACTGCAATGCTCGTTACTAAACTACCCCCTGTTGATTTTAGCAGGATGGTTCGACCCGCAGGTCGTGGCCGTGGTGACAACAATCCACCATCGCCCGATTATATGGCAGCAATGATGCAACAGTTTGAAACGCACCGCCAGTTCATGCAAGGGCTTATGGATCAGTTTCCTCTTCCAAATGCCAACCAGCAGCCAGCCCCAATAACCTTGCAAGAATTTGTGCGTCTCAATCCAACTATATTCCGCAACTCAGTGCAGCCGCTTGATGCTGATGACTGGCTCCATGACATCACTTACAAGATGGAGTCAGCCAATGTTGCCCCTGCCAGCTATGTCACTTTCGCATCCTACTTCCTGAAGGGACCCGCACCTCAATGGTGGGACAGTCACAGGCGTACCCTAGCTGTTGGAACTATCATCACCTGGGTGGAGTTCCAAGCTGCTTTCTGTGCCCGTTATATTCCGCAAGGAGTCATGGACCAGAAGAAGCGTGAGTTCCGTAACCTTACCCAGGGCAGCAAGACTGTGGAGGTCTATCAACGGGAATTTCTTGAACTATCTCGCTATGCTGAAGAAGATATCGCTACTAATGCCCGTAGACAGGAGAAATTCCGTGAAGGGCTCAACCCAGATATCAAGCTCGCACTCCTAGTCCAAGACTTCGTCGATATCTCCACCTTGGTGAACAAGGCCATACAGGTTGAGACTGGTTTGAAGGATCACAAGGACGCACTCAAGCGCACCCGTGATGCGGGCTCATCTTCGGGCTCGTCCTCGCAGAAGCGCCGCATATGGATTCCTCACAGCATGTACCGTCCAACTGTTCCTGCACCAAGGCCGTTCTATGCTGCGCCTCGCTTGCGTCCTCCACCACCGAGGCAGCCGAGACCTCAAGCACCACCACCTCGAGCTCCTGCTCCCCGTCCCAATGACGGGCTGTGTTTCACATGTGGACGTCCAGGTCACCGTGCCAGAGAATGTCCTCGGAATCAGAATCAGTTGGCACTTCCATCTGCTGGCTGTGGTACTGGCCGTGGTAACAATCTGCCTCGCAACATCAATGCCAGGCCTTCTTATGGTCGTGGTCAGGCTTATCATGTCAACATGACTGAATATCAAGACCAACCAGCTACTGTGATGGGTACTCTTCTTGTTAATTCAGTACCAGCTTCTGTTTTGTTTGATTCAGGAGCATCGCATTCTTTCATATCAGAAAATTTTGCACACATGCATGACATTAAGTGCGAAGACCTACACCAATCGCTAGCGGTTAACACTCCCGCGAGCCAATGCCGAACCTCCTAGTTCAGCCCCGATGTTACCATTGAAATTGAAGGGTTGGGCTTCCATGCTTTTCCCATTAATTTAAAGTCTTCCAAAGTTGACCTAATTCTAGGAATGGATTGGTTGAAGGCTCATACCGCCTTAATCAATTGTGCCACTAAAGCCGTCCAACTCCTGCACCCATCGGATGAGATAGTAAACTACCATGCTCATCTCGTTCAAAATGCCGAGGCCCAAATTTATGCCCTGAATGCATTGAACGCTTCTCCTCTTGAGGGGATCGAAAACATTCCAGTCGTCCGTGACTTACAAGATGTTTTCCCAGAAGAACTTCCAGGAGTACCCCCTGTTAGAGCTGTCGAGTTTGTCATCGACTTGAAACCAGGCACAACTCCGATCGTGAAGCGTCCTTATAAGATGCCACCCCGTGAACTCCTTGAGCTTAAGGAGGAAATCGATAAATCACTTCGTAAGGGGTTCATTCGCCCAAGTTCCTCTGCCTAGGGAGGACCTTCTCTCTTTGTCAAGAAGAAGGATGGTACGAATCGGTTAGTTCAAGATTACTGACCTATCAACCAAGCAACAATTCAGAATAAGTATCCGCTTCCTCGGATCAATGATCTGTATGATCAACTTGCTAGATCTTCAGTATTCTCTAAACTCGACTTGAGGTTGGGTTATCATCAGATCCGGGTCCGCGAAGAGGATATTCCAAAAACCGCGTTCGTTACTCGGTATGGCTCATACGAGTACACCGTCATGTCCTTCGGCTTAACTAATGCTCCAGCAACGTTCTCCCGCCTGATGAATTATATCTTCATGGATTACCTCAACAAATTCATCATGGTTTATCTGGATGATATCCTGGTATATTCCAAGAATAAGGAAGAACATGCTGAACATCTTCGTCTTGTTCTGGAAAAGCTTCGAGAGCATCAGTTGTATGCCAAATATTCGAATTGTGAATTCTGGTTATCCGAAGTGACCTACCTTGGTTATGTGATTTCCAAGGATGGTATTGCTGTTAATCCAGAACGAGTTCAGGCTATTCTTGACTGGACACCTCCGAAGAATGTCAAACAAGTTAGAAGTTTTCTCGGACTCGCAAGCTATTGCCGTCGATTTGTCAAAAAATTCTCAAAGATTGCCAAGCCTCTAACTAATCTGCTTCACAAAGGCATTAAGTTTGAGTGGACAGACAAATGTCAAGAAAGTTTCCAGACACTCAAGGACAAGCTGACCTCTGCACCAGTACTTGCTCCTCCGGATTCTCGCAAGGACTTCATGATTTATTGCGACGCCTCTCGTCAAGGATTAGGCTGTGTCCTGATGCAAGAGCGCAGAGTAATTGCTTATGCCTCACGACAGTTGCGTCCTCACGAAGAGAACTACCCAGTGCATGATCTTGAACTTGCTGAAGTTATTTATGCACTGAAGTTATGGCGACATTACCTCCTCGGTAATTGATGTGAGATATACACGGATCATCAAAGTCTGAAGTATTTGTTTACTCAGCCAGATCTTAATCTCCGCCAACAATGATGGTTGGAAACAATCACAGACTATGACTGCGGTATTTCTTATACCCCTGGCAAGGCTAATGTAATGGCTGATGCTTTGAGTCGCAAATCATATTGCAACAATCTCATGGTTCAGCGAGCTCAACCCCATCTTTTTGAAGAACTTCGCAAGTTGAACCTTCATATTGTTCCTCAGGGTTCTCTTAATACCCTTGTTTTACAGCCAGATCTTGAGAAAGACGTTAAGTCTGCGCAAGCAAAGGATGCTGAAGTTGATCAGATGAAAAGGGATCTTGTCCTGGAAAAGGCCAGAGATTTCTCGCCTGCTGAAGATGGAACTTTGTACTTCAGAGATCACATTGTAGTACCACGGTTTGAACTGATGACAGACAAAGTTATGAAGGAGACACATGATACACCACTGTCTATTCATCCGGATAGTACCAAGATGTATCGTGACCTCCGTCAAAGGTACTGGTGGTCTAAAATGAAGCAGGACATTGCTCGCTATGTTGCCGAATGTGACGTTTGCCGTCGCGTTAAGGCAGAACATTAGAAGCCTGTTGGAATTCTGCAACCGCAACCTATTCTTGAATGGAAATGGGATATGGTTCAAATGGATCTCATTACTGGTCTTCCCAGGTCACAAAAGGGTCATGATGCTATTCTTGTCGTCATTGATCAACTCTCCAAAGTTGCACATTTTCTGCCAGTCAAGGAGACAATCACTGCTAGTCAGTTAGCAGATTTGTATATCCCCAGAATTGTAACACTCCACAGTATTCTGAAGGAGATCAGTTCAGACTATGGCAGCCTCTTCACCTCCAAGTTCTGGGCAAGTTTCCAAGAAGCTATGGGAACTCATATAACCTGGAGCTCAGCTTATCACCCCCAGTCCCATGGCCAAGTTGAACGAGTTAATCAAATGCTTGAAGATATGCTGCGTGCTTGTGTCATTTCATTTGGCAAGAAGTGGGCGGAATCTCTCCCGTATGCTGAATTCTCATACAACAACAGCTACCAAGCTAGCTTGAAGATGGCCCCCTTCGAGGTACTATATGGACGTAAGTGTCGAACCCCTCTGAATTGGTCAGAAACTGGGAAACGGCCGCTCATTGGTCCGGATATTATCCAACACGCTGAAGAGCAGGTTCGTATTGTCCGAGAAAATCTCAAGGCGGCCCAATCTTGCCAGAGGAGAAATTATGATCAAAAACACTGGGGATCGATCTATCAACCTGGTGAGCAAGCTTATCTGCGTGTCACTCCCATGAAGGGCACTCACCGCTTCGGAATTAAGGGCAAGTTAGCTCCTCGCTACCTTGGTCCCTTCCGCATTCTCGCCAGACGTGGACATGTGGCATATAAATTGGAGTTGCCGCCACAATTCTCTCACATCCACGACGTCTTCCATGTATCGCAACTTCGCCGTTGCTTCAAGGATCCACACCGAGCAGTGGATCATGAGTTGCTCGAACTGCAAGATGACCTATCTTATAAAGAGCATCCGATCCGCATTCTCGATCAAGCTGAACGTCGGACCCGCCAGAAGACAACCAAGTTCCTTAAGGTGCAGTGGTCAAATCATACTGAAGATGAAGCCACTTGGGAACGCGAGGATCGTCTTCGCGAGGAATACCCCGATCTTTTCCCTTCTACCTCCTGAATTCTCGGGACGAGAATTTCTTTTAGAGGAGGAAAATTGTAACACCCCTGTGTAATGAGCTACAGTAATCCATCAAGGTTATTGACGGTGTCCTGGAATAGGGGGTGCTAACCAGGCCGACCTATCTTCTCACTTGGGCCGATATACCCCCGCATATAACCAAGATGGACTCCGGAGGCTGTACGTGGGAGGCGTGATCAAGGCTATTTCTACCGAAGACTTGACGTATACTCCAAGATCTCTCCTGCCGCCTCTCTCCTAGCATACCGACTTTGTAACCCTAGATACCCTCCCTGGCGTGTATATAAGCCATAGGGTTTAGCCCGTAATGGGGACATCAACGCAACATTACTTACCTAGCCTTAGAAGTTAGACACATATTACGATCTCGAGGTAGATCTACTCTGTATTCGATACATCTCCATTAATATAAACAAGAGCAGGACGTAGTGTTTTACCTCCATCAAGAGGGCCTGAACCTGGGTAAAACATCGTCTCCTTTGTCTCTGTTACCATCGATCCGAGATCCGCAGCTCGGGACCCCCTACCCCGAGGTCTGCCAGTTTTTACACCGACACTGGTGCTTTCATTGAGAGTTCCGCTGTGAGATCGCCGGAGGGATCGATGGGATCACCAGTCAACGGCCTTAAACCCATGGAGCATGGCTCCACATCTGAAGCTTTGGTCTCGCAGACACCCCCACGTAACGTCGAGAGGAATCGAGACCCTTCCCCGGCTCCAACGAAGACCCCCCTCGCCGATGAGGGGGTAAGATACTTCCTGGAGATTGGATCGGACGACTACCCCCTGATGACCGACTCCCAGATCGAATCAGCTAAACCGATAACTACGGATCCACCGTCAGGTGAACGGGACGAGGTCTTCAGCCCGTGGTCTTTAGAGACCGGATCTAGTCCGCCCACCTCTTGTATAGAATATCGCCCCGACGACTCTGGCCCCTCTGACATCTGGGACTTAGCTTATGTACGGCAGATCCCTGGTGAGCCGATCCGGCAATACTGGGCCAGGTTCTTGATCGTCAAGAGCAAGATACTAGAGTACCAAGACTCTGATATAATCGCTGCTTTTGAGCACGGATGCAAGGATGAAGGCGTCTTGAATGCCCTCGCCCGCCGTTGCGTCCGAACACTCCCTGAATTAAGCAACTTGGTAGCACGATTTTGCGCCATTGAAGACGCCTGGCGAACCAAGGAGAATACGGACTCGATCCATGAAGACTATCCGGAACGCGACCGGTTTGCGCCTCGGCGCGAAAATCACAAATGCGATACCTCGGGTGATCAACCCCGGAGGAAGAAGAAAACCTCCGATCACCCCGGAACGGCCCTGGATGGCTTTCTGGGTAAACCGTGCCCGATCCACGCCGTATTAGTTAACTCCTGCCCAACCCACAGCCTTCGGGACTGCTGGGTGCTAAGGCAAGTGGCCAAAGGGGGGCCCGCCCTCTTGGCGGGCGCCTCCAGCCACTCTGGACGGACCTCGGATGAAGACGAGGTCCTAATGATTTATGAGACATTTACGTCTAAAAACCAGCACAAACGGGCCCTGCGGGAGGTTAACGCCGTCCGGTGGGCACCGCCTCGGGATGCGTGGATAGACACGCCGATCTCCTTCACTCAGAAGGATCAGCCGAGGTCTACCCCGGACAGGTGCCCGACCGCGCTAGTCCTCGATCCCATTGTGGATCACTGTCGCCTCCACAAGGTCCTTATGGACGGAGGCAGCAGCCTGAATTTGATATATGAGGACACCCTAGACAAAATGCACATTGATAGATCGCGCATAGAACGGAGCACCACCACCTTTAAAGGAATAGTCCCTGGACGAGAGGCACGCTGCAGTGGAAAAATAACCCTAGACGTAGTCTTCGGGACCTCGGATAATTATTGCTCCGAGGAGATTACGTTCCACATCGCGCCTTTCAAGAGCGGATACCACGCCATCCTCGGACGGGACGCCTTCTCTAGATTTCAAGCGGTGCCACACTACGGCTACATGAAGCTCAAGATGACGGGCCCGAAAGGGATCATCACTATCTCAAGTGACCCAGATAGGGCGCTCAAAGCCGAAAACAAAACTGCGTCCCTCGCCCTCAAGACCCTTGCCGAGGCCTTCGCGGCCGAAGAGCTGACCGCGTTGCGCGCCGAGGTCTACCGGGACGATATCATTCTCGACCAAAGATCAAAGTCTACCTCTTTCAAACTGGTCGATGAGATAATCAAATTCCAGGTTCACCCAACGGACCCTGCTAAAATGGCGTCCATGGGGGCCAACCTCGATCCGGAAGTGGCCGAGGCCCTACGCGCTTTCCTTAAAGAAAACTGGGATATATTCGCCTGGCACCCATCCGATATGCCTGGGATACCCCGTAGGCTTGCAGAGCATGGCCTAAACATATTGAAAGGCTATAAGCCCATTAAACAAACTCTTCGGCGTTTCTCCGAGCCCAAGCGTCAAGCAATGGGCGAAGAACTGGCAAAGCTGTTGGAAGCAGGATTCATCAGGGACATAAAACACCCGGATTGGCTGGCTAATTTGGTCATGGTGCCAAAAAAAGGACAAGTCTTGGCGGCTGTGCGTCGATTTCAAAGACCTCAACAAAGCTGGCCCCAAAGACCCCTTCCCCTTACCCCGTATTGACCAAATCATGGACGCCACTGCGGGCCACGACGCATTGTGCTTCCTGGACGCCTACTCAGGATATCATCAGATAAAGATGAAGGAGTCGGACCAGGCAGCAACAGCATTCATCATGCCCTACGGGCAATTTTGCTTCAACACAATGCCTTTCGGACTAAAGAACGCCGGCGCCACGTACCAGCGCATGATTCAAACATGCCTACAAAAACACATCGGAAAGACCGTTGAGGCCTATGTAGATGATGTAGTTGTTAAAACTAAACACGTCGACCAGTTGGTCGACAACCTTCGCGACACATTTGCCAGCTTACAAGAGTATCAAATCAAACTTAACCCGGAGAAATGTGTCTTCGGAGTCCCAGCTGGTAAACTCCTTGGCTTCATCGTATCTAATCGAGGGATTGAAGCCAATCCTGCTAAAATCCGAGCTTTGGATCATTTGGAGATTCCAACGGAGCTCAAGGACGTACAAAAATTGGTGGGTTGTGTAGCAGCAATGAGCCGCTTTATATCACGACTTGGAGAAAAAGCCTTGCCATTATACAGGCGGTTAAAACCGACTAAAACATTTACATGGACTAAGGAGGCTGCGGCGGCACTAGAAGACATCAAGGCCCTCCTCGCCACTAATCCTATCCTGGCAGCACCAGGTGTTTGCGAACCGATGATATTGTACATCTCGGCCACAAACCAGGTGGTTAGCGCAGTCCTCGTGGTCGAACGAGACATGGAAGGTCATAAGTTCCAGGTCCAGAAACCCGTATACTACGTGTCCGAGGTCTTAACCCCCTGCAAGACACGCTACCCTCTCTATCAAATGATAGCTTACGCAGTCTTCATGGCATCGCGCAAGCTTCGGCACTACTTTCAAGAGTGCGCGATGACGGTGGCATCCGACGTCCCGTTGAGCGACATAATCAACAATAGAGACGCAACGGGGCGCATCGCCAAATGGGCTATAGAGCTCCTACCCTTTGAAATCACCTACAAACCGCGCCGGGCCATTAAATCACAGGTGTTGGCGGACTTCGTCGCCGAATGGACCGAAGCCGAACTCCCCCGCGAATACAGTACCTACTCGCATTGGACGATGTGTTTCGACGGTTCCAAAATGCTTGCCGGCCTAGGGGCTGGCGTGGTGCTCACTTCCCCCACGGGAGATAACATTAAATATGTACTACAAATCATGTACACAGATTCCAACAACGCGGCTGAGTACGAAGCCCTCTTACACGGACTTCGGATAGCAGTCTCCATGGGTGTCAAATGACTCGAGGTCCGAGGTGACTCCAACCTCGCTATCTCGCAAATTAATGGCGAATTTGACGCCAAAGACCCAAAGATGACAGCTTACCGCAATGCCGTCATAAAGATCTCGGCCAGGTTCGAGGGGCTGGAATTCCACCATATACCCCGAGATAGTAACCAGGCCGCAGATGTACTCGCCCGTATGGGCGCAAAACGGGACAAGGTTCCCGAGAACACCTTCCTCGAGCGGCTTTTTAAGCCATCCGTAGTCTGGATAGACAGCAAAGGAACACCGGACTCAACCGATGTCAGGCAACATGCCCCGCCTGAAGAGGACGACGGTATCATAGGCGGATCAACGATCCGGAAGACCGATTCAGCGCATGAGGTCATGGCAGTCATCGCGCCATGGACCGAGCCATTCCTCGCATACCTACTCCGAAAAGAGCTCCCTGATAACCAAGCCGACTCCCGCCGGATTGTAAGACAGGCTAAAGCTTACAACGTTTATGAAGGGGAACTCTATAAAATGAGTACAACGGGCGTCCTCCAGAGATGCATATCCGAGGAAGAAGGAAAACTCATATTACGCGAGATACACTCCGGCATGAGCGGACATCATGCCGCTGCTCGGACCCTGGTCAGCAAGGCCTTTCGCGCCGGTTTCTACTGGCCAACGGCAAGTGCCGATGCCTCGGCATTAGTACAGCGTTGCCCAGGCTGCCAGGTATTCGCCAATCAGAGCCACATGCCCCCCGTGGCCCTGCGCACCATCCCCATTACGTGGCCCTTTGCGGTCTGGGGGATGGATATGGTCGGGCCACTCAAGGGAGGATCACATAAAAACAAATACCTACTCGTCATGGTAGACAAATTCACTAAGTGGATCGAAGCAAAACCAGTCACCTCGGCCGAGGCCGTCCAAGTCATCGGATTCATTTCGGGGGTAGTTCACCGTTACGGTGTCCCCCACAGTCTGATCACAGACAACGGAACCAACTTCACGGTGAAAGAGGTCAAGGCATGGTGTAAGAAAATGGGCATCAAGCTCGATTACGCGTCTGTCTACCACCCGCAGTCCGATGGCCAAGTGGCACGAGCCAATGGACTCATCCTTAGCGGAATTAAGCCACGGCTCGTCCGCTCCCTTAAAAAAGCCGACTGTAAATGGGTTGAGGAACTCGATTCTGTATTATGGGGCTTGCGTACCACACCGAACAGATCCACCGGGTATACCCCATTTTTTATGGTATATGGCGCCGAAGCAATCCTCTCCTCCGATATCATACACGACGCACCTCGGGTGCGCATGTACGAGGAGTTGGAGGCCGAACTCGATCGGCAAGACGCCTTAGACGCTCTCGAGGAAGAGCTCTATGTCGCACGGGCTCGTTCTGCTATTTATCAACAGCAGGCTCGACGCTACCACGGTAGAGAGGTCCGTGCTAAAGAATTTAACGTCGGGGATCTCATAATGAGATTGCACCCCGAAAAACAAAAACACAAGCTCTCCCCTAGATGGGACGGACCGTTCATCATTGACCAAGTGCTCATCGAAGGAGCTTATTGAATCCGAGATCTAGAGGATGGCCGATTAGAGCCCCACCCGTGGAACGCGGCGCTCCTCCGACGCTTCTATGCATAACTTCGAGTGTACGGTCTGTGTAAATAACTTGTGCATTTTCTTTCGATTTAACCTTTTTTCTTTCTTATCTTCTCACCTCGGAAACTTCTTTTGTGATCCCGAGGACAATCTAGCTGGTTCTTTTCAAAACAATAGCTATTCTGCCCCTTATGTACTATTGTCTTTCGAGCCACTATATGCATCGATTCGCTTTAAGATTTGTCCAAGCTGGGTTGCCCGGCTCCTGTGCTTGCCCCTTACATTCCCGATATTTCGGCTAGGGGGCAAAGGGAGCACCGCTGTGATTGTTACTCCCGGGTCAGCCGGTGTAGTACCTCAGACGTATAAAGCCGAAAGCTAGCGGTCTTATAATGCGAATTGGTCAGCTATGACATAGGACTAACGTGGCAAGGGTCTTTTCAAACCCCGACCAGGGGCTTTAACCCCGAGGTCATCCGTCTTCGGACGGGCGTGTTCGACACATTCCCCGCGGAAAGGAACTGTTGGAAGAACTATTTTCCTCGAAAGATGTTTCTTACGTTAAACAGTAATATAACATAACCTTCCGTTACCCTCTCGTCTTTCGAGCCGTATAGCCCGATTGCCTGGTCCCTTGACGTATCTGGTTCGATAACTTCGGCCAGTAGTATGGGACACTCCTCGGACTTTGTCCGAGGAGGCAGAAGCCGCCGGCTGGCTGACAGAGTTCGGTTACACGGGCGGAATTATTTAACATAGAATACCTCGGTACATAAAGTCATACAACACTTTTCAAGCACGGTCTAACCCGTCTATTAAGGTGTCTAGTGCGCAATCCTTTTGCGAGAATCGGGCGGCGGGCATTACACTATCGTATGCCTAGCTGGTCGGGATCTCTCCCCCATCCGGCCCCAGGGGTCCTACCTCTGCTAATTCTGTTGTCCTCAAACCGGTGTAATGGGTCTTCACCATGGCCCAGGCCTCTCTGGCACCCTCTCGGCAAGCTGATACTTTCCACGCTTGTATCCAACGCCGCGCTCTCTTAAGACGTTCGGCTAGCGCGGCCATGTCCTCGGGGACTGGCGTCACCTCGGGCCATAACGCCTGGTGCACATCCTTCATCGCTTTCCGAGCTCTTTCATGCACCTCGGACAGACGATTGCTCATGTCTTCAGACATTGGACCCCGCGACTCCGGAGGAAGGCCAGTCAAGCACCCTGTCAAACAACATCACATTTCGAATGATACATTTCCCTGGACAAATTGCATGACGACTGTCTTTCGTGCTTTCTAAACTTACCATGAATCATATCATCCGCTCGCCGATTCTTGGCCTCTGCAGCAGCCAGGCGAGTTTTTAAGCTCTCAATTTCCTGGGCCTGCCGAGCGTTTTCCGCCCTAAGCGCATTCACGTTGCCCACATGTTGACTTGCCTGGCGTTGCGCTTCCGCATATGCCAGATCTTCACGGGCCTGCTTCAGATCTCTTTCGAGATGGCCCAGGGCCTCTGCTGCTATAAGCAATGCTAGGCGTCAGCTCTACTTTTTTTTTAAAGTTACCCACTTCAAGGGGTAAGCACTTACCGTGCGCCTCTCTGGTGAATTTCTTCACCTGCTCAACCTCGGCCAATGCCGCGTCAAGTTGCACCTTTGTTTGGATTAACGATGAGGTCAATTGCTCGTTCTTCAAGCGAGCTTCCTGTTAAAACAGTGATTGTAGGTTACTATTCAAGTCTTGATCCGACCCCAGGGGCTCGTATCAAGCCTTAGGGGCTACTACTATACTTGGTAGTCATATTCGATTTTTTAAATCTTACCCGCAGCCCTCGCGCCAGCACATCCAGCGACTCGTCAAAAGCACCTCGGGTCGCCCCGAGGTATGCGTCCACTGCGCTAAGAGCCTTCTGCTCCCTGTCCGAAAAGGCGGGATTATTCAAGGAAGCCTTTCGCCGAAGATAATTCGTGGCGCATTGAATTTCGGACGGAGTGGCCGATGTTGCTGAGTCTTCGGGTTGGGCGGCTTCGGGGTCAATCCTTGCAGGATTTCAGACCTCTGCCTTCTTGAGCGGGGCCGCGCCTTCCTCGGCCTCCACATGTGCGGTGGAAAGTGGAGGCTGACTGCAAATATTCGGCAGTGTTAGAACCCGAAATGTCTTTTCTATGACATAAAGCTAAATGTTACCTAATGACGGATGGAACACTCTCGCTTGCCCTCGCCGAAGCTTCTTGACCTTCTGGCCGAGCCCTTGCCAGTGGAGCCGTTTCTCTGCGGAGGCGTTGGGAGCGCCGCCCCTTTGGAGGAGAAGTCAGAAGACTAGAGACTGGGGGACGAGGGGCTCTCTTTCGCTTAGAGGAAGGGAGAGTTACCGATGAGGCTAGTCTTGTCCCCGGCGTATCTAGGACGACCGCTACCTTTGAGCCGTCAAGGCTCTCCAGGAAAAAGCTCTTCCCTTCATAGATAAGCCCCAGGTCTTCGTCCTCGTGATAGAGAGGATCTTCTGCGCGACTGTGTGACTCCGGTTCTGGAGCTGGACTGCTCACCCCTTCGAGCCAACGCCTCCACCGATGATCAACCAATATATAAAGGATTAATGATAAGGATTCCGAAATAAAACAATAAAACCCGGAATAAAGACTTACAATGTCGGCTGGGTTGTAGTACGACAACCCGTCCTGGAACTGGCGTTTGGCAAACTCCTCGGCTGACCCTTGATACATACTGGCTAGTACAGCTCCGAGGGTCATTTGGTCCATAAAAGCCCCCTTGATGGATCGAGAGGCGTCCTCGGACCCGTTATACTCGCACAATAAATGCTGGCACTGCCGAAGAGGCTGGACTCTCCGGTCTAGAGCCACCGCCATCACATCGATGATGGTGAGACCTGCGCTTGACAGGAGCTTTACCTTGGCCGCTAGCCTAGTCACGGCTTCGTCTTCCTCTTGAGCCGAACTCAGTGGCCTCCAGCTGTAATGCTTCCTCGGCGGATCTAAGGAAAAGGGTGGAAGGCCTGGCCAGACTGGCTCGTACAATAGGACGTCGGTGATCTAGAACCACTCGGAAGTCCAGTAGTCGGCCTCCTCCCGAGGTGTCCCCGCTGGGTAGCCGGTCTTGTCGATTCGGCAGACTTCGGCTCCTCTGACCTCGAATAACTTGTCGGTCGAAGAGCGGGGCACGATGCAGAAGAACTTCCGCCATAATCCGAAGTGTGCCTGACAGCCGAGGTGTAGCTCGCAGAGCGTGACAAACCCCTCAATATGTAGCACCGAATTCGGAGAAAGATGATGTAGCTGTAACCCGTAGAACTCCAGCAAGCCGCGGAGGAATGGGTGGATTGGAAACCCTAAGCCGCGGAGGAGGAAAGGTACGAAGCATACGCGCTCATACCCTTGTGGCGAGAGGTAGTTTTCGTCGTGGGCTTGACCCTCGATGGATGTTAGTCCGGGGCGGGTAGCGGCTAGATCCACATCCGGCAGGTATCCCTGTGTCGCCAAATGCTCCAGTTGAAGGTGCGCGATGGAGCAGCTCCCCCAGTCCCCCCCTATCCAGGCTGTGAGGACGCCTTGAGATCCCTCGCGACTCGCCATTTTTTGGGCTCCTAAGCTGGGGCAGGAGGGAGGGGGAATTTCTCGCTGCTGTTGCAAGGGCGCACAACCACAAGCAAGGGTCGAGCGTCTATTAAGTAAGGGTAGAAAGGGCTGACGCTTTGACGTTTTTCCCATAAAGGGGCCCAATTCCCTAAGTGGCATGAGTTTCAACATCTGATATTGAGCTCTCGGCGAATTCTAAAGGTCGGCCGAGGTCTTTAACTTCGTTCGGAAAATGAAAGCACGGGAACTTGTCTGTCGAGCCAAGACTCCGGAATGTGAAGGGCGACGACTTCGGCATCGAAGACCAGTTCAGGGGCTAGTGACGGTGTCCTGGAATAGGGGGTGCTAACCGGGCCGACTTATCTTCTCACTTGGGCCGATATACCCCCGCATATAACCAAGATGGACTCCGGAGGCTGTACGTGGGAGGCATGATCAAGGCTGTTTCTACCGAAGACTTGACGTATACTCCAAGATCTCTCCTGCCGCCTCTCTCCTAGCATACCGACTTTGTAACCCTAGATACCCTCCCTGGCATGTATATAAGCCATAGGGTTTAGCCCGTAATGGGGACATCGACGCAACATTACTTACCTAGCCTTAGAAGTTAGACACATATTACGATCTCGAGGTAGATCTACTCTGTATTCGATACATCTCCAATAATATAAACAAGAGCAGGACGTCGGGTTTTACCTCCATCAAGAGGGCCCGAACCTGGGTAAAACATCGTCTCCTTTCTCTCTGTTACCATCGATCCGAGATCCGCAGCTCGGGACCCTACCCCGAGGTCTGCCAATTTTTACACCGGCAGTTATGCTAAGTCACCTTGAATTACAATGCTTGATCATATTGGATTAATATCTCATTTCAAATTCCACCACTAGATTCAATTCAAATCATAAGTGAAATTTGAAGTTGCACAAAAGTTGCTGGAAAATAGTTCATCATTTAGCAAATATTCCAAAACAAATAATTGTTCAGGAAAACAACATCACCTATTTGCTAAAATGGGCTATAGCAATTAAAACAGTGCTATTTCAGCATATTTAAATGCTATTCCATTTATGAAAAATTCAAATGGATTCAAATGCCTTCCAAACTTTTTGTGGCAATACAGTATATTGCATTGTATTTATGTGGCTAATTCCCACATTTTACAAAAGTGAATTGGCAGCTCAAACTTTTGCAAAACAATTCTGTAAAAAGAAAAAAGGAAGAGAAAAGGGAAAAAGAAGAAAAGCTCCTATGGACTGGGCCTAAGTCCACAGTGCGGCCCAGCCCACCTCTCACCGTCTCCCTCCTCTCTCTCTCCTGTGTGTGTCGCTGGCTCACCGCGCCACAGGCCGCGCGCGCGCGCTCCGGCAACTGGCCCACACGATGATGCTACAGCGCCGCCGAGTGGATAAGAGGGAGCCCGTCGGCCTCCCCGTCGTCCTCATCCACTTCCTCCTCCTACATCGCCTCTCTCTCTCTCTCAATCCCACCCGCACCCGAGCGCATCCGTCACCGCTCGCCGTCGTTCTCGTGGCCACCGTCCATCTCATGCCTCGCCGCCATGTCATAGAGGTTCACCGTTGTCCGCTACGTCGACTACACCGACGAACGCAAGCTGGGAGCCGCCGCAGCCTCGCCCACGCCGTCTTCTTCCTCCTCAGATCGCCGGCGTTCGTCGTCGATTCCGGCGAGCCTACTGCTCCTAAGCTGTCACCGGGCCCCCTTGCGCCTCCCCGGTGAGCTCCTCTTCCCCTCCCCTCACTCCCCGCTCCTATCCGCGCCCGTAGCCGCCGTAACCGCCATGGCCGTACCCATCGCCGCAGTCGAGCTCGTCGCCATGGCCACACTCGCCGTCGAGCTCAACCGAGCACGGCTTCATGCTCAGCGCCTCCCCAGCAGCCCAACGCGCTAGCTCACGCGTTTTGACGTGCCCCACATCGCCGAAACCGAACTCGCCCGAACGCGCCGCCTGCCGTCGCCGCTCCGGCCAACTCCGTCCACCCCAGCCCGCGCCACCGCCGCAGATCAATGCGGCGTCAAGTGCCCGTTCGAACGCGCCTAACCGCGCGCGAAACGGTGCCCCGTAGCGCGTTTCCGGCGAGGTCCAGTGGCCTCCGCCGTGTTTAGACGTCGCCGGTGACGAGTCGCCAGCCACTGCCGATGTGGCATGCCTGGGGCCACCCCTGGGTCACTGACCAGTGGGCCCAGGGGCCCAGTTGACTGGGTTGACCAGGCAACCGTGCTGACTGGGCAACCCCAGTCGCTGACATGCGGGCCCCACTCACCTAATTACTGTTTTTAGTTAATTAAATTAATCGGTTAATTAATCTGACACTGACAGTAGGACCCACTAGTTAATTAACTATATTAGTTAAATTAGACCTATGTTAGTTAAATCAGTCCTCCATGTAGCTGTCACATGCCCACAACACTGCAAACATGGAACCTTCCCCTTCTGTTCATCTGTCTGACAGATGCCTGTAGCCGGGAAAATATCCCCAGATATTTTCCCGCACCGTCTCTTACTTGTAGTACTGCGATATGTCACCACCAGCACAGCATATTGCCATGCCATCCATCTATGTTGCTTTGTTTGCTTTTATTTATTGTTTCTTCCCCCTCTTCTTCTTCGGTAGACTCCGAGACCGACGCTGCTGCCGAGTACGACTACACCCCTGATGACCAGACCTTGTCATCAGAGCTTTCAGGCAAGCAAGCCCCCTTGAACATGCCTATATCACCCATTCCTTCTCCCTCATGCTTGCATTAGAATTTGCTACTGTTTTGATTGCTCCAATTCTGATGCATAGCCTATTTTTGTAACTGTTGTTGATACCATTCCTGCTATCCTAAATGCTGAGTATAGTGTGGTTAGTGATCCATCTATGGCCCCTCACCTTGTCCTTGTTGCCCCGCTTTATTACCGGTGCCTCGATCAAGGTGATCGATGGGCTAAGACCAACACATCACCGCACACCCCCTAAGTTGAACGACTCTGCAGAGCTACTATCGAGTGTCGAGGGTGATACCTCCTACTCACTCCTGATGATATCTCTGTAGCATAGCTAATCGGTTGTGGGTTACCGAGGGTGATTCCTCTTTCACCACCTACGATGAAGCCTCTGTCGTGCAACCCCTCAAGTGTGAACCCATCGAGGGTGATTCCTCCGAGTTCACCATGATGTATAGATCGAGTGGGAATCCAACGAGGGTGATTCCTCGGATCCCTCCTTGATGTTATGGACACACGGATACCATGCATTCATTTCAGTCACTGATTAAAGTAGGGTCGGCCCTGAGGGGTACCCGCGAGAAATGTGATGTCGGGTTGACCTTGAGGGTACCCGCGGAATAATTATGAGGCGCGGCTGGGCAGGCAGATTGCCTCAGGAGAGGGAGGAGAGGAATTGGGCTTGGCCCTTCCCGCAAGTCCTCGAGACGGGGCGATGGGACCACAGATCGTGGAGCACTGATCGTCACCGCGAGCTCCCAACACACTAATGGGTTAGTATATGTGATCTAAGTAGGCCTCTGGCCTTATCGCACTAACCACCATGCGGGAATAGTATGGGCACTCAGCGTCGTATGTATTAGCCGAAGTTCTTCAGACGTCAGCGTTTGAGCGGCGCGCGCCCGGGTGGACCACAAAAGCCTGCGTGTGAATACAGGGGCTAGGTCTGGTCCCGGCCGCCCACGCAACGCATAGGAGTGCAAAGGGCGATGGGCCCAAGACCCCTAAGCGCTTAGGGTGTAGACCGGCGTCCTGGCCTTTCTGTTGAACCTAGGTGGGGCTACGACGTGTCGATCAGCCGAGGCCGGGCATGGACCGAGTAAGTGTGTCCGGCCAGTGTTAAACGAGCGTGTTGGGTAAGTTGGTGCACCCCTGCAGGGAAGTATATCTATTCGAATAGCCGTGTCCACGGTAATAGGACGCTTGGAAAGTATCCCGATCTACTACAACTAGAACTGGATACTTGTGAAGTTAATTAAATATGTTAGCGCCGGGATTGCTTTCTCGCAGGGAGTCGAGGAAGGATCTCTGGGCATAGCTACTATTATACTTGTTGCTACTGTTATAGTTATGTACTAATCTACACTCTTCTAATGCTGCAAGATGCTGCAAGTTGCTAGTCTTCGATAGGCTAGGCCTTCCCTTCTATTCTGGCAATTCTGCAGTCTAGTCTACAGATACAGCCTTCCCATTGATACCGATGCATAAATAGAATAGATCTGATGTAAGTCTTGCGAGTACTTTGGATGAGTACTCACGGTTGCTTTGCTTCCCTTTTTCCCCATACCCGATTGATGCGACCAAATGGCGGAGCCCCGGAGCCTGCTGCCCCCGCCGACGACTACTACTACCCCTCTGGTGGAGCCTACTACTACGTGGAGACTGATGACCAGGAGTAGATAGGAGGCTCCCAGGCAGGCGGCATGCGCCTTTTCGATCAGATGTCGTTGTTTTGCTCAGCCTTCTTAAGGCAGACTTGTTTAACTTTATGTCTGTACTCAGACGCTAATGCTTCCGCTGATGCTTGTATGACTCGAGCCTATGTATTCGAGCCCTCGAGGCTCCTGGCTTGTAATATAAAGCTTGTATGACTTTTATTTGTGTTTAGAGTTGTGTTGTGATATCTTCCCGTGAGTCCTTAGGCTTGATCGTGTGCATTTGCGTGTATGATTAGTGCACGATTAAGTCGGGGGCGTCACATCCGCCGCAAACGATCGCCGCAAACGTCGCCTTCGTCCACGCCCGAGCCGCACTTGCCGTCATCTTCATCCCCGCTGCCGCGGTATGACCCCCACCGTCCGATATTCTATCTACGGCGCGGATTAGATCTAGATAGATTGGTTAGTTTTTTTTTCAGTAGATCGGTTTTTCTTTGGTTTCTGTCCGGTTTATTTAAACCGAGCCACCTCGGTTTTCTTTTTTAGCCATAGCCGCCGATTTCTTTAAGTTGAGCCATCCACTCACAATGAATGCCCATATCCAATCACAGTGCGCCATGTGGCACTTCTGCCACGATCGGCCAAAACTTAACTGTTTCAAATTCAGAATTCTTTCTGATTTTTCCTTTTATCATATCTTTAGATCTACAACTCCAATTTAGGTGATTCTTTTTCCTACTGTTTTGTATTGATCCCCTCTATCTGGTGAACCCATCTTTGCAAACTTTTGCTAATTTCAGATTTGAATTTATTCAGATTCAAACTCAAGCTCTATTTGGCCATATCCCCTAAACCATAGCTCCGTTTGAATTGATTCTTTTTGCACTTTGTCACCCTAGCCAAATCCTATTATTTTAAGCAAAATCATGGTATTTTTCCACACAATTAGGATCTGTCCATGATATTTTACTCCTATGCCATGTATACATTTTAATTCACATCACAATTCCTTAACCCTATTTCACACGTTGTTTTTACACTTAGAAATTTTGTGAAAGTTAAGTGTGTTGGATTTTTATTTGGGTTTTCTGAGTCTTTTGTTATGCATGTTATTTTGGTTCTCTGAAATGATTGCTTATGTGCATTTATTTACTTTGGCGATAGATTGTCCCGAGCGCGAAGCCGAATACTATCATTCTCTAGAGTTGAACCGCGAGTACGAAGGCAAGTTCACATTTGACCATACTTTCATTACCTATGTTTTTTTATGCACTTATTTCTTTGTGGTAGGATTGCATGGTAGGAATTTATGCCGGATGGTATGCTTAAACCTAGTAGTTCATTTGAGGTAGGTCTGAACTATACAACCTTTGTCGCCACCGTGTAACATTATATTGCCTCGCTAAAGTAGACGTGGTTTGGGAATGTTCATGGTGAGACATGAGTAACAAAGTAATAATCAGGACCAAGACTTTTAAATGAACTACCTGGGCGGAATTGGTTTGAATGGTGGCGAAGTACAGTGGGCGCATGCATGGGGAATCCATGGTGGTGCACCACTAGTGGTCCGTCCGCTCAGGATCAAAGGGATCAAATGTGTTTTCATGTCTATAAGCTTACGTGTGCAGCCCCAAGCCATTATGGGCTCTGGCTTAGTTGAGTAGTTAGTGTGACCCCTTTCGGGATAGGCTAGCAGATGTAGAATGTGTAGGTGTACCGGCCTATCCATGGGTTAAGGGGGAATACTTTCGAAAGACTATGTCTCGATCTTCCGATCAAGGAGGTGGCCGAGTCTTATGGGGAAAAGTGTGCAAACCTCTGCAGAGTGTCAACCTAATCGATTAGCCATCTCCCCGGTTACGGACAACTTGAGCTTTTAGTAGTGGAAATGCCAAGAGATCTCATCACCCTTAATTTAATCAAGTGGGTTTAAATAAACTTTGGGAATAGATTGAGTTGGGGGCACCAGCTCAATCATGTGCTATTTGTAGTAGTAGAATAATTTATTTTACAATAGGGAAAAATCAGCTTTATGCAAAGTTAAACTTAGAGCTTTCCACCAGCCAAATTGCATGTACAAATAGGTGCATTATACTCTTATGATGTGACTTGCCAGTACATTCCATGTACTGACCTACACGGCTGCAACTTATCATGTTGCAGGAATTTCTACCACGAGTAAGAGTTACGTTGTAGGGTTACGGTCTACACTCAACTTGCCATTGGCATTGATGGAACTGCACACCCTTATGATTGTTTCCCGCTATGTTATATGAGGTATAATCTGGATCCACGTTATCTTTTTAACATCTGATGTTATGGTATTTCATCGATGTACTGTGTGTGCTAGCATACTGATCCAGGGATAGCACAAAAAGCACAGAGGCTCCGATCCTTTTGGGTCGGGTCGCTACAAAATTAAAGTGTTCTTGCTTAATGATGTAATTATCAAACTCATAAAGACATTGAGTAGCAGATTTATTATACGGAATATCACCTTCATCGAATCTAACAAGATAATTTACCTCTACTACCCGTGTCGGGATGTCGAGCCCATGTATTTCTTCAATAGGTGGTAAATTCTTAACATCTTCAAACTTAATACCTTTTTCTTTCATAGATTTCTTTGCCTCTTGCATATCCTCGGGACTGAGGAATAGAATACCTCTCTTCTTTGGAGTTGGTTTCACCGGTGGTTCAGGAAGTGTCCAATCATTAGCATTCATTAATATATTATTAAATAGTTCTTCAGCCTGTTCAATAGTTTGTTCCCTGAAAACACAATCAGCACAACTATCTAGGTAGTCCCTAGAAGCACCAGTTAGTCCATTATAAAAGTTATCAAGTATTTTATTTTTCTTAAGAGGATGATCAGGCGAAGCATTTAGTAATTGGAGGAGCCTCCCCCAAGCTTGAGGGAGATTCTCTTCTTCAATTTGCACAAAGTTAAATATTTCCTGTAAGGCAGCTTGTTTCTTACGAGCAGGAAAATATTTTTTAGAGAAGTAATATATCATATCCTAGGGACTATGATAACCCACAAGTATAGGGGATCGCAACAGTTTTCAAGGGTGAAGTATTCAACCCAAATTTATTGATTCGACACAAGGGGGGCCAAAGAATATTTGCAAGTATTAGCAGTTGAGTTGTCAATTCAACCACACCTGGAGACTAAATATCTGCAGCAGAGTGATCAGAAGCATAGTAGTATGATAGTTTGATAGCAGTAGCAATAATAGTAACAGTAGTAGTAACGGTAGTAGCAATAGTAGTAGCAATTGTGACAACAGTAGTAACTTAGCAAAGAACAATATGTGAAAAGCTCGTAGGCATTGGATCAGTGATTATGTTGGATAACATTCATCATGTAACAGTCATAACCTAGGGCGACACAGAACTTGCTCCAATTCATCAATATAATATAGGCATGTATTCCGTATATAGTCATACGTGCTTGCGATAAGAACTTGCATGATATCTTTTGTCGTACCCTCCCGTGGCAGCGGGGTCCATAAGGAAACTAAGGGATGTTAAGGCATCCTTTTAATAGAGAACTGGAACAAAGCATTAAGACATAGTGAATACATGAACTCCTCAAACTACGGCAATCACCGGAAAGAATCCCAATTATTGTCACCTTGGGGTATGCGGATCATAACACGTAGTAGGTGCATATAACTTGCAAGATCGGATCAAGAACACAAATATATTCATGAAAACATAAAGGGTTTAGATCTGAAATCATGGCACTCGGGCCATAGTGACAAGCATTAAGCATAGCAAAGTCATAGCAACATCAATCTCAGAACATAGTGGATACTAGGGATCAAGCCCTAACAAAACTAACTCGATTACATGATAAATCTCATCCAACTCATCACCGTCCAGCAAGCCTACGAAGGAATTACTCACTCCCGACGGTAAGCATCATGAAATTGGTGATGAAGGATAGTTGATGATGACGATGCCGGAAGATCCCCCTCTCCGGAGCCCCGAACGGACACCAGATCTAGCCTCCCGATGAAGAACAGGAGGTGGCAGCGGCTCCGCATCGTGAAACGCAATAAAACTTCCTCTTCTATTTTTTCTCTAGAATTGTGAATTTATAGGCCTGAGATTAGGGTCAGTGGAGCCACGTGGTCCCCACAAGCCACCAGGGCGCGCCTTGGGGGGTGGCGCGCCCTGGTGCCTCGTGGGCAGCAGGTGGCCCCCTCGAGTGGGTCTTGGCTCCAGTATTTTTTATTTAATCCATAAAAAATCTCCAAAAATTTTCGTCCAATTCCAAGAACTTTTATTTCTGCACAAAAACAACACCATGGTAGTTCAGCTGAAAACAGCGTCAGTCCGGGTTAGTTTCATTCAAATCATGCAAATTAGAGTCCAAAACAAGAGCAAAAGTGTTTGGAAAAGTAGATATGACGGAGACGTATCAACTCCCCCAAGCTTAACTGATTGCTTGTCCTCAAGCAATTTAGTTGACAAACTGAAAGTGATAAAGAAAACTTTTACGAACTCTTTTGTTCTTGTATCTATATATATGCTTAAATAGTACCCAAGTTTTCAGTAAAGATCATGAACTAAGCATGCAAATGATAACTCTTAGTAATTATATTCACTCATATCAATGGCATAATCAAGTAGCGAGCAATAATAAAATATCTCAAATTCCAACACTTTGTCAAAACAATCATGATATAATATGACAACATGGTATCTCGCTAGCCCTTTCTGAGACCGCAAAACATAAATGCAGAGCACCTCCAAAGTTCAAGCAGCGACTAAACATTGTAATTCATGGTAGAAGAGATCCAGTCATGATGCACACAACATTAACTATACACAATGCATGAGAATGACAATAGTGCTCTCAAACTCAATAGTAAAAGTAAAATAACATAAAAGTAAATAGATAGGCCCTTCGCAGAGGGAAGCATGGATTTGCAGAGGTGCCAGAGCTAAAAGCATAAATCAGAGATAAATAAAATTTTGGGAGGTATGCCTTTCCTGTCAACGTCACGACCGAGAGTTTTCAATATCTTCCATGCTAAGCATATTAGCGGCGGTTCCCAAGCGGTAAAGTAAAGTTTACTCCCCCTCCACCAACAAACACAAGCCATGGCTAGCCGAATCCTCGGGTGCCCTCCATACCAACAACTTTCCGGGGGAGTTCGTTATATTATTTTACAATTTTAATTATGGGACTGGGCATCCCGATTACCAGCCCCTCTCGTGCAAGGACAAGTGAAAAAACACTCATCATGAGAATAACCCGCTTAGCATGGAAGATACTGACTGCCCCCTGTCGCTCCATGAGCGGTACGGGCACACAAAACAGATGTTCATTGAATATTTAGAGGTGGCACATGCAAATTTACTTAGAACGGCAGGGTAATACCGCATATAGGTAGATATAATGGACTCATCTGGAATAACTTTGGTTTAAGGGTTTTGATGAACAAGCAGTATTCCCGCTTAGTACAAGCGAAGGCTAGCAAATAGGTTGAGAAGCGACCAACTAGAGAGCGAAAACGGTCATAATCATGCATTATGAATAATCAACATTGAATACTAGCATGAGTAGGATATAAGCACCATGAACATAAATATCGTGGAGGCTAGGTTGGTTTTGAATCAACTACATGCGTGAACATGTGCCAAGTCAAGCCACTCGAAACATTCATAGGAGGATACCATATCATCATACTAGATCATGAACATTTTAATGCATGTTGACACCCAAGATAAATCATTATCCACTCCTAGCTACTTAAGCATGGCATGAGCAACTATAATCTCTAATTGTCATCATAAACATGTTTAATCATAATATGCTGAATCATGGATACTGAGTTAAACATATTTACAAAAAAAAAAATAAGTTGAGTTCATACCCGCTTTTCCTTGCCACATTCACTTCATCAAATCATCGTCATTATTGCCTTTCACTTGCACGACCGAATGATATGAAAATAAAAATAGTGCAAGTGTGCCGTGGACTAAGCTGGAATCTGCAAGCATTTTATTCAAAGGAGAAGACAAGGTAATATGGGCTCTTTGTTAGATCAACAATAATGCATATGAGAGCCACTCAACAAACGAAAAGAATTTCAGAGAAACACACTGAAATATTTTTGGAGTTTTTAGTTTTTCTGAAGAAAACAAATAAACAAGAAAAACGAAAAACGAGAAAAACTATTTACATGGGAGAACTCCCAACAAGCAAAAGAAGAAACGGGAAATCTTTTTGGGTTTTCTTTTAATACTACTACTAATTAAGCAAGAAAGAAAAACAGAAAAGAAACAAGAAATGTTTTTGGATTTTCTCAAAGTTTTTCAAACGCACAAGAAGAAAGCAAGAAAATAAAACTAACATTATTTATACAATGAAAAAGTATGAACACCGACAACTGAAATGAATATGTGGACATGAATGTAATGTCGGTGAGAAATACATACTCCCCCAAGCTTAGGCTTTTGCCTAGCTTGGTCTACGGCCATCCGTAGTAGCCGTCCAGTCCCATATGAAAGTACTGAGGCGGCAGCACCCGATGAAGCACATTTGCTCCCTTGGTGGTTTTCGTAGTTCATAACAACATATATCTCATTGAACTAATGTCCATTCAAGTTAAAGATTTCAGGATGTTCAATGATTGGCATGGCATGGACTAGAGACGTGGACCCCTCAAAATGCTAAGGACAAGGATTGGCACAAGATCAAGACTCTACATTTTTGGTTTAGTGATCCAAGATCACATTAAGTCCATAGGAAAGCCAATACTATTAAAAGGGGATGAGGTGTTGCTTACTGATCTTTTTGCTCAAGTGCTTAGTGACAGTACTCCTAAACCCTCAACCACTCTCTCTATCCAAAAGATGTCCAAAACCCACATTCCAACTCGGCCCCACCGATATTTCCTATCCGGACCCACCGAGTTCACCTAGACTTAGCCACTGCCAAAACCCTAACAAATCGGATCCACCGAAACGGATCTCGGTCCCACCGAGATGGCCTTGCCAACTCTCTGTAATCATTTGCACTCACTTTGGTCTCACCGAGTTTTGCAAATCGGTCTCACCGAGATAGCTTGCCAACTCTCTGTTGCCTTATTGCTTCACTTCGGTTCTATCGAGTTGATGCAATCGGTGCCACCGAGATGAGGTTTGCCCTAGCCATTGCACTTCGGTCCATCCGAGTTGTCGGTATCGGTCCCACCGAGATTCCTAACGTTCATATCTTTTACATAGTTCGGTGCTACCAAGATTATGGTTTCGGTGCCACCGAGTTGGGTCAAAAGTGTGTAATGGTTGGATTTTGTGTGGAGGCTATATATACCCCTCCACCACCTCCTTCTCAGTAAGGAGAGCCATCAGAACATGCCTACACTTCCACCATACATTTTCTGAGAGAGAACCACCTACTCATGTGTTGAGATCAAGCTATTCCATTCCTACCATTTGAATCTTGATTTCTAGCCTATCCCAAGTTGCTTTCCAGTCAAATTGCTCTTCCACCATAGCCAAATCTGTGAGGAGTTGTTTGAGTGTTGGGAAGACTATCATTTGAAGCACAAGAGCAAGGAGTTCATCAACAACACACCGTCTATTACCTTTTGGAGAGTGGTGTCTCCTAGATTGGTTAGGTGTCACTTGGGAGCCTCCTACGTGATGTGGAGTTGAACCAAGGAGTTTGTAAGGGCAAGGAGATCGCCTACTTCATGAAGATCTACCCCGAGTGAGGCTAGTCCTTCGTGGACGTAAGCCATGATGGAATAGACAAGGTTGCTTCTTCGTGGACCCTTCGTGGGTGGAGCCCTCCGTGGACTCGCGCAGCCGTTACCCTTCGTGGGTTGAAGTCTCCATCAACGTGGACGTACGATAGCACCACCTATCGGAACCACGCCAAAAACCACCGTGTGTTCATTGCATTCGAAATCTCCAATCCCCTCCTTTACTTACATATGCAATTGTTTACTTTCCGCTGCTATACTCTTAGAATTGCATGTGTAGGGTGATGCTTGACATGTATTATTGCTAAAATCTGCCTACAATTAAAATTGGGAAAAGGTTAGGTTTTATTTGGTCAAGTAGTCTAATCACCCCCCATGTAGACATACTTTCGATCCTACAAGTGGTATCAGAGCTTTGGTCTCCGTAAGCCTTGATTTCCATTGCTTTGGTGATCATAGCCTTGGTTTCACAACCTAGGAGAGTATGGCGTCTAGTGAGGGTAACTATCACCATAGAGGTCCATATTTTGATGGTACAAACTTTGCTAGTTGGAAACATAAGATGAAAATGCATATTCTTGGTCATAACCCTGCCGTTTGGGTTGTTGTTCGTGTTGGCTTGCAAGGTGAATTTTTTGAGGATGGCAAGGAACCGGATCGTGAAGCAACCCCGGAAGAATTGAAGATGTTGCAATACAATGCTCAAGCTTGTGACATTCTATTCAACGGTTTATGTTCCGAAGAATACAACAAAATCAGTCGCCTCGAGAATGCAAAGGAAATTTGGGATACTTTGGTTGATATACATGAGGGTACCGAGTCCGTCAAGGAATCTAAGTTGGATGTGCTTCAAAGTCAACTTGACAAGTTCAAGATGAAGGATGGTGAAGGAATCGCTGGGATGTACTCTAGGCTTGCTCTCATCACAAATGAGATTGCCGGCTTAGGAAGTGTAGAGATGACCGACAAATTCATCATCAAGAAGATACTTAGAGCTTTGGATGGAAAATATGATACCGTTTGCACATTGATTCAAATGATGCCAAATTACAAAGATCTCAAGCCCACGGAAGTCATTGGAAGGATTGTTGCTCATGAAATGTCACTCAAGGACAAAGAGGAGCTGCACAACAAATCAAGCGGTGCTTACAAAGCCTCAACCGATGCTCCAACAACTCCAAGTGACAAGCTAGTATCCAATGAAGAGATTAGCCTAATGGTGAAAAGGTTCAACAAGTTCTACAAGAACAAAGGGAAAGAAAGAAGTTCTAGGTCAAGACACTATGAGAGAAGATCATCAAGTCATGATCGTAATTGCTACAATTGTGGGAAGCCCGGACACTAATCCAATGAGTGTACGGCTCCCTACAAGAAAAGAGACGAATCACCAAGAGGAAGACATAGAAGAGATGAATCACCTCATAAGGAGAGAAGAAGTAGAGATGATCGTTATGAACGAAGACACTCTCGCAGAAGCAAGGATTCGGAGAGGAAGGACAAGTCATCCAAGAGCTACACAAGGAGAAGACATCATGCTCATGTTGGTGAATGGGTTTCCGGCTCCGACTCCGACAACCACTTCGAGAGAAGCTATCACTCCAACTCCGACTATAGTCAAGATGAAGGTGTTGCCGGACTTGCACTTGTGTCATCCAACTCCTATGATTTATTTGACTCACCAAATGAAGGAATTGGAAGATGCTTCATGGCAAAAGGCCCCAAGGTATCACACCCCGAGTATCTTGATTTCAATAGTGATGAAGATGATTTGCTTGGTGATGATGATTTACTTGTTGATAAAGATAGTGATGTGAGCTATAATGAAAATGCTAGTAATCATGATAGTCAAGAGGAAACAAGTGACAATGCTATGAAGGAGATTGAGTGTCTAACTAAAGAACTAAATGCTCTTAAGTTAGCTCATGAAACAACTCAAGAGGATCATAGAGAACTTCTAAGAACTCATGAGAAGCTACACTTCCAGAAGCTAAATTTAGATCAAGATCATGAGTTTCTTAAAGCTATCAATGACGATCTTTGAAAGAAGAGTTCTTCATATCTTGCCAAACGTGTACTCTTGTCTACCTTTATGCCACAAGTTAAACCTAAGCAAACTAGCAACAAGGGTAAAAAGGGTTCTACCTCTAGTAGTAACAATAACAATGCTAAATCCAATGTTGTTGCTTCTAGTAGTTCTATTGATTCCACTAATGATTCTCTTAGCCAAGTTACACTTGAGCAAGAAAATATGCTATTGAAAGGAATTATAGAAAAGGGTGTCTACAAGAGTCTTGCCGGAGTAAGCAATTTGAGGAAATTGTACGCAAGCAAGGAAGGCACCGGAAGAACCAAGTGAAAGCACACTTGCTCCCTTGGTGGTTTTGGTGATTTATGCCAACATACATGTTGTTCGACTAATGCTTTTATCTAGTGAATTTCAGACAAGTTCAACAATGGCGTGGCAAGGACAAGAGGATGTGGAATCCCTTCAAAATGCTAAGGACAAGGATTGGCAAAAGATCAAGACTCTACATTTTTGGTTTAGTGATCCAAGATCACATTGAGTCCATAGGAAAGCCAATACTATTAAAAGGGGATAAGGTGTTGCTTAATGGTCTCTTTGCTCAAGTGCTTAGTGAAAGTACTCCTAAACCCTGAACCACTCTCTCAATCCCAAATATGTCCAAAACTCATATTCCAACTCGACCCCACCGAAATTCTCTATCCGGTCTCACCGAGTTCACCAAGACTTAGCCACTTCCAAAACCCTAACAAATCGGATCCACGGAAATGGATCTCGGTCCCACCGAGATGGCCTTGCCAACTCTCTGTAATCGTTTGCACTCACTTCGGTCTCACCGAGTTTTGCAAATCGGTCTCACCGAGATGGCTTGCCAACTCTCTGTTGCCTTATTGCTTCACTTCGGTCTTACCGAGTTGATGCAATCGGTGCCACCGAGATGAGGATTGCCCTAGCCATTGCACTTCGGCCCATCTGAGTTGTTCGTGTCGGTCCCACCGAGATTCCTAACGTTCATATCTTTTACACAGTTCGGTGCTACCGAGATTATTGTTTCGGTGCCATCGAGTTGGGTCAAAAGTGTATAACGGTTGGATTTTGTGTGGAGGCTATATATACCCCTCCACCACATCCTTCTTAGTAAGGAGAGCCATCAAAACGTGCCTACACTTCCACCATACATTTTCTGACAGAGAACCACCTACTCATGTGTTGAGATCAAGATATTCCATTCCTACCATTTGAACCCTGATCTCTAGCCTTTCCAAAGTTGCTTTCCACTCAAATCCTTCTTCCACCATAGCCAAATCTATGAGGAGTCGTTTGAGTGCTGGGAAGACTATCATTTGAAGCACAAGAGCAAGGAGTTCATCAACAACACACCGTCTATTAACTTTTGGAGAGTGGTGTCTCCTAGATTGGTTAGGTGTCACTTGGGAGCCTCCGACATGATGTGGAGTTGAACCAAGAGTTTGTAAGGGCAAGGAGATCGCCTACTTCGTGAAGATCTACCCCGAGTGAGGCTAGTCCTTCGTGGACGTAAGCTATGGTGGAATAGACAAGGTTGCTTCTTCGTGGACCCTTCGTGGGTGGAGCCCTTCGTGGACTCGCGCAGTCGTTACCCTTCGTGGGTTGAAGTCTCCATCAACGTGGACGTACGATAGCACCACCTATCGGAACCATGCCAAAAACCACCATGTCTTCATTGCGTTTGATCTTCCATACTCTACCCCTTTACTTTTCATACTCTTGCATGCTTTACTATTTCCGGTGCTTTACCTCTAGATATGCATGTGTAGAAAGTATTGGAGTGATCTTAACTTGTGCCAAAATCTGCCTAAATTCCAAGAGAAATTAAAAACTGCACCTTTGGCTGGTTAAGAGTCTATTCACCCCCCCCCCTCTAGACCTATCTCCTCGATCCCGCAATTGGTATCAGAGCTTTGGTCTCCATTGCTTTGGTTTCATCACCATTGGAGGGAGATGGATGTGTCTACGTTGGGGAGTCTTAGACGTAGAGTGCCTATTCTCAATGGGGTGTATTACAACTTTTGGAAGGATGAAATGCTTGATATCTTTGATGAATTTAGCTTGAGCAAGTATATTCATAATCCTTATGTGCCCCCCATTGATCCCTTGCATCCTACTCATGAAGAGGAAATTGACATGCTTCGTAATCTTAGAACCATCAATCTCATCATTAGAGGATTACCTAAAATTGTGCTTGGTTGTATGCAAAATTTTGAATGTGCTTATACTCTATGGCATGACGTAGAAAAGCATTATCCCGATTACTCCTTAAAAAGTCTCGATAAGATTCTTCATAAGGCTGTTGCTTTTCACAAGATGAGTCCTAGTGATCCTAAGTTTGATGATTGCTTGTTTGAGCTTCGTGATCTTATGCGTGCCAAAGGAGATGTTAGAACTATTAGTAACATTATCATGGAAGCCATTAGAATTCATAAACTTGAACATTGTCACGATCATGAAACTAATGAATCTATTGCCCTAGGTAATGATCACATGCATGATGACGATGATGTTGAGCATGGCCACTATGATGAGGCCGAAGAATTTGACATTGAATTTGAGAAGACCATCAGGAATCTCAGTCTTATGGAAAATCTTCGAGATTACATGGCTGGAGGAAAAGAGTGGATTATTGATAGTGGATGTACTGATCACATGACCGGAGATAGAGACATGTTTCGTGAGCTTGCTAAAAATGATGGTCCACGCAAGTATGTAACTTTTGGAGACAACTCCAAGGGTAAGGTACTTGGCCTTGGTAAGGTGGCCATATCCAATGATTGCTCCATACAAAATGTTATGCTTGTTGAATCTCTTGGTTACAATCTTCTTTCTGTATCTAGACTAGCTGATTTTGGCTTTAATGTTCTATTTACCAAAGTAGATTGCCAAGTGTTTCGTCAAGATAATCATAATATGGTTTTTACCGGCATTCGTAGAGGTGATCTATACATTGTTGATTTCACTAAGAGAGCTCAACCTCGTACTTGTTTAATTGCTAAATCTTCTAAGGGTTGGTTATGGCATAGAAGACTTGGACATGTTGGCATGCGTAACCTTGATAAACTTGTTAAAGGAGATCACATTCTTGGAGTGAAAGATGTTATATTTGACAAAGATCGACTTTGTAGTGCTTGCCAAGCAGGAAAATAAGTTGGAGGAAGCCATCCCGTGAAAAACATTATGACCACGAGGAGACCACTCGAGCTACTTCATATGGATTTTTTTGGTCACAACGCCTATAAGAGTCTTGGTGGTAACTCTTTCGGTTTGGTCATTGTTGATGATTTTTCTAGATTTACGTGGGTGTTCTTTCTTGATGACAAATCGCAGGTACAAAAGATCTTCAAGAACTTTGCAAGAAAGGCTCAAAACCAATTTGAAGTGAAGATCAAGAAGGTTCGGAGTGACAACGGAACGGAGTTCAAGAACGCCAATGTGGACACCTTTCTTGATGAGGAGGGTATTTTACATGAGTTCTCGGCTACGTACACACCTCAACAAAATGGAGTTGTTGAGAGAAAGAACCGGACACTTATTGAGATGGCAAGACCGATGCTTGATGAATACAAGATGCCAAGACATTTTTGGGCAGAAGCGGTTGAAACAGCTTGTCATGCAACAAACCGACTCTACCTTCACAAGCTTCTTGGTAAAACGGCGTATGAACTGCTCACCGGTAACAAACCACCAGTTGGATACTTTCGAGTATTTGGCTCAAAATGTTACATTCTTGATAAGCATCGTCGTTCAAATTTTGCTCCTAAATCTCATGAAGGTTTTCTACTTGGTTATGGATCGAACTCTCACACTTACCGTGTCTACAACACCTTCACTCGAAAAGTTGAAGAGATGGTAGATGTGAAGTTTGATGAGACTAACGGCTCGCAAGTCGAGCAATTGCCACTTGATGTAGGAGATCGAGAACCATCGGAGGCAATCCAAGACTTGCCCATTGGTAAGATTCGCCCCGTGAAAATAAAGGAGAGTACCTCGTCTATTCAAGTGGAAGCCCCAACTTCACATCAAGGTGAACGACAAGTTGATATGGAGGCATCCACAAGCGGAACACGTCAAGACGACGGAAATGAGGAAGTGCAACAAGATGATCCACCTCAACCTCCTTCTCCACCTCCACAAGCGAACAACGACAACATCAACGAAGAAGAAGAAGATGATGATGATGAGGAAGCCTCACCACAACCCAAGAAAAAGCTACCTCGAATTAGAGCAAGAATCGACAAGGATCATCCCATCGAACAAATACTTGGAGATATCCAATCCGGGAGAATCACTTGCTCTAAATCTCGTTTAGCTAACTTTTGTGAGCATTACTCATTTATCTCTAGTGTTGAACCCTTGAAGGTAGAAGATGCTCTCAAGGACCCTGATTAGGTGAATGCAATGCACGAAGAGCTACACAACTTTGAGAGGAACCAAGTGTGGACATTGGTTGAGAAGCCTAAGGAAGAGCAAAACGTCATTGGAACCAAATGGGTGTTTCGGAATAAGCAAGATGAAGATGGACAAGTTGTACGCAACAAGGCTCGTCTCGTAGCACAAGGTTACACACAAGTCGAAGGTATGGACTATGGTGAGACCTATGCCCCCGTTGCAAGACTTGAGTCCATTCGCATTTTACTCGCTTATGCCAATCACCATGATATCACTCTTTACCAAATGGATATTAAAAGTGCTTTCTTAAATGGTGAAATTGAGGAGGAAGTGTATGTTAAACAACCTCCCGGCTTTGAGAATCCTAAGAAACCTAATCATGTGTACAAACTTCGTAAAGCTCTTTATGGTCTTAAACAAGCCCCTAGAGCTTGGTATAAATGCTTGACAAAGTTTCTTCTTGAAAAAGGTTTTGAAATTGGGAAGATTGATTCAACTTTGTTCACTAAGAGGGTTAATGGAGAATTATTTGTATGCCAAATTTATGTCGATGATATTATCTTTGGATCTACTAACCCCTCTTTTAGTGAAAAGTTTGGAAGGTTGATGTCGGAAAAGTTCGAGATGTCTATGATGTGTGAACTCAAATTCTTTCTTGATTTGCAAATCAAGCAAACTAGGGAAGGTACCTTTGTTTGTCAAACAAAGTATACCAAGGACTTATTCAAGAAGTTCAACATGCAAGAGAGTAAAGGTATGAAAACTCCCATGCCCACGAGTGGACATCTTGACTTGACCAAGGATGGCAAACCGGTTGATCAAAAGGTTTATCGATCTATGATTGGTTCATTGCTATATCTATGTGCCTCCCGTCCTGACATTATGCTAAGTGTGTGCATGTGTGCACGATACCAAGCGGCACCAAAAGACTGTCACCTTAAAGCGGTGAAAAGAATTGTGAGATACTTGTTACATACACCAAACTTTGGCATATGGTATCCCAAAGGATCGTCTTTCAATCTTGTTGGCTACTCCGATTCAGACTATGCCGGAGACAAGGTTGATAGAAAATCCACTTCGGGTACATGTCAATTTCTTGGAAGATCTCTTGTGTCTTGGTCCTCCAAGAAACAAAATTCCGTATCTTCATCTACTGCCGAAGCGGAATACATTACCGCGGGATCATGTTGTGCTCAATTACTATGGATGACACAAACTCTTAAAGATTATGGTGTGCATGTGAGACATGTACCATTACTATGTGACAATGAGAGTGCTATTAAGATTGCGCACAATCCCATGCAACATTCTCGAACTAAGCATATAGAGGTTCGTCACCACTTTATTCGAGATCATGTTGAGAAAGGTGACATTGACCTCAAACATGTTCATACCGACAAGCAATTGGCGGACATCTTTACCAAACCCCTTGATGAGAAAGTGTTTTGTCACTTGAGAAGTGAGTTGAACATCATTGATGTATCAAACGTGAACTAGAGGTTCATACAAGGGCATGAGCATTCTTGACTAACCCATGATATCTTTCATGATCATCTTACATCTTGGACATTTTGCTCCCTTGTATTGTACCTAACCTGTTGTAGGTACTTGGACAAGCTTCAAGTCACAAGATTGCATCTCACTCTTATCTTGAGCAATCTTGTATAACCCAAGTATCAACAATGGATGGTGGATCAAGGAACAAGACAACCTAAATATATCCTTTGACAAAATTTTGAGATATGCTTCATTCTTGTTATTTTGGATATACATGTTGTTCCTTGCAAATCTAACCCATGTAGGAAGATGAACTACACATGATAGGATAGCTCCAAACTTCAACTCATGAGTATCCACTTCAAGTTCAACTACATGATGGACTTCACCACCAAATCCCAATGTTAGTTATCACAACTTAGAGAAGCTTTACTCAAAGACATGAGCTAGAGCAACTCAACAAGATGTGAATACATTGAAATGCTTAACGAAAAATGGCAACCCCATTTTGAGCTTAAACGATGAGTATGACCTATGATCAAGTGTTCTCACTTGACTCCAAAGTCAATATACTCTAACATAGGTGACCTAGTCGCCGACCCATCTAGATGAAGTTCAAAAAAAATCGTCTAGATATTGCTTTGCTTCTTTTCTGAGTTTACTTTCTTTTTGCTAGTTTCGCAGTTAATTCATTGCAAATCATTGGGAGATTTTCTTTGCCTAGTGAGCTGAGTCGACAAAATGTTCCATTGCATCCAACTCGGTTCCACCGAATTGATACAACTCGGTGTCACCGACTTTGCTGCCCTAAGGAACTTTCTGTCAAATAATTCCTGAGTTTTTTTGCTCCGGCTCTACTCAATGATTCTTACCCTCTACTTGCATCTAGAGTCACTCAATGGCTAAGTGTGTTTCTCAAGGACCAAACCCACTTGATCAATAACCTTGAAGTCCCTTCTTGGAAATTGATGTCAAAGGGGGAGAGAGGAATACATCAAAGCTTATCACTTCAAAAGAGATGCACCTTACAAGAGGAGAGAATGCTACATGTTTCTAAGAGGGGAGAAACATGATCAGTTTGTTCTTTGGTTGTTCTAGTTCTCTCACCCTACATACTCCCAATATCCAATGTCAGATTCAGGGGGAGAGGAAGTTCTTTAAGGGGAGACAACTATTTCTTTTGGGGACATGTCTGCTTCAAAGAAGTATTCACCTAGTGATACTCCATTCTACATGTCATCCCAATCTTGGTTTCTTATTGAACTTGTGTCTTTTCTTGAAGAAATTATCTTGTGTTATCTAACCTTGTTTTCTCGAGTGTATTTCTTCAGGTACTTAATCAAGAACTTCAAGGTAAATATATGCATCACACTCATGAACATGATTGACCTCTTGCTAGTACATATTGTTTGCAAGAAGACAATTATGAACATGTGGATACCTAAATGTCATATATATTGCTCTGATGCATATAGCCAAGATACATGTTGCATGTATATTTCCCTTGATATATCATCATGTTATATGCACCTCTTCAGGGGGAGTTCAGAGGAGTTCATACATGTTACATGTTTCCTTCAAAGCTTTCATACATACCTCTGCTATATCTGTATTTGAAGCTTTGATGTATGTTCTCATCAATTACCAAAAAGGCGGAGATTGAAAGTACACTTGCTCCCTTGGTGGTTTTGGTGATTTATGCCAACATACATGTTGTTGGACTAATGCTTTTATCTAGTGAATTTCAGACAAGTTCAACAATGGCGTGGCAGGGACAAGAGGATGTGGAATCCCTTCAAAATGCTAAGGACAAGGATTGTCAAAAGATCAAGACTCTACATTTTTGGTTTAGTGATCCAAGATCACATTGAGTCCATAGGAAAGCCAATACTATTAAAAGGGGATGAGGTGTTGCTTAATGGTCTCTTTGCTCAAGTGCTTAGTGACAGTACTCCTAAACCCTCAACCACTCTCTCAGTCCCAAATATGTCCAAAACTCATATTCCAACTCGGCCCCACCGAAATTCTCTATCCGGTCTCACCGAGTTCACCAAGACTTAGCCACTGCCAAAACCCTAACAAATCGGATCCACCGAAATGGATCTCGGTCCCACCGAGATGGCCTTGCCAACTCTCTGTAATCGTTTGCACTCACTTCGGTCTCACCGAGTTTTGCAAATCGGTCTCACCGAGATGGCTTGCCAACTCTCTGTTGCCTTATTGCTTCACTTCGGTCCTACCGAGTTGATGCAATCGGTGCCACCGAGATGAGGATTGCCCTAGCCATTGCACTTTGGTCCATCCGAGTTGTTCGTATCGGTCCCACCGAGATTCCTAACATTCATATCTTTTACACAGTTCAGTGCTACCGAGATTATTGTTTCGGTGCCACCGAGTTGGGTCAAAAGTGTGTAACGGTTGGATTTTGTGTGGAGACTATATATACCCCTCCACCACATCCTTCTCAGTAAGGAGAGCCATCAGAACATGCCTATACTTCCACCATACATTTTCTGAGAGAGAACCACCTACTCATGTGTTGAGATCAAGATATTCCATTCCTACCATTTGAACCCTGATCTCTAGCCTTTCCCAAGTTGCTTTCCACTCAAATCCTTCTTCCACCATAGCCAAATCTGGGAGGAGTCTTTTGAGTGCTGGGAAGACTATCATTTGAAGCACAAGAGCAAGGAGTTCATCAACAACACACCGTCTATTTCCTTTTGGAGAGTGGTGTCTCCTAGCTTGGTTAGGTGTCACTTGGGAGCCTCCGACATGATGTGGAGTTGAACCAAGAGTTTGTAAGGGCAAGGAGATCGCCTACTTCGTGAAGATCTACCCCGAGTGAGGCTAGTCCTTCGTGGACGTAAGCCATGGTGGAATAGACAAGGTTGCTTCTTCGTGGACCCTTCGTGGGTGGAGCCCTTCGTGGACTCGCGCAGCCGTTACCCTTCGTGGGTTGAAGTCTCCATCAACGTGGACGTACGATAGCACCACCTATCGGAACCACGCCAAAAACCACCGTGTCTTCATTGCGTTTGATCTTCCATACTCTACCCCTTTACTTTCCATACTCTTGCATGCTTTACTATTTCCGCTGCTCGACCTCTAGATATGCATGTGTAGAAAGTATTGGAGTGATCTTAACTTGTGCCAAAATCTGCCTAAATTCCAAGAGAAATTAAAAACTGCACCTTTGGCTGGTTAAGAGTCTATTCACCCCCCCCCCCCCTCTAGACCTATCTCCTCGATCCCGCACCAAGGTGTTGGTTTTGAACGAAAGTTCAATGCCAATGGAGTTGAGTGGGAAGAAGATCAATACCCCATGACGAAGTTTGTTCCTCAACAAGAGAAGTATGATCCTACTTCCTTCAAGGGAACACAAGCTCAAGAAAATCTTCCGCCACAAGACCACAAGCTAAAAGGCAAGGACAAGCTTCAAGAAGAGATTGATTCTTTTGAAGAAGCTCCTCAAGCCATGGTCAAGTGGGTTCCCAAGACTTCATCAAGTTCTACTTCATCAAGTGCTACTACAACTCCAAGGATTCCCATCAAGTTGATGTGGGTCCAAAAGAAGATGAACTAGAGAGTTCTTGAGGGTGACTCCGCCAACAAACTTCACTCATATACTTTATGGCAAGAACTTGTGCAACCAACTTCCACATTTTGCACTAGTTCATGGAGTCACAAACTCTCTTGTTGGTAAGGCAAGGGACAAGGTATTCAATGCATTGATGGACATCATATATGTGTATTTCACTCTATGTCTATGGATATCCTTGTATGTTCCTTGTGTGGGACTAACCCATGTAGGTATTGAAAGCATAAAACTCCAAAGGATTGCTCCCAACTCTTGGTGCTCTACATCAACATTGAGCATCCACATCTTCAACATCTACATGAAGCCATCATCGACAAAACCCAAGGTTAGTTCATCCCTCTTAGGAGGGATATCACATCTAGGGGGAGCTTTGCTCTAAACAATTGAGCTAAAGCAACTCTAATGATGTGAACACATCAATGCTTTATGTAAAAGTGGCAACCCCACTTGTGCTTAAACGATGAGTATGACCTATGATCAAATGTTCTCATTTGGCTCCTAAGTCAATATACTCATATATAGATGACCTCGTCATCGCCATTGCTTGATAGATGCTAGAATTGGTTGTGCATGTTTGACACATATTTCATTTGCTATCTTATTGTGTGAGCATGTTGGTTTGCATGTTTTCATCATTCGAGGACATCCATTTGTTGTTTTAACTGTCTTGGTTTTTCTGGCCAAGTGGATGTACAAGAATGCCTAAGTACCTTCTCTAGCTATCTATGCTTTCTTGTCTCAAATTCTATTCTTGCTGCATCACAAAAATTGAACAAGTCATTTTCGGACCCTCCGGGTGAGGAGCACTCGGAGCCACCGATCTGAAAGGGCTGAACCTCCAAAACCTTCTAAATGATTTCGGCCGAACCAATTCACTCAAACTCGGTCCAACCAAAATCACTTAGATTGATCTAGGTTTTCCATCTCGGTGCTACCGAGCTGAACCGTTTCGGAGCCACCGATGTGCTGACCTGCGTGCAGTTACACATATCGGTGCCACCGAGTTGTTCAACTCGGCGCCACCGACAGCGTACGGGTATATATATCGCGCAGACCGAACGGTTGAAATTTCTCGACCCCACTTGTTCCCGCACCCCGTTGCTGCCATCGCCCTCGTCTTCGGACTTCGCCGTCGTCTCCAGCGCGCCCTCACCGCTGGATTCCGTCACCGTCAACGGCAATCTTCACCGCCGTTGCCGCCGTAGAGAGTCTCCACCGAGTTAGGGTGAGATTTGATCCCTCTCGTGCTCCCATTTCCGATTCAATGCACGATTGGACTGCCTGAATTCATGCCACGGATTGAGAACTCCTGTTACACTGCAAACTCCGTAGATTAGATGCGAGTAAAAAATTTAGGTTTAAGTTTCCGCCGAATGCATCTCGGACCGACCGATTCGAAATTTTCGGCCCCACCGATTTGGCCTCTGGCCATAGCACTAGTACGTCTCGGTGCCACCGAGTTGTACATATCGGTGAGACCGAAAGTAAAATCTTAGCGAAACCATAGCATCTCGGAGCCACCGAACCCCATCTCGGCCAGACCGAAATGGCGTGTAAGGTTTCTGTAGAGTGCTTCGGTGTCACCGAGATGATCAACTCGGTCCATCCGAAATGCATCCTGTGAAAACTTGAAACTAAGAGTTGAACTCAAATTTTATGAAAAACCTCTGCTTTTTGTGATGACTCATCTACTCTGCCCATACCCATCTATTCACAGGGTTAGCCTAGCAAGATGTCAGATTCCAGTGACAGCCAGAACAGGTCAGAGCAGCTTGCAGAACTAAGTGAAGGGTCAAGCCCTGCAGAAAGTTTCTATGAGGGAGAGAGGAGCTCTCCAAATCTTCCTAAGGCAGCTACTAGAACAAGGAAGAAGAAAACCTCAGACAGTGAGGATGAAGATTTTGTTGCTAGTGAAATAGCAACTAAGAAAAAGAGAGTCGTGCTTGCTAAGGAGTATAGCACCAAACCATCTTCTGCCAAAGAGAAAATTGCTGTGAAGAAAGTTCCAAAGCAGACTATGCAATTCACTCTTGAAGAGCCTAGTGACACAGAACCAGCTGCAGGTACAAAGAAGAAGAGAGTAAGAAAAACTACTGCCCGTGTGATTGGCAGACCCTCCATGATGATTGATGAGGAGGAAGAGGAGGAACCAGCAGCCACTGCACCCCCTGCAAAAGCTCAGAAACTCATGTCTGATGCAATCAGGACTGCTGCCCCCACCAAGTCCAAACCAAAAGCTCCAGCACCCAAGAGGTCAACTAGGAACATATCAGCTGCTGAGAAGAACAAGGCCCCAGTGCCTGAGGTAAATGTTGATGAAGAGCCACTAGTGCTCGGGAAATTGAAGCCAAAGATACCAGACCATGATGATGCACACCCAGTTGCAGAGAACATGATGCTAAGGAAGGATAAAGGTCTGCGTCAGTGGAGACTGACAGATCCTTATGCTACAAGGAGGAAGACAGCGTGTGACTATCGCTTTCACACACGAGAACAACAAGATTTCTATGAAACAATTCTGTTGGATAAGAAGCCCATCGTTAGGGACATGAAATGGTGGATTGGGAATACATCGATGAGAATGAGGATTATTTCCCCCATGTCCATGAGAGCTTCAGGATTGCAGGTGTTGATGACTTTGTCGGACAGAAGTTGACCAAGTGGAATGACGAAATGGTCATGCAATTCTACTCTACTGCACACTTCTATCCAGATGGCCGGATTGTGTGGATGACTGAAGGTATCAGGTACCAGTCAACCATCTCTAAGTGGGCAAGTCTTCTTGGTGCCCCCAAGGAAGAGGATGATGACATTGATATCTATGTTAAGCTCAAGATGGATCACAACACCATGAAGAACATGTACACTGCTATCCCCCAGAAGGACATTGAGACTCATAAGCTTGGATCAGTGAAGCATCTGCTACCAGGATTGGCCACCACGAACACCATCTTGCGGTACACCTTGTTACCCAAGTCAGGAGATGACAAAATGATTTGTGGCCACTCCATCAATTTGCTGCATTTGTTTGATGCACCTCAGAAATTCAAGGTGATGAGCCTGATAGTTGAAACTATCAAGAGGACTGCAGCTGATCAGAAGAGATTGTGCGGATATGCTCCACATATTCAGATATTGATTAATTCCAAGGTTGGAACCAGCACATACCTTCTTGATCGAGAGCATTTGCCATTGCGTCCAGATTTTGAAGATAATGTGATAGTGATGGATCCTTCGCATCCCACTTCAGCACAAGCTCAAGAGAAGATCCACAAAGCCAAAGAAGAAAAAGCAGCCGAGGAGGCATCAGCTCCCAATGCTCCAATTGCAAATCTTAAGTCTAAGTCTGACCAAATGACTTATCTGCTTGAAGCCACCCTGAGGATTGAGCGAAGTCTGGCCAACCTCACCCAGCACCAGGCTAGCTTAGAGCGGATAATTGAGACGAAATTCCATGATTTAGATGTCAAGGTCACAGAGATACAGACTACAGTGGAGCAGCTGCAGAATGATGTTGATGCTATCAAGACAGCCCCATCAAATGACAGTGGAGATGATAGACCAACCACAGAGCAATTTCAGACAGTGCCTAGGGCAGCCAGGTCTGCTGCAGTGCCAGTTGTGGATCCACGGACCACAGTCTCTGCACCTGCTGCTGCTGCCACAGTGCCACCGCCGGTATCCACTCCACCAGCCCAGCAAACGTCTGCAGAAGCCTTCGCAGACGCTCTTCTTTCAACGCCATCTACGCACACCGGAGCTGCCAGTAGGAGATCGCCTTCAGGAGCTTCGAAGGACCATGCTTAGAGTGCCGATTAGTCCTATACCTATTCAATCTTTTTGGTACTTGTTGCCAAAGGGAGAGAATTTGTATAGATCATAGGCTTTGAGAGAGAGTGTTTCTGTTTTGTTTCTCTCGAGTTCTTTTGCTACTATTTTCTTGTTGGTACTTTGTTGCTTGTTGATACTTTGTTTGATGTGTGTGCTTGCTACAGTGTCTGTGAGATATTCTGTCATTTATGCTTGTGATTGATCATACTATGCTTATTGTGATGATCTATGTTTATCTTTATCATTATCTTGTATGATCACTCACTCACTTATGTTGGTGATGCGTGCTTGCTATTCCAATCATATCATTTTGCGCTCTCCACCAGGATGTATGTGACATGGAAGAGTGACCCATGAGCCAAATCGATTGTGCATTTGCATTCAAACGCAAATTTTTAATAATGCACAAATTTAGGGGGGGCTCTTGCTTATCACATACTTCTCAAAGCGATGATGTATTTCATTCATTTAATCATTTGTCGAAGCTTTGATCTATATGTTGTCATCAATTACCAAAAAGGGGAGATTGAAAGCACATTTGCTCCCTTGGTGGTTTTGGTAATTCATAACAACATATATCTCATTGAACTAATGTCCATTCAAGTTAAAGATTTCAGGATGTTCAATGATTGGCATGGCATGGACTAGAGACGTGGACCCCTCAAAATGCTAAGGACAAGGATTGGCACAAGATCAAGACTCTACATTTTTGGTTTAGTGATCCAAGATCACATTGAGTCCATAGGAATGCCAATACTATTAAAAGGGGATGAGGTGTTGCTTAATGGTCTTTTTGCTCAAGTGCTTAGTGACAGTACTCCTAAACCCTCAACCACTCTCTCTATACAAAAGATGTCCAAAACCCACATTCCAACTCGGCCCCACCGATATTTCCTATCCGGACCCACCGAGTTCACCTAGACTTAGCCACTGCCAAAACCCTAACAAATCGGATCCACCAAAATGGATCTCGGTCTCACCGAGATGGCCTTGCCAACTCTCTGTAATCGTTTGCACTCACTTCGGTCTCACCGAGTTTTGCAAATCGGTCTCACCGAGATGGCTTGCCAACTCTCTGTTGCCTTATTGCTTCACTTCGGTTCTACCGAGTTGATGCAATCGGTGCCACCAAGATGAGGTTTACCCTGGCCATTGCACTTTGGTCCATCCGAGTTGTTCGTATCGGTCCCACCGAGATTCCTAACGTTCATAACTTTTACACAGTTCGGTGCTACCGAGATTATGGTTTCGGTGCCACCGAGTTGGGTCAAAAGTGTGTAACGGTTGGATTTTGTGTGGAGGCTATATATACCCCTCCACCACCTCCTTCTCAGTAAGGAGAGCCATCAGAACGTGCCTACACTTCCACCATACATTTTCTGAGAGAGAACCACCTACTCATGTGTTGAGATCAAGCTATTCCATTCCTACCATCTGAATCTTGATTTCTAGCCTATCCCAAGTTGCTTTCCACTCAAATTTCTCTTCCACCATAGCCAAATCTGTGAGGAGTTGTTTGAGTGCTGGGAAGACTATCATTTGAAGCACAAGAGCAAGGAGTTCATCAACAACACACCGTCTATTACCTTTTGGAGAGTGGTGTCTCCTAGATTGGTTAGGTGTCACTTGGGAGCCTCCGACATGATGTGGAGTTGAACCAAGAGTTTGTAAGGGCAAGCAGATCGCCTACTTCGTGAAGATCTACCCCGAGTGAGGCTAGTCCTTTGTGGACGTAAGCCATGGTGGAATAGACAAGGTTGCTTCTTCGTGGACCCTTCGTGGGTGGAGCCCTCCGTGGACTCGCGCAGCCGTTACCCTTCGTGGGTTGAAGTCTCCATCAACGTGGACGTACGATAGCACCACCTATCGGAACCACGCCAAAAACCACCGTGTCTTCATTGCGTTTGAAATCTCCAATCCCCTCCTTTACTTACATATGCAATTGTTTACTTTCCGCTGCTATACTCTTAGAATTGCATGTGTCGGGTGATGCTTGACATGTATTATTGCTAAAATCTGCCTACAATTAAAATTGGGAAAAGGTTAGGTTTTATTTGGTCAAGTAGTCTAATCACCCCCCCCCCCTCTAGACATACTTTCGATCCTACACCCGAGCGTCGCAATCCTAGGCCTCCTCCTCTGCCGCTGCCAAGGCATTCCGGTAAGCAACGATGTCCGGTGGCTTCACGGTATATCCGTTCCTGGCATGAGAATCAAACAAAGCAGGTGCAGGCAACGGAATAATATCACGAGTATCCTCACTAAAAACCAAGTTATAACGAATGTTGTGAGGAGGCTCAGGAGCATCAAGAAAGTGGTGATCCCTCATAGACTGGTGATCTAAGTAAACTCTGGGCAACAAATAATCATGTGGGCGTATGTTAACATTGAAACATCTCGCTAGGCGAGTAGCATAAATACCACCATGAATTTTACCCTTAGTCCTATTAGTGTGCAGGCGGCGTGCAATGATAGCTCCCAGGTTATAAGTCTTGTCATTATAGAGTGCACGGCGTAAAATGGCAAAGTCAGGTGCACATAGCGCACCACCTTGCTCTCTAGCAGTCAAACATTTCCCTATGAATAAAGCAAAGTAATGAACAGCTGGAAATTGCAAGCTAGTGGCTCGGGCTTTCGACACGCCCCTTTCCTCTCCCATAGTTAAAGTGCGGAGGAAGCCCTCAAACTCCTCCGGTCGAGGCTCTCTTATTTCCCCATTAAAGGGGATCAAACATATCTCACAAAACTCAGCCAGAGGTATCTGATGATGTTCAGCATATAAATCAAAGCACACCTCAGGGGGTTCGAGCCTATTCAGAAAATGAAAGTTTTGCACAAAGGAATTCGTAAGGATATGGTGCTGGTCACACTCATCTGCGAGGAAGTCAGTCAATCCGGCATTAGCAACAAATTGCGCGAACTCTTGGTAGAATCCGGCTTCGTTCATGAAGGCATTATGCGGCCATTCACACGGCCGGACCTCCGTCCTACGCGGAATGTTGAGGTCACTATCCGAGGAGTCCCCAAGGACTCCCTTGGCGGTCCGCTTCGAAGAACTCCTCCAAAAGATATTCATTTTCCTAAGAACAATTTCTGAAAAATTTTGGGCCGCAAAATGATATCAATAAAACTTCACAAGATTGATAGCAACTACTCATATGGATGTCTAGAGGCCATATCAAGCATTCAAACTACTTGGAACTCAAAGAATTCAACATGCAAGCTCATTTTTAGTAGCACCAAGAGCAGCTAATTATGCAAAATATAATCCACTAGAGCAAAAACTAATTGGAGCAATGGAGGAGTTACATACCAAGTAGCAATCTCCCAAAATAGTTTCGGAAACGGAGCTCCGAGCAAAGAGATCAAAAATCTCAGGTTTGGGAGCAAGAACACGAGAGAGAGAGAGCTACCAGGAATTTTTGCTAGAGGTAAGAGACGAAGTGGGCTGAAGGGATAAGTGAGAGGGTCCCTATGGGGCCCACAAGCCGCCAGGGCGCGCCAGGGGGGTGGCACGCCCTGGTGCCTCCTGGGCACCTGGGGCACCCCCCCTGGTATGTTTTTAGTGCCAAAAATTCTTAAATATTCTATAAAAATTCATGTCAAAATTTTATTGCATTCTGAGCACTTTCATTTCTGGGCATTTTTTTATTGCACGGATAATTCAGAAAATAGGGTAATCATGGCATTTAATTGCATTTAACTAAAAATAACAGAAAACAAAAAGTGGATATAGAGGGTTGTGCTTACTAAATTCATCGACCACATGCCTCTCAGAAAGAATCCATTAATAAGGTTGATCAAGTCTTATTAACAAACCATTTCTGAGTAACATGAAACCGAAGAACCTTCGTAAAAACACTAGGTTACCTCAACGGGGATATGCATCTCCCCAATAGTAAGAGTTTCATATTTATTTTTGACAGTAGGAAGCGGGAGTTGAAAACTTCCAATAGTAATTGTCGGAGTCTTTTCAATAACATGAATACCATTTACTTGAAATTGTTTCTTCGGGAAGTGCACCGTATGTTCATTACCATTGATATGAAAAGTGACCTTGCTTTTGTTGCAATCAATAATAGCCCCTGCAGTATTCAAAAAGGGTCTACCAAGGATAATCGACATGTTGTCGTCCTCGGGCATATCGAGTATAACAAAGTCTGTTAGGATAGTAACATTTGCAACTACAACGGGCACATCCTCACAAACACCGATAGGAATGGCAGCTGATTTGTCAGCCATTTGCAATGATATTTCAGTGGGAGTGAGTTTATTCAAATCAAGTCTTTTATATAAAGAGAAAGGCATAACACTAACACCGGCTCCTAAATCACACAAAGCAGTTTTGACATAATTTCTTTTAATGGAGCATGGTATAGTTGGTATTCCTGGATCTCCTAGTTTCTGAGGTACTCCATCCTTAAAAGAATAATTTGCAAGCATGGTAGAAATTTCAGCTTCAGGTATCTTTCTTTTATTTGTGACAATGTCTTTCATATATTTAGCATAAGGGGCCATCTTTAAAATATCAGTCAAACGAGTACGCAAAAAGACTGGCCTAAGCATTTCAGCAAAGCGTTCAAATTCTTCCTCATCCTTTTTCTTAGATGGTTTAGGAGGAAAGGGCATGGGTTTTTGAACCCATGGTTCTCTTTCTTTACCATGTTTTTTAGCAACGAAGTCTCTTTTATCATAACGTTTATTTTTAGGAGGTGGGTTATCAAGATCAACAGCAGGTTCTATTTCAACATCATTATCAAGTTCTTTATTATTATCTGGTTGGGCATCCACATGAGCATCATCATTATTATTATTATCAGGTGAATGTTCATTACCAGATTGTGTTTCAGCATCAGAAATAGAAACATCATTACTATCCTCTGAGGGTTTTTCTACCTCAAGTTCACTAGAGGTATGCAAAGTCCTATCATTTTTCTTTTTCTTCTTCTTTTTAGATGGACTAGGTGCATCAACATTAATTCTTTGAGAGTCTTGTTCCATTCTTTTAGGGTGACCTTCAGGATAAAGTGGCTCCCGAGTCATTCTACCTCCTCTAGTCATTACTCTAACAGCATGATCATTCATATTGTTATTCATTTCATTAATCAATTCACTGTGAGATTTAGCAACTTGTTCTAATTGGGTTTGAACCATAGATGCATGTTTACTTACACCTTTGACATCATTAGCAATTCTAAATAACAAGTCACTCAAGCGATCAATCATGTAGGCATTTCGTTTCAATTGTTTCATAACATTTGCATTGAAATGATCTTGCTTAATAATATAATTGTCAAATTCATACAAGCATTGTCTAGGAGGTTTGTTATAAGGAATATCACTTTCATCAAACTTTATAAGAGAATTTACCTCTACTACCTATGGCGGTGTGTCAAGACCATGTATTTCTTCAATAGGTGGCAAATTCTTAACATCTTCAGCTTTAATACCTTTTCCCTTCATACATTTCTTTGCTTCTTGCATATCTTCAGGACTGAGAAATAAAATACCCCTCTTCTTCAGAGTGGGTTTAGGCAGTGGTTTAGGAAGTGTCCAATCATTATCATTCTTCAATATATTATTCAATAGTTCCTCAGCTTGTTCAATAGTCCGTTCCCTGAAAACACAACTCGCACAACTGTCTAGGTAGTCCCTAAAAGCATCGGTTAGTCCATTATAAAAGATATGAAGTATTTCATTTTTCTTACGAGGATGATCAGGCAAAGCATTAAGTAATTGGAGAAGCCTCCCCCAAGCTTGAGGGAGATTCTCTTCTTCAATTTGCACAAAGTTAAATATTTCCTGTAAAGCAGCTTGTTTCTTATGAGCAGGAAAATATTTTTCAGAGAAGTAATAAATCATATCCTGGGGACTACACACACATCCAGGAGCAAGAGTATTATACCATTCCTTAGCATCACCCTTTATTGAGAAAGGAAACAACTTAAGAATATAGTAATAGCGAATTTTTTACTCATGAGCAAATAGGGTGGCTATATCATTTAATTTAGTAAGATGTGCCACAACGGTTTCAGTTTCATAGCCATGGAAAGGATCAGATTCAACCAAAGTAATTAACTCAGGATCGACAGAGAATTCATAATCCTTATCAGTAACAAATATGGGAGAGGTAGCAAACTTAGGATCATATTTCATTCTCTCCCTCATAGATTTTTCTTTCATTTCAGCAAGCAATTTTATAACTTCATCTCTATCATTACAAGCAAGGATGGCTCTAGCCGTTTCCCTATCAAAGCAATGTTCATCAGGTGTTTCAACTCTAGTAGGAGAGCTAGGCATAATAGGTGAATCATAATTCTCAAGAGTTTCAACATTTTCAATTTCTTTAGCTTTAGCAAGTTGTTCATTAAGAAATTCACCAAGTGGCACAGCATTATCAAGCATAGTACTAGCATCATCATAAGTATCATTCATAGCAGAAGTAGTATCATCAATAACTTGCGACATATTAGAATTAATAGCAGGTGGTCGTGTTGCAAGTTTACTCAAAACAGAAGGTGAATCAAGTGCAGAGCTAGATGGCAGTTGCTTACCTCCCCTCGTCTTAGAGGGAACGATCTTGGTCTTAGCGTCTTTCAGATTCTTCATAGTGATCAATAGATATAAATCCCAAGTGACTCAGCAAATAGAGCTATGCTCCCCGGCAACGGCGCCAAAAAAGGTCTTGATAACCAACAAGTATAGGGGATCGCAACAGTTTTCGAGGGTGAAGTATTCAACCCAAATTTATTGATTCGACACAAAGGGAGCCAAAGAATATTTGCAAGTATTAGCAGTTGAGTTGTCAATTCCCACACCTGGAGACTAAATATCTGCAGTAGAGTGATCAGTAGCACAGTAGTATCATAGTTTGATAGCAGTAGCAATAATAGTAACAGTAGTAGTAACGGTAGCAGCAATAGTAGTAGCAATTGTGACAGCAGTAGCAACAGTAGCAACTTAGCAAATAAAAATATGTGAAAAGCTCGTAGGCATTGGATCGGTGATTATGTTGGATAACATTCATCACGTAACAGTCATAACCTAGGGCGACATAGAAGCAGCTCCAATTCATCAATATAATGTAGGCATGTATTCCGTATATAGTCATACGTGCTTGCGATAAGAACTTGCATGACATCTTTTGTCCTACCCTCCCGTGGCAGCGGGGTCCATAAGGATACTAAGGGATATTAAGGCCTCCTTTTAATAGAGAACCAAAACAAAGCATTAACACATAGTGAATACATGAACTCCTCAAACTACGGCAATCACCGGAAAGAATCCCAATTATTGTCACCTTGGGGTATGCGGATCATAACACGTAGCAGGTGCATATAACTTGCAAGATTGGATCAAGAACACAAAGTTCAGATCTGAAATCATGGCACTCAGGCCCTAGTGACAAGCATTAAGCATAGCAAAGTCATAGCAAGATCAATCTCAGAACATAGTGGATACTAGGGATCAAGCCCTAACAAAACTAACTCGATTACATGATAAATCTCATCCAACTCATCACTGTCTAGCAAGCCTACGAAGGAATTACTCACTCCCGGCGGTGAGCATCATGAAATTGGTGATGAAGGATGGTTGATGATGACGATGCCGGAAGATCCCCCTCTCCGGAGCCCCGAACGGACTCCAGATCTGGCCTCCCGATGAAGAACAGGAGGTGGCGGCGGCTCCGTATCGTGAAACGCAATAAAACTTCCTCTCTTATTTTTCTCTGGAATTGTGAATTTATAGGCCTAAGATTAGGGTCAGCCGAGCCACGTGGGGCCCACAAGCCACCAGGGCGCGCCCTGGTGCCTCGTGGGCAGCAGGTGGCCCCCCTCCAGTGGGTCTTGGCTCCAGTATTTTTTATTTAATCCATAAAAAAATTCCAAAAAGTTTCGTCCAATTCCAAGAACTTTTATTTCTGTAAAAAAACAACACCATGGTAGTTCTGTTGAAAACAACGTCAGTCCGGGTTAGTTTCATTCAAATCATGCAAATTAGAGTCCAAAACAAGAGCAAAAGTGTTTGGAAAAGTAGATACGATGGAGATGTATCAGACTACGCACACAACCAGGAGCAAGAGTATTAAACCATTTCTTAGCATCACCCTTTAATGAAAAAGGAAACAACTTAAGGATGTAATAGTAGCGAATTTTTTCCTCATGAGCAAATAAGGTGGCTATATCATTCAATTTAGTAAGGTGCGCCACAACAGTTTCAGTTTCATAACCATGAAAAGGATCAGATTCAACCAAAGTGATTAACTCAGGATCAACAGAGAATTCATAATCCTTATCGGTAACAAAGATGGGAGAGGTAGCAAACTTGGGATCATATTTCATTCTCTCCATCATAGACTTTTCTTTTAACTTAACCAACAAGTTTCTAACATCATCTCTATCATTACAAGCAAGAATTTCCCTAGCTGTCTCTCCATCTATAACATAACCATCAGGTATCTTAGGCTTTTCAACTCTAGTAGGAGAGCTAGGCATAATAGGTGAATCATAATTTTCATCAATTTCAGCATTCTCACTTTCTTTAGCTTTAGTAATTTGTTCATCAAGAAATTCACCTAGTGGCACAGTATTATCAAGCAGAGTACTAGCATCATCACAAGTTTCATTTATAGCAGAGGTAGTATCATCAATTACTTGTGACATATCAGAGTAAATAACAGGTGGCGGTGTCGCAAGCCTACTCAAAACAGAAGGTGATTCAAGTGCAGAGCTAGATGGCAGTTCCTTACCTCCCCTCGTCTTAGAGGGTACGATCTTGGTCTTAGCGTCTTTTAGATTCTTCATAGTGATCAGTAGATATAATTCCCAAGAGACTCAAATAGAGTTATGCTCCCCGGCAACGGCACCAGAAAAAGGTCTTTATAACCCACAAGTATAGGGGATCGCGACAGTCTTCAAGGGTAGTATTTCACCCAAATTTATTGATTCGACACAAGGGGAGCCAAAGAATATTTGCGAGTATTAGCAGTTGAGTTGTCAATTCAACCACACCTGGAGAACTAAATATCTGCAGCAAAGTGCTTAGTAGCACAGTAGTAACAGTAGCAATAGGAACGGAAACAGTAACCGTAGCAGTTTTGTAGTGATTGTAACAGCAACAACAACAGTAGTAACTTAGCAAAGATCAATATGCGGAAAGCGTAGGCATTGGATCAGTGATGGATAATTATGTTGGATGATATTCATCATGTAACAGTCACAACATAGAGCGATACACAATAGCTCCAATGCATCAATGTAATGTAGGCATGTATTCCGTATATAGTCATACGTGCTTATAATAAGAACTTGCATGACATCTTTTGTCCTACCCTCCCATGGCAGCAGGGTCCATAAGGAAACTAAGGGATATTAAGGCCTCCTTTTAATAGATAACCAGAACAAAGCATTAACACATGGTGAATACATGAACTCCTCGAATTACAGTCATCCCCGGAGAGTATCCCAACTATTGTCACTTTGGGGTATATGGATTAGAACAATAACAAGTGCATATAACTAGCAGATAGGATCAAGAACCCAAATATATTCATGAAAATATAGAGGGTTCAGATCTGAAATCATGGCACTCGGGCCCTAGTGACAAGCATTAAGCATAGCAAAGTCATAGCAACATCAATCTCAGAATGTAGTGGATACTAGGGATCAAGACCTAACAAATTGACTCAATTACATGATAAATCTCATCCAACCCATCACCGTCCAGCAAGCCTACGGAGAAATTACTCACACCCGGTGGTGAGCATCATGAAATTGGTGATGGAGGATGGTTGATGATGACGATGGCGACGAATCCCCCTCCCCGGAGCCCCGAACGGACTCCAGACCAGCCCTCCCGATGAAGAACAGGAGGTGGCGGCGGCTCCGTATCGTAAAACGTGATGAAACTTCTTCTCCTATTTTTTTTCTCAGGGAAAGAGAATTCATAGCGTTGGAATTAGGTCAGACAGACACCTATGGGCCCCACAAGGTATCCCGGCGCGCCCCGGGGGGGTCGCGCCCTATTGCCTTGTGGGTAACAGGTGGCCCTTCTCCATTTGATTTTTGCTCCAGTATTTTTTATTTATTCCATAAAAAATCTCCAAAAAGTTTCGTCCAATTCCGAGAACTTTTATTTCTGCACAAAAACAACACCATGGTAGTTCTGCTGAAAACAGCGTCAGTCCGGGTTAGTTCCATTCAAATCATGCAAATTATAGTCCAAAACAAGAGCAAAAGTGTTTGGAAAAGTAGATACGACGGAGACGTATCAGCTTCCAGCTCGAATGGTCAAGCGCCTCAGTGGATAAAGCCAAAAATCGACTGTCACGATAGGCGTAAACTGGTCAGCGATCCAAAGACAGTGTCAAACTAGAAACCGTTAGTGGTTACGCCGTGTTAAACAAAGGGTTCTTGTCATAAGAACCGAGGTGTTAAAACGAGTGCACCTTGGCTAGTCCGGTCACCACTACACCAGGGGCTAGGTCAACTACCCCACAAGTCAAACTCCTATGACTAAGTGAAAGTTATAAAGCCACTATAGTCTGATTGCCTCGTTCCTCTAAATACGCAACCACCTAAGGGCACCAAGACGTTGGCTAAGGGTTCACGCGTTTTTTTGGAACACCCTGCGTAGTATCTACAAGGGGGCGGAAGCCGACGACTGGCCACTTTCAGGATTCAAAACAGTCGCACAGGAGTCACAATATAATACATCGGATAAATAACACGATGGATAGCACAAAATTACTTGTGTTATACAAATTTCTTCTCGGCATACCGAGGAAATTTCAGAACCTGAGTTCGGACTTCTTGCACTGCGCCTCGGTCACCCGAGCACCTTCATGAACCTCGGCCAGAAACTGTTCCGGCGTCCGATTCTTCCCTGCTGGAGTCCCGGACGCAATCTCGAGCGGCTTGATCTTCGGAAAATGTGCCATGGTGGACGCATACGCCCGCTCCGCGCCTTCCAAGTAGGTCGAACGCATCCAGTTCTTGACCTGGGGGCTTTCATCCCGCAGCCGGTGCACCAAGATGAAGAAGCTGGTCGGCATCGGCTCTTGCGGCCAGAGGTTGATGCAGAGATCTTCCATCACTGGCCGTGCTGTACGGAACAACTCGACGAGCTGCTTCATCTGATTGTTCAGAAGAGGCGGATGCTCGGGCGCCTGGAATTGAGCCCAGAAGGTCTTCTCCACAGAATCATCGGGACGGGCGGCATAGTAGGAGCCGGCGTCTGAAGCACTCCGCGGCAGGTCTCTAAAGGCCTCTGAAGAACGCCAGATTTACGTAAGATGGGCAAATCTGCTGTCACAAAAAATGCAGTGAAGTAGGTATGGCTTACCAGCGGGGACCTGCTTCACTTGTTGAAGCACTTCGCGATCCGCCTGAGCCTGCGTCGTGGCCTCCTTACAGGCCGAGCTCGCTGTTGCGAGCTTGAAGGCTACCTCGTTCTTTTCTTCCTGAAGGGCGTCACGCTGAGTGTAAAGCCCCTTCAGGTCTTCTTCTACCTCCATGACCCGGGCCGCATGCTTCTTGCCGACCTCTTTCTGCTTGGCCAGCTCTTCGCTGGCCTGCTTCGCCGCAGCCCTCTGCTGCTCGGCTTCCTGCCTAGCTTTTTGCAGCTCGGACTGGAGCGTTTCAAACTCCGAGGAGGAAGCTGCAGATACATTAACATATGATTTAGAGCTCAAACCAGCTACATCGTAATTTAAGTATAGTCTTAAGGTACTTAAGCTTTTGGTATTTACCTTGAGTTTGCTCCATCTGCTTCTTGAGCAGATACATGTCCTTCTAGGACCAATCAAGCTTATGGTTCAGTTCCTCTAACTCTTTCGAGTTGGATACTGAAACTGAAGCTGAAACCTGAAAAGGACACTGTTAGTTTCCTTGGATGATATCGATCCCCTGGTCGGCTTTGTATATCCGATCAGGGTCTCGGGGGCTACTGTGTATTCGCTCTTGTATATTTCATTCCTCACTAAGATCCCTGAGTAAGATCTTTGCATCTAACTCAGGGCTCGGGGGCTACTATGGTTATACACTCACAGTACGCGTCTGCAGTGGTATAAGTCTTTGGACCATCTACTTTTTACTTATCCGCCAAGGGCTACTGGATATATCTAGTGCTAATAGTTCTATGCATTGACATTATCTCAAAAGATGATTAAAGGTTACCTCAAAGCCTTCATAGAGGCCCTTGAAGGCCTCCCTTATTCAGGCCTCCGCGGACCGGTAATTCTGTAGCACCGCGCCTAGAAGGACGCGGTGCTCAGCAACGATGGAGGAGCCCGTCAAGGACGCCTCCATCTCTTCGGTCCACCCCATGGATGCCTGCCCTCCAGCAGGTAGGGATGGACGGGCCACCTCGATTCTCTCCGTTGACGGAGGAACCGCCGCCGTGGTCGGCTGCCGAGGTGGCTCTGGATCGACGGGGGGCGAGGTTGTCGGCTGCCCTAGCTTTTCCCCTTCCTTGGAGGAAGGGTTCTTCCCCAGCGGATCTTTGGAGGCCAAGGCCTCCACCTCGGCCATGGAGACATCGGCGCCGTCCCCCGTGGTAGGCACAGGCGGGGTTTGCTGAGAGGTCGCCTCCCCCAGCCCATCATGGGCAGGAGGGGAGGAGAGACGCTCCTCCGATGCGCTGGGTGGAGGGATCCCGCTCGACGATTCCTTGCCATTGATACGGGAGCGCTGTGGGCTGTGAAGGACAAATGATCAATTAGATTTGTGGGAGAGAGGAACTAGGGCACATACAACGCGTATGGAAATAAAGTATAAAGGACATACCTCCTCGGTAGTGGTCTCTCCCTGCGCGGCTCGATGAGGTCATCCTCTGATTCGGAGGAGACGACCTTGGCCGCAGCAGGGGCCTTGCAGGGCGCGGCGTCGACGGCCTTCACAAGGCGCCTTCGGGTTCGGGGGGCATCGGCCACCGCGACGTCTTCGGACGCCGTCCTCTTTCCCTTCGGGGAAGAAGTGCCTTCCACCCCTTCCTCTCCTCCCTCTCTTTCCTCGTTAGAGGAAAGAGCTCGGATGTCCTCGGACTTAGCCTCTGAGGGGTCTCGGACCCGAAGACCTCCACTTTTCTTCTCCGGCTCTTTCTTTGCCTTGGACGGGGCCCTTGGGGGCACCACGGCCAAGAGGGCCTGTAGCTTGGAGGTCCGGTTGTCTTCGGGCAGCGGCGCCGAGCACTTGATGAGCGCTGCCTTGGACGCCCATTTCTGAAAACAATGGAGGAAGGTTCACACAAATACAAAATGAAGAATCATTGCTTAACATGCGAGACGATTGATACCTCGGATGGGCCGCGTACGGCGGTATGGCCACTGTCCGGCCCGTCCTCGGGGAGTTCGTCCTGGGACGGCTTGAACAGAGTCGTCCACATGTCGTCAATGTTGGTGCGGAAGAAATTCCGCAGTGTTGGAATGTCTTCCGGCTTGTGCAGCCACATGGGGTTAGCCCGAAGCTGAAGAGGTAGGATGCGGTGATGCAGCATCACATCCACCACATTCACCAGCTTGATTTTCTTTTGGATAATCCGGATCCTCTCCTAGAGAGAGACGACCTCATCCGGATTGCCCCACTGCAGGCCTTGCCTCTGCCAGGACACTAACTTCCTCGGAGGCGTACCTGTGAAGGCGGGGGCCATGGCCTGGCCCGCAGTGAGGGGCTCGGTGATGTAGATCCACTCACGCTACCAGACCTTCACGATCTCGATGAAAGTTCCTTCCAGCCACTCCGGCTTCTGGAGTTTGCTGATCATGGCGCCCCCGCACTCGGCGAATTCGGCACCGCTGCTCTTCAGCTTGACGCGGAAGGTCTTCAGCCATAGGACGAAGTGTGGTTCCATGCGCAGGAATGCCTCACAAACTATGATGAAGGTGGTAAGGTGCATAATGGAATTTGGGGCTAGGTTGTGGAAATCTAGACCGTAGGAGAAAAGAATCCCCCGCACGAAAGGGTGCAGGGGGAACCCCAGACCTCGGAAGAGGTGGGGGATGAAGACGACCCACTCCCCAGGATTAGGAGTGGGGACGCGTTGGCCGGCCTCGGGAGCCCTGTAGGCGAAGTCAGCTGGAATGTATCCCGCCGCCCGGAGCTCGCTGATGGTGGTGTCGGTGACCTTGGAGGCCACCCACCTCCCCTTCACATCTGCATCAGCCATGGGCACGAGATGCAGAAGCGGAAGATGGCTTTAGGCCTGGAAGCAAGATTGAGGATGCGGGAGCTTGGGAGGTTCGGGCGCTGGAGCAGAATGAGAGCGTGGGGAAAAAAGGATTTGTCACCCCCTGCCCTTTATAAGTCAGTAAAAAAGGCGAAACACCCCCTCCGCCGCGCCGTAAAAATCGCCACATTTAGGCTGATCATGCCGTTATGGCCGCATTGGGTGCAACAATTGATTGATGATATCCCCTAAAATGTGGGGCACGATCTCTGTTTTGATAAGACGTGCCAGTAAGAGGGTTACCTCAAACAGCGATTCGAATAAGCAATAACTGATGTACATGATGTCACGGGTTGTGACGCTTCGGAAAAGTTGTCAGTAATTGACTGCCGAACACACCTACGCTTCTAGTCTTCGAGACTAAGCAAGCCACGCACTTCGGACAAAAGAAGATGCGTTATGGTGGCACATGGTCGGCTGGCCTCGTCTCCTGGTTAGATGGGTGATACCAGCCGATTGGGGATTTACAAACTTTGAGCGGATGCTTAGCCCGGGGCGTAGTAAGGAACTTGCCTGCTAAGCCGAAGACTCTCATGCCGAAGACATTTATCGGAAGAAGATTGCCATCCTCGGCTTTGAAGACAAGTTCGGGGGCTACTGACGGTGTCCTAGACTAGGGGGTCCCGACCTGGTCGGTCTAGTCCATGGGCCGGACTGACAGCCCATTGATGAGGAAGGACTCCGGAGGCTTCTAACCTGTGGCGTAAGCATATCGGGCTTCACCGAGGACTTGGCGTGTACTCCAAGTATATCTATTAGGTTTGGCATGTAACCCCTAGATGGCAACCGACCATGTGTAACCCTAGATACCCCCGGTGCCTATATAAACCGGATGGTTTAGTCCGTAGAGATACATTCATCATCATCACCATTACCCCTAGGGTTAGTCCCCAACTTATGATCTCGAGGTAAATCAACTCTGTACTTTGATACACTCATAATATAAGCAAGAGCAGGATGTAGGGTTTTACCTCCTCAAAGAGGGCCCGAACCTGGGTAAAAACATCCTGTCCCTCGTCTCCTGTTACCCATCAATCCGATCTCACAGCTCAGGCCCCCCTACCCGAGATCTGCTAGTTTTGACACTGACAGGTGTGTTGGGGACACAAGAGATTTCTTGTATTTGATTGCAGGGTTGTTTAAGAGAGACCATCTTCATCGTACACCTCCCACGGATTGATAAAACTTAGGTCATCCACTTGAAGGAAATTTGCTGATGTCCTACAAAACTCTGCGCTTGGAGGCCCAACAGATTCTACAAGAATAAAGTTGCGTAGTAGACATCAGGGGTCAAGCGTAATGACGAAGTTTAGTGTGGGGCTATAGGTTTTAAATTAAGTCTCTTCCCTCACACACCCTGAAAGTTAATCTAGCAACAAGAATTACCGCCTTGATGGTGGACGTAGGTAGCTAGTGTTATCCGGAAACCCTAGAAGCCACGTAATTAAAATTTGCCAAACCGATTAGAGGACGTCTAACTTGGTTTTTTAGGTTGCATGTGATGTGGTATAGCCTTCGTCATGATAATGAGTTTATGTATGAGATGGTTATATGTTGTAATGTTAAGTGACCTGCGCGTCACGGTACAGCATGATGGCTGGAGCCATGGGATTGTCACTTTAATGTAATAGATGTAGAGATAGCCTACAGGTTACAGGTGATGGTGACAAGCTTACACGAAGAACTCCGGCGCGAGGCAGCTGTACCAGACCCAGGGAGGAGGTGCTGAAAATTTCGTGCCACGACAGCGCTTTCTAAAATTGGTGCCACAGCAACGTTTTTGAAATGGTCGCCACGACAACGTTTTCTGAAATTGCCGCCATGGCAGCGTTTTTGAAACGGCTGCCACGGCAACGATTTTTCTACCGCCACGACAATGTTTCAACTGAAGATTCAAAAAGACCATGGAGACGTTCCTGACGCCTAGGGATATACCATATCATGCTTTTATGAATTGCCTGAGATGTTTATCCCTTTGTTGTTTGCACCCTTTGACTGCGCAGTAGTCAATTATTAGGGTGATCTCTCACAGTAAATATCAAGTTAAAAGCTGCTCTTCCCAGTGTTGCTACCGTCTATGGGGAGTGCGTCATGTCCACATGAGTACAAACGGATTGTGAGGTGTAAGACGGGTGGATGGTCAGACCATGTATGTAGATAACACTCGATTGTCTTGAAGTTCTGGCAGAATCGTTCTGAGCTCGGAGCACGAAGCATCAAAAGAGGAACAAGAGTCATATGGAGATATGATCGGCAAAAGTATGCCTACCGGTCAAAATTCACGTCATCAGTGATGTCCACATCAATGGTTGTGAATAAGATCAGGGTCTTGAATCACTCACTTTCAATTATGAGAGATATTGATTTGAGTGGGAGTGCACTTTATATTAATTAAGTTTAATCACTAGTGCAAATTAATTATGAACAATGTCTATGTGTATTTTGCATTATAGTTATAGAATAATGGCTCGCGGTTCCACCTTTTCGGTTGAAATTGATTAGCTGTTATTTATCTAGTTGAATCTTTACGATTGGTAAACGTAATGAGAGGATCGTCCTCTAGAGTGCCAAGAAGGATTTTGTCCTACTGCATGTTTACAATACTCTCCTACTGATGCTATGGATGACGAGACTCACGTCCTTCGATCCAAAAGACTAGAATTTCATTATGGTTTGCTTGCTTCCGAGAAACCCGAACTTCATATTTTTTGAAATAGTTATGTGATATTCTTGGAACTGAAAATTGTTTTCAGAAACAAACAAAGGCTGAAAGATATGTGATATCTAAAGAAGTGTTTTGTTTGCAAGTTCTAGTGAAACGGTCAACTATGATTAAGACTGAAATGAGTGAGATCTGGAAGAACGCCAATCATGTGTTGATGGTGAGAACTTAATGAGAAAGAACAATTCCAAAGGATGTAATAAGACTTACATGCCTAGGGAAGTTCGGGGCTCACGCCACTCTTAAAGTTGGATGCTTCTTCTATTGAGTAGGGGAAATATTGGAAGTAAAACTATAAGAAGTATGAAGGCAAAAGAAAAGAAGGCTGGAATGTCCAGCTCAGGTATGAATGTCATAAAAGTTATAAGATGTAGGGAAAGTCGGTCAAGTAAAGTGTAATTCTTGAGAGTTGTGATTAAATTGTTAAACACTAATTCTTCGGGATTGTGATTAAAAGTTGATGACAAGGATACTGACTCGATTGCATGTTGTTGCGAATTGATGCAAGAAATAATACAGCCTAAATGACCAACAAATAACGACGTTAAAATACGTAGTGGAAACTTTGTAAAAGTTACAACAATTCCCATCAGTGTATTACCTCTATATTTACTCATCATAATTCATTTTGGAGTTTTGTACACTCTAGCCTATTGCATAATAATTATTGCAAAAGGGTTGTTCATGAGAGAACAATCCTTGCTTGATGTTATGAACAAAAGGCCATAATCTTATTGTGAATAGGATGTATGTTATGAATATTGATGATAAAATTGAACATCCATAGCACTGACACTAAATGTCGTAAGACTAAAAGAATACCACATATGTGTGGCACTGCATTTAGTCACATTGGAGAAACCAGCATGGAGAAATTCCATAGTGATGGATTTTGAAGTCATCTGATTATGAATCATCTAACACTTGCAACTTTCGTCCAATTAGTGAAGTAAACTAAAATACCGTTCACACGCCATGATGAACGAGCAACAAAATAATTGGAAATATGCATATTGATGTATGTAGTCCAATAAGTGTTGCTGCAAGCAGTGGATTTATCTATCTTCAAGGATGACTCAAGTAGATATTTATTTTTATTGAGACATAAATCTGGATTCTTTGAAATGTTTCAAAAGGTTTTTCAGAATGAAGTAGAGTTTATCGTAACAAGAAAATTATGTTTCTTCAATTAGATTGCAGAAAGAAATATTTGAGTTACAAGTTTAGCGGATGTCTGATGAGCTGTGAAAAGAATTTTATAGCTTGCACTTCCCAGAACATCACTAAGAGTAGAATGTTTTGAGTAGATGTAATCAAACTATGTATGACATGGTGAGATCAAAGATGACATTAATCAATTTGCCAATATACTTATTAATATGATGCTTTAGAGACTGTGTCTTTTACACTGAAAAGGAGCGCCATCAAATCTGTTGAAATGACACCATATAAGATATGGAATGGTATGAGTACAACTCTGTTAGTTATCCCAAACAATTGGGTATTCCTCGATCACTACGTCGAGGCAAAGTGTTTTACCACAGAGTGTAGTAAATTTTGAAGAAAATGTTTTCTGCAAAATAGTGACTGGGAGGACAGTGCAACTCGACGAAATTAGAGAATCTTCATAATCAGGTCAAAGAAAAGAAATGCTAGAATTGGTTCTAGAATTTCATACCGCGACTGATACGGAAGCCTCTACATAAGATGTAGAGATTTTTGTCGAACTTGCAGCCGAACTATATAGGTTGGGAAAACTCGTGCAGACCTTCATGGTGTGCAGATGAGATATTATTGAACAAACAACGAACTTATAATACACAGAGAAGCATTGATGGGCCCTAACTCCGGAATTGGCTATAATTCAAAATAATCCGAGATAGTATCCATATACATAATTCAAGTTTAGAACTTGATAAATCCTCTGAAAGACTTAGAGTCTAATGTATAGTAATGGATCTATAAACTGATAAAGATAAAATGTTTTATAATGCTTGACTTGTTACAAATAGTTTATGACAAGATCAAGGAATTGACTATGACGAGATTGTCTCATCATATTAATACTTAAAATCGGTTCAGATTAAACTAGCAATTACTAAATATTTCAACTATGAGATATATTAGATGGATGTCAAAATGATTCCGATGAGATGGAAATAGAACCAAGGTTGTATATTTGATATGGTCCAAGGTAATTTTGACGATCCAGAGGATGCTAGTAAGTGTGCAAACTTCAAGTGATCTTATAATGATCTGAAGCAAGCATAGTGAGTTGGAATCTTCGTTCTGATGAAATGGTCAAATAATTTGATTTCATCGAGGAAAGCGAAGATGCTTGTATTTACAAGAAAGTAAGTGGGAGCATGATAATATTTATGAACAGTATATGTGCATGACACATTGTTGATTAGAAATTATATAAACTTTGTGACATATATTAAGACTTTTTTTTCAGTAAAGTACTTGGGCAATATAGTCCTGGTATTAGGCATAATTATCTATGGAGATAGTAGTGTCTAATCGGGCTTAGCCAAACTACATATTGACAAAACACTAAAACATTTTAGTATGAAAAATGCCAAGAAGAGTTTCTTGTCGAAGTCACATGGAAGGAGTTTTAAGCAAGAATCGGTATCTTGAAATACTGATGAGTGTAATACATGATTTAAATCACACTTGTGTTAATTATATTCCATGGTATGTAAACAACCAGATATGTCCACTACTCCAAGTAAGTTGTGAGTAAAATGTCGTTAAGTACTGACGACATGTTTTCTCCCATACGGAGAAAATGAAGAGATTGATGTAAGGAATTACATCAATACACGCTCGTTGTAAGTAGTACATCGACAAAATCTTCATCAATGCTCCAAGTGATTTTTTTATTTCAATTAAATGATTTATGGTGGCACAGTAAGTTGGAATTGGTCCAATGAAGTTACTGTGGTAAATTCTATAACAAAAGGCTGAGTATATTATCGCTTTAGAAGCAACAATGGAGAATGATGAATCAAAAGTTCATGAGCTTCGCGTGATTTCTAGATGATTGTTCCAATGGAACACTATTCTTAATAGTGGTTCCATAGCTCAGTCTAAGAAATCATAGGTCCTTCCAGTGATTCAATACATACAAAGCCAGTTTCACACAAATTATGAATTCATGTGAAAGCATGACAGATGCATTGAAACGCAAATGATACATGCAGATCTGAAGTTGTCAAGATCCAATGGGACGAAGGCTATACCACAAGCAGAGCATGGACAAACACCGGATTGCCATTAGTGTAAATGAAAATGTGCTAACTAGATTATTGACTCTAGTGCAAGTGGGAGACTGTTGGAAATATGCCCTCATGGCAATAATATTGTATTATTATATTTCCATGTTCATAATTAAGAGTTTATATTCTATGTTATAACTGCTATGATCCTGGAATATGCGATTCAGTGGAAAACTCATATGCACGTGTGGAATGATAAACGGTAAAATTAGGTTCCAAGTCTTGCCTCTAAGACCGGCTCAAGTGTTTTCGGTGATCATGTTTTCTGGATCTTAGGATATCGTTAAGTGTAACAATAGTCCTAAAACAACTTTGAAATTATGACGTTAGAAGAACGTTCATATTGAATTGAGCCAAACTTGTTTGTTATACTTTGAGATAATATCGTCAGAAGTCAATTGTTATAACACGGAGTGTTAACATGTGTTTTAGTTCCTTAGGCCATGAGAGTATCATACTCATTTCTTACCGTACGATGGACTTTGGGGTTGCTCAAATGTCATCAGTAACATGCTGATCATAATGACAACTTACAGGTCCATCGGAAAGTTTGACAAGGGACTAGATAGCTCAAGAATGGGATTTGCTCCTCCGATGATGGAGAGATATTCTTAGGGCCCTCTCGGTGTGACGGCATCCGTAATCGTCTGGCCAGACACAAGTGACCATGTCACGGGGATGCCAAAAATACGTCTACGAGAAAGAAGAACAAAAATTGGTAACGAGGAGACCGGTATAGTGAGCATGTGTATGACTCAAGAGGATATCGATACATCTCACCTCAGGTTTTGTAAAGTATCGCAAAGCAAAGGGAATAGCACATGATAACCAAAGGTTCACTCGAATGTCATTCGTGTATTCATAGGGATCGATATGGATGTCCATGATTCCGCTATCGGTCATTGAACAAATGGGTTTTGTTCATGTCTATGTTTTACCGAACCTACAGGGTCACAAGCTTAAGGTTATCACGATCTGCTGAGTGTTAGTAGGATGGGAGTAACGAGGAAATATTTTTGAAATTGTTTCATTAATATTTGAAATAGTTCCGAGAGGAACCGGAAGCGTTTCGGGGTCACCGGAAGGGTTTCGGAGTTTATCGGGCAATATCGGGTATTATCGATAAATAATATATAGGTGGAAAATGTTTCCGGAGATGTTAAATTAATAATAAAAGACTCTAATAATAATTAGGAGGCTTTTATAATTAATTAAATATCAATGGGCCTTAAAAGGCCAAGTGGTGGAAAGAGAATTGGGCCACAAGGGCCCAATAGGGAGGCGCCCCCTTCTCCCCATGGAAAGGAGAGAAGGAGGCCGAATTGGAGGGGGGTTCTCCCCCTCCTTGGCCGGCCAAAGGGGGAGGGTTTCCTCCCCCCCCCCCCCCTTGTGGCGCCCCTCCTCTCCCCTCCAACCTATATATACTTGAGGTATTGGCACCTTTTGAATACACAAGTTTTGGAGCCTCCTTTAGTTCTCTAGTTCTAGTTCTAGTTGGTCCTAGTTGATCAATTAGAGCTTGACCTAGATCATGTAATCCTCATAATTAGAAGCCCAGTGTGGTTCTAATCTCCTCCCTCTAATTCTCCGGCGATGATTAGCTCTAGACGGCGAAGCGCTGCTGGATCGTGAAGACCGTACGCTTGCAACTCGTAGAGAGGTCATGCTTTCGATCTTCCATTCGAGGGACTATTCATGGACGGTTCATGGGATCGTTCATCTATGGTTCGAGGGACTCCAAGTACGATCTACACCGACTCGTCTTCTTCCGCTGCAACTCGGAGTCGGTAACGATCGAATCCAAACCGTTAATGCATCTTCATATTGTTCCTGGGTGATCGTAGGGCGTTTTTTTTGTTTTCTACTATGTTTCCCACACCGAGGAGTCGTATATCTCGGTCATCCGAGGATCCCTATGGCACCCCGTACCTCTTTTTTAAATAAAAGATTCTTCCCAAGTCCAGAAAAGCTTTGGCCTCATGGACCACTCTTACAGACGAGCTGCCTTAGCGACGAAGCCTTCTTGGGTTGAGATAAGGTTTACGGTCAGGTCCAACCCTAATAGCCTTGACCGACACAAAGCGTCGCCATGCACCGCTGCGTGCAGTCATTTCAACTATCATCATAACGTGAGAACGTGGCTCGAGGCCTCTGTCCGTAATATGTCAAATAAAAAAAAGGAGATCGTGCACCTGGTTTTTAGCAGCACTATCAACAAAACCCCTCGATCCTTGCGCATGTTTAACGCACTACGCACGGGGAATCCGCAAACTTACTGTCAAACGGTGTGCACGATTGGCATTCCCACCTGCTATAAGAGGATAAAGGTGAGGCAGGTTTGGCTTTACGCTTCCTTCCTGCCTTCGTCATCCTCGATCTCAAGCGCCCAGGACCACCAAACCTCAAACACTCCTCCAGTTCATCCTCCCTTCCCCATCTTCAAGAGATGGCCGACGAGGGCACCTCCACCGTTGCAACGAAGGTGAAGGGCGAAAAGTAGGCCACCGGAGACAAGTAGAAGGCATCAAGAACCAGAGGGCGATGGAAGCCCTCCGTCATCACCCAGGAGGAGATCGGCGCACTCAGGAGGCGCAGATATCTACCATTGACCGACGTGGCCGCCACCTGCTCTCCCGTAGTCCAAGGACCAACAGGGGAGCTTACCGCGGTCAGGGTGTCGGAACCTCGCTTCGGTGAGCATGTCATCTTCCTCTCCCACCTTCTTCGTGGTTTGGGGTTCCCGATTCACCCCTTTGTCTCTCTTTCTATGGTCTGCAACTCCACCAGCTCGCCCCCAACTCCATCATGCATATTGCCTGCTTCGTCACGTTCTGTGAGGCGTTCCTCGGCATCGAGCCCCACTACGGGCTCTGGCTGAAGCTCTAGACCAAAGGGGAGTGTATAATCCATACTCGTTGCGGTCAAAGGGTGGATACACCGCTAGAGTAGATGGAAAGTGAGGCCCCACATGGTCAAAAGGGGAGTACCCTTAGAGTATCTACACCTGGGTGCCTCAAACTCCCCTCAAACGCCTGGGCGGAAGGCCCGGTCACAGACCGGTCAAAAAACCCTGACCTAGACGGGCGCCTTAAACCGGCCTCAAACGACCGGGCTGACCGACATCCCTCATATCCAGCCCAAATATGGGGTAGCCCGGGCGCAACCGGGCGCGTCCGCTACATCGGACCCGGCCCACCCGTCCCCACATATATTCGTCCCCATCCTCTCCCCGGACCAAACCCTAGCCACTCCACTCCACTCCGCCCCCAAGCTCCCGTTCGGCGATCTCCGGCCTTCTCCGACATGGCGGACAGCGGATCCGAGTCCTACACCTCCAGATCCATTGACCCGGAGCTCGTCCCACGCGGCCTCGAGGAGGAGATGACCGTCCGCCTTGCGCTCCGCCGCTCCCGGGAGGAGGCCGCTCGATGGCAGCACTCGGACTCCTTCCGTCGGGAATCCATTGCGTTCGCTCAAATGGTGCATGGATCTGGCGCGAGGTGTGTCGCCGCTGCCTCCCCGGAGACGGTGCGGTCCGTTTGGCGTCCGAGCGCGGCGGCGGATGCGCAACCGCTTTGTTGGTGCGCCGAGGCGAGGTGAACGCATGGGCGTCGTCCGACGCAAATATGGAGCGACGTGCTCGCCGTGCGAGGCAGCAGGAGACGGTGACAACCCTCGCGGTGGTGGACATTGGCGAGGCGGAGTCGCATTCTCTGGTGCCCCGTATGGTGCACGGCCAGCCCGAGCGCCGCAACCGCATCATGGTGGACGTTGCCGGCTCCTCCCACGACGGATTCATCATCGATTTCACGTCCACTGACACAATCAAGGCTCCGGACTCCGACGAGGAAGAGTAGGGCATGGGAGACGGCGGCGCCTTGAGTCCCGTGAGCCGGTGCGTGTCCCATGTCCTGCTCTACCTCGCCGGCGATCGGAGCAACACTTCGAGGGGCGTAGCCGGCCGCCGGACATGGGCACGGCGAAGCCGGACGAGCTCCGCTTAGATTAGATTTTAGGTTGCATGCAATAATATGAATTTAAGGTTTCTTAATTGAGGTATCTGGTTGTGGAAGAGATTATTTGAGACGTGATCGATCAATGTCCGCGGACGCGCCGGACGTTTGAGGGGTCGGATTTGCTGTATCGGGCTGTAGATGCTCTTAGTTACCACACAAGTCCTGCCACGGGCCCACCCGTTAAAATGGATGTATGTCAACTGTGACTCAGGCCCCGTTTGGATTTGTCGTTGTACTTTCAAATACATCTGTAAAAGATACACCTCTCGCCCCGTTGTTTTGTTTCCAGCGGAAAATTACTCAGCGCCCGGTAAAATACAGGTGTAAGATAAACACCTCCGCATTATAATACACCGATCCCAAGCGCGCCCTCAAGTGTTTGTTCCTGTGTGTAAAATGTAAAGATGGTAGTAATGTGAGCCGCATTGGTTATGTGTAATATAATTTAATCACTTCCACTGCAATAGTATTATCTCAACCGCACGAGGAGTGCTATACGCACGACAATAGTCGAACAATTCCTACACGACTATGAGCAACAGCCGCTCGATTCCATGGTCGTATGAAAATCGGATAGCACTTCTTCCTTTTTTTTCTTGCAAGGGATAGCACTTGTTCCTGTGTGGAGCAGTTCCGATCGTACATTTACATACGATCGTATGAATACCCTGGACAGTAGTACTATTTTACGAACGACATGCCAGGTACGGGACGTGCCTCATTCACCACGCAAAAAAAATAAGGTACGGGACGTGCCCCACGGTAGTACGATCTCGCTGGACAGAATCGGCCCCATAGCATGCATGCGCTCCCACTCCCATCTACAGTATAATTCTAGATGGCCCCTGTCCAACCAAGCGCACACGCCGAGCAACGCAGCACATGATTCTGTCGACGACAACACGCCCAAGCCGCAAGATAAGATGATGGATGCCAAGAGAAATTGCAAACCATATTACGAGGAGGCAGGCTCAGCAGCTACAAGAACAGATCCAGCTAGCTAGCAGTAGCAGCTCCTGAATTTCATTCCATTCAGCAATCTTGGCAGAGTACAAAGTTACATAGACCAAATTATGTAAAACAAGTCAAAATTAATTTACAATAAATTGTTTAACACGCAAGCAAAGCACATTCGTGATGTAATGGCAGGGGCAGGATTACTGGAGTAGGATACGAGGAGGGGCTACGCTACGCTACGGCAGGAGATGCTGGCAGGCAGGCGGGCACTTCAGGAATCGGATGCCCTGAAGAGGGTGAGCAGGGAGAGGAAGAGGTTGATGACGTCGAGGTAGAGCGCGACGGCGGCCCAGACGTACTCGTCGTAGGAGTAGCGCTTGATGAGGTTGTCGGTGTCGTAGATGATGTAGCCGCAGAAGACGAGCGCCGCCAGCCCGCCGTAGACCATCAGCGAGATGCGGCCCAGCGGGAAGAAGGCCTGGATGAGCGCGAACACCATGAGGATCATCACCGCCGCGAACAGGAACGGGCCCAGGAAGCTGAAGTCGTGCCCGCGCCTCGCCGCCCAGAACGTGTACGCCGTCAGGCTCACCACCACCACCGCCGTCAGGATCGCCGACTCCAGGATCACCTCCCCCTTGGTGAAGGCGCAGGTCAGCCCCACCGCGAAGCTGATGGCCACCGTGAACAGCCCCAGCAGCAGCAGGTTCACCGGGTGCCGCTGGTAGTAGTAGTACAGAGGACACAGCACTGCAGTTCCGAAACACACGGACACGGTGAGCGTCAGTCACATCGGAGAAAACAGAGCATAGTGATCGATCATGTCGACAAGCAACGGTAACGAAGAATTGATTAGAGATTGCGCGCGCATCCTGACGTACCGATGAACGGGAGGATGATGAGGAAGATGTAGAGCCCGAAGCCGGCGGGGGAGGAGACGAAGAAGAGCGCGACGGGGCGGACGAAGACGACGACGGAGGCGACGGCGATGGTGAGCAGCATCTGGATGGAGAGGATGGTGTACACCTTGCGGACAAAGGCCCAGCGCAGCTGCGGGCTCTCCAGCATCATCGGGTACAGCGGCCGCGCGGCCTGCCCGGCCTCCGCGTCGCCGCCCCACTCGAGGCCCTTGTGCGGCGGCCGCAAATACATCTTCGGCGTTCGGTCTTCCTTTCCTCTCCTCTCCTCTACGGCGGTGCACGGATCGAATGGGATGGCTCGGAGTCCCGGAGCAGAGCACGTGTCGTGGCTGTTTCTTTGCCTGTGCGGTTGTGCGGCGGTGCGGTGAGAGCTGGCGTGGGGCGGAGAGTTTTAAGGAGAGGAGAGGGGACAAGACGGGACGGAGGATGCCGCGAGAGAGGAGCTGCAGGTTCAGGAGGCTTCTCGGCGGTTGGGGGTCGTGCGTGGCGGTTCGTGAGGCTGACGCGTGGGGCCTGCCGGGATGGCTGACCTTCTGGTAAGTCTGGTGGCGTCTGGAGGGAGGAGAAAGTTGTGCCGCAAAATATGTGCGTTGCCTTTGCTTACTGACGAGGGTTAGGCTGTGTTCGCTTCCCAGGATTTTGAAACTTTTCCAGAGGAATGTTCATTCCACAGTTTTATTTCCCTTGGTAGCGTTCGGATCAAAGAAACATCTACAGTATCCCGATGGAAAAGTTCGCTCACCGTGGTCATTCCAAAGGATTGTGTAAATCTGGTCTGGTCTCTTTCTTGGTGTCTTTCTTGGGCGGAGGTCCGAGGCATCCACGATGCAAGCTAAATAAAAAATTACTTTTCACATGGCAGTAAAGAGAAGCTAACCGGCATGCAATGAATAAAATAATATATGCTGTTTCATTACTAGTACGAACACCTCAGGAAGGTTTCCAATAAACCGAACACCTCTCCTTGTCCTATTCGTCTGTTTTGAGTCACGCGGGATTGCACTGTATAGCCAACTCCATTCCTGTACTTTTTTGTATTCCTTTGTTTTCCTGACATGTATACCGAACGGAGCCTTATTCGTATTTTGCTTCCTTCAGGTGATTACCTGCTTCTGTTTCGAGGTATCGCGCGACCTATTTATAGGTCTACTTTGGAAAATTAAACATTTCAGTTTTAGAACAGTTTCTCTAAAAGCCAGAAACCCGCTAGGAGACGCCCCCTCTCCGACTACCCATATTGGGAATAAGATAAATGGTAACATCACACATATCTAGGCAAAATAAATGATGTGATAAGTAATTAATAAGAAAATAGACGGAAATTTAATTTGGTTCATAGGTGTATATGCACCCATTATCTAAATACACATTTTAAAAAGTTAAAAAAATTCGAGAAAAAACCCCGCGTGTACATTTTTTGTGGCTTGTGTAAAAAAAGCAATTTTCGGTGCTTGATTACAACTATTCATGAGACATTTTTTAATCTTTTTTATACATGGCACAAAAAATGTTCTTTCTTTGCGAAATTTTGTGTGCGAACATAGAATGTCTGGATGTACACGCGAAATTATTGTTCAGAAATTTTTAACATTTTGAAATGTGTTTTTTATATATATTTCAAAATAGGTGTATCTACACCCATGAGCCAAAACACCACCTCCGAAAATAGATGCATATGAAAACATAATATGTTACTCGCCTGACCCGCGCGCTGCCGCTGCGTCACCCCTTCGGGCCGTAGCACCGCGGCACGCTGTCCACTTCGCCGTCCACGCGCGTCGACTTCTGTGTGGTATGCGCCGCGCCCCCTTCCTAGGTGCGGGAACGCCACCGTCCGCGCCGGTCTTCGTCACGCTGTCGGGTTCTTCCTCGCCTACTTCGAGCACCGTCGACGCGCTCCTAACCTAGCCGCCGCTGTCGCCTCCTCAGGTCGCCGCTCTTCTTCCCGGTCCACGGTGACTACCTCGACATTGGCCACCCCGAGTCGACATCGACCACGGCGTCCCTCGCACGGCTACCTCGACCACGGCTACACCACCCTACGCTCTCGACTACATCGACATCGGCACAAAGGGCTACCACCTTGCTTGAGCAACCTCGTCGATTTTCACTCCAGCCACGACTTCCGTGATGCATCGACCGTTACGACTGTGGGGGATGTCCGTCGGCTTACCTTCGGATTCTTCTCCAGTCTCACCGTCTGCGTCGCTACCGTTGTGACTACTGGGGGATGTTGAATATCTTGATTAGATTGAAAACATAGGATAGATTAGGAAGTATTCTGGCTTGTCTTGTACTCCAAGAAGATCGTATACTCCTATATATATATGCCCACGAGGCTCAAGTAATACCCTTCGATTTCACCAATCTCTTTCTATCCCTTCTGACAAAAAAGAACGAGGGACAACTCTGGTCCATGCGAGCACAACTATCACCAGGCCTTCTCCTTCTCATTCACATGTTTGGTATGGCCCAATTCTACCTACAGCGCGGCCCATGCAAAATCGCCAGGTGCACTGCACAACGCCGCACAAAAGCATTTGGCGCTCAAGCCTGTGTAACGTAACAAAAGTGATGCACTCCTTTAGTACCACCTCGCCTACTGGAACGCAAGGGAAGGGGAGCTTCGCCTATAAAGTCAAGACTGCTGGCTCGTAACTAGGTACTGCGTCCGCCCCTCTCCACCTGCACGTCAACCAAATAAAAAATATAAATAAAATTAAATCAGTTAGACCCGATGAGTGCCCAATAGGGCCGGGTTACCAGATGGGTTCGGGTGTGGGTCTATGTCCAGACCCGTGGGTAGGGTCATCAAGGTGTAGGATTGACCCGATAATGTTAATGCGCATGGGTGGGTCTGGTAGAGGTTAACCCGACCATACCCGACCCGATTGCCAGGTTGATACCAAGCATTACATGATACCATGTTTTAAAACTTAATTTTTGATGTGTCAAAAATTTCTGAAAAAAATTGTGAATGTTTACAAGACCTATGTCTGCAATTCCTGAAAAAATCAGATCGAAAATCGAAATAGACATGAAGAAACAAAAAATACAAATCCAGATGTGAACAGTGTCATGTTTACATTTGTCTTTTTGTGACACTATTCTTGCTGGATTTGTCTTTTTCATTTCTCAATGTGTATTTCGAATTTGAATCTGAATTTTTTAGGGATAGTAGACATCTGTCTTGTGAACATTCACAAAAAAAATTAGAATTTTTTGTAACATGTAAATTTGAATTTTGTGACATGGTATCATTGTATCATGTAAAACATGGTATCACACGATATTTTCCCTCTCGTTTTTTTTTTTGAGGATCAATCACTCCCTATTTGTCAATCACAACCGATCGTTCAATACATAAGAATTCAGGAGGATTAATAAGCTTAACATGGCGGCCACAATCTAGAGAAGTGGAGGCTCGAACTAGATCATGAGCCTCCCAATTCATAGCTCTCTTTTCATGCTCAAAAGTTACAGACTCAAATTCTTCAAACTTCTTTTTGATATCCTGGATAACAGTAGCACTTGTGCCCAAGTACATGCCCCTCAGGTGTGAAACCGTGGCTGCACAATCAGTCGCCACATGAATCATCTTCAGGTATAAGTCAGAAGCTAGAGCAAGACCCTCATTGAAAGCCAGCACTTCCAAAATTTCTGGGTCGATCTGTCCCTGTACCGCCACCGCCGAAGCACCAAGGAAAAGGCCATGCTCGTCTCGACAGATCGCCGCATATGAGCCCCTGTCTTCATTCCTTGCTACTGCTGCATCCACCATTACTTTCATATGGCCCTGTTGTGGTTGCTTCCAAGTTCTTGCCCTTCTGCCCCTATTCACTTCAGGGGCTACCCTGACTGAAATATTGGATATGCCCCTCCCTGGTATAAGCAGCAGATCGCCTAAATATCTCTCCACAAAACTGAAAGTTGACAGCGGCGACTGGAATTCTTGTTCATGTATGGCCCTCCTACGAGCCCACCATATCGACCATAGTGTTACCAGTACCCTGACAAACTCTTCCTCTTTTGTAGTTTCCATGATCTCTAGCAGCCATAACCTTGCATCACTGTTTTTGCATGCAATCAAGTGCTCCACGAGCTGTTCATCCATTAGGGCCCAGACACATTTTGCCATATTACAATCCATTAAAGCGTGCCGCCATGAATCTTCTGCACCATTGCAAATAGGGCATATGTCCGTATCCGCCATATTTCGGTGGTGCCGCACTGACTCTGTAGGAGTAGAATTTTTCGCTAGGCGCCAAGCAAAATGCTTAACAGCACCAGGAACATTGACTCTCCATAATTTCTTCCAATTTCCATGGGATGCATCCGAGTCAGAGATAGCTGGCCGACCTTCTAGCCAGTCTTCTCTCCTCCTCTTCGTGTCAACCAATAGTCTGTAAGCAGAGCGAACGGTAAAGATGCCAGAACGCTCGTAGTGCCAGGCCCAGCTATCCCCGATATTCCTACCACTCAGAGGAATTTTCAGAACTGTTTCTGCATCTAGGGGCTGTAAATGATCGTGAACCTTTTGGTGATCCCAAGCTTTCGTTGCTGCATCAATAAGGTCACTCACAAGGGCCGGCGGACCAGCAGACTTTGGGTGAAGATCTCTCAAAAGATTGTTCCTCGGTAGCCAATTATCTTCCCAAATCTTGATTGACTGACCATCGCCAACCCTTCTTATCAAGCCCTGTTTCAGCACCGACAGGCCAGCACAAATCGCCCGCCAAACTTGGGATGGGTGGTGGCCCAGCTCGGATGTGAGAACATCGCCATCCGGATAGTAAACTGCACGCAATATCCTCGCACTTAAGGAATCAGGTTCTTGCAAGAGTCTCCATCCTTGCTTAGCAAGCATCGCCAAGTTGAATAATTCCGTGTCCCTGAAACCTAGCCCACCTTGATACTTGGGCATGGTAAGCTTGTCCCACGAGACCCAGGCTACCTTCCTCACTCCATCTTTGCTGCCCCAAAAAAACTTTCTGAGCATAGTATCAATCTTCTGACATAGGCCTCGAGGAAGCAAAAAACAAGACATGGAAAAGGTCGGAACAGCTTGTGCTACAGATTTGATTAAAATCTCCTTCCCTGCCATAGCCATGCATCGTTCAATCCAACCTTTAACCTTCCCCCACAACCTGTCCTTTATATATTTGAAGGTGCCATTTTTGGATCTTCCTACATCAGAGGGAAGTCCCAGATAACGCTCGGACAATGACTCATTAGGCACATTCAAAATATTTTTTATCAGCTCCCTCCTATCGTTTGGGCACCCCTTGCTGAAGAAAATACTCGACTTGTCGAGGTTAACTCGCTGCCCAGATGCTACACAATATTTCTGAATCAAGTCTCTAATCATAGTGGCACCATTCTCTTCTGCCTTGAACATTAATAGGCAATCATCCGCAAAGAGAAGGTGGTTCACTGGTGGGGCACCGGGTGCAACAACCACTCCCCGGACTTGCTCATTTGAGCTATGGGCCTTCAGCAAACAAGACAATCCCTCAACCGCCAATAAAAACAGATATGGTGAGATGGGGTCACCCTGTCTAATCCCCCTAGTAGGACGGAATTCCTCCAATTTACTTCCATTCAACAGAACATTAAAGGATACTGTGGTCACGCTTTGCATAATTTTCTTGACCCGTCTCTGATTAAAACCCATCTTTAGCATAATAGACTCTAGGTAGCCCCATTCAACTCTATCGTAGGCTTTCATCATATCAATTTTCAAAGCACAAAAAGCATTATTCTTACTTTTCCTCCTTTTCATAAAGTGTAAGCACTCATACGCAGCAATAATGTTGTCAGTAATAAGCCTCCCAGGAACAAACGCAGACTGCTCTGGTGAAATAATCTCCGGTAAAATCCTCTTCAACCGATTTGCATAAGCTTCTCGTGGGAGCCAGCGCTAGCCAGCTTCTCGTGGGAGCCAGTAGCGTTCGGCAGCAGCTGGCGCTCCAGGTTTTGCTCCATGGGCTGGCAGCCCAAGAAGAGAGCCTGAAGCCCATTTTGGTGAGCTGTTTGATGGCCCGATTTTGTGGGGAAGGCAAGCTGGGCTGAAAAGAGCACTGCAGGCCAGATTACAATGCTGCTTGTATTTTTTTTCTGTGTAGGTTTCTGCGATTTTGGCTGTACAGAGAGCAGAACCTGGAGCGGTTCTTTGTATGCGGTGACGTGATGAACATGTAGAATTTTGAATTTGTACTATCCAAAACTGCTCTGTACTCAAGTGATGAACATGAGCATTATTTCCTATACAGAGAGCAGTTTTTTTTTAAGTTAGGGTATGTTTGGATGTCATCCAACAACTGCCTTATCAATTTTTCGGCGTTGACTCAGGGCTTCAGCATGCGTTTGGATGGTGACCAGATTTTCTGATCCACGCCAATATTTTGGTTAACAGTTCAGTTTTATTGCCAATCGTGAGCGGAAGGGCAGCGGCGAAATCCTTCACCAAAAAATTGGCACGCCCGCGAATTGGTGGGACAAAGGTCGGCACGAACCAAACAGCCCCTTAGGGTTGTCGAGTTGCCATGCGTGTAGTGACGGCACGACGTGCCAGAGTTAGAATAATATCCTCATGCCTTATCCCCATCTCGGCGATGCGTCTAGAGTCAACGAAGGGTGCGTGAATGGGTGTATCTGGCGGATCTGTTTGAATTCGCGGTCGGCTTTGGTCTTTGAGAATATGTTTGGATCCGTTCGGCATTGGTCTCCAGCAGATTCGTCTGGATTTCGCCGGCGCTCGTGGTTGTTTGTGTGTTTGTAGGTACGATCAGCACAACGACTTCCCAACTGTCAACTACAATAAGATTTGTCTGGCATCGAGAGGAAGTAGCGATGACAGCGGCGCGCCTTCACCTCTACTCTGCTCCGATGGCCTCGTCGATACCAGGGATAGGGTGCTCCGTATTTGATGTACTGTTGCATCTTATTAATAGATTGGAAGATTTTGTTTGCAAATGGAAAACGATTTCTCTCTTTTTTCCGACTATTAGAACAATATTTTTGTGCTATCATGCCGGGTACAATCTTCTACGTTAATCAGATGAGAAATGCATGATTCTCGTGGCTGATATAAGCATGTCCAGTTGGTTTTCGCGGTGATTGATTTTTTCTTAGCATCTCAATAAATTTTCTATTAGCCCATATATAATACTACTAAACATATTTTCTTGCAAAAAGATAAAGATGCATAAATATTGAAACACAATTTCTAGCAAGTCGGTTGGTTTTTACAACTGTTTTTTTTTTTTTGCATGTTACAGGATAGTGCAAAATTCACTGAAAGTGTGTACAACTTTTGTTTAACTAAATTTCCTGGTTCAGTTTTTGTGTCAGATTCTGACATATATAGTTGCTTCTTTTTTTCCTTTTCTACAAGTTAATTACTTCAACATTTTTAATTATTGTAGATAAAATTGTGTTTTAGTATTTGTTTAGCTTATTTAAAGGGTAAATTTGAACACTCTTTAAAGTATTGCACTTATTAGGGGACTATAAGCTCTACCAAAATTCCAAGCTACTCGTTTATTTTATAAAAAGAAAAAGAAAAATGCAAATACTAAAACGAGGATGGTTGTACCAACCAAGAGAATTCAAGCCTTAGCCTTATGTCCGATATATTATTTAGACGAAATATCATTTTAGTGGAAGACAATGTTCCATAAATAGGAGAGCGGGGGGGGGGGGGGGGGGGGGGGGGGGCATGTGGTGACTTCATCAGTTTTGAAAACTCCACAACTCTAATCTTCAGTACTCTTTTTTCAATGTGAGGCGTGCTACGCGTCGGCCGGCGGATCTTTTTAAAAGATCCACCGCCTCGCGAGCCATCCGATTCAATGATGCGAGATGTCTGTATCGTTTCTCTTCTTTATTTTTATGCAACAAGACACTTGTTGCAAAACCTTGTAATTTTGTAACAAGACCCTTGGTGCAAATTCCTGCAACAAGATCTTTGTTGCAAAATTTGCAACAACATCTCCGACCTTTTCTCTCTTTTCCTACAACAAGACCCTTGTTGCAATTTTTTTTTGCAACAAATATCATGTTGCAGAAATCGCCGCCTCCTCATGCACTAGCACCGTCGTCGCGCGAGCAGGGATGCAGGGCCGAGCGCGGGTGGGGGGACGTACGGCATGGCGGCTCTGGCTGCAGCCGATGCCGAAGGTGGTGACAGGATGACGGTAAGGTTTGCGACGCTCCTCGCCGGATTCGTCGATCCGGTCAGCGGGGAGGCGTTCGATGGCGGAGATCCGGCATGGAGGCGCTCAGTGACGACGACCTGCAGCGGCCCACTCAGGCGGGCTCGGCTGTCGGGTCGAGGCAGGGGCAACGGAGCTCCATGGTGACGCGGTGGAGGGACGGCTCCGGCGGCACTGAATAGGAGGAGAGGAGGCGCGTGGTGGGGCGATCTCGCCGGCGGTCGTCGGAGACCGGCTGTCATGGGGCGCGGTGGCCCGAGGCGCATCTCCCTGGCTCGGCGGCTGTTGTGAATGAGACGAGGCAGCGAGGAGACAGATGGGTTGGGCGTTTCGCAACATGCCCCGTCGCGAAGGCGGTTGATGCCTCGCTGTTATTAGCTGGCTGAATCTAATCATTTCCCTTTTTTCAATAGGAAGTAAACATTGTGTGACAGTATGTTTTTTTTTCAAGAACTCTTTTTTTTATTGTTGACTATGTGCGTTTGGTGTTTTGTGGCGAAATGCCCTCAAGTGGCTATCTCGGCCCAATTTTCCTGCCGGGCTTGTACGCTTAGAATGCTGGACAGACTAAGGCATGTCCATCATGGGCCCAACCAGACTCATACTCGGACCCGATGGGCTTACAAATACAAACAACAGGAAACCGTACGTAGGCACCAAGGCTTGCATGCTTTCCGACCTATCCGCCAACCGCCGCAGCCGCCGGGATCCATCCAGATGGAGTCCAGGAGGGACAATCAGGGAGGGGAACTGGGCATGCGGCCGCCGCGTAAGCGGACGGAGGAGAATATGGAGATGGACGAGGACAACGCCGACGATGTCCGTGCCGGCGCCCTTGCCACGGGGGAGGAGCGCGAGATCGGGAACATGATGAGGAAGAGAGGACCGGAGGCCGAAGAGGAGGGCGACGAACTGTATACCTTCCCGTTGGATAATCGGTCCCGGAAGCTCGCCAAGTGGAACACGTGGGAGAAGAAGAAGGTAGACTCGAGCAGGTTGGAGGTGCTCATAAGGAGGCGCATGGACGTTGGCCATCGAACCGATGGCGCACCAGCCGCCCCCGCCGTCGACACCGCGTGCCTGCGTTCACCAATTAGACCAGCGCAAATTTAGCATAGCGTATCGACTGTCAAGTGTCAACTGCACAAAATGAACTGATTTGAGATATTTCGGTGCTTGGACACAATTCTTCGCTGCTTATGACAAGTGTTCCACTTTGTACCCACAAAGTATCTAAAATCCACGAATTTTGTTTTTTTAGCTCGCATATGCTGGCCTTCTTTGTATTGCAAGATGAAACCTAGAAATAGGAAAGAGAGTATGATTGAGATGTCACATATCGTAGAATCCTACATGATTTTTTTGAGAAATAAATCCTACATGATTTTAAAACACATGAATCCTGCAATGCGTGCCTTTGGATGATGCATAAGCAAAAACACAGGAATTCTAGAGGACTGAGGAGAGAGAGAGAGAGTAGAGAGAGATAGAATGAAGGCCCATTGTACTTGTCGAAGGAAAAATAAAAGGAGGTTTAAGTTCATGTTGGAATTCTTATGAAATGAAATGGAGGGCATGGGAATGGATTCCATAGAAATTTGGTAGGTCCAATCATTCTCGAAACAGGCTTTCGCCCCACTTTATATATAAAGCAACACAACAAAGTACACGGCCGAATGATACAGTATGGTGAGGAGGCCCTCTTACAAAGCAGATCAAAAGATACAACAATAACCTAGAACAAGCTAACACCTCGCCGAGACCCGACCGACGACTCCTGAGCTCCACGACAATGCCCCCAAGAGGGTGATGGCGCGAAGCGTCACCGTTGTCGAGTCCAATCAAACAGACATAGGTTTTCACGCGGAGCCCTGGCATAGCGAGACCCACGACGACGACTCCAAGAAGCAAGCGGCACCCACAGGCGCCGCCGACGCCGGCGCCAGATAGCGCGAAGCTTTCGCTCGGACACTCGCCTACGCCACCAGGAGGAGTGCCGATCAACACCTCCACGAGAGCCAGCTCATCCACACCAGATCTGGGCACTACCATAGCAGACCAGAGCCTCCCGCCACTCCACCCCTTGCCGTCCACACGTCCAAGAAGTAGAGTCACCACCGCCACCACGGCGCCTGCCGGAAAGCCAACCGTGCAGCCTGCCATCCGGGACCACAGCCCCGGCATCCATGGCCCCGGACATCACCAGCCATCCACATGACGACCTCCCACCACGGTAGTAGGAGTGAAAGGGACCTCCTCTCACTCCTAGCCCGGCATCAGCCACCGGATCTAGGTTAGCGCCTCCACAGTTGGAGGCGCCCACACTTGCCTCCCCTGCTAGTTCCGGTGAACCGTGGGGATGCGACCCAATGACTGCCGACGGCCGCCGCCGAGCAAGCACGAACGATGCCATGCCCATGGCCACCGGAGCCGATCCGTCCGACGACACGACAACACCCGAAGAGCCCAACTCGGACCGACACCATGAGCAAGCAGCAGACACGAAGAGCACAACGCGAAGGAAACCAACACGGACCAAGTCAGCCCCTCGTACCTACGCGCCAGACGTCGCCCACCACCACGAACCAGATCCACGCCGCACGCCGAAGACGTCCATGACCCGGATCGCACCGCCACCAAACCGCAACAGCCACGCCGCCCCATCGCCAACCAGAGAACCCGGGAAACGCTGCCACCGACCGCCACCCGGACCAAGCCCATCCTCACCTACCCGGAGCGGAAGCTCCGATCCGCCTCGGGCCCAGATCTAACCCTGCCGAGCACGAACCCTAGGTCCCAACCATCCACCATCGCGCGAGCATCCCGCGCACCGCCGACTCGGACCTAGGAAAGGGGAGGACGCCGCCACCGCCCGCACCCCATCAACAACCATGAGCCCCCGCCGCCCGAGCCGGTGAGGCCGCCCCGTTGACCGGTGCCACCACTGAAAGCACATTTGCTCTCTTGGTGGTTTTGGTAATTTATGCCAACATACATGTTGTTGGACTAATGCTTTTATCTAGTGAATTTCAAACAAGTTCAACAATGGCGTGGCAGGGACAAGAGGATGTGGAACCCCTTCAAAATGCTAAGGACAAGGATTGGCAAAGGATCAAGAACTCTACATTTTTGGTTTAGTGATCCAAGATCACATTGAGTCCATAGGAAAGCCAATACTATTAAAAGGGGATGAGGTGTTGCTTAATGGTCTATTTGCTCAAGTGCTTAGTGACAGTGTTTCTAAACCCTCAACCACTCTCTCTACCCAAATATGTCCTAAACCTACAGTCCAACTCGGCCCCACCGATATTTCCTATCCGGCCCCACCGAGTTCATTCAAGACTTAGCCACTGCCAAACCCTAACAAATCGGATCCACCGAAATGGATCTCGGTCTCACCGAGATGGCCTTGCCAACTCTCTGTAATCGTTTGCATTCACTTCGGTCTCACCGAGTTATGCAAATCGGTCTCACTGAGATGGCTTGCCAAGTCTCTGTTGCCTTATTGCTTCACTTCGGTCCTACCGAGTTGATGCAATCGGTGCCACCGAGATGAGGATTGCCCTAAGCCATTGCACTTCGGTCCATCCGAGTTGTCCATATCGGTCCCACCGAGATTCCTAAAGTTCATATCTTTTACACAGTTCGGTGCTACCGAGATTATCGTTTCGGTGCCACCGAGTTGGGTCAAAAGTGTGTAACGGTTGGATTTTGTGTGGAGGCTATATATACCCCTCCACCACCTCCTTCTCTGTAAGGAGAGCCATCAGAACATGCCTACACTTCCACCATACATTTTCTGAGAGAGAACCACCTACTCATGTGTTGAGATCAAGCTATTCCATTCCTACCATTTGAAACTTGATTTCTAGCCTTTCCCAAGTTGCTTTCCACTCAAATCCTTCTTCCACCATAGCCAAATCTGTGAGGAGTTGTTTGAGTGCTGGGAAGACTATCATTTGAAGCACAAGAGCAAGGAGTTCATCAACAACACACCATCTATTACCTTTTGGAGAGTGGTGTCTCCTAGATTGCTTAGGTGTCACTTGGGAGCCTCCAACCAGATGTGGAGTTGAACCAAGCAGTTTGTAAGGGCAAGGAGATCGCCTACTTCGCAAAGATCTACCCTGAGTGAGGCTAGTCCTTCGTGGACGTAAGCCATGGTGGAATAGACAAGGTTGCTTCTTCGTGGACCCTTCGTGGGTGGAGCCCTCCGTGGACTCGCGCAACCGTTACCCTTCGTGGGTTGAAGTCTCCATCAACGTGGACGTACGATAGCACCACCTATCGGAACCACGCCAAAAACCACCGTGTCTTCACTGCGTTTGATCTTCCATACTCTACCCCTTTACTTTCCGTACTCTTGCATGTTTTATCATTTCCGCTGCTCAATCTCTAGATATGCATGTGTAGAAAGTATTGGAGTGATCTTAACTTGTGCCAAAATCTGCCTAAGTTTCAAGAGAAATTAAATACTGCACATTTGGTTGGTTAGGAGTCTATTCACCCCCCCCCCCTCTAGACCTATCTCCTCGATCCCACAACCACCAAGATCCGGACGAGACTGAGCAGGGTAGCGCCACCATGCGAGCACCACCCTGCCCAGCTCGTCCCCTGCCGGGTCCACGGACCGCAACCAACAAGGCCGGAGCAGCGCCCGAGCCGCAGATCCACCCGGGACCCGCAACCGAGCCATCCTTCCTGAGCCAGAGCAGCACCGCCTGTGCCCCGCCGCCGTCGCCCCGCAGCCACCATGTCTACAACGCCCGCCCGCGCCCCTGCCGGGCCGAGCGCCTCGCCGCCGCCACGCCCTGCGCCAGCGTCGCGCCCCTGCCAAGCCACCGCATCGCGCTGCAGCCGCATGCCAGGGAGGGAGGAGGAGCCCCGCGGGGGGGGGGGAGGGAGGAAGGGGAAGACCTGCGGGAGTGGAGGCTAGGGTTCGCCTCGCTGCTCACGAGAGCGACGCGGGCGAAGCGAGTGTTGTAGGTAGCTAGCCCATAGGTCCAATCATATGATCCAAAGGGTTTCCATAGAAAAATCCTTCACACTTCCTACGAAAATCCTTCAATCCAAATAGGCCTGAAGTTTTTCGTCATGAAACGCACGTAATATACTGTGACGCCCCCGACCCGACCGTGCACTAACCATACACGCAAATGCGCATGATCAAGCCCAGGGACTCACGGGAAGATATCACAACACAACTCTAGACACAAAATAAAATAATGCAAGCTTTATATTACAAGACAGGGGCCTCGAGGGCTCGAATACAAAAGCTCGCATACAAGCGTTAGCGGAAGCAATAACAGTATCTGAGTACAGACACAAAGTTAAACAAATCTGCCTTAAGAAGGCGAAAACAAACAACGGCTCTGATCGAAAAGGCGCAGGCCTCCTGCCTGGGAGCCTCCTAAACTACTCCTGGTCGTCGGTCTCCACGTAGTAGTAAGCTCCGCCGGGGAAGTAGTCTTCGGCGGGATCAGCTGGCTTCGGGACTCCATCATCTGGTCGCAGCAATCGGGTATGGGGAAAAGAGGTAGCAAAGCAACCGTGAGTACTCATCCAAAGTACTCGCAAGACTTACATCAGAACTATGCTAAGTATGCATCGGTATCAAAGGGAATGGCTGTATCTGTGGACTAGACTGCAGAAATGCCAGAATAGAAAGAAGGACTAGCCTATCGAAGACTAGCATCTTCAACGTCTTGCAGCATTAGAAGAGTGCAGATAGTAGTATATATTAAAGCAACAAGCATGTAGTAGCAAAGCCTAGAGATCCTTCCTCGACTCCCTGCGAGAAAGTGATCCCGGAGCTTACAATTAATTAACATGTATCCAGTTCAAGTTGTAGTAGATCGGGATACAACATTGAGCGTCCTGTTACCGTGGACACGGCTATTTGAATAGATAATCTTCCCTGCAGGGGTGCACTACTGTTACCCAACACGCTCGATTAACTCTGGCCGGACATGTTGGAAATATGCCCTAGAGGCAATAATAAATTGGTTATTATTATATTTCCTTGTTCATGATAATCGTTTATTATCCATGCTATAATTGTATTGATTGGAAACTCAAATACATGTGTGGGTACATAGACAACACTGTGTCCCTAGTAAGCCTCTAGTTGACTAGCTCGTTGATCAAAGATGGTTAAGGTTTCCTAGCCATTGACATGAGATGTCATTTGATAACGGGATCACATCATTAGGAGAATGATGTGATGGACAAGGCCCAAACTAAGAACGTAGCATTTGATCGTGTCAGTTTATTGCTATTGTTTTCTGCATGTCAAGTATCTGTTCCTATGACCATGAGATCATGCAACTCCCTGACATCGGAGGAGTACCTTGTGTGTATCAAACGTCGCAACGTAACTGGGTGACTATAAAGGTGCTCTACAGGTATCTCCGAGGGTGTCTGTTGGGTTGGCATGGATCAAGACTGGGATTTGTTACTCTGTGTGACGGAGAGGTATCTCAGGGCCCACTCGGTAATACAACATCACAATGAGCCTTGCAAGCAATGTGACTAAAGAGTTAGCCACAGGATCTTGTATTACGGAACGAGTAAAGAGACTTGCCGGTAACGAGATTGAACTAGGTATAGTGATACCGACGATCGAATCTCGGGCAAGTAACATACCGAAGAACAAAGGGAACAGCATACGGGATTAACTGAATCCTTGACATAGAGGTTCGACCGATAAAAGATCTTCGTAGAATATGTAGGAGCCAATATGGGCATCCAGGTCCCGCTATTGGTTATTGGCCGTAGAGGTGTCTCGGTCATGTCTACATAGTTCTCGAACCCGCAGGGTCTACACACTTAAACGTTTGGTGACGATTAGTATAGTTGAGTTATTATGTTGGTGACCGAAGGTTGTTCGGAGTCCCGGATAAGATCCCGGACATGACGAGGATCTCCGGAATAGTCCGGAGGTAAAGATTGATATATGTGATAATAGTGTTTTGATCTCCGGAAGAGTTCCGGAGTTCACCGGAATGGGTTCCGGATGTTTACCGAAGTGTTCGGGTGCAGCAACACTTTATATGGGCCAAAGGGATAAAGCCCACGAGGTATTGGAAAGTGCAAAAAGTAGTTTTGCTGCCGCGTAAGCGGTACTACCGTTTTGTGAAGCGGTACTACCGCCCAAGCGGTACTACCGCTTGTGTGAAGCGGTACTACCGCCCAAGCGGTACTACCGCTTGTGTGAAGCGGTACTACCGCCCAAGCGGTACTACCGCTTGTGTAAAGCGGTACTACCGCTTGTGCGCGGTACTGCAGGGATCCGAGTTGGACTCTTTCCCTGCGGGCCAAACCGACCTTGTGCGGGCAAAACCGACCTGGAGGAGGCTTTTACTCCAAGTTTAGACCCCAAGGCTCAACATATAAATAGAGGGGCAGGGCTAGCACACGGGATACATCAAGATTTCCCCAAGCCGTGTGCGGCAACCCTAACCCTCTAGTTCCTCCGTCATAATCTCCGTAGCGCTTGGCGAAGCCCTGCAGAGATTGTTCCTCACCACCATCACCACGCCGTCGTGCTGCTGGAACTCAACCACTACTTCACCATCGCTCGCTGGATCGAGGAGGTGAAGGCGTCATCAAGCCGTACGTGTGTTGAACGCGGAGGTGCCGTCCGTTCGGCGCTAGTTCGTGATCGGATCGAGGGACGACTTGCGATTTGGATCGCGGAGACGTTCGACTACATCAACCGCGTTTCTTAAACGCTTCCGCTTAGCGATCTACAAGGGTATGTAGATTTACTCTCCCTCTCGTAGATGCTCATCACCATGGATAGATCTTGTGTGTGCGTAGGAAAAATTTTGTTTCCCATGCAACGTTCCCCAACAGTGGCATCCGAGCTAGGTCTATGCGTAGATGAGATCTCGAGTAGAACACAAACGAGTTGTGGGCGTGGGTGTATACATATTGCTTGCCGTTACTAGTTGATACTTGATTCGGCAGTATTGTGAGATGAAGCGGCCCGGACCGACATTACGCGTACACTTACGCGAGACAGGTTCCTTCAACTGACATGTAATTTTGTTGCATAAAGATGGCTAGCGGGTGTCTGTCTCTCTCACTTTAGTTGAATCGATTTCAATGAAGAGGGTTCTTTTAGAAGATCAAAAAGCAATCACTACACCACGTTGTGGTTTTGCGTAGGTAAGAACGGTTCTTGCAAACCCGTAGCAGCCACGTAAAATTTGCAACAACAATTAGAGGACGTCTAACTTGTTTTTGCAGTGTATGTTGTGATGTGATATGGCCAATTACATGATGAGTTATATGTGATGTATGAGATGATCATGTGTTGTATAGAATATCACGACTTGCATGTCGATGAGTACGGCAACTGGCAGGAGCCATAGAGTTGTCTTTAATTATTGTATGACCTGCGTGTCAATCATTAAGCGCTATGTAATGCTTTACTTTATCGCTAAACGTTAGCAATAGTCGTGGAAGCAACAGTCGGCGCGACAACCTTATGGCGACACGTTGATGGAGATCAAGATGATGGAGATCATGGTGTCATGCCGGTGACGATGGAGATCATGCCGGTGCTTTGGAGATGGAGATCAAAAGCACAAGTTCATGGCCATATCATGTCACTTATGATTTGCATGTGATGTTAATCCTTTTATGCATCTTATTTTGCTTAGGACGACGGTAGCATTATAAGGTGATCCCTCACTTAAATTTCAAGATAAATTGTGTTCTCCCCGAGTGTGCACCGTTGCGAAAGTTCGTCGTTTCGAGACACGCCGTGATGATCGGGTGTGATAGACTCCACGTTCACATACAACGGGTGCAAGCCATGTTGCACACGCGGAACACTCGGGTTAAACTTGACGAGCCTAGCATGTACAGACATGGCCTCGGAACACAAGAGACCGAAAGGTCGAACATGAGTCATATAGTAGATATGATCAACATGAAGATGTTCACCATTGAAACCACCTCAACTCACGTGATGATCGGACTTGAGTTGGTGGATTTGGATCATGTTACACTCGAATGACCGGAGGGATGTCAATTTGAGTGGGAGTTTTTAAGTAATATGATTAACTAAACTCATTATCTAGAACAATAGTCTAAGTTGTCTTTGCTATATTTATGTTGTAGATCATGGCTCGCGCAGTAGCACCCCTGAATTTTAATGCGTTCCTAGAGAAAGCTAAGTTGAAAGATGATGGAAGTAACTTTGTGGACTGGGCCCGTAATCTAAGGATTATCCTTACGGCTTCCCAGAAGGCTTATGTCCTTGATGCACCGCTTGGTGATCCACCCGCTCCAGTTGAGTCTCTAGACGTTGTGAACGCCTGGCAGGCTCGTTCTGATGATTACTCAATAGTTCAATGTGCAATGTTGTATGGCTTAGAACCGGGACTTCAAAGACGTTTTGAACGTCATGGAGCATATGAGATGTTCCAGGAGTTGAAGTTTATCTTTCAGAAGAATGCCCGGATCGAGAGATACGAGATCTCCGATAAGTTCTATACTTGCAAGATGGAGGAGAACGGGTCTATCAGTGATCACGTGCTCAGAATGTCTGGGTACTCCACCCGTCTGGCTGAATTAGGGATGCCCCTTCCGCCAGAGGCTATCACTGACAGAGTTCTTCAATCATTGCCACCTAGCTACAAGAGCTTCGTGTTGAACTATAACATGCACGGGATGAACAAGTCAGTCGCCGAGCTGTTTGCGATGCTGAAAGCCGCTGAGTCTGAAATTCAGAAGGAGCATCAAGTGTTGATGATCAATAAAACCACTAGTTTCAAGAAAAATGGCAAGGGTAAGAAGGGTAAATCTAAGAAGGGTGGCAAAGCAGTTGCTGCTCCTGTGAAGAAACCCAAGGCTGGACCCAAACCAGAAACTGAGTGCTTTCATTGCAAGGGAACTGGACACTGGAAGCGGAACTGCCCCAAGTATTTGGCTGACAAGAAGGCGGCCAACAACAAACAAGGTATATATGATATACATGTTATTGATATGTTCCTTACCAACCCTCGTTGTAGTGCCTGGGTATTTGATACCGGTGCGGTTGCTCATATTTGCAACTCTAAACAGGAACTGCGGAATAGACGGAGGCTGGCAAAGGACGAAGTGACGATGCGCGTGGGAAATGGTTCCAAGGTTGATGTGATCGCCGTCGGCACGCTCGCTCTTCGATTACCGTCGGGATTAGTGATGAACCTAAATAAGTGTTATTTGGTGCCTGCGTTAAGCATGAACATTATATCTGGATCTTGTTTATTGCGAGACGGTTACTCATTTAAATCAGAGAATAATGGTTGTTCTATTTATATGAGTAATATCTTTTATGGTCATGCACCCAATGTGAGGGGTTTATTCTTATTGAATCTCGATAGTAATGATACACATGTTCATAACATTGATGCCAAAAGATGTAGAATTGATAATGATAATACCACTTTCTTGTGGCACTGCCGTTTAGGTCATATTGGCGTAAAACGCATGAGGAAGCTCCATGCTGATGGACTTTTGGAGTCACTTGATTTTGAATCACTTGACACATGTGAGCCATGCCTCATGGGCAAGATGACTAAAACACCGTTCTCTGGAACAATGGAACGGGCAAGTGACTTATTGGAAATCATACATACTGATGTGTGTGGTCTGATGAGTATTGAGGCGCGCGGTGGTTATCGTTACTTTCTCACCTTCACTGATGACTTAAGTAGATATGGGTATATTTACTTAATGAAACATAAGTCTGAAACATTTGAAAAGTTCAAACAATTTCAGAGTGAAGTTGAGAATCATCGTAACAAGAAGATTAAATTCCTACGATCTGATCGAGGAGGAGAATATCTGAGTTATGAGTTTGGCAGTCACTTAAGACAGTGTGGAATTGTTTCACAATTAACACCGCCTGGAACACCACAGCGTAATGGTGTGTCCGAACGTCGTAATCGAACCTTATTAGATATGGTGCGATCTATGATGTCTCTTGCCGATTTGCCACTATCGTTTTGGGGTTATGCATTAGAGACAGCTGCATTCACTTTAAATAGGGCACCATCGAAATCCGTTGAGACGACGCCATATGAACTTTGGTTTGGCAAGAAGCCAAAGCTGTCGTTTCTTAAAGTTTGGGGATGTGATGCTTATGTCAAAAAGCTTCAGCCTGAAAAGCTGGAACCCAAAGCGGAGAAATGCGTCTTCATAGGATACCCAAAAGAGACAGTTGGGTATACCTTCTACCTCAGATCCGAAGGCAAAGTGTTTGTCGCTAAAAACAGAACATTTCTTGAGAAAGAGTTTCTCTCGAAAGAATTGAGTGGGAGGAAGATAGAACTTGATGAGGTTGTTGAACCTTTACTTCAACCTGAGAGTAGCGCAGCGCAGAAAGTTGTTTCTGTGGAGCCTACATTAGCTGAAGAGGAAGTTAATGATGATGATCATGAAGCGTTGGATCAAGTTGCTATCGAACCTCGTAGGTCGACAAGAACACGTACTGCTCCCGAGTGGTACGGCAACCCTGTCTTAGAGGTCATATTGTTAGACAACGATGAACCTACGAGCTATGGAGAAGCGATGATGGGCCCGGATTCTGAGAAGTGGTTAGAGGCCATGAAATCCGAGATGGGATCCATGTATGAAAACAAAGTATGGACTTTGGAAGTATTACTTGAAGGGCGTAAGGCCATTCAGAACAAATGGATCTTTAAGAGGAAGACGGACGCGGACGGTAATGTCACCGTCTATAAAGCTCGACTTGTGGCAAAGGGTTTTTCACAAGTTCAAGGAGTTGACTACGATGAGACCTTCTCACCCGTAGCGATGCTTAAGTCCGTCAGAATCATGTTAGCAATAGCTGCCTTTTTCGATTATGAAATTTGGCAGATGGATGTCAAAACAGCGTTCCTTAACGGTTTCCTTAAGGAAGAGTTGTATATGATGCAACCAGAAGGTTTTGTTGATCCAGAGAATGCTGACAAAGTTTGCAAACTCCAGCGATCCATTTATGGACTGGTGCAAGCATCTCGGAGTTGGAATCTTCGTTTTGATGAGGTGATCAAAGCGTTCGAGTTTATACAAGTTTACGGAGAAGCTTGTATTTACAAGAAAGTGAGTGGGAGCTCTATAGCGTTTCTAATATTATATGTGGATGACATATTACTGATTGGAAACAATATAGAAATGCTGGAAAGCGTGAAGGAATATTTGAACAAGAGTTTTTCAATGAAGGACCTAGGAGAAGCTGCTTTCATATTAGGCATCAAGATCTATAGAGATAGATCGAGACGCTTAATAGGACTTTCACAAAGCACATACCTTGACAAAGTTTTGAAGAAGTTCAAAATGGATCAGTCCAAGAAGGGGTTCTTGCCTGTATTGCAAGGTGTGAAGTTGAGTAAGACTCAATGCCCAGTGACTGCAGAAGATAGAGAAAAGATGAGTGTCATCCCCTATGCTTCGGCCATAGGCTCTATCATGTATGCAATGCTGTGCACAAGACCCGATGTCAGCCTTGCCATAAGTATGGTCGGAAGGTTTCAAAGTGATCCAGGAATGGAACACTGGACGGCGGTCAAGAATATCCTGAAGTACCTGAAAAGGACTAAGGACATGTTTCTCGTTTATGGAGGTGATCAAGAGCTCGTCGTAAAGGGTTACGTCGATGCAAGCTTTGACACTGATCCGGATGACTCTAAGTCGCAAACCGGATACGTATTTATTCTTAATGGGGGTGCGGTTAGCTGGTGCAGTTCCAAGCAAAGCGTGGTAGCAGATTCTACATGCGAAGCGGAGTACATCGCTGCCTCGGAGGCGGCGAAGGAAGGTGTCTGGATGAAGGAGTTCATGACAGATCTTGGAGTAGTGCCTAGTGCGCTTAACCCAATGACTCTGTTTTGTGATAATACTGGTGCCATTGCTCTAGCCAAGGAACCAAGATTTCACAAGAGGACCAGACACATAAAGCGACGTTTCAATTCCATCCGCGATTACATCAAGGAGGATGACATAAATATTTGCAAAGTACACACGGATCTAAATGTTGCAGATCCGATGACTAAACCTCTTCCAAGGGCTAAACATGAACAACACCAGAACTGCATGGGTGTTCGATTCATTACAATGTAAATCACATAGTAATGTGAACTAGATTATTGACTCTAGTGCAAGTGGGAGACTGTTGGAAATATGCCCTAGAGGCAATAATAAATTGGTTATTATTATATTTCCTTGTTCATGATAATCGTTTATTATCCATGCTATAATTGTATTGATTGGAAACTCAAATACATGTGTGGGTACATAGACAACACTGTGTCCCTAGTAAGCCTCTAGTTGACTAGCTCGTTGATCAAAGATGGTTAAGGTTTCCTAGCCATTGACATGAGATGTCATTTGATAACGGGATCACATCATTAGGAGAATGATGTGATGGACAAGGCCCAAACTAAGAACGTAGCATTTGATCGTGTCAGTTTATTGCTATTGTTTTCTGCATGTCAAGTATCTGTTCCTATGACCATGAGATCATGCAACTCCCTGACATCGGAGGAGTACCTTGTGTGTATCAAACGTCGCAACGTAACTGGGTGACTATAAAGGTGCTCTACAGGTATCTCCGAGGGTGTCTGTTGGGTTGGCATGGATCAAGACTGGGATTTGTTACTCTGTGTGACGGAGAGGTATCTCAGGGCCCACTCGGTAATACAACATCACAATGAGCCTTGCAAGCAATGTGACTAAAGTGTTAGCCACGAGATCTTGTATTACGGAACGAGTAAAGAGACTTGCCGGTAACGAGATTGAACTAGGTATAGAGATACCGACGATCGAATCTCGGGCAAGTAACATACCGAAGAACAAAGGGAACAGCATACGGGATTAACTGAATCCTTGACATAGAGGTTCGACCGATAAAAGATCTTCGTAGAATATGTAGGAGCCAATATGGGCATCCAGGTCCCGCTATTGGTTATTGGCCGTAGAGGTGTCTCGGTCATGTCTACATAGTTCTCGAACCCGCAGGGTCTACACACTTAAACGTTTGGTGACGATTAGTATAGTTGAGTTATTATGTTGGTGACCGAAGGTTGTTCGGAGTCCCGGATAAGATCCCGGACATGACGAGGATCTCCGGAATAGTCCGGAGGTAAAGATTGATATATGTGATAATAGTGTTTTGATCTCCGGAAGAGTTCCGGAGTTCACCGGAATGGGTTCCGGATGTTTACCGAAGTGTTCGAGTGCAGCAACACTTTATATGGGCCAAAGGGATAAAGCCCACGAGGTATTGGAAAGTGCAAAAAGTAGTTTTGCTGCCGCGTAAGCGGTACTACCGTTTTGTGAAGCGGTACTACCGCCCAAGCGGTACTACCGCTTGTGTGAAGCGGTACTACCGCCCAAGCGGTACTACCGCTTGTGTGAAGCGGTACTACCGCCCAAGCGGTACTACCGCTTGTGTAAAGCGGTACTACCGCTTGTGCGCGGTACTGCAGGGATCCGAGTTGGACTCTTTCCCTGCGGGCCAAACCGACCTTGTGCGGGCAAAACCGACCTGGAGGAGGCTTTTACTCCAAGTTTAGACCCCAAGGCTCAACATATAAATAGAGGGGCAGGGCTAGCACACGGGATACATCAAGATTTCCCCAAGCCGTGTGCGGCAACCCTAACCCTCTAGTTCCTCCGTCATAATCTCCGTAGCGCTTGGCGAAGCCCTGCAAAGATTGTTCCTCACCACCATCACCACGCCGTCGTGCTGCTGGAACTCAACCACTACTTCACCATCGCTCGCTGGATCGAGGAGGTGAAGACGTCATCAAGCCGTACGTGTGTTGAACGCGGAGGTGCCGTCCGTTCGGCGCTAGTTCGTGATCGGATCGAGGGACGACTTGCGATTTGGATCGCGGAGACGTTCGACTACATCAACCGCGTTTCTTAAACGCTTCCGCTTAGCGATCTACAAGGGTATGTAGATTTACTCTCCCTCTCGTAGATGCTCATCACCATGGATAGATCTTGTGTGTGCGTAGGAAAATTTTTGTTTCCCATGCAACGTTCCCCAACAGGACACACTTTTCTCGGTCATGCCCGGCCTCGGCTGATCGACACGACGTAGTCATACCTAGGCTCAGCAGAGAGGTCCCCGCCGGTCTACATCCTAAGTGCTCAGGGGTCTTGGGCCCATCGCCCTTCGCACTCCGAGTCGTTGTGAGGACGGTGGATACCAGCGCCAACTCTGCCTGGATGGCGCGATCCGACCGTGCCACAATACTGAACTGGACGTCTGACAGAGCTTTCGGCTGATACATACGGCGCCGAGGGCCCCATTAAACCATTATCCCGCGTGGTGGTAGTGCGTATAGGCCAGTGGCCAACTCAGATCAATACCCAAATCCGTTAGTGCATTATTAATTTTAGTGACGGCTGTCGGGACAAGTCCGAAGCTACCACCACAATCTGGGTGGTACCGCTAAATAGCCAGCCGCCACAATAACTCTCGCGGGTGCTCTCTGGGCCCGCCCGACTTTCATAAGTATCTCTCGCGGGTACCACCGCGGGGTCGACCCGACTTCAACAAAGGACTGATGTAAAGGTCAAAGTACCCGTGTGTCCGTAACATCAAGGGGGAATCCGAGGAATCACCCTCGTTGTATTCCCACTCGATGTAACCGTCAAGGTGAACCTGGAGGAATCACCCTCGATGGGTCCACACTTGAGGGGTTGTACGACAGAGGCATCATCGGAGGTGGTGAAAGAGGAATCACGCTCGGTAACCCACAACCGACTAGCTACGCTACAGAGCTATCATCAGGAGTGAGTTAGGAGGTATCACCCTCGGCACTCGATAGTAGCTCTGTAGAGTCGTACAACTTAGGGGGTGTGCGGTGATGTGCTGGTCTCAGTCCATTGATCACATAGATCGGGACACCGGAAATAAAGCGGGGCAACAAGGACAAGGATGAGGGGTCACTGATGGATTACTAACCAACATATACTAAGCATTTAGGATAGCAGGTAAGGTATCAACAGCAGTTACAAAATCAGGCTATGCATCAGAATAGGGGCAATCAAATACAGTAGCAAATTCTAATGCAAGCACTGGGAAGAAGGAATAGGTGATATAGGAATGATCAAGGGGGTTTGCTTGCCTGGAAGCTTCGCGATAAAAGAGGGGTCTTCGATGGAGTAGCAGTCCTCGAGGCAACGTCGGTCTCGGGGTCTACCGGAGAGAAGAGGGGGGAAGAAACAATAAATATAAAGCAAACAAATGCAATCAATATGCATGACATGCCTAAACGATATGCAGAGGTAATATAATGCATCTCTAAATATTTTAGATGACTTAGGAATTTATTTTGAATTATTTACCGGAGGTCAGGCACTATTCATCTATCAGAAACAGGCCAAAAGTTACAGGTTCTCCTACGCAGAGGGTTCTAACATGCGTGCAGATGACATATTCGGATTCGTTGGATTTTTCTGATCATTTTTCATATATAAATTATTTTCATCCGAGTTACGGTTTATTTTCTATGATTTTTCAAAGATTTAAACAATTTCTAGAATTTCTGGAACCTAATTTAAATTCAAAATTAAATAGCAAAATGCTAAATGCACCCAGCACAGTGTACACAGAAGTGTACACAGTGGCTGACAGGTGGGGCCAGTTGACTAAGTCAACTGCCCAGTCAGCACCCAGTCAGTAGAGGCTGGCTGGTGGGCTAGGGGCTGAGTCAGCGTGCATAGTCAGCAGTTGACCAGTCAACGTTGACTGGTCAATAGGGTCAACGGGGCCCACATGTCAGTGACTAATGTTAATCAGGATTTAATTAAACTAGATTAATTAGCAGCGGGGTCCACATGGCAGTGTCATAGGGGTCAATTAGCGTTAACCTAATTGCTACAGTGGCGGGCCCACGTGTCAGCGACGGATTTAATCCGAACCGTTATTTAGCGGTGGGACCCGCGGTCAGTGACTGTTAGACTTAACTAACGGTGATTAGCACTAAACTAATCTAAACACTGACGCGTGGGGCCAGTGAACAGTGCCAGCCGGCGTTTAAACGCCGGTGGCCACAGAACGCGGCGAAGGCACGCCAGAGTGCGTTTCCGGCGACCATTTGGTCGGCTGCGACCACCTACATGTCGAGTGCGATGCGCCGCGTCGATCTACGCAGGCGGGGCGAGCTAGGGTGGACGGGATCGACGGCAGCGACGGCGTTGGGCGGCGGCAGAGGCACGGCCTCGGCGGAAACGGCCTACGGTGCACGGGGAGGAACGGGAAGAGGTCGAGGAGGAGCGCGAGATTACAGCGAGGCCGACGGCGAGGTCAGATGGCTCGGGGAGGCTTGGTCGACGCGGATCGAAGCGGTGGCGTTGCGATGGCCGACGATGGAGAAGATGATGCGGGCGGCGTCGATGCGGCTCCACAGCCTCGATCCAGCGGCGAGGAGGAAGTAGCGGTCCACCGCGGACCTCCCGGACACCAACAGGCAGCGCGGGGAGGCCGGTGGCCACGTCGGTGAGGCGGCGCGGCGACGGCAAAGCTCGGCGATGGCGCGGGGAGAGGGGAGAGCGAGGGGAGCAGTGGGGGCCTAGGGTTAGCGGGGAGAGAGCGAGGGGCTCGGGGACGTGCTTATCCTCGCCGCGGCGCCGCGGGATGGGCGGCGCGTGGCGATCGGCGGCATGTCGGCGCGCGCGGCCGACAGCGCGCGAGAGGAAGGGGATGACCGGGGAAATGGGCTGGGCCGGCTACTGTTCGACTTAGGCCCGTAGGCACAGTGCAGCGCTTCCGTTTATCTTTTCTTTTTCTGCTTTTGCCTTTTCTTTTTGTTTTGCAAAAGGTTTGGCCACCAAATAACTTTTGAAAAATGTGAAGCTTTGCCCATAAATATCATTACAATATTTTGTACTGCCACAGAAAGTTTGGGAATTATTTGAGTTCATTTGAATTTTGCTTAATTAGAAATGATTTAAATAGGCTGTTTTGGGTACTGCTTTTGGATGTTGGGGTCAAATTTGCAATTCAATTAGTGTTGTTTTTATTTTTACAATAGCTTTGGGATTATTGGTAATATTATGAACATTTTTTGTTTGCATGTTTGGATAACTTTGAATTTTGACTTTATCTTAAATTTGAATTTGAAGTTGGATTATTCTCTAAATGCAATTTAGATAGGATGATCATGATGACATGGCTAATTAATTAGCTTAATGACAGGGTTGACATCTGGGGATGTTACATATACATCCCTATACATGTGGATTTTCCTTCAGAATTTGAAACTTTTAAATCTGATGTTTGAATTTTTCCAAAAACAATTCAACGTTTAATCCGAGCTCTAAAATGCCTCACTCCACAATGTAACAATATTCAGATTGTTTGGCTGCGTTTACATATTTATTTATCATTTTCCCAATGTTTACCTGACTTGTCATCCGGCGAATCATGTTGGATGCATAAAGGGGCGAATCGTTTCCAACTGCTGCCGGTCTTAGTGATAACATGTTCTTCAGCGACATCCCACGGAGCTCTGGACACTTCCATCGTTGGCGATTTCATTTAACCATGGCTACAACCGTCTCTTGAGATATTGATGAGGGCATCCCTTGTTTTTATAGAAACGCAATACAGATGCAAACGCACCCAAACCCGTACATACACTCGCCCCATATGAACACACGCACGCACACCTTACCTCTATGACCACCTTCGACGGGTCATGAGATTGACGAAATCACCACAGGCGTCTCGCTATCGACGGGAATGTCGCCTCCCACCGAAAGAAAATTTTGCCTTTATAAGACAGCAAAACGTCAAACCTGAATTTGATCCCTAGTGGGCTAGGCCGCTAGGGTATCACTGCCTTTCTAACTATCCAATCACGGGTTGGTTCTTAGAGCATCCCTATTTTATTAGCACATTCGCCGACTGTTAATCAAGATACGCTAGCAAAACAAGAAATGTGTTGGGCTGACGTTCACTACGTGCTATCATGTGCGACGCTACTGACCCTTAGGATTGTTATGTGGTGTATTTCATGCATGCATGCATGCATGAGAATTATTTTTGCTATGTGCATATGCATGTATGGAGAATGATATCACCAGCTAAAATCTGATTTATGAATAATAAAATGTTGAGTTTTGTAACCAAACCACATGTCTGATTCAAAATATGTTTTCATCACTGGCGGCTTTGTATCGCTGAGGGCTTTAAAACTAGATCACATTTGGGCATGTTTTGGGGGGGGGGGGGGGGGGGGGGGGAAATCCAGACATTTTTGTTACCACGCGATATACTATCCTATCTTTGTAATAAATGACCATGCAGTCTTACCACTGTCATGGTAGATTCTAATAGACAATCCAATAAATATGTCACCAGATGGTTCATAATACAACCGGGTAAGTACATCACCACCATGGTGGAAACTAAACAATAATCATCATGGAAAGTACATCATTTTTGTTTGATTAAATGGTTTGGCGGGTTCATGTTCATCGTCCTAAGTACTCCCTCCGTTTCTTTTTACTCCACGTATTAGATTTGTCTGAAGTCAAACTTTGCAAAGACCAAATGTAGGTTAGAGAATATTAACATCTATAATACCTAATAAATATAATAAGAAAATATATTCCATGATGGATCTCATGATATTGATGGTATATGGTGAATGTAAATAATTTTTCGTATAATCTTGGTCAAACTTTGAAGAGTTTGACTTCAGCCAAACCTAATAGGCGGAGTAAAAAAATGGAGGGAGTATTACTATCATAGCCATCATTGTTGCGAGATAACCTGGTAGGCATACTACCACGATGGTGGTAACTAACACAAACTACAATGAAAATAAAACGACTGGTGATATTTCATTAAACGACATGGTAAATAGATCATCCCCATGGTAACCATATCACCACAGTGTTGGTAACAAACACCAGCCATCGTGGTAACCATCATCATTATGTTGGCAACTATTTACAAAAGTGTGGGGAAATACATCACCAGTTCACCATTATGATGCAACTTCTTTTTATAAAATAAATGACATAATATTAGGGTTTGCACTGTAGCATCACTCTACAATTTAGTGGTTGTACGTGAATGCTCCATGATTTATACATCTAGAAGAAAAATACTGGTTCCCACTCTCTCAAACTAATCCAATAAGCTGAAGTGTGGTAACTTCAATACAAACGCAGAGGCCACTTCATACATTATTATAGGTGGTAACTTTTATGAGGAAAAAAGTCATCAGAACATATTAGTACATGGTCTAGTATCGAATCTCTTGTTGAGAAAAAAAAAGCCGACGGTGAAAACGGATCGTAAATTGGATCCACAGTTTGAGAGTTTTTCAATTGCAAGTTTGAAAACAATTTTGATGACCCCAACTATTTCTTCTTTTCTTTCATGCATGCAAATGGGTAATATTTTGCACTAGATCGATGCACCCTAGACCCCTGGTCTGACAATCTGGATCGATTTTTTTTTCATGTGCACCTTTCCATTTTGGGCGGCGCGTTGCATATCTAATTAACCAGTTAGGATCAACTACTTAAGCGGGTGGCACGCTTACCATAGGCATTTGAAAGAGTAGTCGCTGTTTAGACAACCCCGCATAGAAAAGAAAGAAAAAAGAAGAGCTAAACTATGCTACAATTAATCTTCAGTACATACGTACGAATGATACCATACTTCCATACGACATCCATCAGGGCAGATAACGCACCATTGTAGCGCAACAACATACGTTCGCACGCTGCCACGCTCTATACACAAACTTCGTGATCAAGTCATACATGCATTGGACATGCATACGACAGTTCTTTCACATTGTTCTTGCAGCTACAACTACAGGCGTCGTTGCTTCGCGTTCAACGCACGATGTCCGAGGTAGATGACGATCCTCACTGCAAAGCAAACACATGGAACTGGATTAGTCTCTCATTTCGCTACGGAAAGTACGGGTGCGGAAGAGTGTGGAACGAACTTGCGTGGCATGGCTAGCATACCTATGTGCTTGTAGATTTCGGCACTGGCTGATGTCTCTTTGGAAGATGAACGAAGGGCAGTAGACAGGGATCGTCCCCGGCTTCAAGCCACTGATTAAACACCAAGAACACATCAGAACATCATATAGCACACATGCTGCATTATAATAGAGAGCATGCAATTCTCCGTTCACATCATTAATTCAGAAATTTTCACCTAACCAGCAATGAAATAGCATGACATCAAAAGGCCAAGAAACCCCTTACCCGAGGATGAGATAGATGCGGCTATGTCAGACTCAGAGACCTGCTCGCGTGAGAACTCCCCTCTGCAGCACAAACTCGATCGATCGATTGTGTCAAGAATCAAGAACTCACGAGGAATCACCAAGAACTTAACTTCACAACACAAGCATGCTTGCAAACATACCTGCTGGGCGGCGTCCAAAGACCTTAGCCCTGATGCGATGACCGCCTCCACCTGCTCAAAGGTCAGCAGCACCGCATCGCCTGGTGCGGGAGGGGCTTGGGCGCCCGGAGCCGCTTCGATCACCCGCTTGATTGGGGGCGGAGTGCTGCTCATCCTCGTCTTCGCCTACGCGCCCCCTCTTGTAGAATCCAATGCCGACGCACGTGACGACGATGACGGTGGTGCCGACAACGACGAGTATGTAGCCGCCTGCCGTAGTCCCTCGCGTGACATCAGCGACGCTTCTCGCTAGCTTCGCCACCGCCTCTCCAAAGGGAAGCCGCCGTCTCGCCTCGGGTGGAAGGAGGTGGCTCAGATCAGTAGGCTTCCCTTCCCCGAGTTCGCCGTTGTTCGGCCCTCCCCCTAGGATCCGGTCGACAATCCCCTTCACTTCTTGGAAGGTTTTGCCGCGGATGAAATTTCGATAGACGAACTGGCTCGCATGCCTCCCGCTGAGGGTGGTGTGTGTGGGGGGGGGGGAGGGGCGGAAGATGGCGGAGCGTGGATGGGAGGGGAGCTTGGAGGTGGGGACGAACGGGAGGGGTAGACTAACTTACGAGCAGTCGGTGGACCCCGATAACGAACTGACGTTCGGTATGGGGAGTTGTCATCCCGAACGATTTGTTCGGGCCCCAACCAGCTGCGACCGAACTGCTCGTGGTCGTTCGTGCCGTAGCGCGTTCTGTCCGAACGGCCAGCCAGCTGGGCTCAGTAGGCCCGTGTCTTCCTAGATGGGCCTTCCTGGTAAACCTGCAAAAAAAAAGTAAACAACAAGTACCAACAGTAAAAGATGTCATGATAAACTACAGAATAAGTAAAATACCTACAGGACATGGCCATGCTGTAGCAAAAAGAAAAAGAAAAAGAAACATTAAGGAAAAGGAAGAAAAAAAAATGGCAAAAGTATGCCACGCTCCATTAACTAAAATTTGACATGATATATATACTGAATTTGCCATGGTCCCATAGTAAAAGAAGTTTTGCCATGGTCCAATATTGGTCCAAAAATATGTGTAAACTGCCGCGGTAAAAATAAAAATTGTCATCTTTTCAATAATTTGCCAAAGATCCAGAAACTATATTTGCCATGTTCCATTAACTAAATTGTAGACAGAGACAAATAATTCTAATTTGTTATCAAAAAGTTGCCATGGAAAAAATGTAGAGAGATAAATAATTCTAAGTTGCCATGGTCAATAAATTAAGTTTGCCATGCCCATAAAAAAAGTTTGCCATGATATTAATAAAAAATAATATGAAAAATCCCCCTTTAGTAAAATTGCCATGTGAGTGAAAGAATTAAAAAAACATGGTAAAGTTGCCATGGAAATAAAAGAAGTTAAATTTGCCATGATATTTGAATTAAAATGGCCATGGTCAATAAATTAAGTTTGCCATGTCCATAGAATGGGGATTTTGCCATGTTGCAAAAGAAAGAAGAAGAAAATTCCATGCTCATCGCAGAAAATATAAGCTACAAAAGAGGACTATGTTGCCACAGTCCAAGCACTAAGTTAGCCGTGATGTATGGACTTTATTTGTAAACAGAAACAAATAATTCTAATTCGTTATAAAAAGGACTCCGATATGGCGCTGACGCCGAACAATTCGTTCATACCGGAGGGCAGATCAATCGAACGGATTCGTTCGACCAGAGAACCCCCCAGCCCGAATGAGTTGACATCGTCTTGAAAAAAGAAACTTGCCATGGGCATTAAACTGAATTTGCCGTGGGGCATCTAGTGAATTTGCCATGGCAAAATCACTTTAAAAATTGCCATGGTAAAAAAAAATAGTTGACATCGTCTTGAAAAAAGAAACTTGCCATGGGCATTAAACTGAATTTGCCGTGGGACATCTAGTGAATTTGCCATGGCAAAATCACTTTGAAAATTGCCATGGTAAAAAAAAATAGTTGACATCGTCTTGAAAAAAGAAACTTGCCATGGGCATTAAACTGAATTTGCCATGGGACATCTAGTGAATTTGCCATGGCAAAATCACTTTAAAAATTGCCATGGTAAAAAAAAAGTTGACATCGTCTTGAAAAAAGAAACTTGCCATGGGCATTAAACTGAATTTGCCGTGGGACATCTAATGAATTTGCCATGGCAAAATCACTTTAAAAATTGCCATGATAAAACTTGCCATGATATATGAACTAAATTTGTCATGGCTAATTATTAAAATTACCGTGGTCCATAAACTAAATTTGCCATGACATGTTTATAGCTAAAAAGCAAAATAAAAGTGGCTTTGGCATGTATATAAGCTAAGGGCAAAAACATCATAAAAGTAGTCAGAGCAAACAAACATTCATGTGTGAAGTTTGCATGAAAATTGCCATGTGCAAAATTTTGCCATGCCATCGGTCCAATAATTTTTACACAAAATTGCCATGTGTTATAGATCATTTTTTCATAAAATTGCCATGTCATTATTACAAAATTTATAAGATGTTAAATTTCCTGTATGATCATCTCCTCTTCTCTGAGCAAAAACAGCACTCACGTTCAGTCCTAAGTCGTGATTCAGGCAAAAAGAACACTCACATTCAGCCAAAGAGCTAGACGTAGATGGCAAGTGTGAGCCCCTGTGCAGCGGACGCGACGCCGTCGCGCCCATGAGCGCCTGGTCGAGGCAGTCGCAACAGCGAAAAGAGGCTTGAATGCCCCGAGCGGCCTCCACCGCGGCACCGACGGCCGCCTCGCCGCATGCCGTGAAATTCGAGCTCCACCACCAGTGCTGCCGCCGCCGGCTGCCCCTTCAGCCCCGTGATGCCGTGCCTCCTCCGCCGTCACCGCAAAGGCGCACTCGACGTCCACTATGACTAGCCAGTGCGCACGCGCAGGAATCAGACCTGAGCAGAGAAAAAAAGTGGGATAAGAGAGGGGACTGCCGCGAGGTGAGCAGAGACTGTACCTGCAGCCGTGCATGCCGATGCCGACGGCGACCCCCCGCTGTCGTTATTGCCGTTATTGCCGTCGATGAACCCTCGGAGGAGAAGCCCCGGATCTGGCATGCGAATCCCGCAGGGAAAATTTGTCGGGGCGACCGATGAAGATGCGGGACCGGCGTCCGCCGGAGCAAAAGTAGCGGCGGCCGACCCGTTGGACGCGGCGGGGGAGGGGTCCACCGTCCGCCGGAGCAGAGGTAGCGGCGGCCGACCCTGAGCACCATCTTGATGGACGGGTGGTGGGGGTGGGGGGGACGGGGTGGGAGTTGGAGGACGCCAAGCCCATGTCCGCCGCCGCCCCGCTCCAAGCCGTCGGGAGCTCCACACCGCCAGCACCCGTCGCCGGAGCCGCCGCTTTGAGAAAGAGCAAATGGGGATCGGGAGGAAGCACGGGGGAAGAAGAGATAGCGAGTGTGGCAGGGAAATGGTTCGGGCTGAGGTTGGACTGTTAAGAATTATTAGCCTAGCGATAATTAGGGATAATCCCCGCTTCCTCTCTCATGTAACCCCACGATGTGGGAACCGTAGCGGTTTCTCCTTGGAGCGTCGCCTCCAGGAAACCGACATCGGAACCGACGCATCCCTTTGTAAGCGTCCGTTCCTCATGTATATAAGGATTCCGTAACCATCAATAAAGGGAGAGTTTTGATCTCAAACACGTTATCAGCACGCTCCGGAGAGCGATTTGGTCGAGAGAAAAAGCGACGGCGCGACAGCTCCCCGGCCATGGCCTCTCCTGCAGAGGTCATGATAGCGGCCTCCGGCCGGCGTCGCCTCCCTCCGGCCGTCGTTGCGGGTCCCCTTCCCCCGCGCGGCGCTCGCGCCCGGAGTACCCAACGGAGGCAGTGGCCGCTCCCGCGCGCGCCAGGCTGTGGTTGCGCCTGCCCGCGTCGAGGCCTCGCCCTCGCACGCTGCGCCGCACCCGGCCGTGCTAGGCCTGTGCGCCACGCCCCGCGCTAGGCCGTGGCCGCCCGCGTCGCCCGCGCCGAGGCTTCGCCCTCGCCCGCCCGGTGCCCATCCGCCGCGCCTGGCCGTGCGCCGCGCCCGCCCGCGCCGCGACGGACCAGGGGCACATCCGCCCGGCGGCCGCCTGCGCCGCGACGCGCCAGGGGCCCATCCGTGCGGCTACCGCGCCGCGCCCTGGCTGCGCTCCCTGCGCTCTGTCGCCCCCGCCTGCAGTCATGCCACGGCCGCGGCCGCCTCCCCGCGCCCGGCAGTGCCCGTGGCAGCCCGGCCTCGACTGGCCACCGCCCCGGCAGCGCCGCAGGATGCGGCCCCCGCGCCGCGCCCGCCCGGGCCGTTTGATGCGGCCACCGCGCCGCGCCCGCCCGCGCAGTTGGATGCGGCCACCGCGCCGCGCCCGCCAGTGTCGAGCGCCCGCGCTGACACATGGAGCCAGCGGCCCCAGAGCTCGCAAGCGGCGGCTCCAACGGCGGCTCACCTAGCACCCTCCTTCCTGGAGGCTCTTCTCGCCGCCGGTGATGCGGCCGGCCGTTGGCGTCTTCACCTGTGTCTCGATGTGGATTTGGGATCGAACTAGATGGGGATTTGTTTTTTCTTCTTCTCGTCGTTCTGCCTTATCTACTCGCTTTGACCAGGTCGGGGCTGCCTTTGCGTGGCCATGTGCATGCGGTGGAAATTTAGGCAACCGGCAGGCGTTGCTTTATTTGCTACTTGCTCCTCTGATTGAGCACAGTAGCAGATTATTAGTGTTCCAACAACACTCCTAACAGTGATTTCATTCCTGTTAAAACCAGTACATATATTTTAGTACTGTTTTTTTGTTGAGTACCGAGATGTATTCCGGATCTTAAATTGATGTAATATATTTCCACGTTTATCACGTGTCGAGATTAATTACGTTCATTTGCAATTGAGATTTCTTATCTCTTGCAAAGATAAATTCAATACCTCTAAAGTACTGATTTGCGATCGAGAATTCTCTTCTCTCGCAATACAATCTCATTGCGATTGAGATTAATTTCCTCTCGCAAAATATTAATTCACCCTGCTGAATTATCTTGCAACTTGATACAATATCATCTCATTTCATTTGAGGTCTATACAATTCAAGTTTTTCACTTGAGCATCAAGTTTGCAACATCATTACTATTCATTACAATAGTAGTGTATATCCGTTGAGTACGAGGTATTCCGGAATATTTCTATGATGTATCTATTTCCATGTTAAATACATGTTGAGATTATACATCCGTTATTCTACATGGCATTCTATGTGTTTACCACATATCAAGTTCTCTTGAACATGTTTTTGCGATTGAGATCATCTTCTCTCGCATCAAACTTGCAAATTTTTGAATATTTCTCCCTCGTTATATTTGGAATCACAAGGTAAGGAGTTGGGATCTACTGCTCATTTGCAAACTATCCCCTCTTACTGTGAGGTCTATGCTTTGTCAAACTCGACAAACGATTACCTTCAACGTGTATTCCTTATATCTAAATTATAGCATACACAAGGTAATGGCCATGCAGCCTATTACCGTGAGATCTAAGTGATCTTCAATGTGTTATGTTCACACAATTGAGGTTGAGAATTTTTCAAGTTTACACTTGAGTATCACATTTTTGCATTCTTATTACACAACCATGATGGTTTTTAATTTACCGCCCGTAAATTAATTATCTCTGGTAATCGGTGGCTAGAGAATTTGAGGCATTCGCCCTCAATGGCCACCACTGCCCTTCCTGGGCCATGGACATCATGATCGCTCTTGTGTCTCGTGGGATAGTGTGTGAAATCCAAGACCGTAAGATTCATCTCTGGTCAGGATCACACCGCTAACAGAAAAATGGTGTCTTATATATCATAAGGCATTAGATTCAGATCTCAGCATCTGGTTATTCCGTATTAGCAATTCCTGGGATACAATGAACTCAAGGGCAAAGGTTTGAAGCTCACTTCAACCTTCAACCCGACATCACCAGTGATGACGGGACCCTATGGGCACGGAGAATGTGTGGTTGAATATGCCTCCACCGACATGTTTGGAGACTATGAATAGTCTCTCAGTCTCCTGAGTGGTCAATATAATTTATGTCCATTCATGATGTTGTAACAATAACATCAATATTGTTGTCATCATATATTGTATATCACAATATATTGTATCAGCACTTTGGTACAAATACATTTGTATGTATTCTATATATCTGACAGTGATTTTCATATTGAGAATCTTCATGTCTATATATAGATTTCTACGGGGGTCAATCCGATGAAAGATGATATGTGCATTGTGGACATATGCACCACAAACTCTATACTCAGGGACGTTCAATGTTTCCACTCTCATTGAGAGAAAGGAGATATTTTAAAATCGCTAGACGCGATGAAGTATTTGTTGGCTCAACTCAAGTCATATTTACTATCCCTGTGGGTACTCAAGTAATGTCAGGATGCTTTATTGCTTCCCGGTTTAACTCGTACCCTACTAAACTGTAGAGGTATCCGTCAAAACAGTTTCCATAGCGAAACTTATGATGACAACAAAAAGGAATATATTCTCTTTACCATATGCAACAGATATGGAAAGCACATTCTCTATGTATCATCTGGATTGTACTACACATACTACAAAGCCCGTAGCACATGTTGCACCCAAGATAGTTTTCCAAAATGTCTTGTACATGACAAACTTGGCATACTGGCCTTGGTCATCGAGACATTGGGTTGAAACCGAAACTATCAGCAATTCCAATAGTTTATGATTATTATGATGCTAAATTCTAACAATATTTGGATTTTATGTGCACTACATGTGACACAGGGAAGCTAATTTTAAGGCTTACGCGCCTTAAAATCTACGCTGAACCACCCAGACTCCTTGAACGCATCAAGTTGAGGTAAGTGGCTCTTCCCATCCATTGACTAGACTATTCAGGTGTTTCATGGTTCTAAAAGACACATCTATACGATGGTCTCAAGTGTGGTTTATCCACACGAAACCATTGACTCATTATCCTGACATCGATTTCAAGCAAATCGAATGGATAACATTGCAAAATTCTCCTTGAGTGCCTTCTTTATGGCTCTTGGATTGAATCTTAGCAATTTATCCTAATGTCTAGACTCAAAATAGTTTGGTAGAATCCTATATCCAAAGAGTTAAGCTCATTGCATTATCTTTACTTTGGAGTTGCAACTTACCAACTTTACGTTGGAGTCATGCGGTTTTACACGCTCATGACCAAACTGCATACTATTATTCCCCTCTATCTTTGATACGTGGAAATCTACCAAGTATTTCCCATCTGCGGTATTTCGGTTGCATATCGATATCACCACCCCAACATACATCATTGGCCCCTCAACATATAGTTGGGATCTATGTGAGGAATAACTGTATTTCCGTCAATACCTCAAGCCCCTCGCATGGGGAGTTATTCAAGGCCAGTATGCTGATTCATGAGGAATATTTCCAGGCATTAGGGGGAGATTTCAAGTACCATAAAGAATGCCTGGAAATTAGTGGAATGTTCAACACATTTCTGCCTCAATTCCACGTACTCAAAGATCTGAACCATGCGTTCAGAAGATTTGCAACACATTGCAAATAACCTGCCAGATTCATTTACTGACTATAAAGGTGTCACACAATCCTACAATCCTGCAAAAAGACGTCGGAAAGAGTGGAGGTACCAACTAAAACCACTCAACTCCCCGTTCAAAGCAACAGGGGGAGAAGTACGACGATGGTATATCAGGATTCAGCTTCTCGCAAGCAAGGATATCAAGGCCTGTGAATCAGTAAATGCAAGTCAACTTCACGTTGACAGACACCTAATGGGTAGTATACCCAGTGGATGGGAAACCTCCACCAACCCAGGTCATAGTGCACACAATGACCGGGACATCGGAATACCCGACTCAATCGCATTGGGAAATCGCGAGCAGTCACCATGGGTAACGATATTTCCATCAACTATATATATATTGATATATAGATTATGGAGAATCATATAACTGGAAGTCTACAATTGTCGACATACATTTCTCAACTAGATTGCAAAACCTTTCACATGATTCAGGTCCAAAGACCATGGCCATGGCAAAGTGTGAACAACACTCGGACTGAACTCAAGCAAAGGGTATAATCTAGGTAGAAATGGTCTTGCTCAATAATGGGAAGGTATTCATAAGCAATACCTACACCTGTTTTCTTCTGGAAACAGAATTGAGAACAACGAGGTGGTGAAACAAAGAGCAAGTATTGTAGCACAATGATTCACGTAGATACCCAACTATTCTCCAGAGGTGGAATCTCTTTCCGATAACTTATGTCATTGGCAGTACAAAATCATCTATCTCTGCAGTTGATAGATGTAGTGATTACATATCCATGTGGATCACTAGATTCAGACACATATGATTGATTCCCGATGGAATCTCACTTCTGAATCGAAATGCAAAACGCAACATACATTGTGTAAAATCAGTAAGTCACCATAAGACTTATTGTTGTCGGTACATATGGTACAACCGACGTAGTGAGATCCTTATTCACAAGGATTACTCATACAATGATGATTATCCATGTTTGTGTGTCTGCAATGACGACACATGTAATCATCTAAATGACGGACTTTAAAATGAAGGATTTAGTTAAACCAAAATACCGCTCGTTACTACAACTTGAGCACCTTCATTCATACATTATGGTATACTATGTTGTCTATGTCCAAAATATGTTGGAGAAATTCATTGTGGACAAATCTTATCCATCCATAACTCTCATGGTAGTTTATTCTCTAGACGTAGAGAAAGATCTATTTAGACCAAGAGATGATGGAAATGAGATATTGGGACTCAACGTTCCATATGCCATTGGATACACCAAACACAATTGGTTGGTACTCAAGAATATCTTTCGATATCTCCAAGGCATCAAACATCTTGTCCTGGTTTTTCAGTTTCACAGAAATGTGAACACCGATATCATTGGATACATCGATCAGATCCCCACTATATCAAATCGTAGACAAACTTAGTGTTCCTACTAGGTGTGGTAGCCCTCTCATGAAGAGTCTTCGAAACAGACCTCATGGCTACATCCACCAACCATTATCTCAAAGATAATGTTGCTTGTGTTGCCCGGATGCAAACATGTGACTGATTTGTTCACGAAGTCTCTACCAACTTTTACTTTTCATAAATATGTTCATGGAATTGGTATGTGACGACTTCGAAATTTGCAAGAATCAGGGGGAGTATCTTCCTGAATTGTTACTGTTAAATGCATCATATTATACTCTTTTTCCCTTCATGAGTTTATTTTACAGGTTTTCATAAAGGTTTTTAATGAGGTAATATCAACATAAGATCATATGTCATACTGTCCGTCTTCCCCACTGGGGTTTTTAGGAAAGTATATACGACATATTTATTGTCCTCCAAATTCTATGGATATACTTCATATCGAGTTAAGAGAGGCAATAATCATTATATGTTGGATCATTTTCTCCTTATTTTTCCCACTGGGTTTGAAGGAGTTTTACCAACATATACTACACTACTCCTCATATTTTTTTCCACAGGGTTTTTGGAGGAGACTTAATCAAGATGATGATGGATCCTTATACAATCAAGCGGTGATTAGGGGGAGTGTTAAGAATTATTAGCCTAGCGATAATTAGGGATAATCCCCGCTTCCTCTCTCATGTAACCCCACGATGTGGGAACCGTAGCGGTTTCTCCTTGGAGCGTCGCCTCCAGGAAACCGACATCGGAACCGACGCATCCCTTTGTAAGCGTCCGTTCCTCATGTATATAAGGATTCCGTAACCATCAATAAAGGGAGAGTTTTGATCTCAAACAGGACTACACCGAACGCTTGGAACATGTGACGTGGCACTGCACCCGCGCCAAGATTCGTGAATACGATCCGACGGTGCATGCAGCGTTCGGGGCGAGATGCAAAAACGCGGCACGTTCGGGACTTATTGATTCCGTACTTATATGGAGGAGGGAGCGGGGTGGCGAGGGAGGGAGAGGTTCGGTTAACTGATCGATCGAGGCGATCGAGGCGTGGATTCGCTCGATCGATCGACCCGGCGAGCGCGAGCGCAAGCGCAGAGAGCAAGCAAGGCGAAGGCACCAGCCAACTAAACCAAGTTTAGCGCGGGGCGGGGCGGACGAGGGTGATGCTCGATCCGAGCGAGCAAAGCAGAAGCGCGCGGGGCGGCGGCGTCGGCGTAGCTAGTGTAGTAGGCCTGCAGACGTGGGGCAGGCAGCAGGCGACCAAGACTACCGAGAGGAGCTAGGCAAGTTAAGGAGGAGCGCGCGCTGCAATGCCGGAGCCGCCGGACAGCCTGAGCGTGCATGCCGGCGATCGGACAGCCAGAGAGGCGTGCGCTGCACCGCACGCGTGGCGGAGAGCGCCGGAACGGCGCGCTCTGCACTGTGCGCATGCCGGAGCCGGAGAGCCGGAGCGGCGCGCGCTGCACTGCTCGCATGCCATGGCGGCGCGGCTTAGCAGGTACCGGTATGGCCAATCGGCACCAGCGTAACAACTAACGGCTCGACAGCTGGACATGGGAATGTGGGACCCGCGCCAGGACGCAAATGGGAGTGGGGGGGACCAGCGCGACCTACGTGTCCATCAAGTTATTAGCCCGCGACCGAGTTTTTCTTTTTCTTTTTTTAGACAAGTTTGCTGCACCGAGTAGTTTTTTTTGCGGGGGAGATGGCTATTTTTTTTTTTGCATGGTAATACGTGTCTCATTTATAAATCTGCTTCAGCCCCGGTCCCACACCGGCGGTGTCCTTCATGGCGACGTCTCGGAGTTGATGGCATCGTGTGTCTACCGATCCTTCAGATCGGAGGCGTTAAGGTTCATGGATGGTGTTGGCGAGGCGGCGGCGGCGACTCCATCAGGTGTGTCTCTCCTTCTGCTCTGTCCCCGTTGCTGTGGCGTTGTCTCCGACGTCATGGTGGAGCAGGGAGGTTTGGTCGTTCAGGAGTACGCGCAGACGGTTGTCTACGCAAGTGACAGCTAGAAGATGGAGCATCTTGTGCTGGGTTTGTGGTTGGAGGCTGACAGTTCTGGTTTCCTCCTCCGACGTCGTCGTCACGCGGGGGTGTCAGTTCTGAAGTTCGATGGCGTGTCCGGGGACATGTTGCCCCGGTCTGATTCTTTCAACGGTAATGGTTTTGCTTCTGACAAACTACTTTAGAGGTCCGTAAAGCTGCAGATCAGCGATGGAGCCGCGTCGAGCTTGGGTAAAGAGGTGATCTGTATTCTTCCCCTTTGGTGGCCGCTTCGGTGGTGTCGAAGGAAAGGGACAGACGCTGGTATTTTGCCAAAATAAAAGGTGCGATGGTACAAATGTACTAAGAAGTTTGCGAATCCCTTCCATACATATACATAATATTCATACTTATGTCTTAAAACAGGAATCCAAATTCGATCCGTCTACGGAGAAAGAGAAAACATCCAAACTCAGTTGTGAACATTGCTTATTTTGAAGAAGATCCTAGTTCGTTGTCACTATCAACATATATACTTTATCTTCTCAATTCACAAATCAAATTTTAAACTGAAATGTTAGGACGTGGTAGATAACAAATTATTTGATGTTGTCAAAGAATTCACATTCTGTATAATCTTTGTTGCACACCACATTGTTTGATTGCACTAGTCCACATGCATAGTTAAGGAGGGATCAGCCAGGATCCTAGCCCTATCCACCTGGTCCATCGCGTCCAGGGGTGGTTCTCGAGCGAAGCCTGAATCCCCACAAATCTGAACAAACCATAATGAGTACTGTAGTAGTTTTCATCCTAGTTGGTCCACATCATCCTAGTTCATAAAGTGCGTGTTCATCTATACCACAACAAATACGAGTTGGAGTGAAATGTTGCCCATCTCAATAATTCAATATATGGATCCCTCTAATAAAATGGACCTATACAAATTTGGACTAAGCTTTAATGACTCTTATACTAATAACTCACTAGATCAATGTCGGTGCATTGCCACAGACTAACAAAATAAAATATACAAAGAGAAGTGTCGCCTGGCATGGGAAGTACAACTAATGCTTTTGAGGCCCCATTAAACGCAAAGAAGAACAAATATGATGTACAACTAAGAAATTCAACTAAAACAACGACTTGATTAGCTAAAATGCCCTCACTACTCGATTTTCACAGGATTGATTCAACACACACAAAATAGTGAGGAGTCGGAGGCTAGATGTTTTCACAAGATTGATTCAAAGGGATTTTCATAGGATTGATTCAACACGCAAAAAACAATGAGTGCAAGCCTCTCAACTATCAAGTTTCCATGTCAAGGTTTGTATCGAGATTTTCATGAAATTGACTCAACACACAAAAATCGGCGAAGAGTGCGAGCCTGACATGTAGTGAGACGTGCACTCATGGGTTTAAGCCGGTTGGCTTTTCTAGGGTCTTTTTTACCCTACCGAGTGGCAAGGGGTCGAAGGAAGGACGATTTCCTTGTCATTGAAGAAGCCAGACCTAGTTTCAAAATAAGTAAATCACAAGACATTTCTACCATCACGTCAACAACATATTGGTCAGCGCATATTGCACTCTAGTTATTTGTATAAACTCCAATTCTACTTCAGACATGTTTTAAATACTAATATTAACAATATCAATGAGAGCACGTACAAAAGAATCACCTGATTTCGATATGAGGAACTCATGTTATTGCCAAAACATATTTGACTCTAATATGTTCAAAACTCTGTCATGGCAAAGAAATTCTGAGATCACATTTCTGAACGCGCCAACATCGTTCTTTTTTTTCCTTTCTCTAACCCGTCCAACATTTTCAATGATGCTCAAAATTGTCACGGAACATGCACACTTACTGCCGCTCAAATGTGTCACCTAAAATAAGGCCAAACCGCCCTAGGTGGCTATCAGTTTGAGATGGTCGCCGCCACATGAAACGGTCTTAGGTGACGGTTCTTTCTCTGTCACGAGGATTTTCAACACTAACAATCATTCGTTTTGTGCTGAAAGTAAAAAAAAAACAGAGCGTGTCTTTGTTTCATTAGGCTTTTTGTGTACTAGTAAGAGGCCCGTGCTACGCTACGGAGTCACAAAGATCAGAGATCAGTTGAAACATTGTTTATAGCGAGGAGTCTGTGGTGCTACAAAACAGCAAAAAAAATGTACGAGACATTGATCAAGTGATGTTATATTGTTGATAGGTATACAATGAGCACAATAGAATATAATGTTTCCAAGCGCTAAATCTTTTCGTCCAAGCTAAACATTTTCTCCTCCACCTTCACCTTGCAGAAGACTTATTCTCCCAATGGGCATTCAAACAAATAGCATGCAGTTAATAGAAAATCCATCCACACACATGAGGCAACTGGACAACACTGGCCAGCTTTATCTCTGAATCTAAATCAGTCTGTCTACAACTGCTCTTTGCTTAATAATAACATCTCCAGCCCGTGTACTATTCTCCGATAGAAGTGGTGACACATTAAGCACCTCACTTTAACCTAACCTTAATATCAACAATCGAAGAATGACAATACTACGATGCCAATAGTTGTCCCCATAAATCTGTGCAATGGAAGTGCAACAACTACAAACTTCATCCTTCGGCTCCCGTCCGATGGGCTCAACCTGTTAGCACATATCTTGTTCATTCACCCGCCCCTATCTCGCATCGTCATCTCTCCATGTATGTGAGCATTGTAAGATGCAACGCGCAGCCCATGGTAAAGCAAAATGGTAATGATGACTTAAATAAATTGATGTTGTAACATTCCAAACCACTTTGCATGATCTGAAGAGAAAAAAATATCATATCACATAATAGTATCGTTGAATCATAGCAATCTGCCAGTGTGATCAACCAATATTATATATTGCTAATTTGCTAAGTGTATTTTAGTCCCATTAAGCTAGACTACCATCGCAAAATGATGTATCATGCGCCGACCTCATTCCAACAATAACTTCGTCAATGGCAAGGTGTGCAAGTGTTAGAACTGATAACTCAAAATTGTAGAAAATGTGGCAATTGCACTCACACTAGACCTCCCTAAATACCAACAAGGCCTTGGAACAACTACTGCAACAGAACTGCTCGTTTCCAAGTAACAGTTGTAGAAAACAAAACGTATTGTTATGTTACCTTGCATACAAGGATTCAACATTGATCATTTCATTCCAGTACATTAGGCACACCAGACTTATATGTGAAAATAAATGGCATCAATTAATATATCTAAATAACATACATACTATAGCTTGAGCACACATTTTTCAAGGACAAGCAAGTATGAAGTAAGAAGTGTTCGACTGAATACATTTTCTAAATATACAAAAGATTCTGGATAAGATATCACTAATAGAAATGGCAGATGGCTTCCTATACCATATATTAAGTATAAACCAAAAGAGAAACTATCATATCAGGTCCACTGCTGAATAGGAAAAATATGAGATTGAGAATAAATTTATAAACTATTTCTAAGGGACAAAAATTATCTTCAGATTTTTTATGGGTCCACTGTAGAATAGGAAAATTTATCTTCAGATTTTTTTAAGGGCCACCCTAGTATCCACAATTTTTGTTGTCTTTACTTTCACTTTAAAGAAAAATATATGTTTATATGGGACAAAATTCAATGCAACCTATTTCCTCTGAAAACCCATTAAATGGACCCCATGTAAATTAGTAAATATGAAAACCCCATATAATTAATGAAGAGTGATGAAACACATGCGTCCCCGTGAATAAAAAACATTACTTTACTTCAGCCTATGGATTGGCCTACTCTATTTTACTAGAGAATTATATGTATCCTATACTATTACTTTTGCAGTGAACAATAAATCCAATATGATGTTGAACAGTGCCCATACAAAAGAGTGTAAATCAATTAGCTGAACATGGGTCACTGGTCTTAATTTAGTAGGGCGTGCCTGAGTTTCTTCTCGCGTTCATATGCATGACATAGGAGTACATGATGTATTGCTGCTACGTTTGCCAAAACAAAAGCATGTGAAAGCTAGCTACATGCATATTCTTATTAAGATTTTAGATGGTGCAGAGCAGGCGTACCAGCCAAAAATGAAATCCTTCTAATGTTGGAAATATGCCCTAGAGGCAATTAATAAAGTGTTTATTATCATATTTCTCCGTTCATGATAATGGTTTATTATTCATGCTAGAATTGTATTGACCGGAAACTAAATACATGTGTGGATAATAGACAAATACTATGTCCCTAGTATGCCTCTACTAAACTAGCTCGTTGATCAAAAGATGGTCAAGGTTTCCTGACCATGGACATGAGTTGTCATTTGATAACGGGATCACATCATTAGGAGAATGATGTGATGGACATGACCCAACCGTTAGCATAGCAAATGATCGTTCAGTTTATTGCTATTGCTTTCACTATGTCAAATACACGTTCCTCTGACCATGAGATCATGCAACTCCCGGATACCGTAGGAATACTTTGGGTGTATCAAACGTCACAGCGTTACTGGGTGATTATAAAGGTGCACTACAGGTATCTCCGAAAGTGTTTGTTGAGTTGGCATGGATCGAGATTGGGATTTGTCACCCCGACTATCGGAGAGGTATCTCTGGGCCCTCTCGGTAATACAGCATCACAGAAGCCTTGCAAGCACCGTGACTAAAGAGTTAGTTGCAAGATGATGTATTACGGAACGAGTAAAGAGACTTGCCGGTAACAAGATTGAACTAGGTATTAGATACCGACGATCGAATCTCGGGCAAGTAACATACCGCCGGACAAAAGGGAATAACGTATGTTGACATATGAGGTTCACCGATAAAGATCTTTGTGGAATATGTAGGAACCAATATGAGCATCCAGGTTCTGCTGTTGGTTATTGACCGGAGAGTCGTCTCGGTCATGTCTACATCATTCCCGAACCCGTAGGGTCCGCACACTTAAGGTTCGATGACGATTTAGTATTATATGAGTTATGTGATTGGTGGCCGAAGTTTGTTCGGAGTCCCGGATGAGATCATGGACATGACGAGGAGTCTCGAAATGGTCGAGAGGTAAAGATTCATATATTGGAAGGCTATATTCGGACGTCGGAAAGGTTCCGAGTGATTCGGGTATTTTTCGGAGTACCGGGGAGTTACGGGAATTCACCGGGAGAAGTAATGGGCCTTATTGGGCCATACGGAAAAAGGAGAGGCAGGCCACGTGAGGAGGCGCGCGCCCCCCTTGCCCAAACCGAATTGTACTAGGGGAGGGGGCGCAGCCCCCTCTTTCCTTTCCCTCTCCCTTCCCCCTTTCCTACTCCGTATGGGAGGTGGAATCCTACTAGGACTAAGGAGTCCTAGTAGGACTCCCCACACTTGGCGCACCCCTAGGGGGCCGGCCTCCTCCCTCCCTCCTTTATATACGGAGGAGGGGCACCCCTTGGAGACACACAATTGTCCCATAGCCGTGTGTGGTGCCCCGATCTCTGTTTTCCACCTCGGTCATATTTTCGGAGAGCTTAGGCGAAGCTCTGCCGGAATCACTTCACCGTCACCGTCGCCACGCCGTCGTGCTGACGGAACTCATCTACTACCTCGACGTCTTGCTGGATCAAGAAGGCGAGGAACGTTACCGAGCTGCACGTGTGTAGAACTCGGAGGTGCCGTACGTTCGGTACTCGATCGGTGGAGCTCGAAGGATTGTTCGACTACATCAACCGCGTTGTGAGACGCTTCCGCTAACGGTCTACGAGGGTACGTAGACACACTCTCCCCTCTCATAGCGATGCATCTCCATGGATAGATCTTGCGTGAGCGTAGGAAATTTTTGAAATTCATGCTCCGTTCCCCAACAGTGGCATCCGAGCCAGGTCTATGCGTAGATGTGTTTTGCACGAGTAGAACACAAGTGAGTTGTGGGCGTGGGTGTATACATATTGCTTGCCGTTACTGGTTGTTACTTGATTCGGCGGTATTGTGAGATGAAGCGGCCCGGACCGACATTACGCGTACGCTTACGCGAGACAGGTTTTACCGCTACGTGCACTCGTTGCATAAAGGTGACTGGCGGGTGTCTGTCTCTCTCACTTTAGTTGAATCGGTTTCAATGAAGAGGGTTCTTTTAGAAGATCAAAAAGCAATCACTACACCACGTTGTGGTTTTGCGTAGGTAAGAACGGTTCTTGCAAACCCGTAGCAGCCACGTAAAACTTGCAACAACAAAGTAGAGGACGTCTAACTTGTTTTTGCAGGGTGTGCTGGTGATGTGATATGGCCAAGACATGATGTGATATAAGTTGTTGTATGAGATGATCATGTTTTGTAAGTTATCAGGCAACCGGCAGGAGCCTAATGGTTGTCGCTTTATTGTATGCAATGCCAACGCTATGTAATTGCTTTACTTTACCGCTATAAGTTAGCAGTAGTAGTAGTAGTAGCAATAGCCGGCGAGACGACCACGACGCTACGATGGAGATCAAGGTGTCACGACGCTACGATGGAGATCAAGGTGTCAACCCGGTGACGATGGAGATCATGACGGTGCTTTGCTGATGGAGATCAAAAGCACAAGACGATGATGGCCATATCATGTCACATAGGCCATGTCACATATATTGAATTGCATGTGATGTTAATCCTTTTATGCATCTTATTTTGCTTAGGACGACGGTAGCATTATAAGATGATCCCTTCACTAAATTTCAAGATAAGTGTTCTCCCCTAGTATGCACCGTTGCGAAGGTTCGACGCTTCTAAGCACCACGTGATGATCGGGTGTGATGGATTCTTTCGTACGCATACAACGGGTGTAAGCCAGTTTTACACACGCAGAATACTTGGGTTAAACTTGACGAGCCTAGCATATACAGATATGGCCTCGGAACACAAGAGACCGAAAGGTCGAACATGAGTCATATAGTAGATATGATCAACATGAAAGATGTTCACCATTGATAACTAATCCACCTCACGTGATGATCGGACGTGGTTTAGTTGATATGGATCATGTTACACTTAGACAACTTGAGGGATGTTAATCTAAGTGGGAGTTCTTAAAGTAATTTGATTAATTGAACTTCAATTGTCATGAACATAGTCTTACTTGTCTTAGCAAATTTATGTTGTAGATCTATAGACCGCGCTGTAGTTCCCCTGTTTTTATTATGTTCCTAGAGAAAACGAAGTTGAAAGTTGATGGAAGCAACTATGCGGACTAGGTCCGTGATCTGAGGATTGTCCTCACTGCTGCACAGAAGGCTTATGTCCTTAATGCACCGCTCAGTGAAATACCCCTACGGCTTTGTCTGAGGATGTTATGAACGTCTGGCAGACAAGAAAAGATGACTACTTGATAGTTCAGTGCGCCATACTTTACGGCTTAGAACCGGAGCTCCAAATATGTTTTGAGCAACACGGAGCATGAGAGATGTTCCAAGAGCTGAAAATTTGTTTTTCAAGCTCACACCCGGGTCGAGAGGTATGACACCTTCGACAAGTTCTATAGCTACAAGATGGAGGAGAACAGCTCCGTTAGTGAGCATGTACTCAGAATGTCTGAGTAATTCAAACACTTGAATCAAGTGGGAGTTAGACTTCCGAATAAAGTGGTGATTGATAGAGTTCTCTAGTCACTATCACTAAGCTACTGGATCTTCGTGATGAACTATAAACATGCAAGGGATAGAAGATCCTTAAGCTATTCGCGATGCTACTATCTGCGGATGTAGAAATCAAAAAAGGGAGCATCAAGTGTTGATGGTTAATAAGATCACTAGTTTCAAGAAGGGCAAGGGAAAGAAAAGGGAACTTCAAGAAGAACGGTAAAACAGTTGCCGCTCACGCGAAGAAACCCAAGGCTGAACCAAACTCGAGACTTAGTGCTCCCATTGCAAAGGGAAGTGTCACAGGGAGCGGAACTTCCCCAAAGTAACTGGCAGATAATAAGACTGGCAATGTCAACAAAGATATTTGATATACATGTTATTGATATGTACCTTACTAGTACTCGTAGGAGCACCTGGGTATTTGATACTTGTTCAGTTGCTTACAACTTGAAACATGGAGCTTCGGAATAAACGAGGGCTAGCTAAGAACGAGGTGACGATGTGCATTGGAAGTGTCTCCAAGGTTGATGTGATCACCATCGCCACGCTCTCTCTACCTTCAGCATTAGTGATGAACCTAAATAATTGTTATTTGGTGCTTGCGTTAAAGCATGAACATTATATCTGATAGTGTTTATTGCAAGACGGTTATTCAATTTCAGAGAATAATTGTTATTCTATTTATTTGATAATATCATTGATGATCATGCACTTAAAATGAAAGGTTTATTGAATCTTGATCGTAGTAATACATATGTTCATAACACGAATGCCAAAAGATAATGATAGTACCACATATTTGTGGCACTGCCGCTTAGGTCATATCAGTGTTAAACACATGAAGAAACTCCATGCAGATGGGTTTTTGGAATCTCTTGATTATGAATCATTTGAGACATGTGAACCGTGCCTTATTGGCAAGATGACTAAAACTCCGTTCTCCGGAACAATGGAGCGAGCAACCAACTTATTGGAAATAATACATACCGATGTATGCGGTCCGATGAGTGTTGAGGCGCGCGGTGGATATCGTTATGTTCTCACGTTCACTGATGATTTGAGTAGATATGGTTATGTCTACTTGATGAAGCATAAATCTGAAACATTTGAAAAGTTCAAAGAATTTCAGAGTGAAGTAGAGAACCATCATAACAAGAAAATAAAGTTCTTACGATCTGATCGTGGAGGAGAATATTTGAGTTACGAGTTTGGCAATCACTTAAGACAATGTGGAATTGTTTCACAGCTCACGCCACATGAAACACCACAGCGTAATGGTGTGTCCGAACGTCGTAATCGTACTCTATTGGATATGGTGCGTTCTATGATGTCTCTTACCGATTTGCCACTATCATTTTGGGGTTATGCATTAGAGACAGTTGCATTCACTTTAAACAAGGGCACCGTCTAAATCCGTTGAGATGACACCGTATGAACTGTGGTTTGCAAGAAACCTAAGCTGTCGTTTCTGAAAGTTTGGGGATGCGATGCTTATGTCAAAAGGCTTCAGCCAGATAAGCTCGAACCCAAAGCGGATAAGTGCGTCTTCATAGGATACCCAAAGGATACCGTTGGGTACACCTTCTACCACAGATCCGAAGGCAAAGTATTCGTTGCTAAGAATGGATCCTTTCTAGAGAAGGAGTTTCTCTCGAAAGAAGTGAGTGGGAGGAAAGTAGAACTTGATGAGGTAATTGTACCTCCTCTGGATAGTAGTACGCCACAAGAAAGAAATTTCTGTGACATCGACACAGACCAGAGAAGAAGTTGATGATGATGATCATGAAACTTCGGATCAAGTTGTTACTGAACTTCGAAGGTCAACCAGGACACGTTCCGCACCAGAGTGGTACAGAAATCCAGTCTTGGAGGTCATGTTGCTAGACAACGATGAACCTTCGAACTATGAAGAAGCGATGGCAAGCTCGGATTCCGACAAATGGCTTGAGGCCATGAAATCCGAGATTGGATCCATGTATGAGAACAAAGTATGGACTTTGGTAGACTTGCCCGATGAACGGCGAGCTATTGAAAATAAATGGATCTTTAAGAAGAAGACGGACGCTGATGGTAATGTCACCGTCTATAAAGCACGACTTGTTGCTAAAGGTTATCGACAAGTTCAAGGAGTTGACTACGATGAGACTTTCTCACCTGTAGCGATGCTAAAGTCTGTCAGAATTATGTTAGCAATTGCCGCGTTTTATGATTATGAAATCTGGCAAATGGACGTCAAAACGGCATTCCTTAATGGATTCCTTAAGGAAGAATTGTATATGATGCAACCGGAAGGTTTTGTCGATCCTAAAGGTGCTAACAAAGTATGCAAGCTCCAGCGATCCATCTATGGACTGGTGCAAGCATCTCGGAGCTGGAATACTCGTTTTGATGAAGTGATCAAAGCGTTTGGGTTTATACAAACTTATGGAGAAGCTTGTATTTACAAGAAAGTGAGTGGGAGCTCTGTGGCATTTCTCATATTATATGTGGATGACATATTATTGATGGGAAATGACATAGAATTTCTGGAAAGCATAAAGGGTTATTTGAACAAAAGTTTTTCAATGAAGGATCTCGGAGAAGCTGCTTACATATTAGGCATCAAGATCTATAAAGATAGATCAAGATGCCTCATTGGACTTTCACAAAGCACATACCTTGACAAGATTTTGAAGAAGTTCAAAATGGATCAGTCAAAGAAAGGGTTCTTGCCTGTATTGCAAGGTGTGAGATTGAGTAAGACTCAAAGCCCGACCACGGCAGAAGACAAAGAGAAGATGAGTGTCATCCCCTATGCCTCAGCCATAGGCTCTATTTTGTATGCCATGCTGTGTACTAGACCTGATGTATGCCTCGCTATTAGCTTGGTGGGAAGGTACCAAAGTGATCCAGTAGTAGATCACTGGACAGCGGTCAAGAATATCCCGAAGTACCTGAAAAGGACTAAGGAAGAATTTCTCGGGAATAGAGGTGATAAAGAGTTCGTCGTAAAGGGTTACGTTGATGCAAACTTTAAACACCGATCCAGAAGACTATGAGTCTCAGACCGGATACGTAAAGTGGGATAGTCGGTTTTGGAGTAGCTCCAAGCAGAGTGTGGTAGCAGCACCTACATATGACATAGAGATTTGCCAAGAACACACGGATCTGAATATTGCAGACCCGTTGACTAAAACCTCTCTCACAAGCAAAACATGATCAGCCCTAGAACTGATTGGATGTTAATTACATGGAGATGTAAACTAGATTATTGACTCTAGTGCAAGTGGGAGACTGTTGGAAATATGCCCTAGAGGCAATTAATAAAGTGTTTATTATCATATTTCTCCGTTCATGATAATGGTTTATTATTCATGCTAGAATTGTATTGACCGGAAACTAAATACATGTGTGGATAATAGACAAATACTATGTCCCTAGTATGCCTCTACTAAACTAGCTCGTTGATCAAAAGATGGTCAAGGTTTCCTGACCATGGACATGAGTTGTCATTTGATAACGGGATCACATCATTAGGAGAATGATGTGATGGACATGACCCAACCGTTAGCATAGCAAATGATCGTTCAGTTTATTGCTATTGCTTTCACTATGTCAAATACATGTTCCTCTGACCATGAGATCATGCAACTCCCGGATACCGTAGGAATACTTTGGGTGTATCAAACGTCACAGCGTTACTGGGTGATTATAAAGGTGCACTACAGGTATCTCCGAAAGTGTTTGTTGAGTTGGCATGGATCGAGATTGGGATTTGTCACTCCGACTATCGGAGAGGTATCTCTGGGCCCTCTCGGTAATACAGCATCACAGAAGCCTTGCAAGCACCGTGACTAAAGAGTTAGTTGCAAGATGATGTATTACGGAACGAGTAAAGAGACTTGCCGGTAACGAGATTGAACTAGGTATTAGATACCGACGATCGAATCTCGGGCAAGTAACATACCGCCGGACAAAAGGGAACAACGTATGTTGACATATGAGGTTCACCGATAAAGATCTTTGTGGAATATGTAGGAACCAATATGAGCATCCAGGTTCCGCTGTTGGTTATTGACCGGAGAGTCGTCTCGGTCATGTCTACATCATTCCCGAACCCGTAGGGTCCGCACACTTAAGGTTCGATGACGATTTAGTATTATATGAGTTATGTGATTGGTGGCCGAAGTTTGTTCGGAGTCCCGGATGAGATCACGGACATGACGAGGAGTCTCGAAATGGTCGATAGGTAAAGATTCATATATTGGAAGGCTATATTCGGACGTCGGAAAGGTTCCGAGTGATTCGGGTATTTTTCGGAGTACCGGGGAGTTACGGGAATTCACCAGGAGAAGTAATGGGCCTTATTGGGCCATACGGGAAAAGGAGAGGCAGGCCACGTGAGGAGGCGCGCGCCCCCCTTGCCCAAACCGAATTGGACTAGGGGAGGGGGCGCAGCCCCCTCTTTCCTTTCCCTCTCCCTTCCCCCTTTCCTACTCCGTATGGGAGGTGGAATCCTACTAGGACTAAGGAGTTCTAGTAGGACTCCCCACACTTGGCGCACCCCTAGGGGGCCGGCCTCCTCCCTCCCTCCTTTATATACGGAGGAGGGGCACCCCTTGGAGACACACAATTGTCCCATAGCCGTGTGCGGTGCCCCGATCTCTGTTTTCCACCTCGGTCATATTTTCGGAGAGCTTAGGCGAAGCCCTGCCGGAATCACTTCACCGTCACCGTCGCCACGCCGTCGTGCTTACGGAACTCATCTACTACCTCGACGTCTTGCTGGATCAAGAAGGCGAGGAACGTCACCGAGCTGCACGTGTGTAGAACTCGGAGGTGCCGTACGTTCGGTACTCGATCGGTGGAGCTCGAAGGATTGTTCGACTACATCAACCGCGTTGTGAGACGCTTCCGCTAACGGTCTACGAGGGTACGTAGACACACTCTCCCCTCTCGTAGCGATGCATCTCCATGGATAGATCTTGCGTGAGCGTAGGAAATTTTTGAAATTCATGCTCCGTTCCCCAACAGTGGCATTCGAGCCAGGTCTATGCGTAGATGTGTTTTGCACGAGTAGAACACAAGTGAGTTGTGGGTGTGGGTGTATACATATTGCTTGCCGTTACTGGTTGTTACTTGATTCGGCGGTATTGTGAGATGAAGCGGCCCGGACCGACATTACGCGTACGCTTACGCGAGACAGGTTTCACCGCTACGTGCACTCGTTGCATAAAGGTGACTGGCGGGTGTCTGTCTCTCTCACTTTAGTTGAATCGGTTTCAATGAAGAGGGTTCTTTTAGAAGATCAAAAAGCAATCACTACACCACGTTGTGGTTTTGCGTAGGTAAGAACGGTTCTTGCAAACCCGTAGCAGCCACGTAAAACTTGCAACAACAAAGTAGAGGACGTCTAACTTGTTTTTGCAGGGTGTGCTGGTGATGTGATATGGCCAAGACATGATGTGATATAAGTTGTTGTATGAGATGATCATGTTTTGTAAGTTATCAGGCAACCGGCAGGAGCCTAATGGTTGTCTCTTTATTGTATGCAATGCCAACGCTATGTAATTGCTTTACTTTACCGCTATAAGTTAGCAGTAGTAGTAGTAGTAGCAATAGCCGGCGAGACGACCACGACGCTACGATGGAGATCAAGGTGTCACGACGCTACGATGGAGATCAAGGTGTCAACCCGGTGACGATGGAGATCATGACGGTGCTTTGCTGATGGAGATCAAAAGCACAAGACGATGATGGCCAATATCATGTCACATATATTGAATTGCATGTGATGTTAATCCTTTTATGCATCTTATTTTGCTTAGGACGACGGTAGCATTATAAGATGATCCCTTCACTAAATTTCAAGATAAGTGTTCTCCCCTAGTATGCACCGTTGCGAAGGTTCGACGCTTCTAAGCACCACGTGATGATCGGGTGTGATGGATTCTTTCGTACGCATACAACGGGTGTAAGCCAGTTTTACACACGCAGAATACTTGGGTTAAACTTGACGAGCCTAGCATATACAGATATGGCCTCGGAACACAAGAGACCGAAAGGTCGAACATGAGTCATATAGTAGATATGATCAACATGAAAGATGTTCACCATTGATAACTAATCCACCTCACGTGATGATCGGACGTGGTTTAGTTGATATGGATCATGTTACACTTAGACAACTTGAGGGATGTTAATCTAAGTGGGAGTTCTTAAAGTAATTTGATTAATTGAACTTCAATTGTCATGAACATAGTCTTACTTGTCTTAGCAAATTTATGTTGTAGATCTATAGACCGCGCTGTAGTTCCCCTGTTTTTATTATGTTCCTAGAGAAAACGAAGTTGAAAGTTGATGGAAGCAACTATGCGGACTAGGTCCGTGATCTGAGGATTGTCCTCACTGCTGCACAGAAGGCTTATGTCCTTAATGCACCGCTCAGTGAAATACCCCTACGGCTTCGTCTGAGGACGTTATGAACGTCTGGCAGACAAGAAAAGATGACTACTCGATAGTTCAGTGCGCCATACTTTACGGCTTAGAACCGGAGCTCCAAATATGTTTTGAGCAACACGGAGCATGTGAGATGTTCCAAGAGCTGAAAATTTGTTTTTCAAGCTCACACCCGGGTCGAGAGGTATGACACCTTCGACAAGTTCTATAGCTACAAGATGGAGGAGAACAGCTCCGTTAGTGAGCATGTACTCAGAATGTCTGAGTACTTCAAACACTTGAATCAAGAAGGCGAGGATCGTCACCGAGCTGCACGTGTGTAGAACTCGGAGGTGTCGTACGTTCGGTACTCGATCGGTGGAGCTCGAAGGATTGTTCGACTACATCAACCGCGTTGTGAGACGCTTCCGCTAACGGTCTACGAGGGTACGTAGACACACTCTCCCCTCTCGTAGCGATGCATCTCCATGGATAGATCTTGCGTGAGCGTAGGAAATTTTTGAAATTCATGCTCCTTTCCCCAACATCTAATGCCTAGCAGAGCAGCGTAACACCGAAAAGGAAATCCTTCTAATGCCCAGGATCAAAATAAACCAAGGAATAAGCAAAGGTTTATCATGCTCGATTGATCTCCATCTTTACAAAGCCTTCACTTACTTACCCCCAAGGAGATCTAGATCCTGGGAATCAAACAACATACACATGTGTGATGCAATACTTTCTCCTCAACACCAGGGTGCCATCGATGTTGGCTAGAGGAGGAGAGAATGACAGCGCGCTGAAGAAGGCATCTGAGTGGCCTCACATCCTTCATTTATGCACAAAGTGAGGAACCTCAGTGGAAAATCAAGTAATAAGCTTATATTAGATACATCTATGGTTTTTGAAGTAAGGGTCCACATGATCAAGGGCTTTTATTTTGAGAATTTCTAGGCTTTCTGTCCAAAGGAGACAACAATTCACAACTCAGGCTACTATATAGGAATCAGGGTGATTGGCATTGACAGCCACAGTTGGGGTATAGGCAGAGATGAATCTATTATGCTTCTACTGCAACCAAATCCAGGGCCATGATATTTATTTTTGAGTAACTTGACTTATGAGGGGGAAAAGCACAATCTTGGGCATCAGGCATATCATTATACCCATGAACAAAGTACCGAACTAATTGGTATGATAAAAAAAGAATCAAACCTGTAGGAGAATCCAAATCAGGATTCAAACATACAGGAGAATATCTTACCCGACAATTTTCTGCCCTTTTCTAGTCCCTATTCTCCCGCCTGATCTCTAGCCCATCTCTTCGTGCCTCCTGTGGTTGGCCAGAGAAGGCTGCAATGTGATCTCATAGAAAGTGTTAATACTGCAATTTTGATCTGTCAAGCTAAGTACATGTGAGGAATGACGGGCATGAAAAAGACAGCCTAGCGAACTGATTAACGGTTGGTGGCGATGATGAAGGCGATCTGAAGCCTAGCTTCGTGTAGACGGCATGGAGGTCCTCCAGGAGCAACGCGTACCTAAAGAGGTGGTCATGGGGCACATTAGTGGAGAATAATGAGTAGTATGTGGTGGCGCCACCGCCGAGGATTAGTAGTGTGCAGCTGCCGCCATACTTGCAGCGGCAGTTGATGAGGGCATGTACTAGAGATAGGGTAATAGGCCTGACCTACAGACCCTACCCTAGGACGCCATACACCTTATACCGGGCCCCAGGACCGGGCCAGTGGTCAAACACTCTGCAACCTGGTGTTCACTCGGAAGACAATGAACCACTCGGTAGACCACCCTTCACTCGACAGGTTTATTCACTCGGAGCACCAGTCATCACTCGGAGATAGAAGACCAGGAGGCTCCTCGGGATTGCAACGGTCAGGACGTGCATCCACCCTCATCAAGTGTAGTTAGTGCGCCCGTTACCAGTAACTGGCGCCCTTAAACCCCCTCTTTAACCCTTGGTTATGGCGGCATTCATGGGAGCCTGGCGGACTCTATATAAGCCACCACTCAGCTCCATGACAGGGGTTCGCATCTTCTGTAATCCATACACTCAATCAACAGCTCCAGAGCACCGAGTCGTAGGGCTATTACCTCCACCGCGAGGGGCCTGAACTCATAAATCCGAGTGTAACAACTGCGCCGTAGCTAGGCTCTGCCTTCTAATCCGTACCCCCATACACTACTGTCAGACTTATACCCACGACAGCAGTGTCGGAGGACATGGCGGGGAGGCTGGAGGAGATGGCGAGGATGAGAGAGGAGGTGGGGCAATGGTGTGTGGTGTACTACGGCGGAGGAGGAGGAGGCATGAGAGGCGTCAGGGAACCACCGACTTTGGCAGCGTACTTGTGATTGGCAGCGGTGGAGATGGGAAAGGAGGCGGAGGAGGGCAGATTGTAGTGGTGGTGGACTGCCGTGGTAGAGAGGAGGCATCCGAGGCATCTGGAGGGGACAACACCGGCAGCGTCCATCGCGCCAGATCGGAGTATAGTGTCTAGCTAGAGGAAGGTGGATGGGTGGGTCTGGATGGGTCTGGAAGACAGAGACTGCCGGGCGTCTTTTTGCAAAAGTGACAGAGATCGCCTCTGATGCGTTAGATGCCGATCGGATGGTCCAAATTGATAGATGGCAGACACACCATCATCACCAAGTGTTTTTTCATAGGAGTAGAGATAGACTGAAGTTGGGGTTCCTATATCAAAAGAAAGAAAGATTGAAGTTGGCCTGATCATCGAACAAACTTGGGTTGTGTTTTCATATAAAATCGGACTACCCTAGCTAGTGAACACACAATCCATGACGAACAAGGTATCCCATCGCCAATGCTATATGTCGCCTACTACGAGAGGCATCGTAGCATCACCTCTAGTGCTCGGTTGCGGCTCGCCTTATTGGGACGACCCGGTAGAGCGGTTTTGGGAAGCTTCTATAGACAGTCTTATATCGGTTTTGGAAGTGTGGTTTTCCTTCTTTTGTTGTTTCTACATGTTTTAACATTTTTTGTGTTTTTTAATACATCTCTACATTTCTTTAATACAGGTTGTACATTTTTTTTATACACGTGCAACCTTTTTTTGATACACGTTGGACATTTTTCAAATACATGTTTTGAACATATTTTTGAAAGGTACAAAACATTTTCTTAAACTATGCGAACTTTTTAAATATTCTATAAACATTTTTGAAAAATATCATGAACATATTTTTGAAGCGTGTGAGCATCTTTTTTAATGTGACAAACATGTTTCTGGACCGTACGAAACATTTTTTTTGAATTACACAAACATTTTTTGAAATTGTATGAACATTTTTTAAATGCCACAAACATATTTTTTGAAACTTACGAACATTTTAAAATGTCACGGACATTTATTTTGGAATAGGACGGACATGTTTTAAAAATTACACAAACAAATTTTTTACACTGCGTTGACATTTTAGAGATGCGTGTGGTAAATTAATTTTTGAAATAAATAATTTTTTAATATATTTTCAAAATGTCAACATTTTATAAATGCATGATGAATGTTTAAGTAGATTATGTTTTGAAATATATATATATATATATATATATATAATAGTTTTCCAATATTTTTGAAATATATAACAAATGTAAAACAAAGTAAAGGAAAAATAATGAAACTACAGAAACGAATGAAACTAACACGACTGGACCGGCTCACCATACTGGGCGAGGCGGCAATTGATCTCGCGGGAAGCGAGGCCCAGGCGCGCCCGTCTTCCCTTTAACAACAAGACAGACTCCACTAATAAAAAGACAACAAAAGAACGAGGTTCTATAGACAGAAAACAGAGTCCGACACCCCTTGTGCGCCGCCTCTCCGCGGTGTCCATCTTCCGATCTTTGCTGGCTCGGCCTCGCCTCTCCTTCGGTACGTTCCTTTTCAGTTTTCAGGAGCGCATACACTTGTACTGTTTTCCCCCCTAATTCTGGATGAAAAAGCAGCGGTTAGAGTAGAATCCGTAGTGGATGCCCAGTTCTCCTCATCACCTGAATTCGTATCCACTCTGTAGTTCTATGTTCTATTACCTCCGTCCTAAATTAGTCGTCTTAGATTTGTCTAACACAAATGTATCCGTCCCAAATTAGTCGTCTTAGTCTAGATACATCACTATTAGATAAATCTAAGACGATTAATTTGCCTCTAGATGCATCCCTATTAGACAAATCTAATTTGCCTCTAGACAAGTAATTGTGGTGTACAAGCGTCAGGAGTTACGTTTGTAGTATGTTGGGAGGGTTTGGCGGGTTGCACGTGTGCTCATGGGGTCTCATGATTGGTGAGTAGTCCAATTATGGTCTGATTGTATTGGTTTTAGCTTGATTTTTCGTAAATTAACTGGGCAATTCTCTTCTTCTTAATTAATCGATGAGGCAATTCTTTTGCCTCCGTTTCGAAAAAAAAAAGTTTGTTGCTATATTGATCGAGCCTCAGGATCACCTCAGTTCGCTGCTATGTTTACATGTACACAAATATTTCCACTGTTCTTCTAGTCGCTAAATTTGGATTCTCACCCTCTAAATTTTGAGCCAATAAAATTCACCCTTTGTCGAAAAAGCAGACATGCATGTACAACACGTGTTTTCGCATTGTTCATCACGTGTCCATCTAACAAATCACGCGGACGGCGCCCGCACATCTGCCACTGTATGCAAGACCTGAATTAAAACAAGCACGGTTATTAGAGTAACAAGAATTAGTGCAATTTTGGTTGTGTGGAAGGGTTGCAGATTCCAACTGAGACAACAGTTAAGTTGCCAAATCATTTTATTTTATTTTTGCGAATAGCCACGTCCCATACCGCCTGCCTCCCGCTACTGTCGCACCACCTTCGGTCCAACAGCAACAGGCTAAGCATGACACCTCCTCCAGAGCCACCGTGCAGCACCTGGTTGTAGCAGACACGACTTGACGTCTCCGCATAAGACGTCGTGCGTAGCATCCGCTGGCGGACTCATGTGATTTGAACTAGTTTATATAAGCGGATTTGCTAATTTTCGTCAATATGAGAATTAACAAAGTCTCATCTAACTCCTACATTATTATTAACTAAACAATAAAACAAAAGAAAAAATTCCCCCCAAATCTCCGTGTAAAATCTATATTAGAGTCACTAGAAATAACGACCATATTTGCACCAAATCATATGCCCAAAAGTTGATAGGAACTGAGGATAAACCTGAGGTTATCATCTCTACTCCCTCTATATATAGAGTGTAATATGTATTTTGCGATTTACGTTTACCATGGGTAAACTCACTAATATATGAGATGTATGTTGTATTGCTGTAAAAATTATAACATTAGAAACTCCTTATCGAATACGAACTTGGCGACATACTTTTTGTGACACACATGTCATGTATTATTTGACTAAGTGATGGTCAAAATAAATCTCATATACGCATTAGGCCCTATATTTCAGGATGAAGGAGTGTTGGTTTTGCTAAAATTCGAGATGGTCTCATATGCAAAGAAATATTAGGGCCCCACATACATATATTACATATTTAATTTATATAGGTCAAGCGACTAGGGGAAAATCTGGCCAATAGACACACTTTAACACAGCTTAGAGACTCCTGAGGGGTTAGCTCAGAAGCACGGTACAAAGCTAAAGGTGGCAACTTTTGAATGACTCGGATGGTACGACCGAATATCATTCGGAGGCTTCGAGTGGACTGTCGCAACTATGGCACACTCTCTATAACCACTTTGGAAATCCCGAGTGGAGGGCTTTGGAAATCCCGAGTGGAGGGCAGTCGAACGTTTAGTCACATTGGTGGTTCCAAGTGAAGTACATGGCATCTACGAAGTGATAGGCTTTGCAACGACTATATCTGGATGCACTGCTCGGCGGTCTCGACTATAAGAGCTTGGAAGCTCCGAGGTGTGAAAGTGTAGGAAGATATAGTCGAGAAATGACAACTTTTTTAGGGGATTGGAGTTTTATCTTTAAGCACAAATGGAAAGAAACACAACTTAGCAACCTCATTCCCCTTTTGATATTAGTACTGGCATGCCTATGCACTGAATTTGATCTTGGATCAGTTAAAATGATAATGGACAACCCCTGGATTGGGCAACACTTGTCTTCAGGATAATTTTACGGGGTCACCTTCCATTTCATTCGTTGCAATGTAAGGGAACTTTCATGAAATAAGCTAGTTAAAGCATTAGTCCTTAAGATATGTTGGCACACTACTGCAGGAATGTCTAGCAGTGGCAGGCGGAAAAAGCCTAGCAGTGGCGGGCAAGGCTCTTAGGGGCGTCCGCCACTGACCTCCCGCCACTGCTAACAAGGCATCAGTAGTGGGCGCGCGCCCGCCACTGGTAAAGACCTAGCAGTGGCGGGCTTTACCTAGCACCCGCCACTAGTATAATCCACTAATGGCACTAACGACACAAACTAGCAATGGCAGGCGTTAATATTCAGCCGCCACTGGTATGATTTTACAAATTAAAAAAATATGCACATCCCGGCGGCGCAGCGGTGGCACTCCACGGTGCGGCCTTGCCCCAACTCTGGAAGCTGGCACACATACACGCGCACGCAAAATCTATGGTGGCAACATCGCCGCGCGATGGATCCACCGGTCCATGCCGTCTCTGTGCGCCCTTCCGCACTCCATCCGTCGGGCGCTGCTCCACCTCCACAACGTCGACGCTCCCGTGGTCGAGCAGGTTGAACGTGACCTCGGCACCGCCATCGGAGCATCATCACCCGCACGGACCGGCGCCTGCCGTTGAGCTTGCATACATGGACCGGATCACCATCGCATCTGCACGGACAAATGTGAGTAGGGTTAGCCGATGCTGTGTGGAAAGGAGACAATCGATGATTCGGTCTGGTGGGGAAGAGAGAGAGAGAGGAGAGGAGAGCGAGGCGTCGTTGGAGCGTGCTTGGCGCCAGAGGAGATGCCCGGAGCCGACCGAAATCGGCCGATGAAGATGGAGGCGAAAAGGGGATCGAAGTTTTGAGCGAGCAAGAGAGAGAGAGAGATCGAGGGAGAGAAGTGGATGTGGCCGGTGACCTGTGTGGCTCCTCCCCCCTCCACCGTTCAGAAGAAGCACAAATGGGTGTGGACGAGCGGATGCGAGCCACTCATTTGAGTTCACCTATAAGGCTTTTTCCACTAGTGACATTACTTACCAAAATCCACCAAGGTGATTACATGCACTTTCAATTGTTCCGAATCAGAAGGAGAATTTATTCTGAGAATGCCAGTCAATTCATCTTCCTGCGTAAACTTCGATCTCCGTGTATCCTTGTGTGTCCTCTTGACCTTCCTGGCTCTGAGGCTATATAAAGCAGTGCAATGAAGAAAACTCCCACTGCACCATAGAGCTCTGCTCTCGCAATTCTCTCTCGCACATGAGCAAGATACTTCTAGTGCGCCACTTGTAAGCTATCCCATCCCGGCGAAAGCATGCACAACCATCCGAGACAGTTGGACTCTGAAAACCGCGTTCCTCGAGAATCTGCATCGGTGAGGGCGATAAGGTTTTTGAAGATTGTATTGGTGAGATGGTTCGCTCCATTGCATGTTTCACCTTCAACGACTCCGTCAATTGACTCTTACAACATGGCCTCTTTGATGATTGTTTACTTCATGCACGACCACTTCCCTAGTCGAACTACTTCGGCTACAACCATTTATTAGAAAGGACCATTGCTTCAAGGACCACTACCACCATGAGCACTTATCTCCCGCTACCTTGTATGTCGAAGGGTCGTCGCCTTCGAGCCTAGCGAGAGGTGATAGGGTTCCCCTCTACAACTATAGTGGTGCAAGTTTGGTTCCGTCTGCAGCGTGTTTGTCATCCTTCCCGTGACGTGTCTCCTCTGTTTCGTTGACTTCGCCGAAAGTTTGCTTCCGCTATGCGGCGATGCATTGGGAGAGTGCTTGGTCAAGGGTGGAGCTCGAATTGTGCAATGGGCGGTCAGGTTGGCCGCCCTCCCCAAGCGTCTTTGTCGCTCATTCAGGTTCTATGGTGAACTTCTTTCTATGCCGACGGTGCGGTGTCCTTCGAGCCAGGACAAGACGTAGATTTCCTCTTCGGCGACGGAAACAAATAGGTTCAAACCCATGTGTTCCTTCAGAGGCCAATATCTTGTTCCAAGTGTGGTCGAGCCTCACCCTAGCCTAGCGTGGTTCCTTTGGTGTTGTTGTGCTGGTGGATGACGCCTTCGACGATGCTAGCGGTGTTTCATTTCTGTCATTGGAGTGTTCGTTATGTTGTGGCCTCACTATGTATTTGCCGTTTTAGTTTCTTGCTTGTTGTAAGTCGATGGACGATGCAATTCGTGGTCGGTTGATGGCTTTGTTAATTTAAAGTCGGGCTCTTCTTGAGCATTCCTTCTTAAAAACCCACCATGAGCACTGACAACGAGAAAGTTCCTGATATCTTAGCCATAGGCCGTTGATACCTCTATTTGATTCATATGCAAATGGTGGTAGATATGCTAGTTTTATTCCTCGTCACAAACTTGTATGTTTAGTATCTCATATATGTTCGGTTCTCTTATCATACTTTTCATGATATTAACTTGATTAAACTCATTGAAAAATCTAAAAAAACTCATTCAAAACATAAAAAACAATATTCGAACATTCTCAAAACCGGGCCTTTTTTTTCCCTCGTCCTCGGTAATCATTTGGGTGAGTATCTACTACTCCCTCCGTCCCAAAATAACTGTCTCAACTTTGTACTAGCTTTAGTACAAAGTTGTACTAAGCTTAAGACACTTATTTTGGGACGGAGGGAGTATCTATCACTAGGTGTAAGTGAAAAAATGGAAGACTTTAACCCCTAATTTTTCATCTACACTGCAGATATGGACAAATGTTGTCGGGAATTTGCATGATTATATGTACAATTATTGTTGGCACAGTAACATAATTGTGACCATACGGGTCTCGTCAAGTGTTTCCTGGTCCAAAATAAATCAAAATTGAGTAGTACGATTGTTTTTAGTATTCATATGCAAACCTAAAGCCCGTTGTGGTTGCAAACTTCTGCAGTGGAGTTTGTAAATCTTAATAAATCTGAAGTTTGATACAATAACACCATGACCATGAATGTCTAAACTCCCAAGATAAAACCTTCAAAACTACAGCAATAACAACAAACACTAGCAGTCGCGTGCACATTACAACAGGGAAGTACATCAAAATCATTCGAAGGCATCACCATCAAACTAAAGCGAACATATAGTGAAACCGTTAACAGCAGCAGTTTTTATAGGCCGTGGATCCTACTGTGCCTTGGCCCCAGTTCCCACCTTGGGCCCAGCCACCACCTCGGCGCCGTACCGGAGCAGCTCGTCGTCGCGGCAGATCCTGGCCGTCGCCTCCGCCGGGAGCGTCACCACCACGTCCCTCGCCGCGTCGCCCTCGGCTGCGGGCATGACGATCACGATCCCCTCTCCGGTCGCCCCGCCGACGCGGCACGCCACGCGCGCCGGCGGCACCCCGGCCACGAACTCGGCGCCGTACATGGGCACGTGGTCCAGCGCCATGCAGGTGAACTCTGGCCCGTACATCTGGAAGGGCTCGCCGCCTTCGGCCTGCCGCGCGTGCAGCCACTCCACGGCGGCCCACAGCTCCTCCTCCGGCACGCCGGCCACGCACCGGTCCAGCGCCGTCGCCACGGCCGCGAGCCCCGACGCCAGGTCGGCGCGCGCGCGCGTGAAATGGACGGCGCTGCCGTAGTAACCCGTCGGCAGCGGCGCGTGCATCTTCTTGCGGAAGTCGAGAGCGAGCGTGAGCTCCCTCTCCTCCTCGGCGCCCGCGACGCGGAGCCAGAAGAGCGCGGCGAGCGCCACGAAGGGGGTCGTCTCGGGGTCGAGGGAGGACAGCAGCGCGCGCATAGCATCGGCCGGGAAGTGGAACGTGGCGGATGACATGGCGTCGGCGGCGTCGGCGCTAGGCGGAGCGGCCGCGGACTTGGCGGCGAGCAGAGGCGGCGCCGGGGGCGGCGAGGCGGCCGGGGACACGGCGAAGGACGGCGAGTGGAGGAACGGCGGGTAGGGGCTGCTGCTCCGGCGGTGGGCGGCGGCCCAGCCGTGGAAGAAGAGCGCGGCCGCCGTGGGGTCGTTGTGGAAGTGCGTGCAGCTCAGCCCCAGCGCGTACGACTTGTCCGCGAACTCCGTCAGCTGCATCCACATCGCCATGCACGGCCACGAATGTTAATGTTGTACCAGTGAATAAATGCAGACATGTGACGCATTCATTCGACCTGAGAAAAATTGACGGGCAACCACTCCACGAGCAATTCAATTCTTGGAGCTGTCCTACCGCAACATTATCGCTGCAACAGCACTGCAACGCCCGCCCGCAGAATGAAAGCTGGGAGCAACGCTGCTACTGTATTATACAAATTTACTAATTTAATGGAAGGTGTTCATGCTGGATCGGTGGAAATAATTGTCAACAATGTCGATGGTCATGAAGCATTGAACAGAAGAATTAGTCTGAGATTAGTAGGCACCTGGACGTAGAAGGGAGACCAGATGTAAGCCTCGGACCCCATGGGCTCGAAGTAGGCGAGGTCCATCTCGTCGTCGGCGGTGGCCGTGGCGAGCCACTCGTCGAGCGTGACCGCCGCCCTCGCGTCCACCGTGCGCACGCCGGCGTCGTTGCATTTCACGATCCACCCCGAGCCGGCCGCGGCGCCGCCCTCTCCTTCGGCGCGGGTGAGCCGGCCGACCATGGCCGGGTAGAGCGAGAGCGCCTCGGAGAGCGACTCCTTGAGCGGGTCCCGGTCGACGCCCGGCGCGGCACGGCAGTAGAGCACCAGGTGCACGGCGTGGCGCCCCATGGCGTTGTCCAGCGCCGAGAGCTCGTGCCTCTTGCCGGGGCGGACCGGCGTGACCGACGCCGCCGTCGACTTGGCGTACCGCGTCACGCGGCTGCCCGGCCCAGTCGCCAGGCCCGGCGCTGTCGCCGTCGCCGTCGGCATCTCCGGTCACGGTGCGCGCGCAGAGGAAAGGAGAGGGAGACGAGTGAGGATTCGGGGGCGCAGTCAGGTTCCTGGCGCTGTGGCAGGGGAGGGGATCCGGAGCATAAGTAGATCGGGGGAATTAATATGGCGGGAAGGGGTTGGCGGGGTTTAGCTGTTGGTAGCTGAGCGCACATAACTGTCTGTTCAATTCGCCGGGGACGTGGCCCGGCGTGATTGGACAGGCGGGCGCTCGTGGAGTGTCCGGTTGGTTGGCTGGTTGGTGCCCGGAGCACGGCGGTGGCGTCATGGGCTCGTGCCGTGCGCGCCGGGGAGCTCCCGTGGATTGGCCTCAGATCTCCTCCGGCCATGGAGCGATCTCTGCAACGTTGGATCTGCACACGAAATAGACGGCACGATCCAGGGATGGGTTGTATGATCCAAATACAGCTGCATCTTCTACGTACTACTCCTGCGAAGTTTGAAGCAGCTTTCCTTTGCGATAATCTCTGAAATCCGATGGGTTCTTTAGTCTGTTGAAGAAGCTGTACTCCGGCTGATCCACTGATCCGACATTGCGAGTAGTCGCTGCAAAGTTGCCTTATCGAGAGTGTAGTGATTAGTGAACTAGTGCATTGATGAGTACTGAATGCGTGGTTTCTTGTACCAATAGCTGTTGATTTGGAGTAAGTGCCATGACAAATACAATGTCAGATTTTTAGGCATGACAAATCAAAAGTTTTCATGACAATTTATATTGTCTAAGGATGGTAAATTTAGTTTGCAAGCACGACAATTTTCTAACAGAAATTAACTAAAGCGGATTTGCTGTGCTCGCCAACTAAACTTGTCATCCTCGACAAACATAATTTAGGGCATCTCCAACGCTGACCCCCAAATTTCCTCCCGTATCCGTTCGCGGACACGGATGCGGGAGCCAGCCATCTGATGCTATCTGCATACAATTCAAACCGCCTTTCAACAGACCGAACGAAATTCATGCAAACCGGCTGATTTTCATACAAACCGGATAAAAACATTTACATTTCAGACATTTCTTCATTAAAAAAAAGCGGCCAGACCTAAACCTATCCTACGGCGGCGCTCGTCGCCCACTTCCTTTGTATTCTGCATCGGCGACCACGTCCTCCATCTGCCGTCTCCATGAGCGGCGGGGTTCAAGACCCGTGAAGTGAAGGTGCGGTCGTCGACGAGGAAGAGTAGAACATGTGAGACGGCCCGGCCCACTTGAGACTCAAGCCCCCGCCGCCTCCCATGGCCTCCTCATCCTCGTCGGAGTTCGCGACTTGCCCGTCGTTGGTGCCGGTGGACGTGAGGTCGATGATGGATGTGGACGGTCCATCACTGTCCACCTGCCACATGCGCCCCCGGAAGTTGGATGGCGGCGCGTAGGACGCGCAGCTGGCGGCGTTCTTGTCCTCGACCGCCAGCGCCGCCACGTGTGCGGCATTCTTCTGTGTCGCCTTTGCCTTGCGAGCGGCGGCATGAGCACGCGCGGCCTCGTAGAGTGCCCGTTGCTTCGCGACGAAGTTCGGGTTCACCGTGACCATGGCGGCCACGGCCTCCTCGCTTGTGCGCTCGCCGTAGATTTGGCCCTCCGACGGCCGGTGCTGCTCGAGAAGGAACAGGTTGTACCGCTGCTCCTCCTGCGCCTGCCAGAACACCGACATAGGCCCCGGCGCAGGCTGATGCTCCTCCGCCATTGTGGCGTCGAAGTGTGCCTGTGCCTGCTCCATGGTCAAACCGGCATGCACATGCGCGGGGTCCGCGCGCGGAGTCTTCGTCGGAGCCCGTCTCCATTGTAGGGTTGTCGTCGGAGACCTCAGGCGAGCTGGCCGGCATGCCGTGCTCGATCCGCCAGGCGCGGCAGGTCTACCAGACGGCTGCAAGGGCGGCCACCTCGTGCTTCTGCTCCGACGACATGCTCTCCCACAAAGCGCTAGGGATTGCGGTCATGGCGGATGTGGTGCAAGGGAGGAGGATGTGGAGCGAATGTGTTGTGGTGTGGAGTTAGCCGGGTGTGGCCGCCCTTAAGTAGCGGATTCCGGTGAGGCCAGGCTTCCGGGTGCGTCAATGTGCGGCGCCAGAGTTCGTTCCTCGGCCGGCGAGCCTGCTTAATGGCGGCATATGGACGGACGGGCATTGAATGGGCATGGTAGATATCCGTCCCGTCCCATCCAGTAAACGTCTCTTCGACATTGAACAGGCGCGGACACCGGAGATGCGGCGTGGGCGGCGCCCTCGGCCGGCGCCAGTGAGAGGTCGCGTCCGCTCTGAGCCAGCGTCAATGGGGAGCGGCCGTTCTACATTAGCATGAATGCGGGCAGCTGACGCCGGGCGGGAAAGCACACGGGCGAGGGAGGAGGGTTTTGGGTAGGCCAGGTTAGTCAGACGCAGGCGTGGTAGTGGTCCGGACACCCGCAAAGCCTCCCCCCCCACTTTGTTTCTGATTTGCGGGGAAAAGTGCATCCGGACCGCCGAACGGACCGATATAGGACCGTGTTGGATGGCAAAACAAGTCCGGACCGCGTGGTCCAGACGGTTATGGGCGATTTGAGAGTTGGCGTTGGAGATGCCCTTACCATGAAAAAAGTTCGATTTGTCATGCCTAAAAAATCTAACGTTCGCTGGATATTCGGGTCTTTTTTTAGAGAGGGAAGGGGGGATTTTCTTCTCAAAGGTCCATCAGTTAAGAAATGGTGTGTGTTTTCTCTTTTCTTTTTCTTTACATGTTATTTTGCTTTTCAACCTTATGTTGCCTACAATAGTTGTAGTATCTTTCATTTCTCTAAAATTTTGTTTCCACTTGATGTCGCGATTTACTCCGCATGCACTAAAAATTTATTACATTTAGTCTAAATGTAATTCATGTGAGTTGTTCCATGAGAACTATTGGTTCCACTCGCAGTAGTGATTTGTTCTAGAAGCATTGTTTTCTTTGTTCCCCCTGCTCTATATATTGTTCGACCTAGGGTCATTATTTATTCCACTTAGTCTTTTTGTTTTCTCCATAGTCATGGTTTGGTCCACAAGCGCATAATTCATTTTCAAAGGTATAATCATGAGACCTGGGTGGCTATGTGTGTGCCCTGATTTAATAGTCACCTCATTATACTAAATAGAATATATCATACATTTTTTGTGATATTTTCTAAATTATTTAATAACACATGTGTACATCTTCAGGTATGATTTTTGTAGTACATATGTATACAAGTCAAAAAAACATTTATTAGAATACAACCGCTTGGTTCAATGTTTTGAATTTGCCCTTGTCCTCTCGGAGGATAGGGGGGCCATGAAAAAATGTTACTACATTTTTCGTGTATATTTTATGTGTGGAGTAAGGCGAGGTGAGAATATCGAATTTTTCTGATGGACATTGGGGAACAACAAACATTTAAGAAAATCATTTACAACTTCAAAATAAAACAGCCCCCCCCCCCCCCCCCCCCCCTAGAGCTTTATTCATGTATAAAACTTATTCCCCATCCACCACCATTCCAACATACACGACCACATATTTGTCATGTTATGGACATCAAGCCTATGGACTTGACATCGACTAAAAGAGGAGTTTGTCTCTCCGGTCCTCAACGCCATTTACTTGTAGGCCCAAAAACCTCGATCACGCATGTAATTCCTTTGGAATGATAAAACTGACATGCACCCAAACCAAATTTGCCCATGCTACGTCGCCCAAAAACTTGGGTTGCCTGATCACATACATACATTGCCGGCTCTAAGTCATGAAAATAAGGGTGCCCACCTAGGGTCTCTCAATATTGAGCCCTAAGTTGTATGCAGTGAAGATATTCAAATTTACTTTAGTAGGGAAAAAGTATATTATTTTGTGTATTTGTTATGATTTTCTGAATTAAACGGGTAATGCCAAAATCCTTATGACATGACCAGATTTTGAGGGAGTTAAACATGAGGAGTCAAAGTCACTATTACTTTTGGGGTTGAATTGAATATTCTAATGTAGTTGTGGATGAAACCAAGAAAACAATTATATGCATATCTTTTACAAGCGATACTTACTAAGTACATGGCCAACATTTTTATGCACACTGCATATATCGAACCAAGAAAAGAGAAATAGAAGCATTAGGTTAAGTTGAGCCGAGTGATGTTATTTCAACAAAAAAAATGTATGCGATGACGATGGTTGTTGAATCTAGAAACATGAAAGGCATATCTGACGATGATTTAACAAACAAACAATGCCAATGATTCAAGGATTGGTCCCTCATAGATATTTTGTATACTCTAGAATTTCTATTTGGTGTATTGGCAATTATACTTTATGTTTATTTACATCTAAAACCATGCACCAGAGAAACATGTGTCATCTCTAGAGCTCTCCGTGGTGATACTCAATGATACAAAAATAGACATAACACATAGATATACTTGTAATTTATTTGCCACAAATTAATCTATAAATACATGTGATTTTTGTTCTTTCGTATTGTCCTTTGACTAGAATAACTTGGTTTAATGGAAAAAATAGACGATGCTCAAAATGGAAACAACCAGCATCAATTTCCTTGGAATATATGCTTTGAATTTAGTGATCGATGCTAAAATTATATAACAAAATTATTGTATCTTAACATTTAGTTGAATTTTAATCCGGTTATTTTGGCAATATAATAAAAAAATTATAGTAATTAAGATCGGGTGTTAATAGGGTGGGTTATAAATAATGAAAAAAGTTTAGCATAAATTGGTTATAACCATTTATTTTAACTCATCATAGACCCAATAATTACTTGACCGACTATAGAATAATTTTTAGACTTTGTGGATGCTATAGAACTAATTTTCCTGGTTCGATAGATGATAAAAATATCATTAATGAGTCAGAAGTTTAATTTAATGGCCATTGCAAAGTTGAATAGAAAATATTTTTGATTAACTCAAGAGATCCCAAAACACTCTTGTGATCTAGAACACTTTCATGGCCATTGCAAGTTGTATAGAAAATATTTTTAGGTAATATTCAACTCTCGTGATCCAGAACACTCTCAATCATGGTCGCCAATTTAAAACGATAATACATCAAGTTGTCTCTAGAAAGAGTGAATTAATCGAACTGAATACAATTATTTAAATTGGACCCAAAATTGAGCACCATGAGAAAGGAATTACACAAAGGAAATAAACATACTAGTCGAGAACACCCAGAATTTTGATGACAGTATGACGTCTTTCTTAGCCATTTTCTTGTTCTCTCCTCCTGTCCCTGCCTGGGTTTCTCGATTGATTCCATGGGTTGGAGAAACCAAATCACTCACATGAGCTAATGTTTTTTTGTGAGGGACATGAGCTAATGTTAGGGGTCAAATTTTGATATTGACAAAAATTCTCACCCGTCACAATGGCAGAAGGTTAGAAAGCATCAGTTGAACACCTCAAACAATATTATATTATCAGTGTTGGCTCTCACGATTTCAACACCACTCTTTAGATTGTCTACTAACTTATGCTTTTAGACACTTGCCCAATACAAAAGGAAAGAGCAAGCAACGAGCGCAATTCCAAAGGTGTGTGTGGGGGGAGGGGAGGGGGGAGAGGTCTTGATCCATGTTTTGTCAAAGGTTACATTATTGCCAGCCAGCTATATGGCCTAGAAAACAGCAGCTAAACCAAACAGTATAATTTTTTTCATCCATAGGAAAAAAATAATAACACTGATGACCCACAAGTATATGGACTCAATCATAGTCCTTTTGATAAGTAAGAGTGTTGAACCCAACAAGGAGCAGGAGGAATTGATATGCAGTTTCAGCAAGGTTTTCACTACAAGTGTTGTAGGATAGTTTTGATAGATAGTTTGATAACAAGATAATTGGTAGCAAGTAGCAAGTAACAAAAGTAGCAAGGTGCAGCAAGTGGCTCAATCCTTAGTTGTGCTAAGGACTAGCCGGTGATACTTCTTATAGTGATTAAAACGCTCTTGAGGACATACGGGAATATCGCCGAGTTACTTCCACCAGGATTCATTGATTTAACGTTCATTGTCTTGATAAGTGTTATGCGGGTGGACCGGAGCTATACTATCCTAACTTGAAGATATACCTACTTATGATTATACCCTCCATGCAAGCATCCGCAAATACAAGAGAAGTAATTAAGATAAATCTAACCATAGCATTAAACATGTGGATCCAAAACACCCCCTCACGGAACAATTCATAAACTGGGGTTTAGGTTTCTATCACTCCCGCAACCCATCATATACAAACTAATTCCACGATGCCTTCATCTAGGCCCAAAGATGGTGAAGTGCCATGTAGTCGACGTTCACATGACACCACTAGAGAAAAAACAACACAATATAATATCAAAACATTGAACGGCGATCAACTTGACATGATTACTAATAACAAGAGTTCTCCCATGTCCTCAAGAACAAATAGAACTACTCACAACTCATCATATTGATCATGATCAGTGGGTATAAATATATGTTTAACAATCTGAACATAATAATCTTCCATCAATAAAACCAAATAGCATCACTCAACACTACAAGCACAATCCTATGTATCAATCTAAGGTTTGATACAAAGATGTAGCACAAGAGAAGAACTAAGATTTATATATGAGATGGTGCTGGTGAAAATGTTGATGAAGATGATGATCCCCGCGATGATTGGAGTGTTGGTGATGATGAAGGCTTCGATTTCCCCCTCCCGGAGGGAAGTTTCCCTAGCAGACTCACTCCGTCGGAGAGCAAAAGTGCTCCGCCCAAGTTCTGCCTCGCAGACAACGGCGCCAAGTCCCGAAACTTTTATGTGATTTTTTTCTAGGACAAATGGATATTTATGGCCAAAGGACATCAGGAGGTGAGCCATCAGGGGCCCACAAGGGCAGGGGGCGCGCGCCAGGGGGGTAGGCCGCGCCACCTATCCTTGTGGCTGGCTGGTGGACCCCATCTGGCACTTCTTTGCTCCAATATTCTTCATATATTTCAGAAAAAATCTCCAAAAATCCACGCTTCATTTTGAGCTCCGGGGAATTGCTATCTCTTTTGTTGCTTTTTCCGGTCCAGAATTTCAGCTGCTGGTGATCCCCTCTCTTGATATAACTTGCATTTTAAGAGAGAAAAGACATTAGAATTATACCATAAAATGAAATATAACATTGAAATAGTATAAAATACAATAAAAAAATAATGATGCAAAATGGACGTATCAAACACCAAGAATAAAATTGCTACAATGAGTTAGGGCACAACTCAATGCTAAAAATCAAACTAATAGTTCTCGAAACCACATTGACAAATTGGGCATATGAAAAAAGGTGTTGAGAAGTCCCGACCTTGTCACAAAACGAGCAAGTTGGGTTATTAGGCCACTTTCTTTTCCCCGACCTTTCTAATTAACACAACATCCTGGGAAAACTGTAAAAAAAATCTCAATCATTAAAGGGATACCGGCTTTCAAAATCATCATGTGTAATTGGCCCTAATAAGGTCATTTCCTAACCACTCGTACATCGATTTGGTAGTGCCCCCTCCCCCCCAGTCCAATCTCATCAGGAGAAGTGTTTCTAGGGAGAGCAAGAATTTTGGCTTCATATCATCTCACTGAACAAGCATGTCACGGAAAAGTCTTTTACAAAAAGACACATCAGGATTAATAACATTTGTTACTAAATGATACTATTTCTCATTTTGCCCACAACCTTGCCATAAAAACCTCATTCTATATTTGTCTCATTCCTCGACAAGGATTTTGCTCATAAAAACAGTATCATAAGCCGGAATGTTGGATAAAACAAAATTCAATTGGTTAGGTATTGATGATAACTAGAGGGGACGAAGGAAGTGGCATCAACACAAAAGTTCCTGATGGAGGTTTTGAAGCAACTTGGGTTCGGTCCCAAATGGATCGCCTGGGTGGCCGGTCTCCTTGCATCCTCCTCAACAAGGGTCCTGCTCAATGGAATCCCATGCGAAGTCATTATAACTGGCAAGGTCTCCGGCAGGGAGATCCTATGTCTCCCCTGCTGTTTGTTATGGTCATGGAGGCCCTTCACCATCTGCTTCATCATGCGGCATTGGATGGCGTGCTGACACCCCTTGCACCAACCGGACTACGACATAGGACATCGATATATGCGGATGATGTTGTCACATTTCTCAGGCCAGACCTCCAGAGCCTTAGGGCATGTGTTGCGCTGCTCACAGATTTTGGCATGGCTTCGGGGCTTCGCACGAACATGGCCAAGTGTCCCGCACACCCGATTCGTTGTTCGGAGGAGCAAGTGCAGCGGATAGCTGACGAGCTGGGATGCCAGGTGACCGGAGGGCCATGCCGTTACCTCGGACTGCCTCTGGGCTTGCACAAGATATCAGCATCACAGTTGCAGTATTTGGTGGATAGAATGGCCGATCGGCTCCCTGCGTGGCAAGCGAGACTGCTCTTCAGGGCTGGGCGTCTGGAGCTAGTAAAGACCACGCTAGCGCCTATGCCCATACATGCGATGGTGGCTCTTGATCTGCCAGTGAAAACCATCGAAGCAGCAAATAAGATATGCCGCGGTTTTCTGTGGAAGGGATGCCGAGATGTACATGGCGGCCATTGTCTAGTGGTGTGGGACCAAGTTTGCATGCCGAAGGAGTATGGTGGCCTCGGCATTCCAAACTTGCGTCTTCTCAACGCGGCGCTCAGAGCAAGATGGCCTTGGCTGATGAGAGCGGAGCGCGACCGGCCGTGGAGTGAGTTCAACCTGCAAGTATCACCGGACTCCTTGATCATCTACAAGGCGGCGACCAAGTGTACGCTAGGAAATGGAGAGGTGGCATTGTTCTGGACAGATTGGTGGCTATGGGATGAACGAATCCAAGACCTCATGCCAAATCTATTCGCCGCAGTTAAAAGGAGAGCACAGAAGAGAATAGTGAGACAAGCCATAGCTGACGGTTGGTGGCAAGACGTGTCGCCTAACATGAGCCCCGAAGCACTGAGTGAGTTCCTGCAGCTTGTGGACAGAACCCAACACATTCAGCTCATGGATAGCATTGAAGACAGATTGGTTTGGGCTTGGGAAACAAATGGATGCTTCTCGGCGAGATCGGCCTACCGGGCGTTCTTTGCTGGGAGAGTGGAGGCTGCTGGATCCGCGCAAATGTGACGCCCCCGGCCCGACTGTGCACTAATCATACACGCAAATGCGCACGATCAAGCCCAGGGACTCACGGGAAGATATCACAACACAACTCTAGACATAAAATAAAATAAAACAAGCTATATATTACAAGCCAGGGGCCTCGAGGGCTTGAATACATAAGCTTGAGCACAAGCGTTAGCGGAAGCAACAAAAATATCTGAGTACAGACACAAAGGTTAAACAAGCCTGCCTTAAGAACGCTGAGCAAAACAACGACAACTGATCGAAAAGGCACAGGCCTCCTGCCTGGGAGCCTCCTATCTACTCCTGGTCGCCGGCCTCCATGTAGCAGTAGTCACCATCGGGGTGGTAGTAGTCGTCGGCGGAAACAGCTGGCTCCGGGACTTCGTCATCTGATCACAGCAATCGGGTATGGGGAAAAGAGGTAGCAAAGCAACCATGAGTACTCATCCAAAGTACTCGCAAGACTTACATCAGAACTATTCTACTTATGCATCGGTATCAAAGAAGGGGCTGTATCTGTGGGCTAGACTGCAGAAATGCCAGAATAGAGAGAAAGGCCTAGCCTAACGAAGACTAGCATCTTCAGCGTCTTGCAGCATTAGAAGAGTGCATATTAGTAGTATAAAGTAAAGCAACAAGCATGTAGTAGCAAAGCCTAGAGATCCTTCCTCGACTCCCTGCGAGAAAGCGATCCCGGAGCTTACAATTAATTAACATGTATCCAGTTCAAGTTGTAGTAGATCGGGATACAACACTGAGCGTCCTGTTACCGTGGACACGTCTATTCGAATAGATAATCTTCCCTGCAGGGGTGCACTACTGTTACCCAACACGCTCGATTAACTCTGGCCGGACACACTTTTCTGGGTCATGCCCGGCCTCGGCTGATCGACACGACATAGTCCTACCTAGGCTCCGCAGAGAGGTCCCCGCCGGTCTACATCCTAAGTGCTCAGGGGTCTTGGGCCCATCCCCCTTTGTACTCCGGGTCGTTGTGCGCAGGGTGAATACCAGCGCCACCTCTGCCTGGATGGCGCGATCCGACCGTGCCACAATGCTGAACTGGACGTCTGACAGAGCTTTCGGCTGATACATACGGCGCCGAGGGCCCCATTAAACCATTATCCCACGTGGTGATAGTGCGGATAGGCCAGTGGCCAACTCAGATCAGATACCCAAATCCGTTAGTGAATTATTAGGAGCTCGCGGTGACGATCAGTACTCCTGTCGCCCCGTCTCGAGGAAGTGCAACAAGGGTCAGGCCCATCCCTCTCTAGGGCGGTCTCTGCCTGCCTGGCCGCGCCTCGTAATTATCTCGCGGGTACCTTCCAGGTCAACCCGACTCTCAAGAGACTGTCGGGAACTCAGGTCCACCTCTACCGGGGTGGTACCGCCTGTCCCTCCAGTCCCGCAGTAATAGTTAAAAGGGGTAACAGTTAAAGGTAACAGTGTGTCCGTAACATCAAGAGGGTAATCCGAGGAATCACCCTCGATGGATTCCCACTCGATGTATCATCAAGGTGAACCCGGAGGAATCACCCTCAATGGGTTCACACTTGAGGGGTTGTACGACAGAGGCTTCATTGGAGGTGGTGAAAGAGGAATCACCCTCGATAACCCACCACCGACTAGCTATACTACAGAGGCAACATCAGGAGTGAGATAAGAGGTATCACCCTTGGCACTCGATGGCAGCTCTGCGGAGTCGTACAACTAAGGGGGTGTGCGGTGCTGTGTTGGTCTCTGCACGTTGATCAGACTGATAGAGTCTCCGGTGGTAAAGCATGGCAACAAGGACAAGGGTGGTGGGGCCATTGATGGATCACTAACCAGTCTATACTAAGCATTTAGGACAACAGGTAAGGTATCAACAGCAGTTACAAAATCAGGCTATGCATCAGAATAGGAGCAATCAAATACGGTAGAAAATTCTAATGCAAGCACGGGGGAGAGGGAATGGGTGATATAGAAATGATCAAGAGGGTTTGCTTGCCTGAAAGCTCTGCTGAAAAGGTCTGGTCGTCAGGGGCGTAGTCTGCTGAAAAGGTCTAGTCGTCAGCGTCGGTCTCGGGGTCTACCGGAGAGAAGAAGGGGGGAGAAACAATAAATAGAAGCAAACAATGCAACACAGATGCATGCCATGGCAGTATGTTACTCGAGGGGTGCCCTAATGCAGTACTACGCAAGTTAGTCAGAGCGGGAAAACATCTGGAGGTGTTTTACCAGCTCCGGGCAATTATCGGTCAGATGAATCGGAGGGAAATGTTCCATGTTCATCATGTTAGAGAGGTGTGGCAGGTATGTGGGTGGCATATTCGGATTCGTCATATTTTTCTGATCATTTTTCATATATAAATTATTTTCATCCGAGTTACGGTTTATTTTATATGATTTTTCAAAGTTTTACTGAATTTCTGGAATTATTTTAATTATTAAATCCGAATTATCCAAAACAGTGTTCTGTGACGTCAGCATGACGTCAGGGTGATGTCATCGGTCAAACCCAGCTGGCCAGAGTCAAACCTGACCAGTGGGTCCCACTGGTCAGTGACTGTTTTAATTAAATAGTGGTTTAATTTATCTAATTAAGTTAATCTGCTAGCGGGACCCACATGTCAGCGACTAATATAATTAACACATTAAGTTTAATTCCAAATTAGATAATTAAGCGCGCGGGGCCCGCCTGTCAGCGATAGTAGCCGCCCAGTCAGCGGGTTGACTTGGTCAACCGGGCTACGGGACCCACTAGGGCCACTGGTCAGTGGCCCAGGGCGTGCCATGTGGCGGCCACGTCGGCGCCGGCGACCGGAGTCGCACCGGCGAGCGTCGGATTTCGGCTGTGGGGGGCCAAAACGAGTGCGGCCGGTGCCGTTCGAACGACCGTGGAGTGCCGCGTCCAACGGCGGCAGCCACGCGGGCTGGGGTGGCCGGAACAGCCCGCGACGACGACGGCGAGCGGGGGCGTTCTCGGGCGCTCTTCAGGATCGACGATACGGCGCGCGCGCGCGAGCGATGTGAGGGGCTAGGCGGGGTCTACAGTGCTCTAGGAGCACGCTGGCGCTACTGGCTCGAGCCATAGGGGCTCGGGAGCGCGGCGATGGCAGCACGGCGGCGGGCAGAGCACGGGCACGACGGCGAGCAGCAGCAGCAGCTAGGAGGCCAGCAGGAGAGAGGGGAGAAGAGTGGCGCTCACCGCGTGGCACAAGAAAGGCCGGCGATGGCTTTGTAGCAGCAGAGGGTGGCCGGAGTTGGAGGAGATCGACAACGGATCCGAGGTGGACGACGACGGCGTTCGGGCGATGTAGTGGTCTCCGGCTCGAGCGCGTAGGCGGAGAGGATGTAGCGGAGGCTGGCGGTCCTGGCAGACACCTAGCTGCGGCGAGGGAGGCACGGTGGCCGTGTGGTTACGGCGGCAAGGCCATGGCGGCGTCGGGCGAGGTGGGGGAACGAGCGAGGGAGAGGGGGAGAGGTGGCCAGGGGGCGCGGGGCTCTGCCCTTATCCACCAGGCGGGCGCGGGGCGCGCGGTGTCGAGCAGGCGAGGGGGGGCGGGGGGCGGTGAGCGCGCGCGCACTGTGGCGTCGACAGCGGGGTGGAGAGAGAAGCGGGAGGTGGGGGACGACGCGGGATGGGCTGGGCCGGCACTGTGGACTTAAGTCCAGTGCCCCCAGGCCCTTTTCTTTTTCCCTTTGCCTTTTTCTTTTCTGCTTTTCATTTCTTTTCTCTTTGCAAAATGTTTGGCCACCATTTCTCTTTTGTAAAATATGAGACTTGGCTACACAAATATCATGCAATATTTGGCACTGCTAGAAAAAGGTTTGGAGGCAAAATGTTTTCATTTGAATTTTGGATTAAATGAAATGGATTAAATATTGCTGTTTTGGTACTGTCTTAATTAGGTTAGGGGCAATTTTAGAATTCAAATAATGTTGGCTTTATTTTTATAGTTGCTTTGGGAATTTCTGCAATATTATGAACTATTTAGTTTGCATGTTTGAAGATGTAAATATTTGACTTGCATTTTAAATTTGAATTTGACTTTGATTATTTTCTAGATGCAATTTATTTAGGATGATCATGATGACATGGCAATTTAATTAACTTAATGACAGGGTTAAAATCTGGGGATGTTACAGCAAATATGGCGGTCGAGAGCGCCGGTGACCTGCAAATTTTTCGCGTGGCTGGCGGCTAGGGAGAGGTGTTGGACGGCGGACAGGCTTGCGCGTCGACATCTACCACATCCTCCGGCTTGCCCCTTCTGTGATCAAGCGCCGGAGACAATCAATCACATCCTTCTCGGTTGCGTCTTTGCTAGACAAGTGTGGCTCTCCATTCTCGACCACTGGGACAAACTAAATTGGTTGCCAAGCGCGGATGACAATCTGGTGGAACGGTGGACCTCCATTAACCCACAGCCAAAGCTTAGGAAGGAGACATGGACCGTCATTGCGCTAGTTGCGTGGATGTTGTGGAAGCACAGAAACGATGTGGTGTTCAATGGAGCGGCTCCTTCCACAAGTGAGCTCCTCAAAAAGATTGATTTAGAAGGGCAAGACTGGAGGGCGGCAGGGCTGCTGCAAGAGGCGGGATATTAGAGTAAATGAGTGGGATAGTAGTGAGTAATCAGCATGTCGAACATTGGCTTTCATAGCCGTGGCTAAGTTGTAAAACTGTCTGCCTTTCTAGGCATTTTCTATCTATGATCTCGATACGTCAATCTCTGACGTATCCTTGAAAAAACACAAAAGTTACGGTCAATCCATATAGGGTTTAGATGATGTTTTTTCATTCCGCTGGATACAACTTCGCCATACTGCGACCGATACTTCTTGACAACAAAGCATTTGTGTGTGTGTGTTGGGGGTCGGGGGGGGGGGGGGGGGGGGGGGGGGGGGGGGGAGGGTAAAAAGGATCGTCGCGGGGCTTTATTAGATGTTCAAATGGCTATCCTTGCTACTAAAACAATGGTTGAGATAAGCTTGACACACATTGGTTATAGACGTGCCACAAGTCCCAAGTCCCCACGCATGTAGTCTTCTCACATCAACTCTCTCGCTCACGGCCACCTCCTTGCATACTAGTGGTTGGGGTGCACCCCTGGTGCGCCGCCTGAGGCGTTCCTGGGCGGTGCCGGATAGGCGGCCGCACTTTCTCTTTTTCTTTTTGCAACTTCTGTATAAAAAGGCAAGGTAAGGAAGTGCCCATTTCGGTGGCTTTTTTTGCAGTTGATAGGACATGTGCATATACAACTGTTAATCAAACTCAACAAATAAACAAGCAATCTTAACATTATGTCTCTACAAGATACTCCTCTCCATCATTCCGTTGTATTGCATCGCATCCGCCTTGGCATCCGCACCGCTCTCCGCTGCCTCAATGAGCCGACGCTCACCTTCATCATTGCCTGCTTGAGCAGCTGCTCATTCGCCATCGTAGGCTAGCCATCGTAGTAGTCCTCAACACGGCCCAGGTCGCGGGCATCGCAGAAGAAGTAGCAGTCATTATCGGAGACGCCAGGGGTTTGCAGGACGAAGGGCACAATGCAGGGCATAAACTGGAGCACACACATGGAGGGGGTGCGGAACCAGAACGCTAGCATCTGAACAATGGAAAATTCCCGCTCGCTGTCGCTGTGGTGTAGCAAGCCGTTGTGCCTGCCGCCGAGGCCAACGCGACTGTGCCGCATGCAGTGTCTTCTAGCCGGCGGAGGTTGTGCACCGCGCTCCCATTGCGCGGCCATGAGCAAAGAGGATCACCTTTGATCATTGAACCCTTGCCAATGTTGAAAGCAAATGGCTCCTGCCCAGGGTCTTTGGTTCTGAAAAAATAAACATAATACCATAAGATAAATTTCTAACGGAAAAGAATGTGCAAAAAGTTGCATCCAAGAGTTATGTTCTATAAGGCATAGTAGCACAATTCTTACCGATGAAATATTTATACACGAAAAATAAAGAAGACTATTCATGATTTACCTCTAAAACTTGGTAGACAGCTAAATTAACACTGGATAGCAACATGACAAGAAACAAAAGTTTAGCCAGCCCTTAAACTAACACAGGATAGGAAGTCTAAAATCTATCAGAAAAGGTAGCTATACTGGACAATGGTACACTTGCAACTCTAGTTGAATCTACACTAACTACTCTAGAGCTCCATGTTGCAGCAACAGCTGCCCGTTGCAAAAGTGAAGAGAGACGGGTGAGGTTACCTTGGTGAAGAGGGGAAGGAGGCGTTGTTGTCCCCTTGTTGTCCTTTTCGGCACATCGGACCCGGGTGACCTCGGGACAGAGAAGCACGATCACATAAGGAATAAAAGACCAGTGTCGGCGGCTCTCGATACCCGGCCACAGTCCCGTTGAGCGGGTGTGGCGGCGCCGTGCGGCCTCATCTGAGCAAAAAAAGGAAGTGCAATCAATTGGCTGATTAAGGGTATAGACAGTTGAGATCATAAGAAATGAGCTCCTAAATGTAAATAAACAGCATTATAAGTGAAACCAAAATAGGGAGCCTGATAGCTGGGCAGGCGTGAAGAAGAAATCATGAATAGCATTTTCAATTAGAACAGTTGTGTGCAGGAGCATATGTCAGGATTGGTGCTGTGAACCACCAGTAAAGGTAGCATAGACAACAAGGTTATGCCTAAATGTAAACAAAGCAGTATGTTTTGCACATCCAAGTTTCAGTCACCAAATTTGAGTGAGTGTATTAAAAGGAAGTGAGCGAGGTAGGCTGACATACTGGAGCAAGCAAATACAATGCTTTTGTATTACCCGTGGAAAAGGAAAAGTAACACGGTCAAAATTAGATATCACAGAGAGGGAAAGAGATAATGTGTATGAGCGAGACCCAAATTAACAAGCTACCATATCATACAAAAAAAGGAAAGCAACAGAATAGTACAACCATGATTTTATATGCTGAATCATATTTTTTGAACAGGCTATCGACTTGAAAGAAAGGAATTGATCATGGCGAGCTCTATTTTATAGACAACAGGTGTCAGCGAAGTTCTATTTTCCTGAACACATGTTGCGGCAGTGACTAATCTTCTTAACTTCTTTCTTCAAAAAGCATGTCTTGCTGTTTTCTGAAGATTTTCATCAATTGTATCCTTTGTCTACAATTGTTTGAAGAATAGCATGCAAATCAATGTATCCTTGGGCACAATCAAATTTCAGAAAACAGACAGACTGGTGGGCCTTTTCTTGTTTTATTACAGAGCTCTATGGCTGGAGAGCCTTTTCGTGGGTAAGCGGGTGGATCAGAACATTTGGTTCCTATTTTATAAAAAAATAACTACTATGAAAGCCACACCCAAACAGCCAGCTATTTCACCTTCGTAAACCTTCTTTGCCAAATTATACTCCCTCCGTCCCAAAATAAGTGTCTCAACTTTAGTACAACTTTGTACTAAAGTTAGTACAAAGTTGAGACACTTATTTTGGGACGGAAGGAGTATAAAGCAACAACACATGTCTTGCTGTCTATTATATTTTTATTTTTCTCATCAAACAGACACCACATATGAACATCTAAAACTTTTAGCTTCAAATCCATAGATATGAGCATCTTAAACTCTTTAGTTAGCCTACATTGATAGGAGCATAGCCAATTGAGTAGGGAGAATAGACAGCATACCATGTCAACATCACCATTAGTAGACAAGCACATAATCCATGATATATGTGCACAACTGAACCTTAAACACAAGTAGGCCTAGATCTAGAAAATAGATACATCATATTACTAAGCAAAAAAAAGTACAAATATCAAATGGCGAGGCAGCACTATATGAAAAATGAAATGTGGGCCAAGTAAAATAGATACATTGGTGATTTTCTCGATGTCACACGAGACATGGCAGTCTTTAACATAAAACTGCCCCTGGGTAAACACGAGACTCTTTAAGTATATCCAACAGAAGATAAGTCTGAACCTGTCTTTTACGTATAGACACAGCACAACACAAGCTTACTGGAAAAGTTCACGAATTTGAAAAAGGTTCGCGAAATTGAAAAAAAATGCATCGATTTAAAAAAGTTCACGGATTTGAAAAAGTTTCACAAATGTAAGAAAATGTTCACGAATTTAAGCAAATGAAAATGAAAAGAGAAAATGAAGAAGAAATAAATAAAAAGAATAAAACCGAAATAAAGGCCAATAAAACCAAAAAAAGAAGAAAACTAGACTGAGAGGATGCACAACAAGAAGGATAAAAGAAATAAAAAATCCTAACTGCTTGGATGATAGTCAGCAAGTTCCTTAATTATAAGTCGTGTTTTGTTGCAAACCAGAATGGAAACACTAAGCTACTCAGGGACACAGGGCATAAGAGAGGCAAAGTAAATAAGCTCCATGTACTACCCATGTAAACCAGAATGGAAATCACCATATACACCTACATTATACAATAAAGAAAATGAACAAATAATATAGTGGAAGATAAAACATTCTGATTACTATAATAAAAACAACTCCATTAAATAGATAAAGAAAATTATAACAACACGAGAACTACCATAGCAAGTTAAGAATTAATATCGCAATAATCTGTAGTCCTACATGCGTCTACTATGGGGATCAACCAAGCATTTGATAGCAGCCAAAAGAAGTTGTAATACAGTTATAATTGGATCAACCCCCATGGTTTGCAAGAACAGAAACAGTCACTCTAAATCCATAACTAAAAAAAAGGGAAATAAGGAATGCTACTGATGATTTATTTCATATAAAAATAAGGTCATGGATATTGCATTAGTAAATAATAACAAAAAAATTGTACTTGTGTGTAAATCTACATATGGCACTCCTATTGTAAAATAGAGAAAAATAGAACAGCTAGCCAAGTGATAAATTAATCTCAATGCGTGAACAAAGAGGTTCCTTTGGCCCAACAGCGGTGTCTTGTGGTTAGTACGAAGGCTCAAAAACATTGTAAAACAAATGTAAACCAGCGACAAAAATGAAGAGAGGTACAACACAATGGGAAATCAAAATTTCTAAATAGCATGAACTACTGACAATTTTTTTTGGAAAACTCGAAAGACAACTCTTGCAGACTACATTACTCATCTTATCGCAATTAAAATAGAAGATTGCTACACTGGATGGTCAGGAAGACTAAAAGACCGCCATACTACCCTACCACTATATATCAACCTATTACCAAAGTAATGGCCCTTATCGACACAAGTGGAATATGTATGAATAGTGTAACAAAATGATTTGTCGGGAACTTTCTGAAAACTTATGCAATGATTTAATGACAAGAAAGTATACCTACCTGCTGGATGTAAGTGGAAAATATGTACTGATCGAACTGAAAGCAGAGGAAAATCAGAACCTGTACTGAACTGACAAACTTCATCAGAACATGTACTGAACTGAAACTCACAAAAATCAGAGGAAAATCAGTCCTACTTTGACCACAAGCAGGAAGATATGTGAATCAAAAAAGGAAACATAAATTGAGAGAAGTTAATTAGTGCATATTGGACCATGCTGAACATTGTCCGGTTTAACCATAAGTCGTTTACGTGGTTCAGCTAGTACAGGTTGCTTATGTGGTTCAGCTGAGAACAGTCATAGTTATTCAGAATAGTTATTGGTTGCTTTGTGGTTCAGCTGCATCACACAACTGAAAAAAATGTGAGAGGTTATTGGTTGCAAGTTGGCATGTATTTACAAAGAAACACCACAGCAGGCTAATCAACAACTTTCCTTCTTCAATAATTTCCCTTCTTCTCTGTAGTTCTAAATTTGAACATGGCACAATGATTTATCCCCTATTTTAATCTTACACTGAAATCTAAATTGAGCGTGTGGCACATATGTTCATAAAACCAGCCTAAAATCTGAGAAGAGCAAAAACGAAAAAAACTGAGAAAGTTCCCTTGGTCATTCTAAGTTTGCAGCCAAACGGAAGATACATGAAAAAATATGCATTGCTGGTTATCCAATATTTGTCCAGATGATCTGCTTGCTCACAAACCAGGAGATAGTATGGATGGATAAAAGCATCAAAAGGCGATCTAGCACAACCGACTACCATGATCCATGTCGCCATGCCATCTTATCCTCTCACACAAAGTCCATCCCTGCATCATCATCGTTGTTGATTACTCGCCATTGTAATCCTTGAATGCAAAAAACAGATTACTATCTTGCAAGGACTTGATCGCCTACAAAGCAGCCTAGTCATAAGCAATACACATGATGACAGCAAGATTCAAACTCAATGAGATTAATGTGGTGCAAGATAAGCACTGGCACTCTGGCATTCACGCATGGCACCAGCTCCCAGAAGCTTACTTGCTCGACTCCAACTTGATAAGCATAGAGAAGTTACATAGAGCATATTGGCAAAAATGAACTCACCGGAAATGTTGGGTTATGAAAATCATTTTCAAATACTGTGTCAAGATCTTTAAAAAGCCTATGTTGAGGAGTATCATAACGCTGAGGAATATCATAACGCCCATCACAAAGATCTAGGCCCCCAACGAAAGCAGTAACTTTCCGCTTGTTCCCCGAAGCTTGTGTATCAACCAGCACACATTTTTGGTGGTGAGTAAACAATGTCCCAACAACCTGTAAGATAGTAGTTCAGGATTGCCAAATGTGGCAAAAAAATAGCATATGAGTAGCCTGCAGAACACAGAAGGTACTCACAAGACTGAGATGATGCTTATGCTGAAAGCAACATGATGGTGACCTCCTGATTTTATTTATACCTAAAGCTATCTGTCGACTCAGTTGCATCATTTACTATCCATGTGGCAAACAGATCATGGTTTTAAAGAACATTCATCTCCTAAAAGAGGATGCATGAGTAAATATCGACTTGCTTAAGGTTTATGACGATAGCAATTACTTGCAGCCTATCAAAAAAATATAATACCTATAAAGTACAAGCATACTGCCTGAACTTGCCTGTTGTTTGAAAATGCTCAGCTTACTGCTGGCATATCGAGGTGAAAGAACACAGATGACTGAGGAATGCTTGAAAAACTTCCTAGTTTCTTCATCATGCGTTCCCATCACACCACCCTGCAAAAGCATAGAAAGGAGGACTTAATTCTTAGTTATTATCACATAGAAACCCTTGAAGAACAGCACACCAAAAGAAAGAGCATGTGTGAATTATGAAGGGGATGATATACTGTGCAGTGTGCACCCTTTTCTTGAATCAAAAACAATTAACTGTGCATGCTATTTAGTAGACTCAGAGAACACGGCCGAGGTGTGAGTTCGGAAAAGACGTATGGCATAGATTATGGTAAACTGGAAACAGAGATAACACTCCCAGGCCAAATATCCAGGTTCAGATTTATTTATTTTTTGGATAAGAATATCCAGGTTCAGTTGATTGTTGTAAGTCTATAACAGTCATCGATTCATTGTTGCCCTCTATTACATTTGTACGAATATGGAAATTACTTATGAATAAGTAGCCTGTCAGAAATCTTATGAACAAGTACTACTTGACTGAACACTCAAACGCACCAGCCTGCGCAATAATAAATCCCTATCTATGGAACAAAATCCAAAGTATTCCTCGCAATCAAGTAAACATCAAATGCATCCGGATACATCTCCAATGTATACCCAAACTAAGCAGTGAAATTGGAGGCAGAACTACCAGGTCGTAATGCCTCACCATCTTGATGAAGAGCTTGTCATGGTTAGTCTTGTCATCCCAGGCGAGCAGGCACACTCTCACGCCCTCCTGTGACTTGAACTTGAGCAGTTCTCCTAGCGTGAGGTCGCCGCCCTCCAGGAGCGGCCTGGACGACGACGGCTAGCGCACCAGCTTGACCTTGTCGTAGACCGACCAGCCGACAATGTAGATCATATGTTGCGCCTCGAGTATGGCGTGGCAGATGTCCTCCCAGCACTGGTTGTGCTCGAATTTCTTCCCCCGCGTTCCCCGTCGCCGACCTTGGCGCAAAACCACACGGTGGCTGAATCCTCTCCTAGCGCGCAACCATGGAGAAGGAGCCGGCCTTCGTCGCTCCACGCCCTTGAAGACGGCGCAGATCGGGAAGCACCGCTGCGGCCGGGAGTGCATGCCCTCGCGCTCTCCTGTGTGGCATCACTTGATGCCACGGCCTCGGTGACGCGGGAGAGATGGCAGGAGGCGTCGAGGAGGAGCGCCAGCAGGCGGCGGAGCCGCGCTGGCGTCCATGACGGCGTCGTGCGCCGGCGACAGTGGCGGCTAGGGTTAGCCACAGGCGCATGAGGAGGCGAGCGTCGAATCGAGTTGGTGGTGGAGATAGGCCGGATCGAGAAGAACACGAGGGAGTGCCGGGCGGCGCCGGAGACCGCCGGAATCGGCCGGCGGCCGAGTGGCGGAGAGAGAATCGAGAGAGAGAGAGAGGGGAGCGAGAGAGACGAGAGGAAAAGGGTGCCTGCGAGGCGGTTTTCTTTCGCATCTTTCCTTACACAGTAAAAATGCACAGTAACGCTTTTCACGTGTACAGCGCGAGAGGGCGCCCTTACCCCGCAGCTTATTGTGTTGGATGCAAGGCTTTGGGTACCGCCCGAGAAAAACGAATACCGGCCGGTAACCGCATTTCTCGCCGCCCCACGAGAAATACCTATCCCGAGCAAAAAAATCCGAATTTTTTGAATAATTTGAATTTAAACGCTCAAGGTATACTAAATTAACTTTGTTTCTCATTTAAGCCAACAGCCTTACTGTGGCGTAGCGGTAACCATCTATTATCCCCCTCGAGAGGTAGCTGGTTCGAGTCCTCCTTCCGCACATCTTTTTGTTCTTTTTGTTTATTTTTCAGAATAGGTAAGTAAAAACGTGAAAAAAATGAGGACCCAATGAATCGAACTCGCGACCTCAACACAGCTAAGAGCGCCGTGGTTGGCTACCACATCTTTTCTGAATAATATTAGTTCAAAATATTTTTATATCTAATTTAAAAGAGTTTGAATTCAAAATTCAATTGTAAATTTCGTCCGAAATAACATCAGCAGTCGGTCCCCTTTTCCCCTTCTCTGCTACAGTCCCGAGAGAGGCGAAAAGGGAGGAGCTCGGTGTCCCTCGCTCCGTCGCCGGCCAGACCGCTGGTCCCTTCCCTCTCCGCCGGCTGCTTCAGCGGCAGGAGAGTGGGGGGACCACGGATCTGTGTCGCCGGCGTGTGTATAGTAGGGTAGGCTTGTGCGTGTTGCTGCTGCTATGGTGGGTGATGGCGGCGGCGGTGAAGCGAATAAGTGAGCCTCGGCTTATTTTTCAGACCGCTAGTCCCTTCCCTCTCCGCCGGCTGCTTCAGCGGCAGGAGAGTGGGGGGACCACGGATCTGTGTCGCCGGCGTGTGTATAGTAGGGTAGGCTTGTGCGTGTTGCTGCTGCTATGGTGGGTGATGGCGGCGGCGGTGAAGCGAATAAGTGAGCCTCGGCTTTCCCCACGTCGAGGGTGGTCTTCGGAGCGGCTTCGGCGAGCCGATGGCTGTTGGTCCTCGTCAGCCGCTCGGGCTGGCGAGCTTTTGGTTCCTGTTCCTGGTCGGCGAGGCGGCGGCGGCGTCCAGGATTTGGGATTCGGTCCTCCCGCTTCTTCCCCGTCGCGGAGACGAGCACTCCGGCGTTTCCGCGAAGCGTGTGAGGTTGGTTCCAGGAGCTTGGCAGATCCCCTGTGGGTGGAGCGCTGGGCTTCGGCTTCGAGGTGCTTCTGTACAGGAGTTTTGTTGGGCTGCTCCCAGCTGGTGCTGTTTCTTCTTCCCCGTCCTCCTGCCAGTCTGAGTTTGCTCCCTTCTTCTTCTTCCTGCGGAGGTGATGATGGATCTGCCTGCTATGCCTGGGATGGAATCCCGGCCGACGATCTGGAACCGGAGTTTAGTTCCCGTCTTGCGGGACGGGCATATATGCGGTACCTAAAGCCCTTGGTGGCGACGGCGTTTGCAGGTTGGTGGGCGCTTTGTGCGCACCGTTCTTCTCTGCCCGCAGCGAAGAAGAGAAGGACGAGCTTGGCGGCTGTGTGTCCGAGGTTGAAGAAGGCGTTCTTTGCACTAAGGAACCTAGGAGGGCTTCGTTGCAATTTTCTGTTTCCTGAGGTTGTATGTGCAAAGTTGTTGGGACAGCTATCCTGGATGGTTCCAGTGTGGTGTTTGCGTGTTTGTACCGTTGTGCTTTGATGTGGAACACGTAAGCCTTCTCAAAAAAAAAATCGTCCGAAATTTGTTCGGTATTTCTCGGTAACCGTGGTTACCGGGAATATCGCCCGCCCATGAGAAAATTTGCCCATTTGGGATCCAAAACCTTGGTTGGATGGCGAGTCGATTGCGTCGAGGACAAAAAAATATCGAGGCGTAGCACCAGCAAGTTAAGCCTGTCACTTCAGTTGCATGAGCAGAGGGAGCAAGTCCGGCACTGGTACTGGCCTGACGTACTCCCGCTGGATGTAGCGCACTGGCAGCAAGAAATCCGAGCTCAGACCCGACTGTGCCAAGTGGATTTGCCCCCGGTTCCCCAATACGAGGCATCCTAAACCTCCCACGGTATTAGAACACCTGCAAATTAACATCCTTGTTTAGGAGAAAAAATGCCGTAATCATAAGTAACGAAAATATTGGACGGTATCATACAACTTTCTATCTCCACGATTTGCGAGAGAATACTCTTATGAAACTATGATTTGACAACTTAACTGTTGTCTCAGTTGGAATCCGAAACCCTTCCACACAACCAAAATTGCACTAATTAATTCTTGTTATTTTAATAACCGTGCTTGTTGTAATTCAGGTTTTGCATACAGTCGCAGATGTGCGGGCGCCGTCCGCGTGATTTGTTAGATGGACACGTGATGTACAATGCGTGTTTTCACATTGTAAACATAGAGGGTGAGAATGCAAATTTACCGACTATAAGAACAGTAGAAATATTTGTATACTTGTAAAAATAGCAGCGAACTGAGGTGATCCTGAGGCTCGATCACTATAGCAATGAACGTATGAGATGATGACCCCGTGGCTAGACTAGACCACAGATCGAAGCTAAACAGCAGCAAGAAGCACTCCCTATACTTGGCTCTTCTTTATAGGACTGAAACCAAAACATTGAGTTTCGTGACTTGTAGAACATAGAACTAGAAAGTGGATACGAATTCAGGTGATGGGGAGACTGGGAATCCACTATAAATTCTACTCTAACCGCTGCTTTTTCGTCCAGAATGGGGGAAACGAAACAAGGGTATGCTCCTGAAAACCGAAAAGAAACTACCGATGTAGAGGCGAGGCCGAGCCAGCAAAGATCGGTACATGGGCGCACAAGGGGTGTCGGATTCTGTCTCGTTCTTTTGTTATCTTTTTTTTTTGAGATGTTATCTTTTTATTATTGGACTTCTGGTTGAAAACACCCCCCGCGTCGCCACGCCCAGGCGACTCGGGGGCGACCCTGCTCGCGTCGTCACCACAACCTCCTCCCTCCCTTCCCCGCGCCGCCGCCGGAGGACGCCGGCGGGCAAAGCACGCGCGGCTGACGGCGGCGGCGGGGGCTCTGCTGCGTGGCGTCTCGGCGGTCTGGGGCGGCAGACCCCGCTCGTCTCGCCCAGCCCCTCGGGTCTCTCTGCGCTGCTATCTACCCTGCACGCGGCGGCGCTCGTCGGCGTCGTCCCGGTGTCCCTGCCGGCCAATCCCGGCCCCCTGTGTGCAGCGGCTCGTCGCTGCTTGCTCGGGCGCAGCCTGGTACGGGGCGGGGGCGGATCTGGGGCTCCCTTCCCAGATCCGGCCGGTGTTGGCTGGGGCGCGAGGTGGGGTCAGCCGGTGGCTTCGGCGGGCGGTACCTGGTGCCGCCTGCAGGTGGTGTGGGGGCGCGAACAGGTGTGGTTGGGCGCGCGCGATCTGGGCGCTGGCCGCCGCGGCGTCGGATGGGTGGTCGTGGTGGAGCGGCGCACGGCGGTGCTGGCCTGGTGCTCGTCGGGCAGCGTGGTTGGGGCGCCCAGGTCCGGCGCTGTCCAGATCTGGCGTCCTCGGCCGCTGGGTCGGCAAGGACTCTGCTCCTGCCGATGAGCTACATGCGTGGAGGTGTCTCCGTCCGGTGGCATGGTGGCGGCTCGCTACTGGCTGCATGGCGGTGCGTGGCTGGGAGATGGAGGTTGCTGCCGATGGCGGTGCTTGGTGGGGCGCTCATGGCGCCCAGTGCATCATGTGGCTGCAAACGCAAGTGATGTGCTGATGGTGGTGCTGCCATGAGGCGCGGGTGGTGGTGCGGTGTGCCTTGAATAATCTGTTCACAGGGTCTGTGAATGCTCAACTCGGCGAAAGCCATGCTCTGTTCAGAGCCGACGACGGTGACGCCCGTGGGCGCCACTAACCTTCCTGGAGGCATCGTCAAAATGTTGATTTCACCACCCTATGCTCGACTTCGGAGGAAACTCTGCTTCCAGGTCTACCTGGAACCGATGATGGCGGCGCAACCGTGCGTCGCACCCCTTCTTGAAGGTATCATCGAGAAGTTGGCTAGGTTGTTTTGTTGGGTAGCTGCAAGCAGTGGGGATGTCGGTGGTGGTGGTGTGACTGGTTTGGGGTCGACGGTGGTGCGTGTTGGGGGTCTGGCAACAACACCCCTCCGTGCTGTGGAGCAGCCATCTCTACCCCATATGTATGTCCTTGGTGGTGTTCTGTAGGGGTTCGGCGGTGGTGCCATTGGGTCGTCCCTCTTGCCGTGCAAGCTCAAGACCCTCTCATGGCTGCCGTTGTGTTGCGGCGAGCTTCGTGCTCTTGGTGTTGTCTCGGTCATCTTTGCTCAATGACGCGCAAGAAGCCTCCCCAACTTGCTAATCGTTCCGAACTTCACTGGCGGAGCTCATAGTCAAGGTTCATGCTTGGCACTCGTTGACTGTGGTGCTCCTGTGTTGCGCCGTGGGTTCGGTATGCACGCCAGTGCGGTGCGTTAGGTTCCTAGCAAAGTCTTGGTATTGTGTCCCTCGACGTCACCCCACAACTACTTGTGTCTTTTATGGTGATGGTCTTGTTAGTCTGCTAGCTATGTCCTGCCTTTGGTGGGCACCCTGTTCTTCTCATCTTCATGTAACCTTGTTACTTGTACGGTTTTCGGCCCGGTTTTCCTTATAAACGGAGTTAATTGTTTAGGTTTTCGATCTGGTTTCCCTTATAAACCGGATCACTCTCTGGCATAATGGCCACTTTGAGTAATATATTCAGGTGGAGGGACTCCTCCCTCTGTGATTCTCAAAAAAAAAACTTTATTGGACTTCGTCTTGTTGTTAAGGGAGGCAGGTGATGTCTACTACACAACTTATTCTTGTAGACTCGTGTTGGGCATCCAAGCGCAGAGTTTTGTAGGACAGTAGCAATTTTTCCTCAAGTGGATGACCTAAGGTTTATCAATCCGTGGGAGGCGTAGGATGAATATGGTCTCTCTCAAACAACCCTGCAACCAAATACAAGAAATCTCTTGTGTCCCCAACATACCCAATACAATGGTAAATTGTATAGGTGCACTAGTTCGGCGAAGAGATGGTGATACAAGTGTAGTATGGATAGTAGATATAGGTTTTTGAAATCTTAAAATATAAAAACAACAAGGTAGCAAGTGATAAAACGGAGCACAAACGGTATTGCAATGCTTGAAAACAAGGCCTAGGGTTCATACTTTCACTAGTGCAATCTCTCAACAATGCTAACATAGTTGAATCATATAACAATCCCTCAACGTGCGATAAAGAATCATTCTAAAGTTCTTATCAAGCGGAGAACATAAGATGAAATTGTTTGTAGGGTACGAAACCACCTCAAAGTTATCCTTTCCGATCAATCTATTGAGCTATTCCTATAAGTGTCACAAACAGCCCTAGAGTTCGTACTAAAATAACACCATACGATACACATCAACCAACTCTAATGTCACGTAGATACTCCAATGTCACCACAAGTATCCGTGAGTTGATTATACGATATGCATCAAACAACTTCAGATTCATAATATTCAATCCAACACAAAGAACTTCAAAGAGTGCCCCGAGATTTCTACCGGAGAAAGTAGGACGAAAACGTGCATCAGCCCCTATGCATAGATTACCCCAATGTCACCTCGGGAATCCACGAGTTGAGTGCCAAAACATACATCAAGTGAATCAATATAATACCCCATTGTCACCACGGGTATTCATATGCAAGACATACATCAAGTGTTCTCAAATCCATAAAAGTATTCAATCCGATAATAGTGAAACCTCAAAGGTAAAAACTCAATTCATCGCAACAAGATAGAGAGGGGAAAACACCATATGATCCAACTATATTAACAAAGCTTGCGGTACATCAAGATCGTGCCAAATCAAGAACACGAGAGAGAGAGATCGAACACATAGCTACTAGTACATACCCTCAGCCCCGAGGGTGAACTACTCTCTCCTCGTCATGGAGACCGCCGGGATGATGAAAATGGCCTCCGGTGATGATTCCCCCGTCCGGCAGGGTGCCGGAAAAGGGCTGTAGATGAGATCGTGGAGGTACAGAGGCTTGCGGCGGCGGAGTCGAAGTTCTAGGGTTATATCTGGAGGTTTCTGAATATATAGGAATTTTTGGAGTTGGAATCACGCAAAGAGGGGCCACAGGGGGGCCACGAGGCACCAGGGCGCGCCCAGGGGGTGGCGCGCCCAGGTGGCTTGTGAGGCCCCTGTGGGTCTTCTGCTGCTCCCCCGAAGCTTCCTGGGTCTGTTTCCTTCCAGAAAAAATCGTCAAAAAGTTTCGCTGCATTTGGACTTCATTTGATATGGATTTTCTGGAAAACCAAAAACAAGCAGAAAATAGCAACTGGCACTGGGCACTAGGTCAATATGTTAGTCCATAAAAATCATATAAAAGCCATATAAAAGTGCACCAAAATCATACAAAACTATAATAAACATGGCATGAATACTTCATAAATTATAGATACGTTGGAGACGTATCAGCATCCCCAAGCTTAATTGTTGCTCGTCCTCGAGTAGGTAAATGATAAAAGAAATAATTTATGAAGTGTGAATGCTATCATAGTGCATAAGTTTGATCAATGATAATTTCAATCACTTTTCCTAGCATCATAACAACAACTCTTTCTCATAAAACTCATCATGATAAAGTAGTAATCCATTCACATGTTATGGTTCAAACAATGCATTCTCTTGAAACTTAACAACCTATGTTCTTAGTCACCAAACAATTGCAATTCAACTTATCTTCAACAAAGTCTAAGTAAGAGCTCCACTTACTCAATTATCATATAGTCTTCTATGATTGCTAGTACTCAAAGCATATTTTTAGAACAAATGGCATCCATCGAACACAGAGAAAGATAGGGGCTTAATGTTTCGCCTCCCAACTCATTTATCATAGAGATAATTGTCAATAATAATAATTCATGATCAAATATATTTGACTGGTCATATGTGCCTGGATCTTTCCCCACCACATGATGCTTGCCAACTAGAGAATAATTAAGGTTGAAATGAGAAGTAATACTATTGACTCTTGCATAAAAGTAAATACATAAAGTAAAAGATAGACCCTTCGCAGAGGGAAGCAGAGGTTGTCATGCACTTTTTATTTTTGGATGTGCAAGCCCTTAATGCAAAGGAACGTCACGTTATATTGCCCCTTGTGATAGCAACCTTTATTATGCAGTCCGTCGCTTTTATTTCTTTACCATCACAAGTTCGTACAACGCTTATTTTCCCTTGCAATAAAAGATCATACATATTTTAGGAGCAATTTTGATTGCTTTTTGCACCGATGACAACTTACTTGAAGGATCTTATTCAATCCATAGGTAGATATGGTGGACACTCATGGGAAGAAACTAGGTTTAAGGGTTTTTGGATGCACAAGTAGTATCTCTACTTAGTACGAATTTTTGGCTAGCAAAAGATCCTAAACAAGCACCACATGTGGAGGATCCATAACAATATAACTTCTATGCAAATATACCCAAACATAACTAATTACGTTGTCTTCCTTGTCCGACTTCAACTAGTTTGCTCAAGTTTGAAAATAATTAATGGGTATTCACAATCATAAAAGATGTCCAAGATAATATATTTATATGTGAAAGTTATCTTCCTTATAATAATCATTCATGAATTGCTTGTATGACCAGTATTGTGGTTGTCAAACTTCAATAGATTTTACTTTCTAAACCCAATGTGAAGCTACAACTAGGCATGATACAAGCATATGAAGCTCATATTATTTCAACTTCATGATATTTAATTTATTCAACAATTTACTCATAGGATATAAGTGAAGAACAAGAGTAAATGACAAACTACTCCAAAAAAGATATAAGTGAAGACCAAATGAGTAGTTAAGTAAATAGGTAGCTATGTGAGGACTCTCTCTCATTTCAGATCTTAAGTATTTTATTCAAACAGCAAAGAAAACAAAATAAAATGACATTCCAAGAATAGCGCATCTCAAGTGAAGAAGCAAAAAACTTAGGCTCAACCAAGACTAACCAATAATTGTTGATGAAGAAAGGTGGGATGCCTACCGGGGCATCCCCAAAGCTTAGATGCTTGAGACTTCTTGAAATATTAACTTGGGATGCCTTGGGCATCCCCAAGCTTAAGCTCTTGTGTCTCCTTAATTCCTCTCATACCATGGTTTCTCTAAATCTTAAAAACTTCATCCACATAAAACTCAACAAGAACTCGTGAGATAAGTTAGTATAAATCAATGCAAAACCTTATCATTCTCTACTGTATAAAATCACTAAAATTATAATTTAACATTGCATATTAAATGCCTCTGCATATTTAATAGTCCTATCCTCAAATAGAATCATTAAACAAGCAAACATATGCAAACAATGCAACTATAACAGCAATCTGCCAAAACAGAACAGTCTGTAAAGGGGGATTTAAAATTCATACTTCCCTAACTCCAAAAATTCTGAAAAATTACCACGTGACAGAGAACTCATTCATGCTTACTGTGTAAAAATTTCAGGTTTTTATCATGTTCTGACTATTCAGGAATATTCTAGACATAACAGAAAACTTTCTGTTTTCAAACAGCAACACATGAACTTGCAAACTGAGCATGGTAAAGGCTATAATTGGTATTTTATTGAACTAAAAGATACAAAACATGATTATTGATAACAACAAGGAAATCTCAACAAAATAAAATGACGCTCCAAGCAAAACACATATCATGTGACGAATAAAAATATAGACCCAAGTAAGGTTACCGATAATGTTGAAGACGAAAGAGGGGATGCCTTCCGGGGCATCCCCAAGCATAGACGCTTGAGTCTTCCTTGAGTATTACCTTGGGGTGCCTTTGGCATCCCCAAGATTAGGGTCTTGCCACTCCTTATTCTCATCATATTGATATCTCACCCAAAACTTGAAAACTTCAATCACATAAAACTTAACGGATCTTGTGAGATAGATTAGTATGATAGAAATAAATCATCCACTTAGGTACTGTCAAGACAAGTTTCATAATTGTTCTCACATAATGCCTACTGTATTCTATCATTTCCACAATTTATATTAATCAATATAAGCTATGGAAACACTAAAACAAGCAAACTATGCACCGAAAACAGAATCTGTCAAAAACAGAACAGCATGTAGTGAGCGATTGAAAAACCATACTTCTGTAACTCCAAAAATTCTGAAAAATTAGGAAAACGTAAAAATTTTGTAAACCAATGCTCTGTAAAAATTTCAGAATTTTATCACACTCCAGTACAGAATAGAAATTCCAGCACTGGACGCAAAAGTTTCTGTTTTTGCACAGAATCGAATCAACAAGTATCCACACTATCCTAAAGGCTTTACTTGGCACATTATTGAAAGAAAACATATAAAACATGATTACCACGGTAGCTTAATCATGTGAACACAAAAAAACAGTAGGGGTAAATGTTGGGTTGTCTCCTAACAAGCGCTTTTCTTTAATGACTTTTTAGCTAGGCATGATGATTTCAATGATGCTCGCATAAAAGTAAAAAATTGAAACACAAAGAGAGCATCATGAATCATATGACAAGCACATTTAAGCCTAACCCACTTCCTATTCATAGGGATTTTGTGAGCAAATAGTTTATGGGAGCAAGAATCAACTAGCATAGGAAGGCAAAACAAGCATAACTTCAAAACTTTCAACACATAGAGAGGAAACTTGATATTATTGCAACACCTACAAACATATGATCCTCTCTCATAATAATTTTCAGTAGCATCATGAAGAAATTCTACAATATATCCATCACACAAAGCATTCTTGTCATGATACATAAGCATAGAATTTTTATTACTCTCCACACAAGCAATTTTCTTCTCATTCATAATAGTGGGAGTATTGTATGAAACTCGAATACTATAAATTGTTTCCATATTAAAAGAGTGATGTTCAGTAAAAGGATTTTCATAATTATACCAAGTATTATAATAATAATCATCACTATTTTTCATAAAATAAGTATCATCACAATAATCATCATAGATAGGAGGCATGTCATCATCATAATAAATTTGCTCATCAAAAGTAGGGGGGATAAAAAGATCATTTTCATTAAGCATAGCATCCCCAAGCTTAGGGAAAATGTTATTTGCAGCAAATAAATTCTCAAACATATCATTCCAATCAAACATAGCATCCCCAAGCTTGTTGGTTTGCATATCATTAGCATCATCACTATTATCATCAATAGTATGAATAGCACCAATAGTATAACAATTATTATCATATTCCTCCAAGTTGGTGCCATAAAGATTTTCAAGATCATAAGAAGTATCATTATCTTCCAATCATAATCATCACAACAAGCAATAGGCATAACAAAATCATCATCAAGTGTATCATCTTCCACAATTATTTTTGATTCATTCTCATGAGGTACAACAATAATAGGAGCAACATTATTTGGGAGAGATTCCTCTTTACCTCTACTTTTCCTTCTTTTCTTTTTCTTTACCACATTATGTGTGGGTTTATTTAATTCTTCCAAGCTTCTTATTGAAGAGATTGGTTGGATAGGAAGCTCCTCCTCGTTACCTGTTTCATCATGAGAGAAAATAGGAGGGAAAGGGGGAATCTTTACCCTTCCATTAGTATTTATTTTATATTCTATTTGTTTTCCCGTTTTTCTATAGTTGGCAATATAAGCATTCTCATTGCAATTTACCATACAAAACATATAGATTTCTTTCAAATTAGTTTCAGCATGGTCTATGAATATGAATGCTTCAAACCAACTATTTTTATGTGACAATTCCTCACACCCCAAAAATAAACAAAGTTCATTATAAAGTTCAAGGGTGATCAAGTTATTGCAATATTTGGACACGATTCGATCATGAAAAAGCATGCATTGGAAATTAAGGTGACCAACTTTATTGCAAAGTTCACAAGTAATAGGGTAAAGAGAACATAATTTTGTAGCATATTCATCTATCACTTTGAGCAAAAAAATGGTTCTATCATGTTTATGCTTCTTACAAAATCTATCATCCCTATAAGGCATGTCTTCACAAACTTTATGCACTCCACAAAAATTGACATGCTTATAAGAAACATTTTTGTCATGACTAGTGCAATCATCTTTAGTATTTTGGATATTCATAGAATTCGTACTAACAACATTGCAATCATGCTCATCATTCAAAGATTTTATGCCAAACATTTTATTGAATTCTTCTTCTATCAATTGAGCACAATTTTTCGCTCCATCATTTTCAAGAAAGACATTATAAAGATGAATAATATGAGGCAACCTCAATTCCATTTTTTTTGTAGTTTTCTTTTATAAACCAAACTAGTGATAAAACAAGAAATTAAAATATTCAATTGCAAGATCTAAAGATATACCTTCAAGCACTCACCTCCCCGACAACGGCGCCAGAAAAGAGCTTGATGTCTACTACACAACTTATTCTTGTAGACTCGTATTGGGCCTCCAAGCGCAGAGTTTTGTAGGACAGTAGCAATTTTCCCTCAAGTGGATGACCTAAGGTTTATCAATTCGTGGGAGGCGTAGGATGAAGATGGTCTCTCTCAAACAACCCTGCAACCAAATGCAAGAAATCTCTTGTGTCCTCAACACACCCAATACAATGGTAAATTGTATAGGTGCACTAGTTCGGCGAAGAGATGGTGATACAAGTGTAGTATGGATAGTAGATATAGGTTTTTGTAATCTGAAAATATAAAAACAGCAAGGTAGCAAGTGATAAAACGGAGCACAAACGGTATTGCAATGCTTGAAAATAAGGCCTAGGGTTCATACTTTCACTAGTGCAATCTCTCAACAGTGCTAACATAGTTGAATCATATAACAATCCCTCAACGTGCGATAAAAAATCACTCCAAAGTTCTTATCAAGCGGAGAACATAAGATGAAATTGTTTGTAGGGTACGAAACCACCTCAAAGTTATCCTTTCCGATCAATCTATTGAGATATTCCTATAAGTGTCACAAACAGCCCTAGAGTTCGTACTAAAATAACACCATATGATACACATCAACCAACTCTAATGTCACCTAGATACTCCAATGTCACCACAAATATCCGTGAGTTGATTATACGATATGCATCAAACAACTTCAGATTCATAATATTCAATCCAACACAAAGAACTTCAAAGAGTGCCCCGAGATTTCTACCGGAGAAAGTAGGACGAAAACGTGCATCAACCCCTATGCATAGATTACCACAATGTCACCTCGGGAATTCGTGAGTTGAGTGCCAAAACATACATCAAGTGAATCAATATAATACCCCATTGTCACCACGGGTATTCATATGCAAGACATACATCAAGTGTTCTCAAATCCATAAAAGTATTCAATCCGATAATAGTGAAACCTCAAAGGTAAAAACTCAATTCATCGCAACAAGATAGAGAGGGGAAAACACCATATGATCCAACTATATTAACAAAGCTCGCGGTACATCAAGATCGTGCCAAATCAAGAACACGAGAGAGAGAGAGAGAGAGAGAGAGAGAGAGAGATCAAACACATAGCTACTAGTACATACCCTCAGCCCCGGGGGTGAACTACTCCCTCCTCGTCATGGAGACCGCTGGGATGATGAAGATGGCCTCCGGTGATGATTCCCCCCTCCGGCAGGGTGCCGGAAAAGGGCTGTAGATAAGATCATGGAGGTACAGAGGCTTGCGGCGGCGGAGTCGAAGTTCTAGGGTTATTTCTGGAGGTTTCTGAATATATAGGAATTTTTGGCGTTGGAATCATGCAAAGAGGGGCCACAGGGGGCCCACAAGGCACCAGGGCGCGCCCAGGGGGGTGGCGCGCCCAGGTGGCTTGTGGGGCCCCTGTGGGTGTTCTGCTGCTCCCCCGAAGCTTCCTGGGTCTGTTTCCTTCTAGAAAAAATCGTCAAAAAGTTTCGCTGCATTTGGACTTCATTTGATATGGATTTTCTGGAAAACCAAAAACAAGCAGAAAATAGCAACTGACACTGGGCACTAGGTCAATATGTTAGTCCATAAAAATCATATAAGCCATATAAAAGTGCACCAAAATCATACAAAACTATAATAAACATGGCATGAATACTTCATAAATTATAGATACGTTGGAGACGTATCAGCAGGCGCGTCTGGGCCTCGCCCCAAACAGGACATATGGTGGGTGGGCCCAGTAGTATTAGTTTCATTCGTTTCTGTAGTTTCATTTTTACCCTTTACTTTCTTTTACATTTCGAAAATCGAAAAAGCTAATTTCCGAACGTTCGGATTTCTGCAACAGATCCGAACGCTTTGGATGCCGTCCGTTATAGATCGTACGACCATCACGCTCCAAAACAAGAGTTCGCTGATTTTACAATTGTTTGCCACCACCTAGTGGAAGATAACGATTCGTTGGCTCCCCGTCCGTGCCGCAAACTGCTCCATGGCGTCGTTGCCGTCCTCCCGCTCGCCGCGCGCCCCATCACCCGCCGCGCTGCGTGCGACACCGCGCTCGTCGCGCCCTAGTGCGTAGTTCCCGAGGGAGGCCCCGTGTTTCTTTTGCTCGATGCGCCTGTCCCCGACGTTGAAAACACCGAAGGAGACATGGACGACAACGGGGCCAAGCAGACTGGCATCGCCAAGCCCATAATGCATCATCAAGTTTCTTAGACCAATTCTTTCTAGATCTATTAACGGTCTTTTGCAAAATCAATTTTATTTCCTTATTAGTTAATTCAACTTGACCACTAGACTGAGGATGGTAAGGGGATGCAATTCTATGGTTAACATCATATTTAGTAAGCAACTTACGGAAAGCACCATGAATAAAATGTGAACCACCATCAGTCATTAAATATCTAGGGACTCCAAACCTCGGGAAAATGACTTCTTTAAGCATTTTAATAGAAGTGTTGTGATCAGCACTACTAGTTGGAATAGCTTCTACCCACTTAGTAACATAGTCAACATCAACAAAAATATGAGTATACCCATTGGATTTAGGAAAAGGTCCCATATAATCAAAACCCCAAACATCAAATGGTTTAATAACAAGTGAATAATTCATAGGCATTTCCTGACGTCTACCAACATTACCAATTCTTTGACATTCATCACAAGAAAGGACAAACTTACGTGCATCCTTGAAAAGAGTAGGCCAATAAAAACCAGATTGTAATACCTTGTGTGCAGTTCGGTCTCCCGCATGATGTCCTCCATAGGCCTCGGAGTGACACTTACGTAGGATTTGTTACTGTTCATGCTCAGGTACACAATGTCTAATAATACCATCTACTCCTTCTTTATATAGATGTGGGTCATCCCAAAAGTAATGTCTTAAATCAAAGAAAACCTTTTTTTTTGTTGATATGTAAAGCTAGGTGGTATGTATTTAGCAACAATGTAATTAGCATAGTCTGCATACCAAGGAGTATTACGAGAAGCATTTATCACAGCTAATTGTTCATCAGGAAAATCATCATTAATAGGAAGTGGGTCATCAAGAACAATTTCCATTCTAGACAAATTATCTGCTACGTGATTCTCAGCTCCCTTCCTATCAACAATATGCAAATCAAATTCTTGTAGCAGAAGAACCCATCTAATAAGTCTAGGCTTAGCATATTTCTTTTCCATAAGGTATTTAATAGCAGCATGATCAGTGTGAACAGGAACCTTGGAATCAACAATATAAGATCTAAATTTATCACATGCAAACACAACTGCTAAAAATTCTTTCTCAGTGGTAGCATAATTTCTTTGAGCGTTGTCTAGAGTTTTACTAGCATAATGGATAACGTTTAATTTCTTATCAACTCTTTGTCCTAGAACAGCACCAACAACATAATCACTAGCAGCACACATAATTTCAAAAGGTAGGTTCCAATCAGGTGGTTGAACAATAGGTGCAGAAATTAAGGCTTTCTTAAGTATTTCAAAGGCTTCTACACAATCATCATCAAAAACAAACGGAACATCTTTTTGCAAGAGATTGGTAAGAGGTCTAGAAATTTTAGAGAAGTCTTTTATAAACCTTCTATAGAAACCAGCATGACCAAGGAAACTTCTTATACCTTTGATATCTTTAGGACATGGCATTTTCTCAATAGCATCAACCTTAGCTTTATCAACCTCAATACCTCTTTTAGAAATTTTATGCCCAAGGACTATTCCTTCATTAACTATAAAGTGGCACTTTTCCCAATTCAAGACAAGATTAGTTTCTTCACATCTCTGCAAAACTCGATCAAGGTTGCTTAAGAAATCATCAAAAGAAGTTCCGTAAACGAAGAAATCATCCATGAAAACCTCAACAATCTTTTCACAAAAGTTAGAGAATATAGCAGTCATACATATTTGAAAGGTAGCAGGTGCATTACATAAACCAAAAGGCATACGACGATAAGCATAAGTTCCAAAAGGACAAGTAAAGGTGGTTTTCTCTTGATCTTCAGGTGATATAGGTATTTGAGAGAAACCAGAATAACCATCTAGGAAACAAAAGTGTGTGTGCTTAGATAATCTTTCTAACATTTGATCAATAAAAGGCAAGGGGTAATGATCTTTTCTAGTGGCTTTATTTAATTTTCTGAAGTCAATTACCATCCTATAACCAGTTACAATTCTTTGTGGGATGAGTTCATTTTTATCATTAGGAACAACGGTAATACCTCCCTTTTATAGGAACACAATGAACAGGACTTACCCATCTACTATCAGCTATGGGATAAATTATACCTGCTTCCAGAAGCTTTAATATTTCAGTTCTTACCACATCCTTCATTTTAGGGTTCAACCTTCGTTGATGATCAACAACGGGTTTAGCATCTGGCTCCATATGAATTTTATGCTGACATAAAGTGGGACTAATGCCCTTAAGATCATCAAGAGTATATCCAATAGCGGCACGGTGCTTTCTCAGAGTTTTAAGTAATCTCTTTTCTTCATGCTCTGAAAGGTTAGCACTAATAATAACATGATATATCTTCTTTTCATCAAGATAAGCATATTTAAGAGTATCAGGTAATTGCTTCAATTCAAACACAAGGTCACCCTTGGGTGTAGGTGGACCTCCCAAGGTTTCAACAGGCAGATTATGTTTAAGGATAGGTGCTTGTTTAAAGAATAATTCATCTATTTCATTTCTTTCACTCATATGCATGTCATTCTCATGCTCAAGCAAATATTGTTCTAGCGGATCAGTAGGAGGCACAACAATAGAAGCAAGACCAATAATTTCATCCTTACTAGGCAATTCTTTATCATGAGGTTGTCTACGAAACTTAGAGAAATTAAACTCATGAGACATCTCACCAAAATTAACACTAACAATTTCTTTAGTGCAATCAATCTTAGCATTAACAGTATTCAAGAAGGGTCTACCAAATATAATGGGACAAAAATCATCTTGTGGTGATCCAAGAACAAGAAAATCAGTAGGGTATTTGATCTTACCACACAAGACTTCAACATCTCTAACAATCCCAAGTGGTGAAATAGTGTCTCTATTTGCAAGCTTAATAGTAACATCAATATCTTCAATCTCAACGGGTGCGATATCATTCATGACTTCTTGATAGAGAGTAAACAGAATAGCACTCACACTAGCACCAATATCACATAAACCATGATAGCAATGATCTCCAATTTTAACAGAAATAACAGGCATGCCAACTACATGCTTATTTTTATCTTTAGGGTCTGGTTTAGCAATTCTAGTTGCTTCATCACAGAAGTATATGACATGACCATCAATGTTATCAACCAAAAGATCCTTAACCATTGCAACACTAGGTTCAACTTTAATTTGCTCAGAAGGTCTAGGTGCTCTAATTTTACTCTTATTGACTACAGTTGAAGCTTTAGCATGTTCCTTAATCCTAACAGGGAAAGGAGGTTTCTCAATATAAGCAGTAGGCACAACTGGATCAACATGGTAAACAATTGTTTCTTCTTTAACACTAACAGGTTCTTCTTTCAATTCAATAGGTGGATGATATTTAAACCATTTCTCCTTAGGGAGATCAACATGAGCAGCAAAAGATTCACAAAAGGTGGCTACTATCTCAGAGTAAAGTCCATATTTAGTACTAAACTTACGAAAAGCATCAGTTTCCATAAAAGATTTAACACAATAAAACTCAAGATTTATACCTGACTCATTACCTTTGTCGATTTCCCAATCCTCATAATTGCGTTTAATTCTTTCAAGAAGGTCCCATCTGGATTCAATAGTTTTCTTCATAAAGGAACCAGCAGAAGAAGTATCGAGCATGGATTGATCATTATGAGAAAGCCGAGCATAAAAGTTTTGAAGGATTATTTCTCTCGAGAGCTCATGATTGGGGCATGTATGCAACATATACTTAAGCCTCCCCCAAGCTTGAGCGATACTTTCTCCTTCACGAGGCCAAAAATTATATATATAATTCCGATCACGATGAACCAAATGCATAGGATAAAATTTCTGGTGGAATTCCAACTTCAACCGGTTCCAGTCCCATGTATCAGTATCATCACATAGCCTATACCATGTCAATGCCTTTCCCTCCAAAGATAAAGGGAATACTTTCTTCTTAACTCCATCTCCGGATAAACCTGCAAGCTTAAACAATCCACAAATTTCATCCACATAGATCAAGTGCATATCAGGATGTACCGTTCCATTTCCTGCATAAGGATTAGCTAGCAATTTCTCTATCATACCCGAAGGAATTTCATAATAAATATTTTCAGTAGGTTCAATAGGTGGAGGAGCAACTCTTATTTCTTCCGGTCGAGGTGAAGATACCCCGAACAAGCCCCTCAAAGGATTACTTTCCATAGTGACAAGTGACAATAAATTTCAGCACGTAATATAAATGTTTCCTTACCAAATTCCACTCACCAAAGACGCTTCACTCCCCGGCAACGGTGCCAGAAAAGATTCTTGATGACCCACAAGTATAGGGGATCAATCGTAGTCCTTTCGATAAGTAAGAGTGTCGAACCCAACGAGGAGTAGAAGGAAATGACAAGCGGTTTTCAGCAAGGTATTCTCTGCAAGTACTGAAAGTAGCGGTAACAGATAGTTTTGATAGCAAGATAATTTGTAACAAGTAATAAGTATAATAAAGTGCAGCAAGGTGGCCCAATCCCTTTTATAGCAAAGGACAAGCGGAACGAACTCGTATAATAAGCAAAGCGTTCTCGAGGACACATGGCAATTTCATCTAGTCACTGTCATCATGTTTGTTTGATTCGCGTTCGCTACTTTGATAATTTGGTATGTGGGTGGACCGGTGCTTGGGTGCTGTTCTTACTTGAGAAAGCCTCCCACTTATGATTATCCCCTCTCGCAAGCATTCACAACTACGAAAGAAGAATTAAGATAACTCTAACCATAGCATGAAACATATGGATCCAAATCAGCCCCTTACGGAATAGCGCATAAACTAGGGTTTACGCTTCTGTCACTCTAGCAACCCATCATCTAATTACTACTCCACAATGCCTTCCCTTAGGCCCAAAGATGGTGAAGTGTCATGTAGTCGACGTTCACACGACACCACTAAAGGAAGCAACAACATACATATCATCAAAATATCGAACGAATACCAAATTCACATGATTACTTATGACAAGACTTCTCCCATGTCCTCAATAACAAAAGTAACTACTCACAAATCATGTTCATGTTCAAGATTAGAGGGGTATTGAATAGCATTAAGGATCTGAACATATAATCTTCCACCAAATAAACCAACTAGCATCAACTACAAGATGTAATCAACACTACTAGCAACCCACAGGTACCAATCTGAGGTTTTGAGACAAAGATTGAATACAAGAGATGAACTAGGGTTTGAGATGAGATGGTGCTGGTGAAGATGTTGATGAAGATTGGTCCTCCCACGATGAGAGGATCGTTGGTGATGTCGATGGCTTCGATTTCCCCCTCCTAGAGGGAAGTATCCCCGGCGGAATCGCTCCGCCGGAGAGCAAAATAGCTCCTGCCCAGGTTCCGCCTCGAGACGGTGGCGCTTCGTCCCAAAAGCCCTCTCTTGTTTTTTTTCTAGGGCAAATGGCTTCATATAGCAGAAGAAGGGGGCCAGACGCCAGCTGTGGGCCCCACAAGGCACTAGGGCGCGCCCAGGGGGGCCGCGCCCTACTGCCTTGTGGGCAGTTGGTGGGTCCCCTCTGTTATCTCTTTTCTCCAGTATTTTTCATATATTCAATAAGAAATCTCCGTGAAATTTCAGGTCAATTGGAGCTCTGTAGAATAGGTATCTCTGATATGGCTATTTCAGGTCCAGAATTCCAGCTGCCGGCATTCTCCCTCTTCATGTAAATCTTGCAAATTAAGAGAGAAAAGGCATAAGAATTGTACTATAAAGTGAAATAATGATAAAAAATATAATAAATAACAGTAGGAAATCATGATGCAAGTTGGACGTATCACCTTGTTGGGGAACGTTGCATGGGAAACAAAATTTTTCCTACGCACACACAAGATCTATCCATGGTGATGAGCATCTACGAGAGGGAGAGTAAATCTACATACCCTTGTAGATCGCTAAGCGGAAGCGTTTAAGAAACGCGGTTGATGTAGTCGAACGTCTCCGCGATCCAAATCGCAAGTCGTCCCTCGATCCGATCACGAACTAGCGCCGAACGGACGGCACCTCCGCGTTCAACACACGTACGGCTTGATGACGCCTTCACCTCCTCAATCCAACGAGCGATGGTGAAGTAGTGGTTGAGTTCCAACAGCACGACGGCGTGGTGATGGTGGTGAGGAACAATCTCTGCAGGGCTTCGCCAAGCACTACGGAGATTATGACGGAGGAACTAGAGGGTTAGGGTTGCCGCACACGGCTTGGGGAAATCTTGATGTGTCCCGTGTGCTAGCCCTGCCCCTCTATTTATATGTTGAGCCTTGGGGTCTAAACTTGGAGTAAAAGCCTCCTCCAGGTCGGTTTTGCCCGCACAAGGTCGGTTTGGCCCGCAGGGAAAGAGTCCAACTCGGATCCCTGCAGTACCGCGCACAAGCGGTAGTACCGCTTAACACAAGCGGTAGTACCGCTTGGGCGGTAGTACCGCTTCACACAAGCGGTAGTACCGCTTGGGCGGTAGTACCGCTTCACACAAGCGGTAGTACCGCTTGGGCGGTAGTACCGCTTCACAAAACGGTAGTACCGCTTACGCGGCAGCAAAACTACTTTTTGCACTTTCCAATACCTCGTGGGCTTTATCCCTTTGGCCCATATAAAGTGTTGCTGCACCCGAACACTTCGGTAAACATCCGGAACCCATTCCGGTGAACTCCGGAACTCTTCCGGAGATCAAAACACTATTATCACATATATCAATCTTTACCTCCGGACTATTCCGGAGATCCTCGTCATGTCCGGGATCTTATCCGGGACTCCGAACAACTTTCGGTCACCAACAAAATAAATCAACTATACTAATCGTCACCAAACGTTTAAGTGTGTAGACCCTGCGGGTTCGAGAACTATGTAGACATGACCGAGACACCTCTACGGCCAATAACCAATAGCGGGACCTGGATGCCCATATTGGCTCCTACATATTCTACGAAGATCTTTTATCGGTCGAACCTCTATGTCAAGGATTCAGTTAATCCCGTATGCTATTCCCTTTGTTCTTCGGTATGTTACTTGCCCGAGATTCGATCGTCGGTATCTTTATACCTAGTTCAATCTCGTTACCGGCAAGTCTCTTTACTCGTTCCATAATACAAGATCTCGTGGCTAACACTTTAGTCACATTGCTTGCAAGGCTCATTGTGATGTTGTATTACCGAGTGGGCCCTGAGATACCTCTCCGTCACACAGAGTAACAAATCCCAGTCTTGATCCATGCCAACCCAACAGACACCCTCGGAGATACCTGTAGAGCACCTTTATAGTCACCCAGTTACGCTGCGACGTTTGATACACACAAGGTACTCCTCCGATGTCAGGGAGTTGCATGATCTCATGGTCATAGGAACAGATACTTGACATGCAGAAAATAATAGCAATAAACTGACACGATCAAATGCTACGTTCTTAGTTTGGGTCTTGTCCATCACATCATTCTCCTAATGATGTGATCCTGTTATCAAATGACATCTCATGTCAATGGCTAGGAAACCTTAACCATCTTTGATCAACGAGCTAGTCAACTAGAGGCTTACTAGGGACACAGTGTTGTCTATGTACCCACACATGTATTTGAGTTTCCAATCAATACAATTATAGCATGGATAATAAACGATTATCATGAACAAGGAAATATAATAATAACCAATTTATTATTGCCTCTAGGGCATATTTCCAACAGTCTCCCACTTGCACTAGAGTCAATAATCTAGTTCACATCACTATGTGATTTACATTGTAGTGAATCGAACACCCATGCAGTTCTGGTGTTGTTCATGTTTAGCCCTTGGAAGAGGTTTAGTCATCGGATCTGCAACATTTAGATCCGTGTGTACTTTGCAAATATTTATGTCGTCCTCCTTGATGTAATCGCGGATGGAATTGAAACGTCGCTTTATGTGTCTGGTCCTCTTGTGAAATCTTGGTTCCTTGGCTAGAGCAATGGCACCAGTATTATCACAAAACAGAGTCATTGGGTTAAGCGCACTAGGCACTACTCCAAGATCTGTCATGAACTCCTTCATCCAGACACCTTCCTTCGCCGCCTCCGAGGCAGCGATGTACTCCGCTTCGCATGTAGAATCTGCTACCACGCTTTGCTTGGAACTGCACCAGCTAACCGCACCCCCATTAAGAATAAATACGTATCCGGTTTGCGACTTAGAGTCATCCGGATCAGTGTCAAAGCTTGCATCGACGTAACCCTTTACGACGAGCTCTTGATCACCTCCATAAACGAGAAACATGTCCTTAGTCCTTTTCAGGTACTTCAGGATATTCTTGACCGCCGTCCAGTGTTCCATTCCTGGATCACTTTGAAACCTTCCGACCATACTTATGGCAAGGCTGACATCGGGTCTTGTGCACAGCATTGCATACATGATAGAGCCTATGGCCGAAGCATAGGGGATGACACTCATCTTTTCTCTATCTTCTGCAGTCACTGGGCATTGAGTCTTACTCAACTTTACACCTTGCAAAACAGGCAAGAACCCCTTCTTGGGCTGATCCATTTTGAACTTCTTCAAAACTTTGTCAAGGTATGTGCTTTGTGAAAGTCCTATCAAACGTCTCGATCTATCTCTATAGATCTTGATGCCTAATATGAAAGCAGCTTCTCCTAGGTCCTTCATTGAAAAACTCTTGTTCAAATATTCCTTTATGCTTTCCAGCATTTCTATATTGTTTCCAATCAGTAATATGTCATCCACATATAATATTAGAAACGCTATAGAGCTCCCACTCACTTTCTTGTAAATACAAGCTTCTCCGTAAACTTGTATAAACTCGAACGCTTTGATCACCTCATCAAAATGAAGATTCCAACTCCGAGATGCTTGCACCAGTCCATAAATGGATCGCTGGAGTTTGCAAACTTTGCCAGCATTCTCTGGATCGACAAAACCTTCTGGTTGCATCATATACAACTCTTCCTTAAGGTAACCGTTAAGGAACGCTGTTTTGACATCCATCTGCCAAATTTCATAATCGAAAAAGGCAGCTATTGCTAACATGATTCTGACGGACTTAAGCATCGCTACGGGTGAGAAGGTCTCATCGTAGTCAACTCCTTGAACTTGTGAAAAACCCTTTGCCACAAGTCGAGCTTTATAGACGGTGACATTACCGTCCGCGTCCGTCTTCCTCTTAAAGATCCATTTGTTCTGAATGGCCTTACGCCCTTCAGGTAATACTTCCAAAGTCCATACTTTGTTTTCATACATGGATCCCATCTCGGATTTCATGGCCTCTAACCACTTCTCGGAATCCGGGCCCATCATCGCTTCTCCATAGCTCGTAGGTTCATCGTTGTCTAACAACATGACCTCTAAGACAGGGTTGCCGTACCACTCGGGAGCAGTACGCGTCCTTGTCGACCTACGAGGTTCGATAGCAACTTGATCCAAAGCTTCATGATCATCATCATTAACTTCCTCTTCAGCTAATGTAGGCTCCACAGAAACAACTTTCTGCACTGCGCTACTCTCAGGTTGAAGTAAAGGTTCAACAACCTCATCAAGTTCTATCTTCCTCCCACTCAATTCTTTCGAGAGAAACTCTTTCTCAAGAAATGTTCCGTTTTTAGCGACAAACACTTTGCCTTCGGATCTGAGATAGAAGGTATACCCAACTGTCTCTTTTGGGTATCCTATGAAGACGCATTTCTCCGCTTTGGGTTCCAGCTTTTCAGGCTGAAGCTTTTTGACATAAGCATCACATCCCCAAATTTTAAGAAACGACAGCTTTGGCTTCTTGCCAAACCAAAGTTCATATGGCGTTGTCTCAACGGATTTCGATGGTGCCCTATTTAAAGTGAATGCAGCTGTCTCTAATGCATAACCCCAAAACGATAGTGGCAAATTGGCAAGAGACATCATAGATCGCACCATATCCAATAAAGTTCGATTACGACGTTCGGACACACCATTACGCTGTGGTGTTCCAGGCGGTGTCAGTTGTGAAACAATTCCACATTGTCTTAAGTGACTGCCAAACTCATAACTCAGATATTCTCCTCCTCGATCAGATCGTAGGAATTTAATCTTCTTGTTACGATGATTCTCAACTTCACTCTGAAATTGTTTGAACTTTTCAAATGTTTCAGACTTGTGTTTCATTAAGTAAATATACCCATATCTACTTAAGTCATCAGTGAAGGTGAGAAAGTAACGATAACCACCGCGCGCTTCAATACTCATCGGACCGCACACATCAGTATGTATGATTTCCAATAAGTCACTTGCCCGTTCCATTGTTCCAGAGAATGGCGTTTTAGTCATCTTGCCCAAGAGGCATGGCTCACATGTGTCAAGTGATTCAAAATCAAGTGACTCCAAAAGTCCATCAGCATGGAGCTTCCTCATGCGTTTTACGCCAATATGACCTAAACGGCAGTGCCACAAGAAAGTGGTATTATCATTATCAATCCTACATCTTTTGGCATCAATGTTATGAACATGTGTATCATTACTATCGAGATTCAATAAGAATAAACCGCTTACATTGGGTGCATGACCATAAAAGATATTACCCATATAAATAGAACAACCATTATTCTCTGATTTAAATGAGTAACCGTCTCGCAATAAACAAGATCCAGATATAATGTTCATGCTTAACGCAGGCACCAAATAACACTTATTTAGGTTCATCACTAATCCCGACGGTAATCGAAGAGCGAGCGTGCCAACGGCGATCACATCAACCTTGGAACCATTTCCCACGCGCATCGTCACTTCGTCCTTCGCCAGCCTCCGTCTATTCCGCAGTTCCTGTTTAGAGTTGCAAATATGAGCAACCGCACCGGTATCAAATACCCAGGCACTACAACGAGGGTTGGTAAGGAACATATCAATAACATGTATATCATATATACCTTGTTTGTTGTTGGCCGCCTTCTTGTCAGCCAAATACTTGGGGCAGTTCCGCTTCCAGTGTCCAGTTCCCTTGCAATGAAAGCACTCAGTTTCTGGTTTGGGTCCAGCCTTGGGTTTCTTCACAGGAGCAGCAACTGCTTTGCCACCCTTCTTAGATTTACCCTTCTTACCCTTGCCATTTTTCTTGAAACTAGTGGTTTTATTGACCATCAACACTTGATGCTCCTTCTGAATTTCAGACTCAGCGGCTTTCAGCATCGCAAACAGCTCGGCGACTGACTTGTTCATCCCGTGCATGTTATAGTTCAACACGAAGCTCTTGTAGCTAGGTGGCAATGATTGAAGAACTCTGTCAGTGATAGCCTCTGGCGGAAGGGGCATCCCCAATTCAGCCAGACGGGTGGAGTACCCAGACATTCTGAGCACGTGATCACTGATAGACCCGTTCTCCTCCATCTTGCAAGTATAGAACTTATCGGAGATCTCATATCTCTCGATCCGGGCATTCTTCTGAAAGATAAACTTCAACTCCTGGAACATCTCATATGCTCCATGACGTTCAAAACGTCTTTGAAGTCCCGGTTCTAAGCCATACAACATTGCACATTGAACTATTGAGTAATCATCAGAACGAGCCTGCCAGGCGTTCACAACGTCTAGAGACTCAACTGGAGCGGGTGGATCACCAAGCGGTGCATCAAGGACATAAGCCTTCTGGGAAGCCGTAAGGATAATCCTTAGATTACGGGCCCAGTCCACAAAGTTACTTCCATCATCTTTCAACTTAGCTTTCTCTAGGAACGCATTAAAATTCAGGGGTGCTACTGCGCGAGCCATGATCTACAACATAAATATAGCAAAGACAACTTAGACTATTGTTCAAGATAATGAGTTTAATTAATCATATTACTTAAAAACTCCCACTCAAATTGACATCCCTCCGGTCATTCGAGTGTAACATGATCCAAATCCACCAACTCAAGTCCGATCATCACGTGAGTCGAGGTGGTTTCAATGGTGAACATCTTCATGTTGATCATATCTACTATATGACTCATGTTCGACCTTTCGGTCTCTTGTGTTCCGAGGCCATGTCTGTACATGCTAGGCTCGTCAAGTTTAACCCGAGTGTTCCGCGTGTGCAACATGGCTTGCACCCGTTGTATGTGAACGTGGAGTCTATCACACCCGATCATCACGGCGTGTCTCGAAACGACGAACTTTCGCAACGGTGCACACTCGGGGAGAACACAATTTATCTTGAAATTTAAGTGAGGGATCACCTTATAATGCTACCGTCGTCCTAAGCAAAATAAGATGCATAAAAGGATTAACATCACATGCAAATCATAAGTGACATGATATGGCCATGAACTTGTGCTTTTGATCTCCATCTTCAAAGCACCGGCATGATCTCCATCGTCACCGGCATGACACCATGATCTCCATCATATTGATCTCCATCAACGTGTCGCCATAAGGTTGTCGCGCCGACTGTTGCTTCCACGACTATTGCTAACGTTTAGCGATAAAGTAAAGCATTACATAGCGCTTAATGATTGACACGCAGGTCATACAATAATTAAAGACAACTCTATGGCTCCTGCCAGTTGCCGTACTCATCGACATGCAAGTCGTGATATTCTATACAACACATGATCATCTCATACATCACATATATCTCATCATGTAATTGGCCATATCACATCACATCATACCCTGCAAAAACAAGTTAGACGTCCTCTAATTGTTGTTGCAAATTTTACGTGGCTGCTACGGGTTTGCAAGAACCGTTCTTACCTACGCAAAACCACAACGTGGTGTAGTGATTGCTTTTTGATCTTCTAAAAGAACCCTCTTCATTGAAATCGATTCAACTAAAGTGAGAGAGACAGACACCCGCTAGCCATCTTTATGCAACGAAGTTATATGTCAGTTGAAGGAACCTGTCTCGCGTAAGTGTACGCGTAATGTCGGTCCGGGCCGCTTCATCTCACAGTACCGCCGAATCAAATATCAACTAGTAACGGCAAGCAATATGTATACACCCACGCCCACAACTCGTTTGTGTTCTACTCGAGATCTCATCTACGCATAGACCTGGCTCATGATGCCACTGTTGGGGAACGTTGCATGGGAAACAAAAATTTTCCTACGCACACACAAGATCTATCCATGGTGATGAGCATCTATGAGAGGGAGAGTAAATCTACATACCCTTGTAGATCGCTAAGCGGAAGCGTTTAAGAAACGCGGTTGATGTAGTCGAACGTCTCCGCGATCCAAATCGCAAGTCGTCCCTCGATCCGATCACGAACTAGCGCCGAACGGACGGCACCTCCGCGTTCAACACACGTACGGCTTGATGACGCCTTCACCTCCTCAATCCAACGAGCGATGGTGAAGTAGTGGTTGAGTTCCAGCAGCACGACGGCGTGGTGATGGTGGTGAGGAACAATCTCTGCAGGGCTTCGCCAAGCGCTACGGAGATTATGACGGAGGAACTAGAGGGTTAGGGTTGCCGCACACGGCTTGGGGAAATCTTGATGTGTCCCGTGTGCTAGCCCTGCCCCTCTATTTATATGTTGAGCCTTGGGGTCTAAACTTGGAGTAAAAGCCTCCTCCAGGTCGGTTTTGCCCGCACAAGGTCGGTTTGGCCCGCAGGGAAAGAGTCCAACTCGGATCCCTGCAGTACCGCGCACAAGCGGTAGTACCGCTTCACACAAGCGGTAGTACCGCTTGGGCGGTAGTACCGCTTCACACAAGCGGTAGTACCGCTTGGGCGGTAGTACCGCTTCACCCAAGCGGTAGTACCGCTTGGGCGGTAGTACCGCTTCACAAAACGGTAGTACCGCTTACGCGGCAGCAAAACTACTTTTTGCACTTTCCAATACCTCGTGGGCTTTATCCCTTTGGCCCATATAAAGTGTTGCTGCACCCGAACACTTCGGTAAACATCCGGAACCCATTCCGGTGAACTCCGGAACTCTTCCGGAGATCAAAACACTATTATCACATATATCAATCTTTACCTCCGGACTATTCCGGAGATCCTCGTCATGTCCGGGATCTTATCCGGGACTTCGAACAACTTTCGGTCACCAACAAAATAACTCAACTATACTAATCGTCACCAAACGTTTAAGTGTGTAGACCCTGCGGGTTCGAGAACTATGTAGACATGACCGAGACACCTCTACGGCCAATAACCAATAGCGGGACCTGGATGCCCATATTGGCTCCTACATATTCTACGAAGATCTTTTATCGGTCGAACCTCTATGTCAAGGATTCAGTTAATCCCGTATGCTATTCCCTTTGTTCTTCGGTATGTTACTTGCCCGAGATTCGATCGTCGGTATCTCTATACCTAGTTCAATCTCGTTACCGGCAAGTCTCTTTACTCGTTCCATAATACAAGATCTCGTGGCTAACACTTTAGTCACATTGCTTGCAAGGCTCATTGTGATGTTGTATTACCGAGTGGGCCCTGAGATACCTCTCCGTCACACAGAGTAACAAATCCCAGTCTTGATCCATGCCAACCCAACAGACACCCTCGGAGATACCTGTAGAGCACCTTTATAGTCACCCAGTTACGTTGCGACGTTTGATACACACAAGGTACTCCTCCGATGTCAGGGAGTTGCATGATCTCATGGTCATAGGAACAGATACTTGACATGCAGAAAATAATAGCAATAAACTGACACGATCAAATGCTACGTTCTTAGTTTGGGTCTTGTCCATCACATCATTCTCCTAATGATGTGATCCCGTTATCAAATGACATCTCATGTCAATGGCTAGGAAACCTTAACCATCTTTGATCAACGAGCTAGTCAACTAGAGGCTTACTAGGGACACAGTGTTGTCTATGTACCCACACATGTATTTGAGTTTCCAATCAATACAATTATAGCATGGATAATAAACGATTATCATGAACAAGGAAATATAATAATAACCAATTTATTATTGCCTCTAGGGCATATTTCCAACACACCTCGCTCCGCATTCGCCTCTCTTTCCACCAGGCTCGTGCAACTTCCTGCCATTTTCAATTCGGGTAGCGCTTACCCAAAAATCGCATTCCTAGTGTGAGATTGGACCCTGGCCTGGTTGAATCTTTTGCGAGATGATGTGGTCTCTTGGTGATCTGGGGTACCTGCGGCGCAGAGGCTGGTAGCTGCATGCCTTGGATTGGGCCATGTCGTGGGATATTTGGTACTATTATGCTTTGGGGCAATTCATGTGGTGGTTTGGTTGGGATTAGCTGGAAGGTTGACGGTGTGACGTTCTCATTGTCCTTAGTCCTTAGATTTGGTTGCTATACGTCACTTTTTCTGTAGCTGCTTAGTGTGTGTGATTTGAGGTAGCGCCTGAGAACATGTAATGCACAGTTCTGCATTGGTTATACTGCATATCATTTGTTGCTGTCGGTGTATCCGTTATGATTCGGTTTAGCTTACAACCCACCCTCACTCCTACCTCAACTTTACCTGTACGTACCCTACGCCCTCTTGGTGTTTCACACTTGTTCTTAATATCTCCTAGTATTAGTAGTTTACTTCCATTTCTTTTGAACCCCCGGTAACTCATGTGTATTAGCATGATAATAGACGCACAACAGAGTTGATAACTTACTTAGCCCAGGTGTGGTAACTTTTTGATTTGGAAACTTTTTTGTAAAAAAACACTCCGATAACTCATGCGTAAAAAAGCATGGTAATATAGTACTGGTAAAAAAGCATGGTAATATACGTATGACAGAGCTGATAAATTACTTAGCCCAGGCCTGATAACTGTTTGACCGAAAAATTCATTGGAACGTATCAACATGATACCTGGTTTACCACCGGTGACTTTTGTGTAAAATAGTACGGTAATATACGTATCATAGACTTAATAACTTAGATACAAACACTGTGGCTCTTTACCTGGGAAAAAAGTTGTTGAAATACACACCCCTGATTACTTCTGTATAAATAGGATGGTAACAGAGACACCGCAGACCTGATAACTTAGGTACAAATCCAGCGGTAACTTTGATGGGGGGAGATGATGCGGAGCATCCTACGGTCATCCCCATGTACACTTCAACTACTCCCCAAGAGCCAAGTGGACCTACGACGAGAGCTCGAGCATGTGCCATTGGACATAAGGTGAACTCTCTCCTTGTTGAACTTCCCTTGGACCCACATGAGACATGACTACTACCTCAAACGAAGACACTTTGTGTGCTTAGGTACCAAGGAACCAATAAGGAGAAGGAAAGGAGCAAGATGGACCCAAGAGCATGGAGAGGACTTGTGCCCAGCCCAGAAATACCGGTACAACCGGTCCACTACCGGTCAACTACCGGTCCATCAGTACAACCGGTCCACTACCGCCCAACTACCGGTCCACGTTCTGTAATCAAGCGGTGCAAGACCGGTACCACCCCGGTTGTTCCCCCAGATGCAGCTTGGCCGGTACAACCGGTCCCTACTCCCGCGAACACCTCCAGGAACCGGTACTTGAGCTCCCATCGGTACAACTGGTTGGGTGACCGGTACAACCGGCCTGCCTGCGCGCAGTGAAAGGTCAACGACCCATGTATTCCCCAACTTACCCCTTGGACTATAAGTACTCGTCTCCTAGCTCCGAATTAGGGTTAGCAAAGGTTTGGCTCTTTGAGATAGAGCTTTGCTCATCCACTACCTTTCCCATGGAGATCAAGACCTCCATGTGAGCATGTGAGAAGATCCTCTCAAGGATTCAAGACCTCAACTCCTCTAAGGATTGGGATGAACTAGTTACCCTTTGTATCCTCTTGTGTTAACTTTGGATCTTGCGTCTCCCTCTTATGTGTATGTGGATCTAGTGCATGTGTGATTGGATTTGTGTTAATTGAGTGTTTGTTCTTGTGTTCTTCTCTCAATTTGCCCTTTCCCCCCTCCATGTGTGAAAAGATCATCACTATAGGGTTCCACCCTACATCAGAAGAGTTGTTGGAAAACATACCACCGGTATCTTTTCTTTTGTGTAAAATAGCACGGTAATATATGTACCGCAGACCTCATAACTTAGGTACAAACACTGCGGTAAGTTTTTTACCTGGGGAAAAGAGTTCTATAAATAGGATGGTAATAGACACACTGCAGACCGGATAACTTAGGTACAAAGACCGGGGTAACTTTGTCTCCGAAAAAAAGTTGATGAAAACTAACCCCGATAACTTCATTGTAAATGTCGTGATAATATATGCATTGGTCCTAATAACTTAGGTAAAAAAGCGGTAACTTTAATCCGAGGTAAAAAGTTGTTGAAAATATAACCCGGTAATCAATGTGTAAATAGTATCCTCGACCTCGAGCCCATGCTCGACGCGATCTCCACCCATGTCTGGCCTTAGTCCAGGGAGTCCCGCTTCTATTCCTTCCAATGGTCGAAGCCCGTCAGCAACCGCACCTTCGAGGAGTTGCGATCCAAGGTTGATAACTCAGTACAAAAATAGTTGAAAAATATACCCCGATAACTTCTGTGTAAATAGCATGGATATATACGCACGACAAAGTTGATAACTCAGTACAAACACCTCGATAACTTTTGACCCCGGGATAAAAGTTGTTGAAAAAACATACCCCGGGGATAAAAGTTGTTTAAAAACATACCCCCCCAATAACTTCTATGTAATTATCATGATAATATACGCACAACAGATATGATAACTTACTTAGCCCAGTCATTGTAACTTTTTGACCCGAAAAAAAAATTGTTGACCCCCCCTCCCCCGCGGTAACTCATGTGTGAATAACATGGTAATATACGCACAACTGAGCTGATAACTTACTTAGTCCATGTGTGATAACTTTTTGACTGGGAGGGGAGAATTGTTGAAAAACACCCCCGATAACTCGTGTGTAAATAGCATGGTAATATACACACAACAGAGCTGATAACTTAGTTAGTCCAGGCATGGTAATTTTTGACAGAAAAACGTCGTTGAAACATACCAACATGAGATCTTGTTTTGAAGGTCTCGTCGTGCCAGATTTTTTTATGTGAAAATGACTTTTCGGTCGGACCGATGATTTGAGCTATAAAACATTTTGAAGTTTCAAAATAGAAGAATCTAGGATGACATCAATTTTTTTGTCCTCTAGTGCGTGCATGCATGTGCATGCAGGAAGAAGGTTGGAGGAACCATTTTTTAGGCCCATTAATTCGTGTATAAACATGATAAGGATGTACCATAGGCGTGATAACTTACGTGACACAAACGTGATAATTTTGTACCCGAGATTTGTTTTCGCCTGAACATACCAACATATGATCTAGTTTTGAAGATCTCATTGCGACGATTTTTTTACGTGAAAAGAGTTTTTCAAACGGATCAACGGTTTGAGCTACAAAATATTTTGAATTGAAGTTGGAAAGAATTTATGCTGACATCGGCAATTTCATCCTTTTTGCATGCTTGTATAAGAAAAGTTAACACAACTACACGTGAAAGCTCATAATAAGAGGTTATCAAGCATAAGAGGTTTTCAAGCCAATTATGAATGATAGGTAATCAAAATTTTACTTAAACATTCATCGTGCATTTATAAAATGTCGACATCTCGAAAATATTGTAAAAATATTATTCGTTTTCGGCCAGTACTAGGCGTTGGTCATCCGGCCCAAATCTGGACCGGTCACCACGCGGTCGTTTGATCTGGCTCACCACAGCCGTTCAAATCAGTCGTCCCGATCTGGCCTCCCCTTGACTCGTCTTCTTTCTCCCAGCACATCACAGAAAAGAAATCCCCTCTCTGCTGCCCCACGCGACCCTCGCACCCCGACGCCTCGCAGCCCCTCCGCTGTTGGTCGGAGAACCTTCCCCGCTAGTCAATTTCAGTAGCAGCTCCACCTCGGCCGGTTGCAACTCCGTCGTCAATCGGTTACAACTCCCGTCGTCGACGCTCCATGGTTGCAGCAACCCGATGTGCCGCTGGCGCCACTCGCTGCACGGGATTGTGCGAATGACGGCCACAAGTAAACGCCGTTGAATGGATGTAGCAAAAAAAATCGCCGGTAGTAGCTAAAAACAACAACGATTGCAGCAAAAAAAGTCGCCGCCGTCAGTGTCGCAGCTCCGCCATGATGGATGTAGCAAAATCCCTCGCCGGTAGTAGCAAAATCCGACGACGGTTGTAGCAAAAAAGTCACCGCCATCGTAGGGACGCACCTCCGTCGTGATGGATGTATCAAAATCCCTCGCGGGTAGTAGCACAATCCGATGACGGTTGAAGCAAAAAAAAAAGTCGCCACCATGGCCGTCGCAACTCTCGAAGAACATGGTTCCAGCAAAAAAATTGCTGGTTCCAGCAAAAATGGATCTCCGTCGCAACACGGCCGTCGCTGGTCGCAGCTCTCCCGTGGGCCGGTTCCAGCATGGGCCGATGCGGTCATAGCAAAAATGGTGGTTGCTGCCGGTTTCCAATGCCGGTTGTCATCGGAAATCCCTATTTGACGCTTATTGCGCCAGGTTGTCGACCTTTCGCACAGGAAGCTGCGAGCGAGCGACGCACACGGGCCGGCCCACCTCGAGTGCGAGCCAACCGGTTTTGGGAAGGTTCTAGAACCTTTCCCGAACCGGGTTTTTCTGGTTTTTTGTTTCTTTTCTGGTTTTTAAATTTTTGTGTTTCCTTTTCTTTTTCTTTTCTTGTTTTTCTGCTTCTTTTCCTTTTTTCTTTTTCTTTTTTTTCTTTTTTTATTTTCTGTTTCTTTTTTTTCTCTTTTTTTATTTTTTCTTTTTTTTCTTTTTTTCCTTTTTCAAGTTTATTTTTCATTTTACAAAAATATTTGAAAATTTCAAAATTTGTTCAGATTTTCAAATAATGTTCCTGTTTTTAAAATTTGTTCACAAATTCAAAAAATGTTCGGGAGTTTCAAAAAATGTTTGCGGTTTTCAAAATATGTTCAGAATTTCAAAAAATGTTCCCTTTTTCAAAATTTGTTCACAAATTCAAAAAATGTTCAGGAGTTTCAAAAAATGTTTGCGGTTTTCAAAATTTGTTCGTAATTTCAAAAAATGTTCGCTTTTTCAAATAATGTTCACAAATTCAAAAAATGTTCAGGAGTTTCAAAAAATGTTTATGGTTTTCCAAATTTGTTTGGAATTTCAAAGAATTTTCCCATTGTCAAATTTTGTTCACAAATTCAAAGAATGTTCGGGGAATTTCAAAAATTGTTCATATTTTCAAAAAAATTATGATTTCTTCAAAATTTGTTCACATTTTTCAAAAAAATGTTTGTGTTTTGAAAAAATGTTCGGGAATTTCAAACAGTGTCCCCATTTCCAATTTGTTCACAATTTTGAAAAATGTTCGCGTTTTCAAAAAATGTTCTAGTTTTTCATAATTTGTTCCCAAATTCAAAAAATATTCGCATTTTCAAAATTTGTTCACATTTTTAAATTTTGTTCATGTTTTTCAAAGAAGTTTGAAACTTCTAAAATTGTTCGCTTTTTACAAAAAATATGTTTGGAATTGTTTGGAATTTCGTAAATATATTCGGAATTTCAACATTTTGTTCACAATTTTCAAGAATTCGTTTCGCATCTCCCGCTGTTGTTAGTTCTATTACAATTCGTGTTTCTCATTAGTCAGTAACACGAGTGAGGTCTAGCGGGTAGCACATGAGTTCACGAGCGCGAAGGTCGCGAGTTCGATTCCTGGGTGCGCCCACTGCTTTTTTGGGATTTTTAGGTTCGCTACCGCACTACTCAATGGGCCGGCCCAGTCGACGCTGTCCCTATGCGTCGTGGCGCCAATTTGATGCAAAGAGCGTCACATAGGGGCTCCCGTTGTCATCGTCCTCAAGCAATGCCCTCAACAGCAGCGCCCCCGCCGTGTGTGGGCCTACCTATGTGGCCGCAACACGTGTGTAGCATTTGGGAACGAACGATCACAAACGATCGCACGGCGCGCGCGGCCGGCGCAATGCTAGGCCGGTCAGCCGGCCTGCACCATTTCATTTTGTTTTCAAAACTTAATTTACTTAAACATTCCTCGCGCATTTATAAAATGTCAGTGTAAAACATTTTTTGTGTAATTTTTTGTAAAATTCCATCCTATTCCAAAAAAATGTTCATCCATTTCAAAAAATATATTCGTGACATTTCAAAGATTGTTAACACAATATAAAATCAATGTTTGCATAATTAAAAAAAATGTTTCGTACCATTCAGTAACATGTTTGCCACATTTTAAGAAAACAATGCTCACGCGCTTCAAGAATATGTTCATGATATTTTGCAAAAATATTCATAAAGTTTTAAAAATTGTTCGTGTAGTTTCAAAAAATGTTTCGTACCATTCAAAAATATATTCGAAACATGTATTTGAAAAATGTTTAACATGTATCGAAAAAATGTTCCACATGTATACGAAAAATGTACAACTTGTATTACAAAATGTGGAGATGTATTAAAAATACAAAAAAGTTAAAATATGTACAAAAAAAAGAAGGAAAACCACACATACTTTTAAAACTGATATAAACCTATCTATAGAAGCTTCCCAAAACCGCTCTGAGTGCTAGAGGCGATGCTACGGTATCTCTCGCAATAGCGACATATAGCATTGGCGATGGGATACCTTGCTCGTCGTGGATTGTGTGTTCACTGCCCAGGGTAGACCGACTATATATGGAAACCCAACCCAAGTTTGTTCGAGGATAAGCCCAACTTCAGTCTTTCTTTCTTTTGATAGGAAGCCCAACTTCAGTCTATAAACAAAAAAGGCCTAATAAGACACTCTGTTTTTTTACGTTCACTACAAAACGGACGATTGTTAGTGACGAGAATCCTCGTGCGGAGAAAGAACCGTGACCTAAGACCATTTTCTGTAGCGGTGACCATCTATTTGGCCTTATTTTAGGTGACACATTTGAGCGGCAGTAGGTATGTGCATGTTCCGTGACAATTTTGAGCATCGTCGAAAATGTTGGACGGATCAGAGAAAGGAAAAAAAATGATGTTGGAGGCTTTAGAAACGTGTTCTCGGGTTTTCTTTGTCCCGACAGAGTTTTGAACACATTAGAGTCAAATATGTTTTGGCTATAACATGAGCTCCCCATATGAAAATCCAGTGATTCATTTTCGTACGTGCTCTCATTGATACTGTCAATCATGCATCGTCGTTATTTTTCGTTGTTTGTAATTTTTGTATTTTTTGCCAAATCTGGCCTCTTGCAGCGACTTCAGGCACATGTGGCCCCTGGGCGAAACTAATTCGAAATCTGGCCCCTCAGGTCGGCGCCACAGAGAACGACGCCAAAGTTGTACATGTCGGCTCCGATCTGGACGGCGCCGAGGTTGTGGGCCCTCCAGCACCACCGTTCCCCCGAACGGATGGCATAACTGGTGACGTGGCAGTCAAGTTCGGCGCCAGAGACCTTGGCGCCGTCATCCTTAGAAAAATCGCAGGCCTTGTTTTTGTCGTTCTGCGTGGGTACTGGAATCGGGGAACCGGGGGCGCCGAAGTGCACAAGCTCGGCACCTTCTTATACGGCGCCGTCCTTCTCAAGTTCGGCGCCTAGTTGCTCGGCGCCGAAGTTGCGAATATCGGCGCCTTCTTTCCTGGCGCCGAAGTACCAGGCTGGAGACAAACTTATTTTGGCTCCCTGAAACAGCAGCATCATATATATCTTCAACTCAACAACAGCAGCATATATAATATCTTGAGCTCAACAGCAGCAGCATATATATTATCTCTAATCTCTTCAGCTCAACAACTAAAATGTTTAACAAACATCATCACAAAGAGTCCAAACATACAAGAAATGACCATCACGGCACACATACTTAGTTCGTAGACATAAAAAGTGTCGAAACAAAAGCCACAATACACATCACACATAGTTCAGCGCTTTCTTTTTGGTGCCGGTGCTCTCTTTCTGAGGGCTTTTGAACCGGGGGTGGTCCTCTTCGGAGGCCCATGCCGCCTAGTTGTCCTACGAGGCTGAGTAGGCTGACTCGGTTCCGGTGCATCGAAGCACTGCGACAATATCATCTGATCATCTATGGAGTCGCCCGCCTCGTCGTCTACATAGAGATGGCTAGAAGATGTAGCTGATGGTTGGACATCAGCCAAGTCTCTAGCAGGAGCCCGGCATGCAAGCCTAGCAATGAGACGACGGGACCGGTGGACCATTTTCTAGAAAAAACAACATAGTGAAAAGGTACATTATGCTGCATAACTACAACAACCAAACCAAACCAAAACAGAAACAACAACCAAAACAGGTACATCATGGATAGTTCACCTCGAGGCATTCACGTAGAGTAGATTCGGCTTGTGGAGTTCCAGGATACACTCGCAGAGCGTCGCCAGCTTCGTTAATGCCTCGTAGGAGCTCCCTAGCCTGCAAAATAGGATAATCTCAAAGATAATGACCTACACATAAGATGTATTGAGAGTCGGTGTATAGAGAGGAAGTATCATTACCACGCGGTCTCGCACAGGCCCATACTGGATGTGTCTACCACCCAAGCGCACGTTATCGTCATACTCGTTGCCTTCATCGCCATCTGAAGGCTCATCCAGGCAGTCAACATCAGTCCACCTAGTCTTTAGATGCACTCGAGTCACTCCGTGCAGCCTACTAAGATGCTCTCCATAAGATGACTCACGATGCATTTGCATGTTGTAGATGTTCGGATTGTCTTTGAACTTATTCCAGACATCAATATACTCTTGGTGCTTGCACCTCCAGTCGCTAATCCTCTTGGTCTTTTGCCGATCAAGCCTAACAACACACGAGTAAAAAGTGAGTAGTTGGTCATGAGCATATATCCTGAAAGACGAATAATAATCACTAGGTTTCTAGGGGTTACTTGTGCAACTCAATAGATGTCGATTCCGGTGGTGATAGTTGAAGCTTCCCAAACTGCCTCGCCACTCGATGTGGTAGGTGGAACTCCACGGCATAGAAGCAAATGAGTGGGCATCTCACACCCCACATCGATTCGTCTCGGGTGCACATGACATTAAGTTGAAAGTCAATCTGGTTGTAGGGTAGCCATTGTACCTATCATCTTTTGTTACTTGGAATACAAAAGAGCACATCAGAATAAAGAATAATTGATGAAAGTAATCTTGTTGTGAACTCACATGCGAAGGTAACAAACAGTCAAGCTCGTTGGTGTAAGACATGTATAGCTCTTCCGTCTTCCCCCAATTGGTCCTCACCTCGTCCCAACAATGCATGACAGTAGGCAAGCGATCCGGCTCATCATATTCCCAGCCACGACGCGTCCGACTTGTGGGTCGGCCTACCGGAAGTCTCTCCCACATCCATATCTGGAAGAGCAGCACACAACCACCAATGTTGGACGTACCCGAACTCCTCCTGCAAGCCTCATCGAGCTGACGGTATAGGAAAGCTAGCCCCGTTGAGCCCCAACTATACCTCCTTGCCTCGTCCCAGTCTCGTAGTAGAGGGAGAAACATCCAAGAAGCAGAGCTACCCCCGGAGTCCGCGAAGAGCACAGTTCCGAAGACGTCGACAAACTCTCCGTCGGTCCCCTCCAAGCTTCCTTGCCTCTCTTCAGAGTCTTCAGAGTCTTCTTTCTCGGTGAAAGCTGACACCCCACCGCAATGGTTGCGAGGTGGTGTACTATCTTTTCGAAAGATGTTTGTCTCTCCACTACCTATGTTTGCAACCTTGACTTTCTCCTCGATGATCGCATGTGTATCTGTCAAAGCTAACATCGCAACACAAGGATTGTGAGGGGGCGTATCTTCGTTATCAACATTTGATGGCTGGCTTGGACCCACTTCATAGACGTCCGCACAACCACCATCATTGCATCTTTAAATAACCGAGGGGCACTCATTCAGATCGATGAGAAGTTGAGGCCTCACAACACCGGTGACTTTGACGGCAACGACCACTAGAGATCTTATTTGGGACCCTTCAACAAGCTCCTTGTATAAATCCCACTCGTTGACGCCACGGATAGGTATCATCTGAGTAAACGACCGAAGGCCACACCCAGCATCGTATCTTCCTTCTAAAAGAACATCATCGCCAATGTCGGTCCAACCCAACACCTCTCTCAGCTTCGCAACAACCTCATTGAAACTAGGACTATGCGGGAAGAACACAACTTGACTCGTCATGTCTACAAACTCCACACCGCTGCTCAAGGAGGTCACACGCCCTCCGTGATGAACATGAATTATCTTTGAGTAAGCCATCTATATTCATTATCAAACAAAATATAACTTTAACCATTAGCGCACAAATTATACAACAAACCACCTTAACATATAGATTAGATAACCAACTAAAAACAGCTTAACAATAACATCACATAGTATACATAGCACCAACGATACATCCTAATATCTACATCACTTCATATATAGCAAATATCACTTCAAAATAATAGCAAAGTCACCAAACATCAAGTTAAGCTAATATCATCTTAAATGCATTTGTCCTATGACAAATTAAAAAATTCTAATACATGGATGATGTTTATACCTTCAGTTTCAAAGAAAGTTGGGGTGGAGCTCGGGCGTCAACGGCGTGGGGTGGAACGGGGCCGACGTGCTGCCGGAGAAAAGGGCCGGGAGGGAGTGCGGCGCAGAAGCCGGGAGGGGTGCAGGGGCGGAGGGCCGGAACCTCAACCGGCGACATCCGTGGCGGACGGCCGGCTCGCCTTGCGCCGCCCCATGCCTGGCCGGTGGGGGATGGAGCTCAGGCGCGGTTCTGGCGGAGGAGGCACCGGCCGATGGAGAGCTGAGCCGGCCGGCGACGCTCGATGGGTGGGTGGGGGGCTTGGCGGCGGCGGTGAATCGCGGGAATGGAATGGGCGGCGGCGGCGCTCTGTTTGGGGAATAACTCACCGGGGTGAATCGATGCGGGATTTAACCCTAGCAAGAGTTCGGCGCCATACTATCCGGCGCCGATGTATACTAATTTGGCGCCGTATAAACTGGTGCCGAACATGCCACATCACCAGTTACGCCATCCGTTCGGGGGAACGGTGGTGCTGGAGGGCCCACAACCTCGGCGCCGTTCAGATCGGAGCCGAGATGTACAACTTCGGCGCCGTTCTCTTTGGCGCCGACCCGAGGGGCCAGATTTCGAATTAGTTTCGCCCAGGGCCACATGTGCCTGAAGTCGCTGAAAGAGGCCAGATTTGGCAAAAAATACGTATTTTTTCATCGCTATTTTCTGTTGTCAACATTTCAAGTCATGTATCGGCAGCTGTTTTAATTTGCAAGAGTTGTGCATTACGACCATCTTCACAACACATGAATTGCGTCCGTATCTTATTAGATGAAACCACATTTAGACAGAGTATTACAAGTGGTTCTTCAACACATTCAAAAGGGTATCCTTGGTACTAAAACAATGTTGAGATACGTTTGGCACACATTGGCTATGGACGTGCTACACGTCCACACGCATGTAATCTTCTCATATCAGCTCTCGCTCACGGCCACGTCCTTGCATATGGCGAGTCGATTGCGTCGAGGACAAAAAACATAGAGGCGTAGCACCAGCAAGTTAAGCCTGTCACTTCAGCTCCAAATTGCATGAGCAGAGGGAGCAAGTCCGGCACTAGTACGGGCCTGATGTACTCCCGCTGGATGTAGCGCACCACAACGCTGGCAGCAAGAAATCCGAGCTCAGACCCGACTCTTCCAAGTGGATTTGCCCCCGGTTCCCCAATACGAGGCATCCTAAACCTCCCACGGTATTAGAGCACCTGCAAATTAGCATCCATGTTTAGGAGAAAAAATGCCGTAATCATAAGTACTCCTTCCGATCCAAATTAATTGACGCAATCTTAGTATTACTAAATGGGTCTGACTATATCACATCTAGATGTGAGATAATATCTCACATCTAGAGATGTGAGATAATATCTCACATCTAAATTGTGACGTCAGCAGATTGTTCTCTTATTTGTTTTTTTTCGGGTCGTTTTTTTTTCCTTCGGTCCGGCTGACTAGAGCGACAAAAAAAATCAAGTAACAAGCTATTTTTTTTTAAATAATACACTTTTTTTAATAAATTTGAGAAATAATACACGGTTTAGACATTTTCTGAAAATAGGATCCAGTCGGCTTAGGTTAAGCCGACTGGACCTAGTCGGCCACGGCAAAGCCGATTAGTCCTAGTCGGCTTAACCTAAGCCGACTGGATTACATCCAGCCCTAGTATATGCAGTCGGCTTGGAGTGTAGAACTAATCGTCTTAGGCTAAGCCGATTGGAACTAATCGTCTTAGGCTAAGACGACTAGTTCCAATCGGCTTAGCCTAAGCCGACAGGTGCATGAACCCAAATATTTTCAACCAATGGTTGCATCGAACCATATTTTGGACCATAATTTTATCTCACCACCCTCGGTCGAGTTAGCCGCAATTTACCGCAAAACTTTTGCACAATATCTTTCCGGCATTATCCTTCCCGCCATATTTTTTCCCGACAACTCCTTCCGGCCATTATTTCCCGCCAACCCCTTCCGGTCATTATTTCCCGCCAACCCCTTCCGGTCATTATTTCGCGCCAACCCCTTCCCGCCATTATTTCCCGCCAACAATTTCCCACCATAGGTTGAGAAGAGAAAGATGGCGGGAAAGGGTTGGCGGGAAATAATGGCGGGAAGGGGTTGGCAGGAAAAAATATGGCGGGAAATAATGGCCGGAAGGGGTTGGCGGGAAAAAATATGGCGGGAAAGGGTTGGCGGGAAATAATGGCAGGAAGGGGTTGGCGGAAAATAATAACCGGAAGGGGTTGGCGGGAAATAATGGCGGGAAGGGGTTGGCGGGAAAAAATATGGTGGGAAAGTGTTGGCGGGAAATAATGGTGGGAAGGGGTTGGCGGGAAATAATGACCGGAAGGGGTTGGCGGGAAATAATGGCCGGAAGGAGTTGGCGGGAAAAAATATGGCGGGAAGGATAATGCCGGAAAGATATTGTGCAAAAGTTTTGCGGTAAATTGCGGCTAACTCGACCGAGGGTGGTGAGATAAAATTATGGTCCAAAATATGGTTCGATGCAACCATTGGTTGAAAATATTTGGGTTCATGCACCTGTCGGCTTAGGCTAAGCCGATTGGAACTAATCGTCTTAGCCTAAGACAATTAGTTCCAATCGGCTTAGCCTAAGACGATTAGTTCTACACTCCAAGCCGACTGCATGTACTAGGGCTGGATGTAATCCAGTCGGCTTAGGTTAAGCCGACTAGGATTAATCGGCTTTGCCGTGGCCGACTAGGTCCAGTCGGCTTAACCTAAGCCGACTGGATCCTATTTTCAGAAAATGTCTAAACCGTGTATTATTTCTCAAATTTATTAAAAAAAGTGTATTATTTAAAAAAATTAGCAAGTAACAAAGTGTGCTGCACTAGGAATCGAACTCGGGACAACATATTGGGCTCAGCGGGCTCCTACCACTCCAAAAGATAGCTGCTATTGATTATTACAAAGAGGGGAGTATATACGAACATAGTAAACCGTCGAGATTAGAAGACAATCTTGCAATTTTTTGAAACCTTTTTTTACAAATTGTGAACAATTTGAAATGTCAAATATTTTTGAAAACACAAACAATTTTAAAATTTCAAATAGTCTTTTTCAAATGTGAATAAACTTTGTAGTTCCGAACATTTTTTGACAAATAAGAACAAAATTTGGTATTCCGAACAATTTCTTCATGAACAAATTTTTAAAAGCGTGAACAATTTATGAAAATCCCTGAACAGTTTTTAAAGTGTGGACATTTTTGAAAGTTCCAATCATTTTTTTGAAAAATACAAATACATTGAGTATATTTTTATTTTAATCATAAATTTTCAATTAAAAAATTTCTTCGCACCATTTAAAAAATGTTGACATTTGAAAAATGTTCATGCATTTCAAAATAATGTTTGCGATGTTTAGAAAATGTATTATAGAATGAAAAAAAGTTTCGTAACATTCAAAGAAATGTTCGTGGCAATTTTTTAAAGAAACTTCACGCATTTAAAAAAATCACGACATTTTCTGGAAGTTCGTGAAGGATTGTTCTTGTTTTTCGTCGGAAAGAATGTTGGACATGCAATTACCCCCAACAACGCCAATTCCGCAACCCAACCCAGCCACGCCTAGTTGCAGTAGCATTGAAGGCGTGCAATTTAGTCGGGGGACAAGACTAGTAGTTGCGAATTGTGGGTGGGATGAAACAAACTATGGGCCCAGTTGCAAGTCAAAGGTGGACTTGCAACTTGAATGAAAAACAATGCACATGCCTAGTTGCGAGTCGAGGGTGCGCTTGCAACTGGGAGAACTACGAGCTGAGTTGCGACTCGAGGATGGACATAAAACTGGGACAACTACAAACTGCGAGCCCAGTTGCGAGTCAAGGGTCGACTTGCAACTAGGATAAAACAATGCACATGCCTAGTTGCGAGTCGAGGGTGCGCTTACAACTGGGAGAACTATGAGCTGAGTTGCGACTCGAGGATGGACATAAAACTGGGACAACTACAAACTACGAGCCCAGTTGTGAGTCAAGAGTCGACTTGCAACTAGGATAAAACAAACTACGGTCCTAGTTGCGAGTCAAAGATGGACTTGCAACTGGGATGAAATATCAAACACAGGCCCAGTTTGCGAGTCAAGGGTGGGCTTGCAACTGTGATAAAACAAACTACGGGCCTATTTGCGAGTCGAGGGAGGACTTGTAACTAGGATAACAAAAACTACGAGCTCAGTTGCGATTCAAGGGTGGACTTGCAGCTGAGATGAAAAACAAAACACGTGCTGAGTTGCGAGTCGAGGGTGGACTTGCAACTAGGACAACAACAAAAATATGGGCCCAGTTGCAAGTCGAGGGTGGACTTGCAACTGGGACAACAACAAAACTGTGATCCCAGTTGCGAGTCGAGGATGGACTTGAAATTAAGACAACTACGAAACAACGAGCCCAGTTACGAGTCAAGGGTCGACTTGCAACTGGAATGAAACAAACTACCGTCCCAGTTGCGAGTCAAGGGTGGACTTGCAACTGGAATGAAAAACAAAAAACATGCCTAGTTGGAAGTCGATGGTGGGCTTGCAAATGGGAGAAATATGAACCCAGTTGCGAGTGGAAGATGGACTTGCAACTAGGACAACTACGAAACTACAAGCCCAATTGCAAGTCAATGGTCGACTTGCAACTGGGATGAAAGACAAAACACATGCCCAGTTACGAGTCAAACTGGGCTTGTAAGGGTGGACTTGCATGTTGGGGGTGGACTTGTAACTGGGACAAAAGTGGTCGGGCCCCAGTTGCGTGTCGAGGGTGGACTTGCAACTGGGATAAAAAATGGGCCAGGCCAAGTTGCATATGAACGGTGCACTCACAAAGTAGGACAAGAAAAGAGGCAGGCTTCTTACATATTAGGGTTAGACTTGCAAAAAGAAAGGTCGTTGCCTGTCATTGTAGTGTTTAGAAGCAAATCCATCCTCGAGTCACCTCTGCTCCAAAGACAAAGAGGAATGGGAGAGAGAGAGAGATGAACAGAACTGATGAGCCAGCGGTCATCTCGTCCCTTCGACTTATACAAACAACTTGTCTTTTCAACTACAACACAGAAAAAAACAAACCACAAAGAACGGCCCAACAAAAAAGAAGCATGGTGTGATGGGCCGCAAAATGGACAACGGGTGAGTGACATCGGACGCGCGGGACAAAACAACCCCGATCAAAAAATTGCACGAAATTAATAGCGACGGGTCAAATGGACTGGAACTTAGATGAAACATCGCTAAAACTCATCTATATGAGTTTTAGCAATTGAATACATGATTTACTGTTCCATAGACACGTTGCATAGATGAACACAAATCGAAACAACGACAAACAAACATGCATCAACGATTGTACAGTATATACACGCACAAAGGAGATGCATGCACGCATCATATGATATATATGCATATCATAGCATCGCAAGGGGAGAAAAAAAAAGACCTCACAAAATGCAAAAGCTGCAGCGAATTGAGACGGCTCAAAAAATAGACCAAAAAAGAACACAAACAGGCACAGCCAGCCCACGCTGCCACGATGCACGCACGTTAGCGCGGGGCTTCAGGCTGTGCGAGCGCAGCACGCTCGAGCTCGAACGCGGACAACTGCAAGATTAGCCTGTGCGTGAATTTTAGGGACAAAACAAATCCAAGGGTGAGGGAGTTAGATGTGAGGTAACTATTTCACATCTAGATGTGAAATAGCAAACCCGTTACTAAATACTCGGAGAGGGTAGTGAAATATTGACAGTATCATACGACTTTCTATTTCCACGATTTGCAAGAAAATACTCTTATGAACTGAACTATGATTTCTTTGTCTTCCGTTGTCTTCTTCAGAGGTATCCGGCTATCAAGGCGTCGGTAGCAGGATAAGGGTGGACGGTACAAACGGCTTCAACGACGAGTTTATGCACTCCGGTGGAAACACAAGATCTCTGATCGGGCTATGTCGACGCGCGTCTACGTCGTGTCCTTGCTGAAGGTGGTGGATTGAAGCTTGACTTTGAGGACAAGAATCCAAAGTTCAACCTTGTGGTTGACTCGCCATCATCGGCGCACGTGCGGCGATTCCTTCTCGAAGGCGTAGCCTAGAAGTTGTGTATTTTTCATTTCTGATGTGTCTTGTAACATAGTGTTAGTAGCTATCTGGTGAAGTTACTGTCGCGAGGCATGCGGCCTCAGATTTTTTCCGCTTTATTTCCGGGTCGATGTTGTTCGGCTACTGGATTTTGCATTATTAATAATATATGGTTGCATGCATCGTCCTGATGCAGAGGCCGGGGGATATCCTCCTTTTCGGAAAAAAACATGAGTGCATGACTGATTATGTAGGACGTGGGCAAAGATCAGAATAAAGATCCAGATCGATACGCTTTTTTTATAGAGAGCATTCTCTCCGATTTCTATTAAAAAAACACATTGTCATTTTACAACTACTAATAGCCAAGCACGAAGCAGGGCATGTACCACACGATGCATGATCAGATAAAACAGGCTGAGCTATTCTCATCTGTCTATCAGGGCCATTGGTGGGTTGGGGGGGGCTATATCAGCATATATGTCGATCACCCCAAGAAACTAAGACTGGCACCAAGTTTTCATCATCCTAGGAAGTCCACAGGTCGGATCTCCGGGAGATGTTAAGGGGACAAATAAAATATAATCAAGTTTCGAACACTAGTTAAAGCAACAGTAACCACCAGGTAAAGAGAGAAAGAAACAGCTGGCGAAATCTCGAAGAGCTTCAGCCTGAAAGGAGGTCCTCCACCTTCACGCTGCAGTGACCCTACAAATCGTCCTCCATCCAAGACCAGCTCTCAAGAGAACGCCAATGATGACCTCAACCTTTTTTACGGCCCGCCTCAGTGTTTCTCGCTTTTCTGGTTTTCTCTGCAAAATGAACAAGACATGAAGCATTTTAATTATCAAGTTTACTGGAACACAAGGATCACCAACCTTGTTGTTATAAAAAATAGCTCTATTTCTCAATTTCCAATTTGTCCAAAAAATAGTAGAAATACCAACAACCGATAAATCTCTATCATTTTACTAAAGCACTTCAACCTCACATTAAACAAGTCACTTCCTCTCCTTCTCCCCTAACCCTAGGCAGCTAGGGCAAACTCTTCCCTCCAAACTTCGCCGGCGAGCCTGTGGATTCCCCTCCCCTCTGCTTGTCGCTTCGGCGGCCGGTGGCGGGGAGGGGAATCCCGATGCCTCCGCTCCGGTTAGTAGTTTAGGTTAGGGTTTTTTAGTCCTCGCAGCAGGTGCGGTGCTCGGGCGGATGGCGGCGCTAATTCCTCAAGTTTGTCTTCCGGGCTCCGATCCACCTCGAGTTCGTTCGTCTGGATGTAGTCAACGGAGCTCCGGCGTAGATTCCTGCCGTCTCCTTGGGGCGGTGAGGTTAGGATTTCTCGTCATGTGGCGAGATTTGGTGTCAGGTGCTTCCGATCTATGCAAGGGTTCAACGGCGACGACTACGGCTCCAGGGCGCTGGTCCTTAGTGGCACGTGCACGAAGACTTCCTGACTGTCATCGACAAGGTCAAGCCGGCTCCGGTAGGGGAGCGGTGACAGTGGCGCATCGGCGGGTCATTCTGGCGGCAGTACTGGTTGTTTGGGTGTGTTGGAATCTCAGTGTAATTTTTATTATGTTTGAGATGTTTTGTACTTCTGGTGAACTTTGATAATAATAGATCTGGATCATTTTCGCAAAAAAAAAAAAAACAAGTCATGAAATTATCAGGTATGTTCTGCAAATTAAAAACAAATTTCATAATATCCATAGTAGTTTTTCTTAACTGGATTCGTAAGTAGTTTAGCAACAGATCGAAACACCTGCATGCGTGCAGAGGTGTCGACTCGTAAGTAGTTTAGCCACAGATCGAAACACATGCATGCGTGCAGAGATGTCCACACCTGGCGAACCTACGTGTTAGCTGTGGGGTCAGCCGTAAAACACTGTTCGATTACTGTTCATCGTGAAGAGAAAAATAGGAAAAAATTACCACTGACCCCATTAGGGCTGGCTTCGCCGCCACACATGCACGCAGCACGCCTGCGACCACGCGTCCATGCCGCCGCGATAATAACGAACTCGGGAGATATTCATGGATCTGGGAGCGGTCGTGAAATTGTGTCCGCGCAGCGCAGTTGCCTATTCGACCTCTCCTTCAATGGAGGCTGCTGCGGGTGTGAGCGCCTGCAGTGATGGCGGGAGGCGCCCGCTGCGGGTGTTCTTCCTGCCCTTCTTCGCGCGGGGGCACCTCATCCCGCTGACCGACCTGGCATGCCGCATGGCCGCGGCGCGGCCGGCGGAGGTGGAGGCCACGATGATGGTGACGCCGGCCAACGCGAAGCTGATCGCCACCACGGTCACGCGCGCCGTGGACGCGGGGCACGTGGTGCACCTTCTCCGCTACCCCTTCCCGGACGTCGGCCTGGAGAGCGGGGTGGAGTGCCTCGGCGCCGCCGCCCAGCACGACGCCTGGCGGGTGTTCCGCGCCGTCGACCTCTCGCAGCCGATTCACGAGAAGTTGCTCCTGGAGCACCGCCCCGACGCCGTTGTCGCCGATGTGCCCTTCTGGTGGGTCACGGACATCGCCGCGGAGATCGGCGTCCCGCGCCTCACGTTCCACCCCGTCGGCATCTTCGCGCAACTCGCCATGAACAACCTCTACGCCATCCGCTCGGACATAATCCGGGACGGCGTTACCGCCCCGTCAGTGATCGTGCCTGGGATGCCAGGGAAGGAGATCGCCATCCCGCCGTCGGAGCTCCCGGAGTTCCTCCTCCAGGACGCCGTTCTTTCTATGGAGTGGGACAACATCAAGGCGGCCCAGCTCGCCGGCTTCGGAGTGATCGTGAACACCTTCGCCGACCTCGAAAAACCGTACTGCGACAAGTACAGACGCGTCGACGCGCGCCGCGCCTACTTCGTCGGCCCCGTCAGCCTGCCGTTGGACTCCGCCGTGCACCGGGGCGGCGATGGCAACGTGGACTGTCTAGAGTGGCTATCGACCAAGCCGAGCCGATCGGTGGTGTACGCCTGCTTCGGCAGCTGGGCTTGCTTCTCAGCGCGCCAGATCCGCGAGCTCGCGCTGGGGCTGGAGGCCTCGAACAAGCCATTCCTGTGGGTGGTCCGCTCCGAGGACTCCGATGGCCTGTGGGCGCCGGAGGGATGGGAGCAGCGCGTTGCCAACCGCGGCATGGTCGTCCGAGGGTGGGCGCCGCAGCTGGCGGTGCTGGCCCACCCGTCGGTGGGCGCGTTCCTGACGCACTGCGGGTGGAACTCGGTGCTGGAGGCCGCGTCGGCAGGCTTGCCGGTGCTGACGTGGCCGCTGGTGTTCGAGCAGTTCATCAACGAGCGGCTGGTCACCGAGGTGGCGACGTTCGGCGGGCGCTTGTGGGACGGCGGCAAGCGCAACGTGAGAGTGGAGGACGCGGACACCGTGCCGGCGGAGGCGATCGGTCGGGCAGTGGCCGGGTTCATGGAGGGCGGAGAGCGGTGGGAGAAGATGAGGGCCAGAGCAGGGGAGCTGGCTGATAGGGCGCGTGCCGCGGTCAGTGAGAACGGGTCGTCGTGGCGCGATTTACACCGCCTGATCGACGATCTGATGGATGCTAATGCCTCGAGGGTTCGCAGCAACGAGGACTCATAGCGTCCCGTTTTATTAACCCCTGCGCTGCAAAGGAAACTACCTGCTCACGCTCAGTGTAATTTAGTTTCATGATGATGATTTGTTTTTGTTTATTTCATGATAGAACGAAATTTTGAAGAATTCGACTGAATTTGGGTGTGCCTTCCAACTTTACACGCTTTTTTTGAAGCCAAGAGAAGAATATTTGAAGCTCACTCATTCAAGTTAGGATGAGATCATCTCGCAAAAAAAAAGTTAGGATGAGATCATTGCTTGTACTCCCAGTACCAAAGAAATGTAAGTTCTAGTACAACTTTTTATCAAAGTGCCGGAGGCCGAACTTTATTAAGATTAGGGGTCAAGTACAAAACCACTAACAGTTCAGATAAGCTTGACCTGACGGCGAACAGAGTGAGAGCTTTTACAAAAAAATTAGAAAAGCTCCTGCCATAAGTAGGAAAGAAACACCGTCCTCCTAGATGAGGTCGGAAATACGCTCATTACTGTTGTGGAGTGCTAAAAAATTATGGCGTTGTGCTCCTTTCAGATTCTTTTATTTATTGTTATGAGCAAGGCAGGAGCTCTATCAATTTCATTAAGAGAAGAAAAAAAATACAAAGTTAACCGGTTTATAAGGAAAAGTAAGCCGAAAACCATTGAACAACACGCAAAAAGAGGAAAAAACAAATAATTGTCGAAGCCACCCCAAACTGACCATCACCACCTAAGAGCATCTCCAACAGAGGCGCTAAATAAGCGGCGCGCCCAATAAAACGACTTTTTAGCGCGCGCGGGGCCGAAACCGGCGCTCCAGCAGACGCGCACAAAACGCGCGCGCGCTAAAAACCATCCCGCGCGCGGAGAAGAACGGCATCGCGCGCTGGTTATTTCGGGCGCCCGCTACCGCGCGCGCGACCGAACGAAAACGCGCGCGAAAGAGACCAACCGCCCCGCCTCGCCCGCCCGCGCCGCCGCCGGCGACCAGCTGCCATGGACAGCCGCACGGACATCCCCCCGACCTCCCTACACGCGCGACCTCTCCGCCGCCGCCGCCGCCGCAAACCCTAGCGCGGGCTTCACCTCCGCCTCCGCCGCCGCCGGCGCCGCCGCTCCCAACACAAGCCTCGCGCGCGGGCTCTTCATGCCGCCCCGGACGAGCTCGCAGGGTGGCGTCGCGCCGCCGCCCGCCGCGAAGCAACGGAGCTTCCATGGGTGGCATCGGAGCTTCCATGGGAGGCATGGGAGGTTCCATGGGTGGCATCGGAAGCATGGGAGCTTTCATGGGTGGCATCGGAGGCATGGGAGCACCTACGAGAGCTACCATGAGAGGCATGGGAACAAGCATGGGAGGCATGGGTGGCATGAGTTTTGCGTCTCTCATGGGAGGCATGGGAGCACCTCCGGGAGGCATGGGAGCTTCCAGTGTGCCTCACATGCCTTCGCATGATGCCTTTGTTGATAGTGTCAACACCGTCCGAGTTTCCAATGAAGATGACAAAGAAGAAGATGAAGACTCCGAAGAAGAAACGGAGGAAGAAGAGGACGCAAAAGCGGAGGAAGAAGATGAAGAATGATTGTTGATGTTTAATTCGTTTTGTGTGAACTTTGCGTATTTTGAACTATGCTATGTTTCTCATTGATGTTTGAGAGCATCTTTATTTGTGTGAAATTGCATATTTTGAATGTTTGAGATCATATATATATATGTGTTGTTTGTGCCGCCGGCTGGGCGCGCGCGCTCTATTTTGCCGCGCCCGCTGGAGCGGCCCGCTGGCGCTGTATATTTTTTGGGCGGCTGGTGAAGCCGTTGCCGCGCGCGACGCGCAAAAGCGCTATTTCGGCGCTGTAAACAACTTTTAGCGCGCGGCGCGATTGCGCGCCTGTTGGAGATGCTCTAACGTGACCACATCTCGGAGCGATTGCAAGCAACATCTTCGGAGACGCCTTCGAGAAGGTAACGATGCCCAAGACACCGCCGTCCTTGGCATCGACACCGTTGATCGAAAGGCTCCCCCCCCAGACCCGCGCACGATCGCACCACGGAAACCCGGGATAGGTCCGGCCAAACCAACAACCTCCAAATGCCACTTCCCTTCCGACCGGCCACGACACAGTGGGAGGAAGTAATCTTCGACAATGCTCTCCAAGGAACATCACTGGCAACGACCCCCGTCGATCAAAAGGCTTTCTCCCAGACCCGCGCATGATTGCACAACCGAAACACGGGGCAGGTCCGGCCAAGCCAACAACCTCCAAATGCCACTTCCCATCCGACCTTCCACGACCCAGTGGGAGGAAAATACTCTTCGACAATGCCCTCAAAGGAACATCGCCGGCAACGACCCCCGTCGAAGAACAAGGCTTCCGCCCAGAGCCTTATGCCTCGCAATCTAACCCATGGTAGGAGCCACTTTGCAGTGAACCTTGCGAGACCGTGCCATGGCTCCGCTCGAATTCCGTAGTGGTGAACCAAACCAGAAGAAATGAAAGGACGCCATGGTCACCTCATCACCATGATGTACTGCATGTGTTGACGTCAGCACCACCGCAACCACTGCAACGAGGGCTCAAGAAGCCACAACGCCACACCACTCGCTGCCACTCCGCCGCCCACATGGCCAGTGCGGCCAGCGCCACCACCAGACCGCCGCAGCACGTCGACAACCGCGCCCAATGAATCCGAGTGCAAGGCCTCAATCCTCCGCCACCCAGCACGCCGCTGCACCTCCACCACGAGGACAAGAGGGAAGACGACATCGCCGCTTCCTGGGACCATCATCCTAGCGCACCGCACCATCCAGATATGCGTCACAATGCCGCAGGCCCAGATCAGACATGCATGGTGTCCCATCATGACCCAGAGTGACGGCAACCGCGTGCCTCCACGCTACACCACTAGCAGTAGCAACATGTACTCACCTCGCCACAAGCCCCGGTGGCCTGATCATCGCCGGAGAGGACAGATCAAGCGCCACCCCGATCTGGGCCCCTGAGCCAGTGCTACTGTGGGCAAGGGCAACCGTCGTTGCCGTCGAGCCACCCCGACGCATCCTGGGCTGCCCACCAACACGACGTGCACACTACCGCACGCCGCCCGAACCACCAACTATTGCGGGCTCCCCTGAGCGTGAGCAAGCTGCCCCAGGAGGTGAGAATAGCGAGTCCCTCTGCCGTCAGCTTCGCTCGGTGGAGTATGCCAGCAACGGAGAGGGGTAAGGTGAGGTAAAGGGGTGGGACGGGAGGGTGGAGCCGCCATCGCTCGTGCCGCCCGGGGGAAGGGGTGACGCGGGGTCATGGAAAGGATCCCCTTCTAGATTCTCTAGTGTATCGAAATCGTGATGGCGTCAAAATCACGATGCAATCTCTTGGAAGTAATCCTTCTATCTTTTAGCCACCAGTCTTCAGAATTTAGGAAGTCATCACTTGGGATGGGGAAATCGATGTTCATCCAGTCGTGGAAGTGTTGCCAAACCCACCAGGTGAAACGACAATCTACGAATAAGTGGGTGCAATCCATCGGAGCCACCAGAGGAAGGGTCATGATGTGTTGCATGGCCAACCGCGGTGTTTGAGATACATCGGTGAGGCAGTGACGATGGATCACCATCCACATGAAGAACTTGCACTTGGAAGGAGCTTTGGACATCCAAATTGCCTTGGCGCAAGAGAAACGAGTATTTGCCATGAAGAAAAAGGCGGTATGTGCTCACTAAGAATTTTTCGTCTTTCTTCAGCTCCAAGCAGTCGCGATGTGTTAGTCAATGGGAAAGAAATATATATGGCAATGTCCCAGACTCTAATTCGCAAGCGCCTCCGCCATAGTTAGATGAGAGTCTGGAGCAAACAAACTTAACATTTGCATCACAAGGTGCAAACATTCATAACATATAATCACACCAACAGCCAACGGGAATTTCTATTTGTGGCTTGAGTTGGTTGCGAAGAGAAGTGGGGACATGATGAAGGAAATTCGGTCACTCATCCAACTTATGTCGTGGCGCATCGATAGCACACATAGCGTTCATGTCATTTTTTATGGAAGGAAAAACCCCTTCAAGGTTGATGAAGTTAACAAGATTGACAATGATTAGCGTTCGTGTCATTTTGTCGTCTTTCTTTAGCTCCAAGCAGTCGCTATGAAGTTAACGGAGCTAAATTCAGCAGATCCTGCTCAAAGAGAAACTGTAGCAGCTCGGGGAGCTACACAAGCGACCGCCACGGTACGATGGGAGTTCAGATCGGATCCAACATGATTAGCGCACCGAGACAGATCTTTGTCTTTGGCGCGATCTCGTTCGTCGCCGACTCGACTAATCACCTCGACCAAGTCGAGGACTATGGCCCAGGCCGGATCGTCAGAGAATTATGACATAGACCCTCTATTCCTAGATATAGGATGTGTTGGCAGTTCAATTTGTGAAATGCCAAAACGTCTTATATATCTAGAAAAAGAGGTAGTACATAAGAGCAAGATACAAATGGTTCCTCTTCCTTCAAAGCTTATTTAGCTACATAGTGTGCTTGATGATTTTGTTCTATGTCAATGTACTCAAAGGATGCCCCGATATCATGGCCTTCTTTTCGAATCAAGCATGCAGTGGGCATGATTTGCTAGTTTATAGCTGACATCACCATATATTTGAGGGTTTGCGTCCAAATTGCTCTACGGTCATCACCTCAGTGCTAGAAATGGCAAAGTGTTTGAAAATTGGCCCGTGCTCACGTTGCGGCGGCCAATTTTTCAATTGTTGCTTCATTGTGTGTTGGTTAGTGTAGACTAGCATGTTTTCTCGTTCTATTTGTTGTTTAAATACTATTTATGTCTATTAGCTACGGGGCAACTTTTAAATTTCTGCCATCTCATCGTCTTGTTCTTATAATATAAAAATGACACATATGTTGGTGCATGTTTGAAAAAAAATCATACGATACACTAGTTGGCATATAATTGCACGCTCCACTCTTGTCTTGGATTACACATCAATTTAGTCCGCTCTCAGTCATTTCACACGCTGCCTGGCAGAGACATGGTTACCTAAAGTGAATTGTCTCTATTGTAGTAGATGTCGAACCTGCTGCTCAATTGGCGTTGTACCGGGAGACCTCCTATATAACGTTCTCTGCGGCAAAGAGTCGGCACGTCGCACAGGCAAGTCTCCGACTGGGCCGGCCCATCAAGGTACGCGTACTGTAACTCAAAAAATACCTTCGGTCGAGGGATTCTCAGGATCTCAGGGTATTCACAACAAGGTACTACCGGCTGAGCTAGCGGTCACCACTGGTCATATTGCAACGCCAAACCTCAAGAACAAAGCAGCAGCGCAGATTAAAATTATTTTTGGAATTTTGAAAAGTAAATTGTTTTTGAAAAAAAAAACCGAGTGTTCTGGGAAACGAAACACTTTCCAAATTTGTGTTTTTTTTAAAACGGAAACATTTTTGAAAAATGGACATTTGTTGAACATCATGAACAATTTTTTTTGATACGGGCACATTTTCTAAAATTTCAAACAAAATTTGGAAACGTGAACATATGTTGAAACTCCCGAATAAAATTTGAAAACATGAACATTATTTGAAATTCGTGAACAATTTTTGACACCGGAACATACTTTGAAACTCTCAAAAAAAATGAAAAACGGAACGCATTGAAATTTGTGAACAAATTCTGAAAACGGGAACATTTTTTGAAATCCGGAACATTTTTTGAAAGTTGTTCAAATTTTGAACAAAAACATGCCGAACAATTTTTGAAATACCCGAACAATTTTTTAAAAATGTACATTTTTCTAATTTACGAACAATTTTTGAAAAAAACCGAGTGTTCTGGGAAACGAAACACTTTCCAAATTTGTGTTTTTTTTTAAACTGAAACATTTTCGAAAAATGGACATTTGTTGAACATCATGAACAATTTTTTTGATACGTGCACATTTTCTAAAATTTCAAACAAAATTTGGAAACGTGAACATATGTTGAATGTCCCGAATAAAATTTGAAAACATGAACATTATTTGAAATTTGTGAGCAATTTTTGACAACGGAACATACTTTGAAACTCTTGAAAAAAAATGAAAAAACGGAACACATTGAAATTTGTGAACAAATTCTGAAAACGGGAACATTTTTTGAAATCCGGAACATTTTTTGAAAGTTGTTAAAATTTTGAACAAAAACATGCCGAACAATTTTTGAAAAACAAAGACATTTTTTGGAAATGACTGAACAATTTTTAAAAAATGTGAACATTTTTCTAATTTACGAACAGTTTTTGAAAACATAAGCATTTTTAAAATTTGGAACATTTTTTAAATGCACGATCAATTTTTGAAATTTCCAAATAATTTTCGAAAACATGAACTTTTTTAAAAGAAAAATAATCTTGAAAAATAAAAGAAACAGGAAACGAAAAATAAAGAAAGAAGAAAGAAGAAAGAAGAAAAAGAAACAGAAAAAAAAGACCGAAAGAAACAGGAAAACCGGTTCAGGGAACCCTCTAGAAGGTTCCCAAAACCGGGTGCCTAGCTGTGGTAAAATGGGCCGGCCCATTTCTAGCGCTGCGGGGGGTTCGCCTGTGCGTTGCGTCGACAGTTCGACGCAACGAGCGGCGAATAGGATTTTCCTTGTACCGGGGGTGTCCCGGAGAACAGAAATTCAGCTCACCAGGTCGACCTCAGGGCCTAGCAGGCCACCCTGCGGCCCAGGCCGTTCACCCTGCCGATAGGCCAACTTTTAAAAGAACTCTCAACTTCAAGAGCAAGGCGAGGACTCCAAGATCCAGTTGGACTCTTAGGCCAGTCGGATCGTAGTAGGACTCTTGTAACCGTAGGCTTCGCCCGCCTTTACAAGGAGAGGCCATGGGCTTGTTTCGATCATCTCATAATCACCTCAGAGTCTCGCTAGAGACTACCACCTTCATTGTAACTCTGTCCACGAGGCGACCCATATATCTATCAAATGAAGAAAGAGTAGGGTATTACTTCCACCATGAAGGTCCGAACCTGGGTAAAAGATTTGTGTGCCTTTCCTTCGGGTACTTTCGGGATCGTGCACCACCCTATGGGGACTACTGAAGGTTTCATAGACCAACATACATCTTGCATAGTTAGTTTTGATTACATTTCTCATTTGTGTCTAGGTGTCACTCTTCACTTTTCCTGTTTTGGTAGCTAGGTTTCATCTCCATGCAACTAAGCTTACTCCTACCATGCAAAATAAAGAAGGTGTCGAATTACGAAAATATGTACTTTCAACTTGATTCGTGTGACTGAATTCAGTGCGGTGGATTTGGAAGTTTAGGAATTTTGGATTCTTTTGGATGAGCTTTCAAAAATTTGGAGGAAAGATTCTTAGGATACCTTTCAAAGAGTTAGGATGGTTGCCCATGTTGAGCGGTGGTGAGGACAATTGACTCACGAAGGTGAGCAACACGCTGGTATGGTAGCATGAAAGAAGGCGACAACACATGGAGAGAGTATGGTGGTGGGTGGAGGGCTTCTCCCTGGTACTTATGTGGTGGTGATGACAAACATTTTTGTTTGAACTATCATCACGATTAACCGATATGAAAGTACTTCACTAGTACTTCTAAAAAAGCTACAAGATCAAATAAAAGGAGATAAAACTATGATTGCGAAAAAATTGACTACTCTTCTCACAAAGTTTTTTTTATTAGACACCTCCATTGAACGGACAAAACTTTACAAGATACGAGTTAAATTGATACATCAATTTGTGCCGGACGCTCACTTTAGTCCACCTACTTGAAAACACTACATTTGGTATGGTAAACTCACCCGACACGCTCAATTTAGTATAAATGGGGTATTTGCTGAGTCGGCACAGGCCGGTCTGGACGGAAGTTTGTTTTGTTGCAAAAAAACACCTAAAGTGGCACCTGAGGGTCACATGGGGATGCAAGGAGGTGTGGCTTTAAAAATATTGACCTCATCATTTATAGTAATTCACATCATTCACTTCTCTCTCTCTCTCTCTCTTCTCTCTCTCTCTCTCTCTCTCTCTCAGTTTAGAACGAACAAAACGAAGCGACGACGGCACCGTACTTTGGCGGAGCTTCGTCCACGCAACGGAGAGCCTCCGAATTGTGGTTAGTACTCATTCTTCTAAGTTTTTTTTGCTGATTTTGATTGATGTTGGCTATGCGGTGGATAGGGTTTTGGAGTGGTTGTAGTGCTCATTTTTTGTTAGAAATATGCAAATTTTGTTGTTGGATGTGATGAGGCAGCTTAATCTTTGGTATACACTTGGGATGGTAGGAAGCAACGACGAATCTAATCAAAAAGTTAGGGTGTGTGGACATTGGATGAAAATTCTATCCCCTACGTCCCACCCACCCCTTAATTATTCAATTCATGTTATCCTGATCATGCATTTAGTTAAGATCTACTAGTATGTGGTTTTCGGTGGTATGGGACAAAACATGGCATATGTGGATGAGAAAATAGGCAAATCTGACCATTTTGTTGGAGTCTGTCCTAGTCACTACTGAAGTATGCTCTATCCATGAGCCGTCATCCACCGAGCCCAGTGGCGGATCCAGGACCCAGGCCGGGGGGGGGGGGGGGGGGCCTGGGCCCGGGGTGTGAGGAGCAATTCCTTCATATACTGTAGCTCAGTCAGCACTGTTTAGCACTGTGCTGACACTGTAGCAAAGCTTGGGGCCCGGGGCGAGGCCCAATCCTGGATCCGCCCCTGACCGAGCCCATCGCCGGCGAGGCCCCTGCCACGAGCACCTAATCACCATGAGCCATCACCTGAGCTTGCCCATGAAGAACGAGGGAGAGCCCTATGTTAAATGCTGCCAAGGGCACACAAGTCTTCACTGTCGGGCCAGACCATTATGACGACATCGTCGCCCTCAAATCGCTGGACTAGGGATCGATGTTGAGAGAGAACAAGAAAAAAAATATGACTATGGGTCGACAATTCAGTAGATTATGGGGTCCTTTATGGAAAAACAAAAGAGCATAGCCACGTGAGGGAGCACGCACAATGGACATGGGGTTTTGTGAAAAAAAATGTTGGCTCAGTATGCCACACATCTTGACCTCACCTGGTTTCAGCTAGATTTATACTAGACGGAGCGTGTTGGACGAGTTCAGAGTGCTAAATGTGGCGTTTTCGAGTAGGTGAACTAAAGTGAGTGATGGGACAAGTTTTTTAGGGAGAGTGCTATGACAAGTTTGGGTGTGTTTGGTTCCCCGTGCACTTTTGGCGTTTCCCTCGAGTATGGCCCAGTGGAGTCTGTTTGAGATAATGCAGGCTCAGGGCTATGTTCTACATCTTTTTTGACGACCCCAAAAATCCGAGCCAACAGCCACCCCCCTGTGTAAATTGCAATGATTCAGGCCTACATATGAGGAAACAGTCTATTTGAGCATTCCTAATGAGCCTGGCTGAGGGGTGCTTTGAGTTTAGCGTGAGCCAGACAGCCAAACAACTCAGATTTGCCCCCCTACAACCTACATGGTGTTGCAGACAAGCAAATACCCCTTTAGGACATCTCTAGCGGATCCCCTATACTAAAACTGTCAAAAGTGCTCCCTATCACACTTTACTATTTTTGTTAGGGAAATCACTATTCCGCAACTAGCAGATACCCTATCCTAAAAATCTTCTACACACGAAGATACGTGGCGTCACAGGGTGTCACCAAAGTCGGGGAAGAAAAGATGGTGAGCACTTAGAGCGGGAGAGGTGAATGGGAAGCGTGCTTGGCAGTTGGCATCGACACACCGGAGCATGCACATAAGCACGGTGTCGGCGAGGATCGCTGAAGATGCAGGGGTGATGCACATAATCACAAGCATGTCATGGGCTACAACCATGAAACAGCAAGTCGCGTGCGACATATTGACCGACTAGTGAACCGACCAACCGACATGGCACGCCATGCGGCGCTCGTCCACGGAGCGATGAAGGCCTCGTTGAAGCTCTAGGACGACATGAGACTGCTGCTCCGCGCGAAGCTCCCCATCGCCTCACTCACCGCCACGACACGGCCGACCTCTGCACGTCCCTAGCTACGGTCATTCTGGCGCTCTTGTCCTTCCGCCTATGCTTCACGCCGAACAGTCCCGCGGGCTCCTCTCTGCTCTCCGTGTCGCTCGTTCTCATCTACGGCCCTGGTGGTTGCCCCTCCGCGCCTGACGCTTCGGCCATCACCATGATCATCGAGGTCAATGTCGCAGGCTCTGTCGTGGTTTTGTCACGGCAGATGTCCTCATGAAAGGACTTAGTCGTGAGGCCATCGCAGTTGCGTGGAAGCTTGAACGGGGTTGAACGGAAAGAGGGAGACGGATTTACCCAGATTCGGCCCCTCACGGTGGAGGTAAAAGCCTACTCCTGCTTGATTGATATTGCTTTGGATCTCGATTACATGGGTGCGGATTCGCTAACCTAGCTCTCGAGAGATTGCAACTTAGTCTTTTCGTCCTAGGGTCTCCCCCTTTATATAACAAGTTGAGTCCCTAGGCTTACATGAGATTCCGGGCCGTGTTATCAACCCGTATTCTACTCTAACTCCTATTCATCTTTCTCTCCAAGTTAAGAAGTTTCCATCTGATCCTTCCCATCAAGCCGGCCCATCGAGCTTCTCCACAATCCGGCCTTTGGCCGGGTCTTGTTACGGGCCATTGGTCTCTTCCTTGTTGCATCTCCATGACTCGGAAAATAGGATGGCCCATAGTGCCTCAGGGCACAAGTGCCGAGTCATACCCTAAACCGGGTCTTGGTCGTGGGGAATATTCCCAACATTAGCCCCTAGTTTAGCTTGGATTTATCCATGGTGAACTTTGCCCTGAAAAATAAAACAAAGCAAACAGGAAATGTGACGGGTTATGCTCTGGGTCTATCTTCTGAGCTGGTACCTTTTCATCCCTTCAATCTTTGTTTTCTCCCTTAAACATCTCGACCAGGTCAATCTTTTACCGGGTCGCAAAACCTTTCTCACACTTAGCATTTCCTTGCCATATCACATCGTGACATCATTCACTTGATTTCTGAAATTTATGCATGACATCACAACGGATCTTTGAATGGATACGACTTGTCTTGTCAGTCGCGAGAATCGAGGAGCCTTTTTAGCCAAAATTTACTATATCCCCTGGGGTCTCACGCCCGTCGCTTCGGGTTTCCTTCCTCTTATAAACAACGCAATGGGCCCCCAGGACTCATTTTACCCTCTTTGTCTCTCGCCTTTCTTCTTCCTCTCGCCTCCGACGCGCAACACCACCTCGAGCTCGCCGCCATTCCCAGACAGCGACAGCATCAGCAAGGTCATCGTCACTGGAGCTCACCGTGGACTCCACGGCTGCACCGCCGACCTTCAAAATTTTTCTCATCTTGATTCGCAGATCTGTAAGTACTTGCTCTTCATCTATGCCATTGTAGTTCATCACGAGTTCATCGGAGTTCATCCAAAAATGAGACCGCAGATCTAATCCATCATCAAACTGCCGCCTATATAGCATTTAACCACTGCCTCCGTGTAATTCATCACATCTTGGATCCCCTTTGTTGCGCTAGTAATCTTCACTACTGCATCTTTACCTTGTAATTTCCGCCATGACTAGGGTTTCCTTTTCCTTTTTAGACGTTTTTCAGATATGTAGTTGTAATCAAACCTGAACATTTCCTGTTTTTGATTGCCTTGACTCGGATATTGCTTTACCATTTGTCAAATTGTGAACTGTAGTGGTATCTTTTGCTGGCTTAAACAATTGCCGGCTCTCCAATTGTAGTAATCCATAGAAATTTCTTCATAGGGTAGACCTCTACTCACTTAATAGTCACAACCCTGGCGTTTAGAGCCGGCTTACAATTCAACTCTCAAATGCGACAATCTGGAATACTTCCAAACCTTCTGTAAGGTGTACCTGCATTGCCGGCTTATACCCATTTTCCATATTTTGCAGCTGAATTCTTGGCAACTGAGTCCATGGCCCCTAAAACCAACAAGGCGGTCAATTGGACCAAATCCAACATGTCTGAACTCAGGTTACGGAGCCTAGTAGATTCCGGGTTGCTTCCAGCCCAGGATGAAATAGAATGGCGTGCTCCCGAAGAAGAAATCCATCCTCAGCCGGGTCAAAACGAGATAGTTATTTTTGGTGATCATCTGGACAGGGGCTTCCATCCTCCCGGCTCAAAATTCTTCCGTGATGTGCTCCACCACTTCGCCGTCATGCCTCAGGACCTGGGTCCTAATTCCATTCTGAACCTTAGCCAATTTCAAGTGTTCTGCGAGGCTTACCTTCAGATTGAGCCATCAATCAGCCTTTTCCAAGAGTTTTTCTACCTCAACCATCAGACTGAGAATAAAGGAGGACTGAACATAGAGCTTGGCGGGGTCACTATTCAGAGGAGGAAAAACTCTGCTTTCCTTGAAGTAAAATTGGTGAGTCATCCCAAGGGATGGCACAAATCCTGGTTCTACTGCAAGGACACTTCTCCAGCATAGCAACACCAACTGTTGGGTTACAGATTGGACCGGCTTGACGCTTCCACCACATTCCCAGGCTTCACTTCTAGGGCCGAAAGGGAAGCCTTGCAACCCTTATACTCCAAGATAAATACCTTGATTGCTCATGGCCTTACTAGAGTTGATCTGACCCGGTCCTGGATGGACTGGCGGATTCAACCCCTCAGCCTGAGGAACCTGCTTATGCACACATATTCAGGCGAGTCGGAAGACACACTACGGTTCAGCCGGGTTAACCTCCCTCCGAAGGAACTTATAAAATCTACCAAGAACCTTCTTGGTGAGACTAAGGACGCAATTGAACTGGTGGGGCTAGCTCCCTTCTTTGCTAGCAACCCGGCACCCGAAGTAAGTCACCTTTTTTGTCTTTCTCTTGGTTTTCTTATAACTGCCTTGCTATTGTATTTAACTTACTGATCTTGTCATTTGTCCAGGAACATGTTGAATGGTGGAAAACTGAACCTCAAGAACATGAGGTAGAACTCGACTCTCTCTGCCATCTATTTAACCAACTTGCTGATGCCACCTCTTCTCAGGAACAAGTCAAATCCAGTCGAGCTGGCGAGGCAGAGGTAACCTTGATTTCCTCCGATTCAGACTCAACAATTCCTGTCCAAAAGAAAATCCGGGTTGCGGTCCGTAAAGTTCCATTTTCACACCCAGATGCTCACTTAGACCCACGGTTTCTTTTGAAAAAAACTCAGCACGCCGGAACCTCCAAGCACAAGACCCGGAGCAGCCCTGGAGAGTTAAGTGACGGGTTGCAAAATGAGACATCTTCACGAAGAGCCCGAACTGAAGTGCCTCATAGCCCCACTCCTTCGCTTCCTCAAGCCGGCCAATTCAAAGAGCCGCTACATCCTTCTGACCCGGACTATCATACGACATCCCTGTCATCGGATGAATCCAGTGCTACCCAATTGCCGGCGTTTCATATCAACCGTGGGTAAGTTTTACACAACTTATGTCTTTATCATCATCCTTCCTTTTATGGCTTCTCACTTGTTTTGTAAACCCAGTGCAAAGGCTTTTACCAAGAAGAAAGTTGATGAACAGAGTGGCGCCGCTGCCCCAGAAACTGAAGAGAACCCTCCTCAAGACGCCCCCAAAGTCAACCCGGAGACACTGAACGAGCCAGTTGATAATACTGAGCTTCACTACAAAAAAAAGACACATCCATGACATTATGGCTCGAACGAAAACTTTTTTTGTCATGGTTGTGATACTTCTATGACAATAATTGTGACAAAACATGTATCATCATAGATGTGGTGGGCTCCTACTTCTATGACAAAACATTATGACAGAAAATGGGCTTTTCATCCTGTGCAGGCCGGAGACGCACCCGCACGACATTCTTTCGGCCGTCCATGACGTAAAAAATCATGGTAGAAGTGAGGGCGAGGAAATTTTCGGGGAGTTCCCGGTTACGGTGGGTGGTCGGGGCCGAGCGATGCAGTGTGGTTTGCGCGTTTCTCTTGTACGTGCGCGTGTGTGCGAGGTGCTCGCTAACTGAACCCGAGCAAGGCGTACGTTCGCTTACTGAACCTGAGCGATCGATCGCCCTCACACTACGTACTGAACACGAGCGATCGATCCCTCGCACTACATACTGAACCCGATCGATCCCTTCGCTGCTAACTGAACCCGAGCGATCCCTTCACTGCTAACTGAACCCGAGCGATTCCATCGCTGCTAACTGAACCCGATCGATCCTTCTCGCTACTTACTGAAGCCGATCGAGCCCCCGTGCGAGACGTAGCTAGCTGGTGCTGGGTTGCCTCTTGATGAACAGTGCCCGTTGCTGCCGCGCACGCGATACACGTAGAATGAGTCGAGCCTTGCATCGATCGAGCCGGTTGGTTGGCTATGGATGAACAGTTCCTGTTGCTGCCACCCGCTCGTACGCTCCACCCCAGCCCGTGGGTTGGCTGTGGATGAACAGTACCCTGGCCGTGTGAAGGTGGTTAGCGCTAGATGAACAGGACCCCGAGAGGAGGCCACCACACCCCAGCCGGTTGGGGGTGGATGAACAGGACCTCGTGGAGGCTGGATGAACAGTAGCCGGTGGAGGCTGGAGGAAGTCGATGGTGGATGAATAGTAGCTGGTGAAGGCTGGAGGAGGTCGACCGTGGATGAACAGTAGCCCGTGGAGTCTCGTTTTGCGGTACGCCACACCCCTCCCAATGAACATGGCTCCGTTTTGACCGTAGGCAGTTGGGTAGAAGTCCGTTTCCTCCGTTTTGCGGTACGCCAGATCCCTCCCGATCAACAGGACCCCGTTTCGACCGTAGGCGGTTGAACAGAAGTCTGTTTCCTCCGTTTTGCGGTACGCCAGACCCCCAGCCGATGAACAGGACCCTGTTTCGACCGTAGGCGGTCGAACAGAAGGCCATTTCCTCTGTTTTGCGGTATGCCAGACCCCGAGTCGATGAAATTGGACCCCGTTTCGGCTATTCCGTCCAAGCAGGTTGGCTCCCGATGAACAGGACGCGTTCCGACCCAGTCGCTTAGCTCCCGACGTTGTTTCCTCTGTTCCGACCCAGCCGGTTGGCTGCCGATGAACAGGAGGCTGTTGCTGCCGTCCGTTGCCTCTCTCCATGTACACGAGCCCTAGCCGTACGTATGCGTGAGTACGCGTTCGAGACCCCGCCTGTATGTACGTACGTGGCCGTATTTTTTGTAGCGTGGCTCTACGTACGTGTACTCGATTTAGATGGGACTGCCTGAACTGTTACGTATGGGGCTCTACTACGACACGTGCCGCTCTTTTTTTTTGACGTGACGTGCCGCTCTTTACAAGCCCACAGTTCATCGTTGTAGAGAGACCGATCGACCAGTATGTACGTACACATTCGCGACTAGACAGACAACACTACGTACGCTTCGACCGGGTGGGTCCTAGCTGTTAGGGAGGATAAGGAGGCACTTCCTTGCGTGCGAAGATATAACAGGTGGGTCCCAGCTGTCAGGGGGAGGAATCATGTGCGTAATAAGGAGGTACTTCCTTGCGTGCGAAGATGTAACTGGTGGGTCCAGCTGTCAGCCTCACCGCGTACAGTCCTCTTCCGATGGCTGTCATTCATTGATCACGTTGACTATGCCGCGCCGAGAGCACCAAGGCGGTGGACGATGGCGAGGCCTAGGAAGGGAACGACGCGGAGCCGAGGAAGACGCGGCAGTGGGTGCCCACGCCAAGGGGAGTACGAGCGTTGACTGGTTCGGCTGCGGTGTGAGGCTGTCGTCGCCGGAGAATAACAGCGGATGTGGGTGAGTAAAGGGAAGGCCTGGCCAACGGTAGTAGTAGGGTGGGGCGGTGAGGCCTACGCGGCAGCACAACCGGCCACGGGAGGCAGGAGCAGGCGGTCGCGCCGGCGCTGGTTTGGGCGGCTGGAGCAGGTAGATCAGAGATTGAAGAATCACAACACGGCCATTGGATTAACATCCAACGGTCACTGCTGCTAGAATCGTTTGTTGATTAAGTTGACAAAGCCCTGCGTACGCGTCAACCTAGTAGTCCCACAAGTCAGCCTCTAAATCTGGTAGGTCCCAGCTGTCATGAGGAGGAATCTTTTTTTTTGCGTAATAAGGCGGCACTTACTTCCGTGCGACGATAGAGCCGGTGGGGCCCAGCTGTCAGGGGGAGGAATCATTTTTTTCTCGCGTAATAAGGAGGCACTTGCTTTCGTGCGGCCATCCACCATGTGGGTCCCTACTGTCAGCCTCTCCACTTACATCCCGCTTCCGATGGCTGTCATTTGTTGACCACATTGACCACGCCACACCAATAGAACCAACACGGTGGACGACGGTGAGACCCAGGAAGGGAACGACCCGGAGCCGCGAAGACACATCAGTGGATGCCCACGCTGAGGAGAGTATGAGGGTTGACTGGTTCGGCTGCGATGTGAGGCTGCCGTCGCCGGAGAATAACAGGAGGTGTGGGTGAGTAGAGGGATGGCCTGGCCAGCGGTGGGAGTAGGAGGGGGCGGTAGGGCCTGCGCGGCAGCACAACTGGCCACGGGAGGCGGGAGCAGGCGGTCCCGCCGTCGCTGGTTTGGGCGGCTGGAGCAAGAAGATCAGAGATTGAAGAAGCAGCACGGCCGTTGGATTAAAATCCAACCGTCACTGCTGCTAGAATTGTTTGTTGACTAAGTTGACAAAGCCCTGCGTACGTGTCAATTTAGTAGGCCCACAAGTCAACCTCCAAATCTGCTGGGGCCCAGCTGTCATGGGGTGGAATCTTTTTTTTCACATAATAAGGAGGCACTTCCTTCCGTGCGAATATATAGCAGGTGGGTCCCAGCTGTCAGGGGGAGGAATCATTTTTTTATTCGTAATAAGGAGGCACTTGCTTGCGTGCGGCCATGGACCATGTGGGTCCCTACTGTCAGCGTCTCCATGTACATCCCTCTTTCGATGGCTGTCGTTTGTTGACCACGTTGACCACGCCGCGCCGATAGAACCAATGCGGTGGACGATGGCGAGTCCTAGGAAGGAACGACCGGTAGCCGGCGAAGACACAGAAGTGGATGCCAATGTGGAGGGGAGTACGAGGGTTGACTGGTTCGGCTGCGGTGTGAGGCTGCCGTCGCCGGAGAATAACAGGAGGTGTGGGTAAGTAGAGGGATGGCCTGGCCAGCGATGCGAGTAGGGTGGGGCGGTGAGGCCTGCGCGGTAGCACAGCCGGCCACGGGCGGCGGGAGCAGGCGGTCCCGCCGGCGGTGGTTTGGGCGGCTGAAGTAAGAAGATCTGAGATTAAAGAAGCACGACAGCCGTTGGATGTCCATCCAACGGCCTCTACTGCTAGAATCGTGTGTTGACTATAAGTTGACAAAGCCTTGCGTTCGCGTCAACTTAGTAGGCCAACAAATCAGCATCACATCAGTGGCGGACAGTATACAACCCATTTAGTATTTTTAATAATTTATAGCCCATTTTTTAATTCCTATGGAATTTACTGCAGCCCATTTACTGTTTCTAACAGTACAACCCATTTTCTAGCCAGGGCCAGGGTTAAAAATTTCAACCAAACTTCCCACATTTTGGTGGGGTCTGAATTATATTTATCCCGAAATTTTGATTCAGATTCAATCTAATTTCAAAATTATTTTATATTAGGTTAAAATCCAATGAAATTTTGCGCGCGCAACAAAAAAATGTAATGAAATTAAAAATCTCAAAATCCGAAAAAACTAATTTTCAAACTAATTGCTGGTTTGATGTGTTTTTTTAATATTTACATCCCATTTATTATTACTTAAAGCCCATTTTCTGGGCAAGCCGAATGCACCCCTCCTCATTTTTGCAACCCAGCCGGGCGGAGAAAAACAAGTTGGCCTGCGTTGGGTATTCGTCAAAAAAAAAACTGGGCTAGCCATTTTCACAAAGGAAAAAAACAGCTGGGCTCGTTATTTGGTAGACATAAAATAATAGCCTGGGCTACACGGGCCACAGCCCCCGCACAGACCAGTTGATACCCTGCTGCATCTCAACAACAAAAAAACATCTCTAAAAAAAATGCATGATGTGCTGGGTCCCTCCTGTCAGCAACTCCTTGTGCAATTCTCTCCTTTATTGAGTACGTTGACAATGGCGCCGGACCCAGATGTCAGCAAACCATTAGGGGGAAGGTTTTTTTTTCTTGTAGTAATAAGGAGGCACTTTCCTGAGTACTGCCATGGCCCTGGTGGGTTCCTACTGTCATCCTCACCATGTACACTCATCTCCTGATTCCTCTTGTTTGTTCACCATGCTGACAACGCGAGACGGCGGCGCCACGGCGAGCGCAACAAGGCGAAGGATGACGGAGAGGGCCTCGCGGGCCCTACAGATGGTCTGGTACAATGCTCGCTGCTCATCCAGGAAGCAAGGATCATCGGCCCCTATGTCCGCGACGGCATCGTCGTTCGCCTATTCACCGGCGATTTGTCCCTTCGCAAGCCAATGCTCGTTGAGGAGACGGAGGTTGTTGCACCGGTCCTCCTGCGCTTGCCGGAACGCTGACACCGGCGGCATTGGTAGCTCTTCCGCCATTAGGGCGTCGAAGTGCGGCCGCACTTGCTCTATGGTGAACACGGCATGAACCAGCGCGGGCGGTGGCGCCGGCTCCTGGTCGGAAGCCTCGTCCATCGTCTGGTCGTCGTCGCTGAGCTCGGCGAGTTCGCTGGTGAGCCAGCATGTCCGGTTGCTGCACCGGACCATTGCCAAGCCCGCGTCTGAACGCCCTGGCCCGCCCAAACCCCCTCCCTCGCCCGCGCGCGCTTCTCACCCGAAACGGTCAGTGCCTCCCGCGCCACTTCCCGGAGCAGGCGACTGCTCCGCGTTCAAATGACACAACTGCCATCCATCCATCCCTCTACCGCCCACATTAATGACACGCGGTTGCTGAGGCAGCTACTCCGGCGCCACCCGTCTGTCCCTCTGCCGCCCACCATTGCTATATAAAGTGCTGCCCCGGCCATAGCCGCAGTGATCCGCCTCCGTTTCCTTTCTCCTCTCCACACCACTTCCACCATGGCTTCCTCGCGCTCCACCGCCCTCCGGGATGGGCGGACGGTGGACCAGAAGAAGGAGATGACCGCTATTGCTGCCGACTGGCTGGCCGGCAGGCAGCCGGAGGACGACGACGTCCCAATGGAGGACGTGGTCGTCGACGAGCCGGCGCCACCCTCCTCCGCGCCATCCTCGCCGGTGCATTGCACCATGACCATCAGCGAGGCCCGTGCCCAATACATGGAGATGGTGCGGGAGCAGCGGGAGGAGCAGTTCCGGAAGGCGCAGGCCGACACCGCCTACAACCACCAGCTCCTCCAGGAGCACCTGCAGGCGGAGGAGCAGATCGCCGCGGACCTGGCAGAGCAGGCGGCGCTGCTCAAGTCCTACCGCTCCTCCCGCGAGAGCCACCTCGAGCGCTGGCGGTACCGCCAGCGGGTGGCAGAGGTTGCGGCTTCCTACAAGGAGGGCGAGGCGCTGTTTGGTGAGACATACGACGAGGCGGAGGACATCACCGGCTCCGCCGAGGCCCCGCCCCGCCGGCAACGAAGCGGAGGACTTCGCCGGCTCCGCCGAGGCCCCGCCCCGCCGGGCGGAGGACATCGCCGGCTCCGTCGAGCCCCCCCCCTGCCGGCAACAAAGCGGAGGACATCGCCAGGTCCGCAGAGGCCCCGCCGCGCCGGCAACGAAGCGGAGGACTTCGCCGGCGCTGCCAGACATGGGGAACGGGCGCCGGAGATCATAGATTAGGTTAATTAATTATACATCCATAGCCGGATGAGCACCGCTATTTAGTTGAATAATGTCCAAAATGTAATGAGATCCGGGCATGTTTGAAATCCGGCCGTGTTTGAATGAATTTAGTTCGGTTAGTTTGAATTGTAGTATCAGAGGCATTAGACGAACATGCAAAACAATACGTACAACTCCCTCCGTCCTAAAATAAGTGTCAACTTTATACTCCCTCTGTCCAGGTGTATAAGTCATCTTAGATTGTGCACCACGACCAAGGTGAGGGAAAAACGAGAGAACTTGATGTTTATTTGCTAATTAATGCCATTGCATCCAGAGAATTAACCACTGCATGTTGTGCTAAGTCATCTCAAGTAATTGAATACATACACGCCCCACGTCTCCTATTGGCTAATTTCTTTTTTCGTGGCAAAAAACAGAAAACGAGGTGGGTAGTTTTGGGATTATTTGGTTTTCGTAATGTGACTTATGCACCGGTACGGAGGGAGTACTAACTTTAGTACGAAGTTGTACTAAGCTTGAGACAATTATTTTGGGAAGGAGGGAGTAGGATTTGTTGTCAGGACGCACAGTGATCACTTTGTTTGCCGCAGTTTCACACGTACCATAAAGTTTTTTAGCGTGGCTGTACATTGCAATCAAACTCATAGGCCTGGCAATTCATAACATTCACAACAATCGATCAGAGCCAATATTTTTACTTCATAACTAAAGACACAAATAAAGAAAAATCGATCAATGCTGCTGACAGTAAAGGGCGTCCCATTCCAAAATATCAAATGTATGTCTTTTTGCTAACAATCAATGAGCAAAATTTGACAAGGTTTCCCTTTCCAAAATATCAAATGCATGTTTTGCAAACACCAATGAGCAAACTTTGAGAAGGTTTTCCCATTGCAAAATATCAAATGCCTACGATTGTGTAAAGGGAGGTGTTTGTCATCAGTTTGCACATTGACATGGAACCTCTTGCTGGATTAACCAGCTGATATTTTTGTGCAGTTCCACTGAAATCGAGCAATGTCATGCGTAGCTTGGTGGATTTCGTATTTACATGTTGCAAGGCCTTGAACATGTTGGCAGCTCCTTTCATGTAGCTAGTTTAGTGGCTCAACGTGACAATGAATGATTAGAGAACCATTCGATGTATTGTGCATGATGAAGTATTATGGAGGGCACGAACCATCCGAACATTTTGTGCAGTTCCACTGAAATCAAGCTGAGCATCCCTGTCTGCATAAATACAGAAAAAGTGTGATTACTATAATAGTGGTACTAGTTGATGAAACATACGCTCACAAATATAATCATCTTCATTATCTTAACAGGAAAAGATAGCAATGCAATAGCTTCAATTAAACATTTATTCAAAACAGTACCACAATATAAGTAGCACACCATAACAAAGCACGACCATGTGGATGAAGGCCGATGCTGACCTCGTTTGTTGCAGCTGCGTCCACGAGTGACTTGGTCATACCTTTCCTGGTTCTAGAATCTTGCACTTCACATGTTGTTGAGTTGCCACATGAGCTCCACAGACTGGTCATGTCACCAGCGTCTACTAATACTCTGTAAAGCTTCTCGATTATTCCTTCTATAATGTACCGCAACCAGTGACTGCTTCTTTCTGCAAAGTGGAAGAATCAACTGGGCCCAAGAATGCAACAGTTTGCCTTAAATACATTGGCTCCTTTTGTGCAGCTCAACTGAAATCAAAATCGAAATAGCAACGAGCAAAAGTTTTGATATCCCTGTTTGCACAAAGAGGTATAAAGGAAACAATTACTTACCAATAACGGTTGATGACTTATACGCCCACAAGAAAAAAATATCTACCTTATTTTAATGGGAAACAAAGCAGGACAGTAGCAATTCTCAAACAGTGTCATTGATTCATATTAACAGAGACATTATCTCAACAATACCTTGCTTAAACATGTAGAAAGAATGACAAAGCAGGATAGTACCATTTCTCAAACAGTGTAACTGATTCATATTAACAGAGACATCATCTTAACAATACATTGGTTCAACATGTACTCCCGCCGATACGTAATAAGTGTTGCAGTTCTGAACTAAGGTTCAGTAGTTACTTCTAAGACTGACATTGCTTTATTTTACCAGTGGCATTAGAATAACAAAAAGCTTAAACAGTTGCAAGGCAGAGTGGGTGCAATAGCACCATGTGCTTCCATCGATGTATAAAGGGCCGATGCAGAGTTTGTAGCAACAAAGAAACAAGTAGCATATCTGGGTTGGTAGCATTTTTGTTCACTTAATGGGAGAATACAACAATACAATAGCTTCAATTCAACATTTATTCAAAACAGTACCAATACAAGTAGCACAACATCTCAAAGCACACTGCACAATCATGTGGATGAAGGCCGGTACTGACCTTTCATGAGGCAGACTTGAAAGACCTCAAGATCAAATACCAATCTGCCAACACGGATAGGAAATCCGATCTCCTTTTGTGTGAGTTCCACTAAATCTAGCAACGTTGCCGGTGTGACATTTAGTTGAACTGCACAAAATAGTCTTCAATCAAAAGTGTTTTGCGCAGTGCACCAAAAGGTCGCAATAGCAACGAGGTGAAAGAGATCCTTGTTTGCACAGAGGTAAAAAAGGAAACAATTACTGGCCAATAACGGAGGATGACACATACGGCCACAAAAAGAAGCATCTACCTTATCTTAATGGGAAACAAAGAAGGACAGTTGCATTTCTAAAACAGTGGCATTGATTCATATGAACAGAGACATTCTCTTAAAATTAACATTCGTTATACATGTAATTTACTTTTAATAGTGGCATTGCTTCAATTTTCCAGCGGCATTATGAGATTAACAATAGCTAAACAGTTGTATGGGACAGGGAACACACCAGCACCATGTGCCTCCACACGTATAAATGGGTGATGCGGAGTCTGTTGCAACAAAGAACCAAGCAGCATATCTGTGTTGGTCCCATATTTGTTCTCTTTCAACCTTTTTCCTATGTGAGGGCAGCAAATCTAGTCCTGCAAAAACTCTACTGCCTTGTCCCCCACCCCCTGGGTTCATTCCTTTTTCAAGAAAGAGATCAGTTCCTTACAGATGTGTGTACTGCAATTTCCCTTTTTCCCTTTTTGACCAACGGAGCGGCTGTATAGCCAGTATGTACTACTTTTCCCCCTTCCTTTCCTCTTTGAACCACGTCCTAGATTCATGCTATAAAACTCACCCCCCTTCTTTCCTGTTTGAACCAGACCTAGATTAGACTGCAGAAGCGAAAAAGATCCACATGAAGCTAGAGCAATGCCGGTTTCAAAGTAAAGTTATACCTTAGGGTCGTCAGGATGTGGCTACGTATGGTAGTGGTGAAGACGGGGTCAGAGGCCCTCCCGTGCAGGCGCTGGGTGAAATAGAACAGCGCTGCCGGCAGTGGATTCCCTCCCTCGCCGACGGTAACAGAGTCAATGCTGTACCTCCTCACCTTCCCCGGCCAACGAGATCTGGACGACTCTTTGACCAGCGGTGAGGGGAGAGAGAGAGAGGCCACCACAGTCTTGTTTAGATCTGGAGAGGGTGAGAGAGTGTGAACAGAGCAAACCCTAGCAAATAAACGCTGAGGCTCCAGCGTTGTCGGAGTTGGGGCTTCGGGGACCCAAAGATTCGAACACTGGGGTGAGCTCGTTCCTACCTCCTCGTCCCCTACCACGGCTGAACTATGGCGGAGCTACGATGAGAGTGCGCTAGCGGGAGCAGGCCACGGACTTAGCGGTTTACCCAGGCTCGGGCCACCTTGCGGTGTAAAACCCTACTCCTACTTGGTTGGAATTGCTCGGGGCAAGAGGATGTTCTCGCGTACAAGGTAGGAGATGATGGGAGCCGATCGGATCAGCTCCGATCTCTCTACAGCGGCACCCTGCCCTCCTTTTATACCCGCCTTGGTCCTCTTCCCCCGAAAACATTGGCGGGAAGGGTTGCCACGCAACGGCAAGTTTGAAGGGGGACAGGGGCTCAGTCTATCCTGACAAAAGGCGGTCTTCATCTGCAAAGCGACCGTCCATGATGCGCCTATGGGCTCAGGGATGACCTCCGCCCTGCGCGCCCACCGTCTTGGTCTTCTCTCACCGATCGGGCAACCTTTGGGGGTTGCTTTGGGAGGTGGATTGCTGGCCTTGCTCCCATAGCACAAAAGGGGAAATCCTCTCCATCTGCGCCTGCTGGCACGGCCTCTATCACCGTTCGTCGCCACGTGCGTCACCCACGTGATGGGCACGAGACCGCGCAACCGAGCCGAACATCATCTGTCTAACGCGCCTTCGGGAGGGTGCCTCGGGAGGCAACCTCAGGGGGCCACCTCGCGAGAGGGCCTCGCAAGGCTCTCGGTGAAGCGGCTGAGTCTTGCTTGTCCGCTCCCTGAGGAGGGGTCCTCAGGAGACCGAGGCCTCATGAGGGGTCTTGTCTGAGGTGCCTACTAGTGGCCGCCGGCTGGGCCTCCACCAGGCGTTGCGCCCTGGGCCAAAGGCAGACGGGCCGGGATACCCTGGAGCCCATGGGCCCGACAGTAGCCCTCGGGCCCGCGGCACGCACGTTCCCGCCTACTCGGGGGCGAAATGGCTCGGGCCCTAACAGCCCGCGGGCCGGGCGCGATGCGTGGCGTATGATGTGACGGGGGACACCCCACTTCTCCCACGATGCCTCAGTAACCGCCCGTGTTGACATAAAGCCTGCCCGCGCGCGGTGCGAGACCATCATTGCCTTCCTTCGCGCACTTCGATTCCCCACATCTTCCTTGCCCGGTATGAGAACAATGCAGTCCCGCTGGGATGTGAAAATGATGGCTTCTGTGTTTAACTTAATGCTTTTGTAGTTTGGAACGTATGTTCCCTCCTGAAGCCCTCTCGCGAGGCCTGCTTTTCTTTCTTGTTTGCCTCGGCGCTCTACGCCGTCAGGACCCAGCCCCTGAGCGGGCCTACAGCCATCGCTGGCATGTCAGGTCGCGATGCCTGGACAAGGCCAGGAGGTGAGGGGCACCGGGAGCTAGTGAGGGCTCCTGAGGCGCGATGCTCCGGAAGCCCCCCCTTGGCGTGCAAGTGGCTCACACGAAAGAAAAATGCCAGCACTTAGCGAGATCGCAAAAGGAGGGAACTTGAGTGATGGTGAGGGCGTCTTGCGAGGTGGTTAGACTTAGCTTTTGCAGAGAGCGGCGTCGGGCGAGCCACAACTCACGAGGGGTGCAAGTGGCTCACGACATCTGGAGTGCCTCATGAGGCTTGGCCCTCGAAGTTTTCCGCTCGCGAGGCCTTCCGGTTAGGCGACCGCCGCAGGCAGGCAGCGACGCGCATCTTCAGCCACCTTCTCCACGCCGACCCCAACCTCGACTTCGACAAGGTGACAGCTCCCGTCCCGGAGGAGCTCCGCGGTGACCTCGGGAAGGTGGTGGAGGACCACGTGGACGTGTCGCACGCGCAGTTTGCCCACGGCAGCAGCGAGAACTCAGGCGGAGCCGAGGAAGGTGAAGACGACAACGGCAGCAACAGCGGTGATGGCGACGCGTCCTCTTAGGCCCTTTCCTCATTATCCTGCGCATAGTTAATCGTGGCCCCGTGGGGGTGTGAAGACAATGACTTTTGCTTAAGTACATTACGACTTGCTGTAACGAACGCTTGTGCCCTCGTGAAGCTTTCTCTTGAGGCCTGGTTTTCTCTTTTTGCTTACCTTTTGTGCTCTACGTCGCCAGGGCCCAGCCCCCGAGCGGCTACAGCCGTCACTGGTATGTCAGGTCACGATGCCTGGACAAGGCCAGGAGGTGACGACATCGGGAGCTAGTAAGGGCTCCCGAGGCGCGATGCTCAGGGAGCCCCCCTTTGATGCACAAGCGGCTCACGGAAGGAGAAATGCTGGCGCTCGTGAGGTTGCTAGAGGGGAAAGCTTGGAACATGGCGAGGGTAGCTCGCGAGGTAGTTAGACTTAGCTCTTGTGAAGAGCAGCATCGGGCGAGCCACCACTTGAAGGGTGTGTCTCGCGAGGTTTCCGCTCACGAGGTTTCCTGCTGAGGTGGCCATCATAGATTGGCTCCCGAGGCGGGGCCTGCGAACCTTCCTGAACTCAAGGGGCGTCTTGCCGTTGGGCTGCCTCGCGAGGCCTTCCAGGTAACCTGTTCCTGAGATAACTGCATGTAGAAAGTCATACAACAGGGGAGCAACGCGCGCTCGCCAGCTTGCTCATGGGCGTTACGTGAGGAGATAAGACACCAAGGACCTTGGTGGGGTGGCGTGCACGGGAGCAGGCCCGCGAGCCAGAGCCCGGTTGCTTGGGCTTTTCAGCACTGCTGGGACTGACCCGAGCACAGACACCGTGTCCAGCCCCCGCTCGCGTGAGGCTCATGAGGGAGGCCGCGAGCGCGCACGGCTCGCGAGGCGAAGATATGACGAAATACACCATGTATGGAAACCAAAAAGGGATGCGGCTGCCGTGTCCGGCACGGGTCAGCCTGAGGTTGGTGCAGCCTGTGGGGCGCCCTCAGTTGATTGTTCCGCCAGCGCGGAGCATGGGGCTTCCACTAGGCGTGGGCATGATCACGGTTCGATCGTTCCGCCAACGCGGAGCATGGGGCTTCCACTGAGACGTGGGCGGGCGCTCTCGCGTGCCTGTCAGGCAAATGCATTGAGAGTCTCCGGGGCATGTACAGCCCCATTGCATTCGTACGCGTGAGGGTCACGGGTAGAACTTGCAGAGGTGTTGGATGTTCCAGGCGTTAGGCACAGGAACTCCGTCCTCCGTCTCCATCCGGACGGTGCCGGGCCTGGAGACATGAGCAACCCTGAAAGGGCCTTCCCACATGGGTGAGAGTTTGTGGAGTCCCTCTCTGGAGAGGATCCTGTGCAGAGGTCGCCGACCTCGAGAGTGTGAGGGCGGATGTTGCGGCTGCGGTAGCGACGCAGGGTCTGCTGGTACCTTGCGGCGCGAAGAGCGGCCTGACGGCGGGCCTCCTGAAGGAGCAGCAGGTCGGCCTCCCGGACACGGGAGCCTGAGCCCCGCCGAGGATGCAGGCAACCGCGCGAGGCTCCTGGTAGCCCCCAGCGCCCTCATCAGGCTGGTTGACGTCGTTCCTCCAGGGTGGCGGCGGCGGCGGCGGGAGAGCGGCGTTGGCCTGAGGGTTTGCCTCACGAGGCTGGTCGTGCCAGCCCTGGCGAAAGTTGCCGTTGCCGTTACGATTGTCCCAGTGGTAGCCACCACGGCCACCTCCGCGGCCGGCGCCGCGGTCGCCTCTGCGGCCCTGGCGCTCGTCGCGAAGCAGCTTGAGCTCCTGGCAGTCCTCAGTGCTGTGGGAGCACACGTTGTGGTAGGCACAGAGTGGGCGGTCGTCTTTCCTGGGCTCGTTGCGGTCGCGGCCGCGCTTCTGCTCGGGCTCCGCTGCAAGCACGACAGGGCCCTTGCGCTTGATGTCCTTGTTCTTGGACTTGGTGGCGTCGGGCGCCGCATCGGGGTCATTGTGGACGAAGAGGTGACCTTCTTGAGCCTTGGTGCACTTGTCAGTGAGGTCGAATAGCTCAAGCACCTAGTCCAGCTCGTCGTTGATGGAGAGCTTCTCACGCATCTTGATGTCCGTGACGCCCGTGGAGGACGCAGAGATGACGGCCGCGTCGGAGGCACGTGGAATCTTGTTGCGCACCTGGCTGAAGCGCTGGATGTACTTGTGGAGGGTCTCGTCTGGGCGCTGCCGCACATGCCACAGGTCGTTGATGGTGAGGGAGCGGTCTTGCGTGCCCTTGAAGTTGGCGACGAACTGGCTGCAGAGCTTGGCCCACGAGGAGATCGACGCCTCAGGGAGATTCATGAGCCAGGAGCGCGGGCCGTCCTTGAGGGCCATGGGGAACCAGTTTGCAATGACCTTGTCGTCGCCGTTCGCCGCCTCGACGCTCAGCGCATAGAGCTGAAGGAACTCTGCGGGGTTGGGGGTGCCGTCGTAGCGTGGAGGCAGCTCCGACTTGAATTTCGCGGGCCACACCACCCGACGCAGCTCGCGAGTGAAGGCGCGGCAGCCCACGCCGCTCGAGGGGACACCGCTGGTGAGTGTGGCGCGATTCTGGTGCCCAGCTGCCATGACCTCCTGGACGGCCCGGTCTTCGCACTGGCGCTACTGCTCGAGGAGCGCACGTGCATCAGGCGGCACGTGGCGGATGATCTGGCAGCTGGCCTCGTCCCGGACCGGCGAGGAATTGCCGCGTGACGGCTCACGCGCCCGCGCGTTGCGCTGGGGCCCGGCGAGCTCGTCGCGCAGAGGAGGTGGCGGGGGAGCGCCATGCGCTACGTCCCCAGCGCGACACAGCGGAGGGCGAATCGAGTAGGAAGGCGCCGGAGCGTCCCCAGCGGCATTGACAAGCTCGGTGATGCGACCAAGCCAGGCGTCGTAGCCGGCGTCAGCTGGACGGTAGCGGAGTAGCTCGCACGCCATGAGCAGCGCGGCCTGTGCGTTCGGCGGCCCACGGTGGGCGAGGGAGGAGGAGGCCATGGCGGTGTGGCCCTCTGCCCGCACGGAGGGGTGCAGGGAGGAGTCCTGCTGCTCCCGGGCGGCAGGGTCGGTGGCGGCAGCGGCCTCAACAGGGCGGCGGCGGTTGCCGCGGGCCACCGGCTCCATCTGAGCCACGCGGCCAGCCCTGCGCTCAGCGCGCTCGCGGCGGGTGTCAGCCATGAAGCTGGTGGAGCGGAGGACAGAGTGGAAGAACGGTAGAGCATCCCCTACCTGGCGCGCCAAAATGTCGGAGTTGGGGCTCCGGGGACCCAAAGGTTCGAACACTGGGGTGAGCTCGTTCCTACCTCCTCGTCCCGTACCACGGCTGATCTACGGCGGAGCTACGGCGAGAGCGCGCTAGCGGGAGCAGGCCACGGACTCAGCGGTTTACCCAGGTTTGGGCCACCTTGCGGTGTAAAACCCTACTCTTGCTTGGTTGGAATTGCTCGGGGCAAGAGGATGTTCTCGCGTACAAGGTAGGGGATGATGGGAGCCGATCGGATCAGCTCGGATCTCTCTACAGTGGCACCCTTCCCTCCTTTTATACCCGCCTTGGTCCTCTTCCCCCAAAAACATTGGCAGGAAGGGTTGCCACACAACGGCAAGTTTGAAGGGGGACAGGGGCGCAGTCTATCCTGACAAAAGGCGGTCTTCATCTGCAAAGCGACCGTCCATGACGCGCTGGTGGGCTCGGGGATGACCTCCGCCCTGCGCGCCCGCCGTCTTGGTCTTCTCTCACCGACCGGGCAACCTTTGGGGGTTGCTTTGGCAGGTGGATTGCTGGCCTTGCTCCCTTAGCACAAAAGGGGAAATCCTCTCCATCCGCGCTTGCTGGCACGGCCTCTGTCGCCGTTCATCGCCACGCGCGTCACCCACGTGATGTGCACAAGACCGCGCGACCGAGCCGAACAGCATCTGTCTAACGCGCCTTCGGGAGGGTGCCTCGGGAGGCAACCTCGGGGCGCCGCCTCGCGAGAGGGCCTCGCGAGGCTCTCGGTTAAGCGGCTGAGTCTTGCTTGCCCGCTCCCTGAGGAGGGGTCCTCAGGAGGCCGGGGCCTCATGAGGGGTCTTGCCTGAGGTGCCTGCTGGTGGCCGCCGGTTGGGCCTCCGGCAGGCGTTGTGCCCTGGGCCAAAGGCAAACAGGCCGGGATACCTCGGATCCCATGGGCCCGACAAGCGTGAATATATATAGTGGAGAGACAGAGTGTGAAGAGAGCAAACACTAGCAAACAAAGACTGAGGCTCCAGCTTATATAGTATTATATGGTGGAGTGGTTTTATTTTTCTCTCCATAACAATCGTTTTAAATTGTGTATGAAACGAAACTCTTTATTTAACGTACCAGTGAAGAAAACTACGATCAAACTAATGCTCCACGCGTCCTGGTCACACTTTCTATCGTTGACGTGTGGTACCTCCGTCCGGGTTTTTACTACACATCATATTTTTTATCAAAGTTTGACCACATATTTAACTAGCAAACGGCTAATACATGCCAACAATTGGCTTCATATTTCTTATGTAGTTATATGAGTAATATATTTGATCAAAGTTTGGCAACATAATTAACTAGTCGGAAAAATTCAGAACCAACTCATAAATAAAATGTTTATATACAACTCAATGATTCAAAGATCATAGCCAACATTTAGAAACCAATATAAGGGAGCTGAAGACAAAGTTGTGAGAAGGCTTAGAAACCAATACAAATCTTTTGCTCTTAGTACCAACATCGATGCTTCTCGGAGGAAAGATTTGGTTCATAGCGAAAGACAAATTTGCACCAAGGTGGAAGACGGCTGCGTCTCCAACGCAACCAAGGTGCACTGATGAATGATATCTTTGTCTTCGTGGCTACCCAGTAAAGAGCACTGATGGAAGATAGCTCATTTTTCATCGAGCATCGATCAGCTTCACCAGCCGATGCAACCATGATACTCAACCATGAGCATCGATAGGTCATCGTGGTTATGCATCATCCATTTGGCATCAAGTTTGGGTGCGGCACCACTGAGGTTTGATAAATCCTCACTGTGGTCTGTTTCTTCTCGGTAATCAAGCTCGAGAAAGGTAGAACCACGTGGCAGAGGACAATGAGGCGGAGCAACAGTGGCCATCCAATTTTGTGCAGTTCCACTAAAATTGAGGAAGACATGCCCTGGTGTGGAGATATGCATCCCTGTTTGCAAAAATATAAAAAAGGGATATTTAAGTAGTGTCGTTACATTGTTTTGGTAGTGGTACAAGATTAACAGCGGCATCTGAATTGTCAATAAGAATTAAAGAAATGTACCCCACAAATAGAAACATCATGATTATCTTCATGCGGACTAAAGCAGGACAGAAGCATTTCTTAAAACGGTGGCATTGCTTCTATTTATCGACGCCTTTAGATTGATAACAACATTGCTTAAAAGGGACATCACTTTAACATGGGCATTGCTTCATTTTACCAGTGATATTAGATTAGCAGCAGCAATAGGGGCATATGGACAGTGAGTGCACAACCATCATGTACCTCCACCGAGGCATAAACCAGGACAACTTTTTTTTTGACGGAAAAACCAGGACAACTTTTGGAGTGGCCTTTCCTGTAACCAAGAAATTTAGGTGATGTTGGACCAGCAGACGAAGCCTAGCTACTGTACATGGCGAGCTGGGCAGTACTAGTACATACAAAACCCGCATGCAGCGACGTGGGAAGCTGGACCAGTAGAACAAAGCATGAAATCCAAAAGAAGTTATACCTCAGATGGGCGAGATGTGGCTTAGGCGGGCGGCGGGATCTGCCCACACGACGGCAGCTGTCGGAGCCGGGACTCTGGGGATCTAGAGGTTCGAACACTAGGGGCGAGCTAGTTCTTTCCGACCAAAGGTGACCACGGCGAGGCTACGTCGAGAGCGCTACGCGGGAGCACGGCAGGGGACACGACGGTTACCCATGTTCGGGCCACCTTGCGGTGTAAAACCCTACTCCTGCTTGTGGTTGGGATTGCTGTGGGCAAGAGGATGCTCTCACGTACAAGGTGGGAAGCAGAGGAATCGATCCCCTATACAATGGCAGCTCTACCCCTTTTATAGCCGCCCTGGTCCTCTTCCCCCAAAAACTAGGCGGGAAGGGTTGCCACACTTGGCGGGTTTTGAAAGGGCACAGGCGCTCAGTCTATCCTGACTAAAGGCGGTCTTCGCCTGCAAAAGTTTGATCTATGACGCGCCGGTGGGCTCGGTGATGACCTCTGCCCTGCACGCCTTGCTGTCTCGGTCCTCTTTCAGCAAACAGGCAGTCCTTGGGACTTGCTATGGGGATGGGCAGCTGGGGCTGCCCCCTTAGCACCAAAGAGGAAAGCTTCTCTATCCGCGCCCACTGGCGCGGCCTCTGCCGCCCTTCGTCACCACGCGCGTCACCCACGTGATGGGCACAGAACCGCGCAGCTGACGTCAGGCTCGGGTGGCCTCGGGCGGCCGCCTCAGGGGGCCGCCTCGAGAGGCAGCCTCGCGAGAGGACCTCGCGAGGCCCCTGCTGCTGCCGCGGCTAAGTGCTGGTAGGTCATGTCTTGAGCAGGGGTCCTCAGGAGTCCGGTGCCTCAGGAGATGTCTTCGCTTCGCGGCACCCTCAGATGGGCCGTGTCTTGGGCCTTCGCCAGGCGTCGTTTCCTGGGCTGCAGGCAGACGGGCCGGGGTACCCTGGTTCCCAATGGCCCGATAGTAGCCCCCGGGCCCGTGGCGTGCATGTTCTCACTCGTTGGGAGCGAAACGGCGCGGGCCCTAACAGACTGCGAGGCCCAGGCTCGACGCGTGGTGCATGACGGGATGTGGGACGCTCCCACTTCCCCACTCCACCTCGGTACCCGACCGCGCCTGCCATAAAGCCTGCCCGCGTGGGGCGCAGGCCATCATTGCTTCCTTGATTCCCGACGTCGAAGAAGGCGGAGCGATAGGGAGAGCGCCTCCATCGGGTATAAGGGGGGGGGGACGGAAAGCAGAGATCCTTCGCCCATCTTCTTCCTCTGCTCCTTCCCTTCTTCCACTTCTCGTCCTTCCGGAGCCACTATTGCGATGGTGAGGGGCAGTGGGCGAGCTCGTGCGTCCGCCGCCGCCATGAGGGTTCCGCCCCGGGGCCGTGGGCGCCCCTCGGCGGCCACCGAAGCAGGCCCAAGCACTCGTGGACGGGTTGGTGCTTGTGGCCGTGGAGGGCGCGGTGCCCGTGGCCGAGGCGGGCGTGGCGGGGCGTCTGCCCGTCCTCCCCGGGTGGGATTTCACACGGCAGAGGCGGCGCACGAGTTCATCGTGGGGATGCATCGCCAGCCTTGCAGCTGGCTCCGGCTCCCCGACTCTTTCGCGAGAGCAATGGAGGGCAAAGAGCCCTTGGGGCTGTGGGTGCAAGCAGACGGCTGCTGCAACGGGCCCTCCTAGGTGGCGACGGAGTTCACCCCCACCGGCTTCATGTTCCTGAAACGGGGGTGGAAGTCATTTGCCCTCACCTGTGGCCTGAAGTGGGGGCATCTCCTTCAATTCAAGTACGATGGAGCCGCCACCCTCTTCTTGAAGTTCTTCGGGGCCTCTGGTGCTCGCCTGGAATGCTGCGCGGAGAGCATGGATGACAGCGGCTCCGACTCCTCCGGCGGGAGCGTCAGCGGTAGCAGCAGAGACTCCAGCAGTGGGGGCGAGAGCGGCGAAGGCTCCCCGCACATCAAGAGCGAGGACGAAGACTCTAATTAGGCGCAGGCGGCGCCCGTGTCGGATCTTGAAGGTGCGCCGTGTCCCCCCTTGGCCCCTCTCTCCTTTGTTCCTGTAATAGGTTGATGCAGCCCCCGATGGCGTGAAAAACAATGTCTTTTGTCTTAAGTATTTTATGACTCATTGCAATGCTTGTTTCCTCATGAGGCTCTCTCGTGAGGCCTGTTTCCCTTTCCTTGTTCACCTTAGTGCTTTACGTCGTCAGGACCAAGCCCCCGAGCGGGCTACAACCGTCGCTGGTATGTCAGGTCGCGTTGCCTGGACAAGGCCAGGAGGTGTAGGGCACTGAGAGGCGCTAAGGACTCCTGAGGCACGATGCTCAGGAAGTCCCCCCTTGACGTGCAAGCGGCTTGCACGGAGGAGAGAACATCAGCACTCAGCGAGGTCGCGGGGAGAGGAAACTTGAGAGGAGTCGAGAGCAGCTCGTGAGGTATTTTTGTACTTAGCTCTTGTGAGTGTCGATTGCCATGTTGTGGTTGCGGGGCGCGCATCGCGAGGCTCCTGCTCGTGAGGCCTCCCGCTAGCACTTGGCGGAGACGGTCGCCGTAGGTTGGCTCGTGAGGCAGCGCTCGCGAGGCTCCCTGGGGGTTTACGAAGGCATCTTGTCATGAGTCACCTCACGAGGTAGCGCTCGTGAGGCCTTTGAGTGCCTTGTTCCTATGATAACTTTACATCGATTTCATAAAATGGGGGGAGCGGTGCGCGCTTGCTAGCTTGCTCGTGGGTATCACGCGAGGAGACAAGACACCAAGGACCTTGGTGAGGTGGCGTGCACGGGAGCAGGCCCGCGAGCCAGAGCTCGATCACTTGGGTTTTTGCAGCGCTGCTGGGACTGACGCAAGCACAGGCACCGTGTCCAGCCCCTGCTCACGAGATGCGCAGGAGGAAGATCACAAGCGTGCTCAACTCCTGAGGCAAGCAACTTAGCAACACATAGGATATCTTAGGAAATAGAGCTTTACTGAAACATAGTAATAAGTTCATTACACAACAAAAAGAGAGATGTGGCTGCCATGTTCGGCACAGATCAGCGTGAGGTTGGTGCAGCCCGTGGGGCGCCCTCTAGTGATTGTTCCGCCAGCGCGGAGCATGGGGCTTCCACTAGGCGTGGGCATGATTGCAGTTCGATCGTTCCGCCAGCCCGGAGCATGGGGCTTCCACTGAGACATGGGCGGGAGCTCTCGCTGGCCCATCAGGCGAACGCAATGAGAGGCTCCGGGGCATGTACAGCCCCACTTCATTCGTACACGTGAGGGTCACGCGTAGAACTTGCAGAGGTGTTGGATGTTCCAGGCGTTAGGCACAGGAACTCAGTCCTCCGTCTCCAGCCGGGCGGCGCCGTGCCTGGAGACATGAGCAACCCTGAAAGGGCCTTCCCACATGGGTGAGAGCTTGTGGAGTCCCTCTCTGGAGAGGATCCTTCTCAGGACGAGGTCGCCGACTTCGAGGGTGTGTGGGCATATGTTGCGGCTATGATAGCGACGCAGGGCCTGCTGGTATCTGGTGGCGCGGAGGGCAGCCTGGCGACACGCTTCCTCGAGGAGCAGCAGGTTGGCCTCTCGCGAGACGTCCTGATGAGCCTCATCAAAGGCAAGGACTCGCAGAGAGCCGTGCTTGAGCTCAGAAGGGAGCACTGCTTCGGCTCCATAGATGAGGAAGAAGGGAGTCTCGCCTGTAGGCTTGGTTGCCATTGTGCGGATGGACCACAGCACAGACTGTAGCTCGTCAAGCCAGCCCTTGCCGCAGGCTTCGAGCTTTTTCTTGAAGCTTCTCATCTTGAGGCCCTTGAAGACCTTGACGTTGGCACGCTCGGCCTGGCCGTTGCTTCATGGGGCACCACGGAGGCGTAGCAGATCTGCGTGCCGAGGCTGGCGCAGTATGACTTGAAGAGGCCACTTGTGAACTGGGAGCCGTTGTCGGTGATGATGTGGTTGGGAACGCCAAAGCGGCTCACGTGGCCTTCGATGAACTTGACGGTGGAGCCTGCTAGAATGGTGCGCACGGGCTCGACCTCCACCCACTTGGTGAACTTGTCGATGGCGACATAGAGGTATCGGTAGCCGCCAGCTACGCGAGGGAAGGGTCCCAAGATATCCAGCCCCCAGACCACGAAGGGCCATGAAAGGGCAATCGTCTAGAGGCCTTGCGCTGGCTGGTGAATTTGCTTGGCATGGAATTGGCAAGCTTTGCAGGATTGGACCAGCTCAGTGGCGTCGTGGAGCGCGGTGGGCCAGTAGAAGCTGCTGCGAAACACCTTGCCGGCAAGGGTGCGCAACGAGGAGTGGTGGCCGCAGTCTCCTCCATGGATGTCGGCAAGCAGCTCGCGCCCTTGTTCTTCAGAGATGCACCGCAGCGAGACGCCATTGGGGCACCTGCGGTACAGCTCGCCGTCTTGCAAGTAGTAAGCAGTGGCCTAGTGAGCCACGCACTCTGCTTCTGAGTCCTTCTCTGGAAGGGTGCCGTGAAGCAAGTAGGCCTTGAACTCCGCGGCCCAGCTGTCCGCTTGGGGTTCGAGCGCCAGGAGCAGGCGGGCTCCTGGGGCTGGGCCGTAATCTGGTCCACCCATGGGTGGTGCGGGTGGGAGTTCCTCGTGAAGCAGCGTGGGGTTCACGGCTGGCGGAGTAACTGATGGCTTGAGGAGCCTTTCCTCGAAGATGTCAGGGCTCTGGGGCTCACAGCGAGATGCTCGCTTGGCGATGTCGTCGGCCTCCTTGTTACCTCCGCGAGGAACGTGCTGCAGCTCTAGGCCAAGGAAACGCTTCTCGAGTTTACGTACCTCTTCTAAGTAGGCAGCCATGTGCTCGTCCTTGGGCTTGTAGCTTTTGTTGGAGAAGTTGACGAGGAGCTGTGAATCACCCTTGATGGTGAGGCGCTTGATGCCCAGGGCAGAGGCAGCCTTGAGGCCGACGATGAGGCCCTCGTACTCTGCGATGTTGTTGAAGACCTTGTCGTCGCGCTTGAAGCAGAGCTGGACGGCGTAGTAGAGCTTGTCTCCCGTTGGCGAGGTGAGCACGACGCCAGCCCCTGCGCCCTGTCGGGAGAAGGCACCATCGAAGTGCATGGACCATCCGCCAGGTGCTTCATCCCCAGGCAAGAGGGATTCAGCCTCACGAAGCTCCTCCTGGGGCGGGTCCATCCATTCTGCTATGAAGTCGGCCAGGGCTGCGCCCTTGATCACCCTTGTGGTGCAGAATTCCAGCTCAAAGGCTTGTAGCTCGATGTTCCACACGACGACACGGCCGGCGGCGTTGGGGCTGCGCAGGAACTGCTCCAGGGGGTAAGACGAGATCAGCTTGATGGGATGGCCCTGGAAGTAGTGGTGCAGCTTCCTGGAGGCGATGAGGAGCGCAAGGAGGAGCTTCTGCTGCATGGGGTAGCGTTCGCGCGCATCTCGCAGCACCGTGCTGACGAAGTACACAGGGTGCTCGACGAGGCGGGTAGTTGTTGCAGCAGCTTGGTCTTCAGAGGGGCCGAGGGGCTCATGAGGCTCAAGAGGCTTGGGAGGCGGCTCGCGAGGCGGCTCACTGGAGGCCTCCCGAGGCAAGGCCTCGGCAGGTGACAGTGTGGTCTCGGGAGGCGACGCGCCAAAGGCCTCTTGAGGTGGGATCTCATTAGGCGACGACGCGACCTCGCGAGGCGCCGGCATGGCGGGCTTCTTTTGTGTGCAGACGCGCTTGTCGGAAGTGGGGCTCCAGGGACCCAAAGGTTCGACCACTTGGGTGAGCTTGTTCCTACCTCTTCGTCCCCTACCACGGCTAAGCTACGGCGGAGCAACGGCGGGAGCGCGCTAGCGAGGAGCGGACCGTGGACTCAGCGGTTTACCCAGGTTCAGGCCACCTTGCGGTGTAAAACCCTATTCCTGCTTGGTTTTGATTGGCATGAGCAAGAAGGTGTTCTCGCGTACAAGGTTGGAGACAGTGGAATCGATCCTCCTCTATGGTGGCAGCATGGTCCCTTTATACCTGCCTTGGTTCTCTTCCCCCTCGAAACTTAGGCGGGAAGGGTTGCCACACTTGGCGGGTTTTGAAAGGGGACAGGCGCTCAGGCTATCCTGACTAAAGGCGGTCTTCGCCTACAAAAGCATGATCCATGACGCGCCGGTGGGCTCGGTGGTGACCTCCGCCCTGCACGCCCGCCGTCTTGGTCTTCCTTCGCTGATTGGGCAACCTTTGGGGTTGCTTTGGGAAGTGGACGGCTGGCCTTGCTCCCTTAACACAAAAGGGGAAACCATCTTCATCCGCGCTTGCTGGCGCGGCCTCTGCCACCGCTCGTCGGCACGCGCGTCACCCACGTGATGGGCATCAGGCCGCGCAGCCGAGCCGAGCAGCCTTCGTCTTGAGCGCCTTCGGGAGGAGGCCTCGGGAGGCCACCTCACGAGAGGGCCTCGCGAGGCTGCTGGTGAGGGTGCTGAGTCTTGTCTGCCGCTCCCCGAGGAGGGGTCCTCAGGAGGCCAAGGCCTCATGAGGGATCTTGGTGAGATGCTTGGTGATGACGGCCCGCTGGGCGCACGCCAGGCGTTGCGCCCTGGGCCAAAGGCAGACGGGTCTGGATACCCTGGGTTCCATGGGCCCGACAGTAGCCCCCGGGCCCGCGGCGCGCACGTTCCCACCTACTAGGGAGTGAAATGGCGCGGGCCCTAACCGCCTGCGGGCCAGGCGTGACGCGTGGCGCACGATGTGACGGGGGACGCCCCCACTTCTCCCACAACGTCTCGGTAACCGCCCGCGCTGACATAAAGCCTGCCGCGGGCGACGCGAGACCATCATTGCCTTCCCTCGCGCATTGCTGCTACTTCCTGAGCTTTCCTCTCCACGCGCAGCTCCTCGCGACCCATCTCCATGCTCCGCCTCTTCCCACTCCTCAATCCGCGCCCCCGCCGCGCAGATGGCACCCGCCGGCAAGAGGGGAAAAGCGGCGGCTCCATCCCCAAGCGCGCTCGTCATCAGGGCGGCGCTGCAGCGCTCCCTCATCGTCGATGGGGAGGGCCTGGACAAGGTGCTCCCGTTTGTGGCCGGTGATCAGAACAAGAATCTGGAGACCCAGATCTGGCTGGGGTCGGGCGCGCGGCGTGACCTGGGGGCAACGGCCTACCCCTTCTTCCTCCACAGCGTTTATGCCGGGTTGGTGCCGCCATTCTCGGACTTTTTCTATGCCATTCTCTCCCATTATCAGATTCACGCTCTCCACCTTCAACCCAACTCCATTCTCCTCCTGGCCATGTTTGCCTTTTACTGTGAGGCTTTCGTGGGCGTGATGCCTTCGGTGGCGCTCTTCCGCCACTTCTTCTGCCTACGGCTAACTGCGGCAGACCAGCGCTCTGGATGCGCGTCGTTCCTCACCGTCAAGGGGATGGACAACATCATCATCAACTTGAGGGTTGCGAAGAAGGTGGAGGGCTACCGGCAGCGCTGGGTCTACATGGACGCGCGCCGGACCAGCCGGCGGACCCGGCTGAGAAGATCTCTGTGTGGGGGCACGAGAAGCTTGCTGACCCGAGGATGGAGCCCGTCTTGGTGCGGATGGCCGCGCACCAGGCCGCGAAGCTATCGAGGGCGACGGTCGTCAGGGAATACCTATGGCGGCGCATCGCACCAGTCCAGTGGCACTCGCGCCCCGTGTGGGAGTGCACCGGTGCGGGCGACGCCATGAGGCTGAACCCAGGCGGCCTGAAGCCAGAAGTGCTGGACGGGGCCTTGGCGACTCTGCTTAGTACTCCTGCCGCGGAGCTACCCGAGGGGGCACTCCCGCTGTTTCCGCTACAAGGAGAAGGCGGAGCTGGTCGAGGAGATGCCTCTCTTTGACCAGTGGGGGCTCATGTCGGAGGGCCACGTCGGACCCCGCGAGAACCCCCTCGTGGTGGAGCTGGATTCAGCAGGCAGCGGTGGCGGCGAGGACTCGGAGGAGGCCACAGAGGAGGATGCCAATAGGGCGCCACCATGCACCTGCCGTCAGCTCCTCTGTGAGATCGAGGATGACGATGCCGAGAGCGAACCGCATGCGGCGGAGGGGGCTCTTGGCTGGGGGGCAGTCAAGCCCCCAGCGCCTGAGGCCCGCCAAGAGGCCGAAACTTCCTAGGGCCTCGAGGCAGGCGACGGCGCGTCCGGGTCTACTGCGGCACACCCCGGGGGCCCGAGCGGCGGAGCCAGGGTGACGCTTGACGGCGGGAGCGACGACCCGCCCCCCGCGGGGAAGAAGAAGAGGAAATGGTACGTTAGTGACGAGTAAGCCCCCCCGACTCCTCCTGGCGTTTTAGGCCCTTGCTCTTTGTTCGGGCTCGGAGCTGAGCCGCCGCTTGCGTAGGAGGCCCGCCGGGGACCAAAGGAAGAAGAAGAAGACGACGACAAAGGCGAAGGCGACCCCCAACCCGCATGGGGCATCATCACCTGCTGCGGGTTCTGGGGGGGCATGAAGAGGCAGCCCGCCGCTCTGACACCAAGACGGAGCACGCAAAAATCAAGAGGGAGCCGGCCGTTCCCTCGGAGCCGCATGCGGGCACGTCTCATGAGGCCGAGACAGAGGAGCCTCGGGAGGCAGCCTCAGGAGGCGGGGACGCACCGCCCCTTGACCCCGCCGTGAGGGAAGGAGTGGCGATGGGGGAGGCCGAAACACCCACTCCCCCACCAGGGGCCTCCCCAAGCACGGGGGGAGGAATCGTGGGGTGCGCCGTCGCAGGCATGGCGAGCCCCCACAGCGCGCCGCCGCAGCCGAACGCGGGGGAGGGCCCGACGAACCCACCGCTCCAGGCAAGCGGCGCCGAGTCCTCCCTGACCTCGGCGACGGAGAATGGCAGGGGGCCCGACCCGGACTGGCCCCTTGCACTCGTGAGCGGCCATGCCCTGCTCAGGCCTGAAGCCTTGCGCGATGCCAAGTCCGCGCTCGCTCGGCTCGGGACAGACTTCCAGGATGCGGAAGCGTGCCTTGCCGAGGAGCGCCTGAAGCTTGCTGACGGGTGGCGCCGGCTTGGCGTCGCCGTCGAAACGGCTCAGTGCCAGAACAAACGCGCTCGCGCACAGGGCGAGAAGGACGCTGCCGAAGCAGAGGGGGTTCATGCGAGCGCCCTTCGGGAGGCCGAAGCAACCGTCGCGCGCCGCGAAGAGGCGGAGGCCCGCCTGAAGGAGTTCCATGATCAACATGCCGAGCAGGCGCAGTCGTTCCTCGTGCGGGAAAGCGCCCTCACCACCAGACGAAAAGCCTGGCGGTCCGAACGAGCTAGAAGGAGTCTCAGAAGCTGGAACGGGTGGAGTATACACAGGTGAAAACGGAGGTGGAGGAGGAGACTGTGCTGCCGCAACAGCTGCAAGTGCCCCTCGGGCATGAGTCAGCTCCTCAGCTAGTGAAGTGATCATACAGCAACTGGCGTTCAGATAACGAGATAAAACACCAGTAGCACGATCACTCGCCGGGTTAACAGGTGCGAAAATGACTCGCCCTATCGCAGGCGACAGGGTGTGGTAGTGAAAGAAACCTGGATGAGTCTGCATCTCGACCTCGTGGAAGCACAAGTCAGTAAGAGCCTCCATCGCAGCAAACTGGATCGCCAACTCCGGAGTAGAAGCAGTTCCGCCCTTGGAAGAACGGGAGTAGCTGCCAATATCTGAACTCGCAGTTAGAAAGGCTTCCGCGTGATACTCGTACACCGAACCAGCAAGCTTCTCTCGGAACACCTGATATACTGGGTCTTCGCCGTGGGGATACAGCCAAAGCCAAACATTACGAAGCAGTACTGGAAAAGTGAACGGTGCCGTCTCTTGGTTGTAGTGGTACGGAACTGGTGCCATCTACACTCATTAAACCAGCGGTTAGCACAACAACAAAAAACTATATGCATGCCATGCAGCAATCAGATGCAACAAGCAAGACACGCCAAGGCTCTAAACTAGTCGCGGTTCTAGCGCAGGGTTAACTAGGGTGTCCTACAGTCAGCGCGGCTCTGATACCAAGCGTTGTGGCACCCCGGCTCAGAGGACCGGTTTACCCAGTGTTTCCAACCCAGAGATCATGTCTTCTGGAAACACACAACAACTTGGAACAGAACTGAACTGAACTTTATTGATATATCTCGAGTACAAACTCATAATTTATATTGAAAGCGAGGCCAGAAGCACTGCACGTGCTATGACAATATCTACATTATTTATGAAACATAGCACGGCCTCGATACTACTGGGTAGAACTACGGCGTAGCGGAACATAGCGCGGAAAACTCCATCCACAGGGACACTGTTGGGGACACGGCCTAGTTAGCGTAGCACGAACCATCGGGACCTCCGTCCTCGGCTTCTCCTGCATCTGGCATGATACGCCAGGTGAGTACTTGGAATGTACTCGCAAGCTCATGGCAACCATAACAATGCAGCAAACAATAGCATGGCAATAATCATATTAAGTGCTTGGGTGCTTACGGCTACCGGATACCAACTTACTCTCTTCGGGGTTATTCCACAACCCTCGAAATATTCATGAGCCATAGAGTACCTCTGAACATGAGACAAGTTCTTCCATCGTTATTATCATTATTGTGGATGACCAATTAGTGGCCTAGTACGGACTGTCCAATACCTTGGACGCGGCTATTCAAATAGATTCATACACTCTGCAGAGGTTGCGCACTTTACCCACACTATGGAGCTCCTGGCCTCGGGTTCCCATTCGGGTGGACCGGTGCTGCTCCAACGAAACCTTCCTGACCCGTGACTCTCCCATCGTACCACCGACAATCATACCCTCCCAGGGTCATGTCCTGGGTGGCCCCTGTGTCACCCCGTGACACCTGCCACCGTCGTGGCCAACTAACTGTCCCAAACGGGGACACCGGCAAAATAACTCAACTGGGCTCATAGGATTATCGTCGTCTACCTGATCAGGGCAGCACGCACGCATAACCCTCCCTAGTGTGGTGGTATCGATAAAAGAGCACAAAGCCAGACCAAGTCAAGGTCGTCCCATACCGGCAAATGTGGCTGCACGGATAAGTCTGGATAGGTGGCACTTGATAAACCAATTAGGTTTAGTTTTAACAAGTATCCAACAAGCATGGGTATTTATCATGAATAACTTAACATGCCAGTAGCTAGGCATCCAAATAATTTACTATAAATTTCACATGTTAAAAAAATAATGCATATAATTCAATTAAATAACCAACACTACTGAAATGCTTCATGCAATGGATGACATGGCTTGCCTTGCTTTGTTGGGTTGTCCACAAACTCCTGGGCTTCAAAGTCAAAAGGATTTCCTTCTAAAAATATTTAAAAAAAAGCAAAGGAAAAGGTCACATATTACTGCTCTGTTCACCAGAAATTCTGTGAGCATGGGAAAAATACCAAATTTTTCCAGAAAATAAAGGAGCTCAAGACAAACCCAATGCAAAAAAGAATCAATTGATTTGGACTTATGGATAAAAAGTTATGGACGGTCAAAGTTTCTGGTCAAATATGAATTAAAATCAGAAAATCAGAAAATCAACAGGGGGCCACATCGAAGGCGTACTTTGCCAGGGCGCCTCCACTTACCGCTTTGGCGTGCCACTGACGAGCGGGCCCCTCTGTCAGATTTAAAAGGGGGAGAGGGAAACAGAGAGTGGCAGAGCTCCGGCGACGGTCGCCGGCGATACAGACGGCGGCGAGGTCCGGCGACTACGGGGATGGAACGAGCTCATCGAGACGAACACGTATGTACCCGCAGCGTGGCGAGAGATGGCCGGAGGGCGTCGTCCCCCTCCTCTCTGGCGGCGGCAGCTCTCGGGTGTCGCCGGAGACAGCGTTTCCGGTAGGGTTTCGACCGGGAAAGAGCTTGGGCGGGGTCAGGAGAGTGAGGTGAGCTCGCGTGTGCAGTCGGTTGAGGCTGGGGTGGAGTAAATCGGTGAGGGAGTGGAGCTCGGGTGGCGGCGGGTCGCCGGCGAGATGCGAGGCCAGAGGGCCTCTCGGCCTTGGCTCGATGCTCGGGGGGCTCAATTGGAGATGGAGGAGGTTGGGTGAGGAGCGAAGAGAGGCCGGGGAGGCCTTTATATAGGAGGAGGCGGAGCTTCTGGATCGGGCGGAGCTTGGGCCACGTCACCAGCGCAAGGACGCCACGCTGGCTGGCTTGACGCGGGCGACGGGATAGGAGAGGGCAGGAGGAGTTAATGCAGCGGTGGCAGCATGCGGAGGAAGACGACGAGCAGCAGAGCCACCATGGCCGCACGGGCGCCACAGTGCCCGTGTGCGTGGCGGACGGCGTGGGCTTCTCCGACGAGGGGGAAGGATCTAGGGCAGCCAGGTGGACGGAGAGGAGCTAGTCGGCGCACGGGGACAAGGTATGGCGACGCGGGGTAGCTGGATACGTCTCATCAGAAACGGGCACGGCGCAGAGCGCGCGCATTGGCATGCCAATGCCGTGCTCACCACGGGTACTTGTGTCTGGAAGCCACGCACGACTGGCGTATCTTGTCCAACATGTCGACCCTCGACCACTTAGCCTCTCTGTGCCACTGGCTCGACTAGATACACTCTGATTCGAAGTGTAGCTTCAGCTACAGTTTCTGACAGAAACTTTGGGAGAGATCTAGAGGAGAGGTGAGCTGGAGATGGAGCCAATGGAGATGTCTGGGATGATCTATCTTGGAAGGACTATAAGCTGGCCAAGTTTGAGAAACTTTCATCAAAGTTTGAATTGGGTTCATGTACAACTGCAGGTACTGGAACAGAAACAAGATGAGCTTGTAGCACTCATCTGGTTGATCTGCTGGGGCTGAAATTTGGTGTGGGAGGGTTATTTGGTGGATAGATGCTGTCATAAAAATTTCAGCTCAATTGGATACATCTAGATGGTACTTCCTTCACAGAGGTTCCATTTGAGCAGAAACTTGTCAGAATATTGCTGATGAAAATTTGTACTAGGCAAGGTGATATTTTTGAATATTGTGGCAAGATAGGTTCCCTAGTATCTCAGGGAATTATCTGAGAGTTTTCTGAGTTGGGAAAATATGAGTTGCTTCATAAATGGCCAGTACTGTCCAGAAGACAAATGGAGTTTTCTGGACAAAATATTATACTGGGCCATGAGATGTTTTTAAAGATTGTGGGAGTAGATGATGTCAAGAAGGTGTGGTATTAATTTGGGATTTTTCTGATCATCAGAGCTATAGGTTGCTTCATAACCCATAGTGATGACAGATTTTTCCCAAAGTAAGAAAATGAGTATTTGAGAAAGATTGAGAATTGGAAATTGATCCAGAAGGTGTGTGACAAGATTTTGGCAAGATGAGGAGGGCTTTGGATCACTTAGAGAAAGATTCAAAAGTTCCTAAGTCCAAAGTCAACTGAAAAGATTCAAAAACCATCCAAATTGCAAATAGAGCCAGAAAGATTTTGAAAAGAAAAAATTGCCAAAAACCAGGGTGTCACAAACCTACCCCCCTTAGAATGAATCTCGTCCTCGAGATTCGGTTGCTCAGGGAACAAGTGTGGATACGCTGATCTCAGAAAATCCTCTCTTTCCCAAGTAGCTTCCTCCTCAGTGTGATGTTCCCACAATACTTTGAAAAATTTAATTATCTTGCTCCTGGTAGTCCTTTCCATCTCATCCAAAATTCTGACAGGTCTTTCCTCGTAGGTCAAATCCTTAGTCAGCTCTAGCTCACTCATATCAGCCTGTTTGATGGGGGGTGCAATGCACTTTCTCAGCTGTGATATGTGAAAGACATCGTGAACGTCAGACAACTCCGTTGGTAATTCTAGCTGATATGCAACTCTACCTCTTCTAGCAATTACTGGAAAGGGACCGATATATCTCGGTGCAAGCTTTCCTTGAGTGTGAAACCTCTTTATTCCTTTCATGGGGGTAACTCGGAGATAAGCATACTCTCCGGGCTCAAAAGTTACTTCTCGGTGTTTCGGGTCATAGTAACTCTTTTGACGGGACTTGGCTGCTCGAAGACGTTCCTGAATATCCTTGACTTGTTTCTCAGCCTTGAGCATCAAATCCGTGCCGAAGATACAGTTGTCTCCTGTCTGAGACCAATTTAAAGGAGTGCGACACTTTCGTCCATACAGAGCTTGAAATGGTGACATCTTGAGACTCGACTGATAACCGTTATTGTAGGAGAATTCTGCATAGGGTAAACTATCCTCCCATTTGGGTCCATAGGTGAGAGCACAGGACCGAAGCATATCTTCTAAAATCTGGTTCACACGTTCGGTCTGTCCATCTGTCTGTGGATGATATGCCGTACTATGCTTTAGTACGGTTCCCAGGGCTTGATGCAATCGCAGCCAGAATGTTGAAGTGAACAGGGAGCCCCTATCCGATGTGCTATTTTCTTCCTGTTTTTGGTTTTATAGAATATCAATACCAAACGAAATCCAAATGCCGCGAAACTTTTTGGAGATTTTTTTCTGGACATAACCAACACTAGAAGCTTCGGCCAGAAGCCCCAGGAGGTGGCCACGAGCCACCAGGGCGCGCCTGGGGGGGGGGGGGGGCAGGCGCGCCCTGGTGCCTTGTGGGTCCACCTCTGCCGCTTTTGACCTAATTCCACCACTATAAATTCCCAAAAATCAGGAAACCAACAGGGAGTCCACGAAATACTTTTTCCGCCGCCGCAAGCTTCTGTTCTCGAGAGATCCCATCTGGGGGACTATTCCGGCACTCCGCCGGAGGGGGCATCGATCACGGTGGGGCTCTACATCAACCTTGCTGCCCTTCCGATGATGTGTGAGTAGTTTACCACAGACCTTCGAGTCCATAGTTAGTAGCTAGATGGCTTCTTCTCTCTGTTTGATCTTCAATACAATGTTCTCCTCGATGTTCTTGGAGTTCTATCCGATGTAATCACTTTTTGTGGTGTGTTTGTTGGGATCCGATGAATTGTGAGTTTATGATCAGATTATCCATGAATATTATTTGAGTCTTCTCTGATCTGTTTTATGCATGATTATTATAGCTTCGTATTTCTTCTCTGATCTATTGATTTGGTTTGGCCAACTAGATTGATTTATCTTGCCATGGGAAGAGGTGCTTTGTAATGAGTTCGATCTTGCGGTGCTCAATCCTAGTGACAGAAAGGGACATGACATGTATGTATCATTGCTATTAAGGGTAAAAAGATGGGGTTTATTCATGCGTGAGTTTACTTCGTCTACATCATGTCATCTTGCTTAAGGCGTTACTCCATTCTTTATGGACTTAATACACTAGATGCATGCTGAATAGCGGTCGATGTGTGGAGTAATAGTAGTAGATGCAGGCAGGAGTCGGTCTACTTGTCTCGGACGTGATGCCTATATACATGATCTTTGCCTTGGATATCGTCATGATTATTTGCTTTTCTATTAATTGCCCAATAGTAATTTGTCTACCCACCGTATGCTATTTTCTTGAGAGAAGCCCCTAGTGAAAACTATGCCCCCCGGGTCTATCTAAATCATAAATTAAAAACCCTAAAAAATACCTTGCTGCACTATTATTTTATTTATTTTATTTTGTATTTTTGTTTAATCTATCTATCTATCACCATACAATTTAATCTTGCAATTGACCGCCGAGGGATTGACAACCCCTCGTTTGCGTTGGGTGCAAGGATTTGTTGTTTGTGTGCAGGTACTGCTAACGAGGTGTTGCGTGATTCTCCTACTGGATTGATAACCTTCGTTTCATAACTGAGGGAAATACTTACCTCTACTGTGCTGCATCATCCCTTCCTCTTCGGGGAAAATACCAACGCAAGCTACAAGTAGCAGTGCGCTGACGCGCTCCCACTGGAAAGCGACCAAACCGGTCGAGAAAGGGAAAGAAGAAACAGACGCAAGAAAACGCGAAGGATAAGCGAACTTACCACGAAGGTCCGCTCCAGCTGCAGCAGCCGGCCGTTCTCCGCCTGGGCAAAGCTTTGCCACTGGCCACGGTGGTTGGTGAGTTGCACCCGCAGGGAGTCCACTGCCGCATCCAGCTCGCTCCGGGGGGCCCCGCTCATCGCCTCGCTGGAGCACGCCGCCCAGGTCCGCTGCGGCTGGGCTGAGGACCCGGCGCTGGTTCCGCTGCCGGCCGGCCTCAGCTCGAGGTTGTGCCCCGCGGCCCGCGGCTCTACGGTGACCACGACACGAGAGCCCCCTGGTATGGCCTCCGCGCTTGGGGGCGGCGCTCCTCCTCCGCCTGGCGCGGCCTCCGGCTTGTGGCTTCCTCCGTCTCCGCCTCCGGCCCCGTCGGCCGGGTCGGCAGCCGGCGGCACCTCTGGGTCGGCCGTCCGCTCGGCCTCCGGTTCGTGATTGACGGTTTCGCCGTGTCCGGCTGCTTCCTCGGCGGCAGCACGGGCATCCGCCTCCGCCCGGCGGGCCTGGTCGTGCACCGATTTGGAGCGATGCTCCACAACCGGTGACGGCGATGGCGCCATCCAATCCGGCCACGCAGACTCCTCCGCGACCCTCCGCCGCCTCGCCTCGACCTCAGCCACGGCGTCGCCCCATGCCCTGGCCGACGCCTCGGCCATCTCCTTCTCGGCCTTGGCCCGCACCCTCCAGGCGTCCCTATCGGCGTCCTCTAGGGTGGCGTCGGACTGGCGGGCCGCGAGCGCCTCCTCGGTGGTCTCCGCCGCCTCGCGCCCCTCCACGCCTGTCGGAAGTCGGGCTCCGGGGACCCAAAGGTTCGAACACTGGGGTGAGCTCGTTCTTCCACTTCGTCTCCTACGACGACTAAGCAACGGCGAGGCTATGGTGAGAGCGCGCTAGCGAGGAACGGACCGTGGACTCAGCAGTTACCCAGGTTCGGGCCACCTTGCAGTGTAAAACCCTACTCCTGCTTGTGGATGGGATTGCAAGGGGCAAGAGAGTTCTTGCGTACAAGGTGGAGGAGGCAGAACTCAACCGAGGTCTCTAGATCTCGAGCCCCTCTCTACAACGACAGCACTGCCCTTTATACCAGCCTTGGTCCTGTTCCCCCTCGAAAACTTAGGCGGGAAGGGTTGCCACACTTGGCGGTTTTGAAAGGGGACAGGCGCTGAGGCAATCCTGACTAAAGGCGGTCTTCGCCTGCCAAAGCATGATCCATGACGCGCCGGTGGGCTCGGTGATGACCTCCGCCCTGCGCGCCCGCCGTCTCGGTCTTCCTTCGCCGATCGGGCAACCTTTGGGGTGGCTTTGGGGAGTAGATAGCTGGCCCTGCTCCCTTAACACAAAAGAGGAAACCATCTTCATCCGCGCCTGGTGGCGCGGCCTCTGTCGCCGCCCGTCATCGTGCGCGTCACCCACGTGATGGGTAAGGACCGCGTGACCGAGCTGGGTCTTCCTTGTCCTGCAAGCCATTAGGAGGATGCCTCGGGAGACCGGTGCCTCGTAAGGGGGCCTTGCGAGGCCGGAGCCTCATGAGGGGGCCTCGTGAGGCCGGAGCCTCATGTGGGGGCCTCGCAAGGCCGGAGCCTCGTGAGGGTGCCTCGCGAGGCTGGAGCCATCGGGAGGCCGGAGCCTCGTGAGGGGGCCGTCGGGAGGCTGGAGCCTCGCGATGGGGCCTCGTGAGGCCTCGGGTGGAGCCGCTGCTGAGTCCTGCTAGCCCGCTCCCTGAGGAGGGGTCCTCGGGAGGCCGCCTCACGAGAGGGCCTAGCGAGGCCATTGGTGAGGATGCCGAGCCTTGCTTGCCACTTCCTGAGGAGGGGGCCTCAGGAGGCCAAGGCCTCATGAAGAGTCCTGGTGAGGTGCTTGGTGACGACGGCCTGATGGGCCCACGCCAGGCGTTGCGTCCTGGGCCAAAAGCAGACGGGTCTGGATACCCTGGGTTCCATGGGCCGACAGTAGCCCCTGGGCCCGCGGCGCGCACGTTCCCGCCTACTGGGGGGCGAAACGGTGCGGGCCCTAACCGCCCGCGGCCAGGCGCGACGCGTGGCGCACGATGAGATGGAAGGCGCCTCCACTTCCCCGTGACACCTCGGCAACTGCCCAGGATGACATAAAGCCTGTTCGCGCTCTGCACGGGGCGATCATTGCCTCGCCCGTGTGTTCCGCCTTGATTCCTTGTGCGCATTGAAGGCGAGGCGGCGCCGAGGGCACCCTTCTTCCTTTTATTCCTGTAACAAGTCAACGTAGCCCCTGATGGCGTGAAGAAAAACGATGTCCTTTGCATTAAGTATCTTATGACTTGCTGTAATGCATGCTTATTTCCTCTTGAAGTCCTCTCATGGGGCCTCGCTTTTCTTTCTTGTTTGCCTTGGTGCTCTACGCCGTCAGGACCCAGCCCCCGAGCGGGCCTACAGCCATCGCTGGTATGTCCGGTCGCGATGCCTGGACAAGGCCAGGAGGTGAGGGGCCCGGGAGCTAGTAAGGGCTCCTGGGGCGCGATGCCCAGGAAGCCCCCCTTTGGCGTGCAAGCGGCTCACGCAAAAGAGAAAATGTGGGCGCTCGGTGAGATCGCAAAAAGAAAGAGAGAGCTTGAAAAATGACGAGACCGGCTCACGAGACCTCCTCGCGAGGCTTATCTCCTTTACTTTGCTTGCCTTGTCACTCTACGTCGTCAGGACCCAGCCCCCAGGTGGGCTACAGCCGTCGCTGGTATGTCCGGTCGCGATGCCTGGACAAGGCCAGGAGGTGTAGGGCACTGCGAGGGGGTAAGAGCTCCTGAGGCGCGATGCTCAAGAAGCCCCCCTTTGACGTGCAAGCGGCTCGCGCGGAAGAAGAAAACTCAGCGCTCAGCGAGGCATCGGTGAGAGGAGAGCTTGAGGGGCGGTGAAAACATCTCGTGAGGTGTTTATGATACTTAGCTTTTTCGGAGGGCGGCGTCGGGCGAGCCGCCACTTGTAGGGTGTGCCTCACGAGGTCTGCGCTTGTGAGGCCTCCGGCTGGTGTGGCTCTGTCGGGCTTGGCTCTTGAAGTCGTGCTCCTGAGGCTCCGGGGGGCATCCTGCCGGGTTACCTCGCGAGGCACGCTCGCGAGGCCTTCCGTGTGAACTGCTCCTGAGACAATTGCAAGGCGCAAGGTCTCATGACGGGGGAGCCGTGGGCGCTTGCTGACCCACTCATGGGCGTCACGCGAGAAGATAAGGCACCAAGGACCTTGGTGAGGTGGCGTGCATGGGAGCAGGCCCGCGAGCCAGAGCTCGATCACTTGGGTTTAGCGGCGCTGCAGGGACGGACCCGAGCACAGGCACCGTGCCTATCACGCGAGAAGATGAGACACCAAGGACCTTGGTGAGGTGACGTGCACGGGAGCAGGCCCGCGAGCCAGAGCTCGATCACTTGGGTTTTTCAGCGGTGCTGGGACTGACCCGAGCACAGGCACCGTGTCCATCCCCCATTCGCGTGAAGCTCAGGAGGGACGCCATGAGCGCACACGGCTCGCCATGAAAGAACTGACCAAATAATAAGGTTGATTACACAACCAGAAGGAGATGCGGTTGCCGTGTCCGGCACGGGTCAGCTTGAGGTTGGTGCAGCCCGTGGGGCGCCCTCAGTTGATTGTTCCGCCAGCGCGGAGCATGGGGCTTCCACTTGGGCATGGGCATGATCGCGGCTGGATCGTTCCGCCAGCGCGGAGCATGGGGTTTCCACTTGGGCGTGGGCTGGAGCTCTCGCGGGCCCATCAGGCTTACACAATGAGAGTCTCCGGGGCGTGTACAGCCCTGTTTCGTTCGTACTCGTGGGGGCCACGAGCAGAACTTGCAGAGGGGTCGGACGTTCCGCGCGTCATACACTGAAACTCCTTCCTCCGTCCCCAGCGCAGAGCATGGGGCTTCCACTTGGACGTGGGCATGATCGCGGTTCGATCGTTTCGCCAGCGCGGAACATGGGGCTTCCACTTGGGCGTGGGTTGGAGCTCTCGCGGGCCCATCAGGCTAACGCAATGAGAGGCTCCGGGGCGTGTACAACCCCATTTCGTTTGTACGCATGAGGGTCACGGGTAGAACTTGCGGAGGTGTTGGATGTTCCAGGCGTTAGGCACAGGAACTCCGTCCTCCGTCTCCAGCCGGGCTGCGTCGGGCCTGGAGACATGAGTAATCCTGAAAGGGCCTTCCCACATAGGTGAGAGTTTGTGGAGTCCCTCTCTGGAGAGGATCCTGCGCAGGACGAGGTCGCCAACCTCGAGAGTGCGAGGGCGGATGTTGCGGCTGAGGTAGCGATGCAGGGCCTACAGGTACCTCGCGGCGCGAAGAGCGGCCTGGCGGCGGCCCTCCTCGAGGAGCAGCAGATCGGTCTCCTGCGAGCCATCCTGACGCGCCTCGTCGAAGGAAGGGACTCGCGGGGAGCCATGCTTAAGCTTCAATGGAAGGACTGCCTCAGCTCCGTAGACGAGGACACGAGAGCATGAGCCCCGCCGAGGATGCAGGCAACCGCGCAAGGCTCCTGGTAGCCCCCAGCGCCCTCGTCAGGCTGGTTGACGTCGTTCCTCCGGGATGGTGGCGGCAGCGGCGGGAGAGCGGCATTGGCCTGAGGGTTTGCCTCACGAGGCCGATCACGCCAGGCGGCCTCACGAGGCTGGTCGCGCCAGGTGGCCTCACGAGGCTGGTCGCGCCAGGCGGCCTCACGAGGCTGGTCGCGCCCGCCCTGGCGGAAGTTGCCATTGCCGTTGCGGCTGTCCCAACGGTTGCCACCGCGGCCATTGCGATCGTCTCGGCGGCCCTGGCGCTCATCGCGGAGCAGCTTGAGCTCCTGGCAGTCCTCGGTGCTGTGGAAGCGGACGTTGTGATAGGCGCAGAGTGGCCGACTGTCTTTCATGGGCTCGTCACGGTCGCGGCTGCGCTTCTGCTCGGGCTCCGCCGCAAGCACAACAGGGCCCTTGCGCTTGACGTCCTTGTTCTTGGTCTTGGCGGCGTCGAGCAACGCGTCGGGGTCGTTGTGGACGAAGAGGCGGCCTTCTTCAGCCTTGGCGCACTTGTCGGCGAGGTCGAGCAGCTCAAGCACGGAGTCGAGCTCACCATTGATGGCGAGCTTCTCGCGCATCTTGACGTCCATGACACCGGTGGAGAACGCAGAGATGAGGGCCGCGTCGGAGGCGCGCGGGATCTTGTTGCGCACCTGGCTGAAGCGCTGGATGTACTTGCGGAGGGTCTCGTCTGGGCGCTGCCGCACAAGCCGCAGGTCGTTGATGGTGAGGGAGCGGTCCTGTGTGCCCTTGAAGTTGGCGACGAACTGGCTGCAGAGCTTGGCCCACAATGAGATGGACACCTCGGGGAGGTTCATGAGCCAGGAGCGCGGGCCGTCCTTGAGGGCCATGGGAAACCAGTTTGCCATGACCTTGTCGTCGCCGTTCGCCGCCTCGACGCTCAGCGCGTAGAGCTAGAGGAACTCCACGGGGTTGGGGGTGCCGTCGTAGCGCAGAGGCAGTTCAGGCTTGAACTTCGCGGGCCAGACCACGCGACGCAGCTCGCCAGTGAAGGCACGGCAGCCCACACCGCTTGAGGGGACGCCCCCAGCGACGGCAGCGCGGTTTTGACGCCCAGCCACCGCAACGTCTTGAACAGCCTGGTCCTGGCGCCAGCGCTGCCGCTCGAGGAGCACACGCGCGTCAGGGGGCGCGCGGCGAATGATCTAGCAGCTGGCCTCATCTCGGTCCGGCGAGGACGCGTCGTGGGACGGCTCGCGTGCCCGCGCGTCGCGCTGAGGCCCGCCGTGTTCGTCGCGTAGAGGAGGCGGCAGGGGAGCGCCGTGCGCCAGGTCCCCAGCGCGAGACGGCGGAGGGCGAAGCGAGTGGGTAGGCGCCGGAGCGTCCCCGGCGGCGTTGACGAGCTCGGTGATGCGACCTATCCAGGCGTCATAGCCGGCGTCAGCTGGACGGTAACGGAGCAGCTCGCGAGCCATGAGCAGCGCGGCCTCCGGGTTCGGCGGTCCGCGGTGGGCGAGGGAGGAGGCAGTGGCGGTGTGGCCATTCGCCTGCACGAAGGGGTGTCAGGAGGAGTCCTGCTGCTCGTGGACAGCAGGGTCGGTGGCGGTAGCAGCCTCGGCTTCGGGGCAGCGGCGATTGCCGCGGGCCACTGGCTCCGTCTGAGCCATGCGGCCAGCCCTGTGCTCGGCGCGCTCGCGACGTGCGTCGGCCATGGGGTTGGTGGAGCAGAGGGCGGAGCAGAAGAACAGTACCGCACACCTACCTGGCGCGCCAAATGTTGGAAGTCGGGCTCCGGGGACCCAAAGGTTCGAATACTGGGGTGAGCTCGTTCTTGCACTTCGTCTCCTACCATGACTAAGCAACGGCGAGGCTACGGCGAGAGCGCACTAGCGAGGAACGGACCATGGACTCAGCGGTTACCCAGGTTCGGGCCACCTTGCAGTGTAAAACCCTACTCCTGCTTGTGGTTGGGATGGCAAGGGGAAAGAGAGTTCTTGCGTACAAGGTGAAGGCAGAACTCAACCGAGGTCTCTAGATCTCGAGCCCCTCTCTACAACGGTAGCACTGCCCTTTATACTAGCTTTGGTGCTCTTCCCCCTTGAAAACTTAGGCAGGAAGGGTTGCCACACTTGGCGGTTTTGAAAGGGGACAGGCGCTCAGGCTATCCTGACTAAAGGCGGTCTTCGCCTGCCAAAGCATGATCCATGACGCGCCGGTGGGCTCGGTGATGACCTCCGCCCTGCGCGCCCGCCGTCTTGGTCTTCCTTCGCCGATCGGGCAACCGTTGGGGTCGCTTTGGGGAGTAGATAGCTGGCCCTGCTCCCTTAACACAAAAGAGGAAACCATCTTCATCCGCGCCTGGTGGCGCGGCCTCTGTCGCCGCCCGTCATTGCGCGCGTCACCCACGTGATGGGCAAGGACCGCGCGACCAAGCTGGGTCTTCCTTGTCTTGCAAGCCATCAGGAGGATGCCTCGGGAGACCGAAGCCTCGTGAGGGGGCCTCGCGAGGGGGCCTCGCGAGGCTGGAGCCATCGGGAGGTCAGAGCCTCATGAGGGGGCCTCGTGAGGGGGCCGTCGGGAGGCTGGAGCCTCGCGAGGGGGCCTCGCGAGGCCTCGGGTGGAGCCGCTGCTGAGTCCCGCTTGCCCGTTCCCTGAGGAGGGGTCCTCGGGTTGCCGGAGCCTCGGGAGGCCGCCTCGCGAGAGGGCCTCACGAGGCCATTGGTGAGGATGCCGAGCCTTGCTCGCCACTTCCTGAGGAGGGGGCCTCAGGAGGCCAAGGCCTCATGAAGAGTCCTGGTGAGGTGCTTGGTGACGACGGCCTGATGGGCCCATGCCAGGCGTTACGCCCTGGGCCAAAGGCAGACGGGTCTGGATACCCTCGGTTCCATGGGTCCGACAGCGCCGCCCTGGCCCCTCCGCCGATCAGCCTCCTCTGTGGCTGCCGCTGCCACGGCCGCCTTCGCCAGCTCGAGCGCGTTCCTGCACGGCGCGCGAGGAAGATGAGGAAGAAGAACAACAACAGCACCAGCAGCAAAAAGGCAATGACTTAGCAACAAAGAGAAACTCACCCTATGGCTGTGGGAACCGCCCGCTTTGGGCCCGCCGACGGCGCCGCCCGGCGTGCTTTCTTGACCGACCTCTTCATGGCGCCCGGCTGCGCCATGGCCGGGAGGTTTGCGGCCGGCCGCGCCTCGACCGGCTGCTTCCCGTGCGGCCGGCTCGGGGCCGTCGGCTCCTCGACCGTTCTCCGTTGCCGCCCCCTGGGGGCGGCCCCATCGCCCGCCTCCGCATACGGAGGAGCTGCATCGCCCGCCCCATCCTCGTCATCTTCATCATCGTCCGGCCACTCGTGCAAAGTATCCGGGATTAAGGACTTACCGGCTTGGTCGGACCCATCGGCTTCCACATCCGCGAGGCGCTCCTCGTCGCCTCCGGCTCCCGCGTCGCCGTCTCCCTCCTCCTTCGGGTCTGAGTCGGCCCGATCCGGCTGCAGGACCATGGGATTCGGGCCGTCATACACCAGCTGACTCGGGAAGTGCTGCAGCCGGCCCAAGGCGCCAGGGCGCATGAAGAGGGCGGACGCTGCGAAGAACAGGGACCAAGGACTCACCGCTGGCGCCGGGGCATCCCGGCTGTACGGCTCCTTGCCGAATCACCACTCCTTCACCTTGAGCTCGGCGGCGGAAACATCGTTCACGCGCTAGGCGATCTTGGCCGGCGTTAGCTCCTTCGTCGATAGCCGGCAGGGTTCGCGTCGGCTGCACATATCGCAGATTCGGTGCGGCCGCCGCTGCAGCGGCAGCACCCGGTGACCGATGAAGGCCGTGATGAGGTCCACGGCGGCGAGCCCCTCGCAGTCCGTCATCTCCTTGACCCGGCGGCAGACGCCCACGATCTCCGCGGACGGGTTCCTCAGGTTGTGCCCCCAGTTCAGCTTCTCGGCCGGTGGCACATCAACGAAGGGGGGAGGATTGATTCGGTCGTCGGCCGGGTCGACGTTCCTCATGTAGAAGAAAGATTTTTGCCATTTCTTGGCCGATTCCTCGAGCGCCAGCTTTGGAAAGGGGCCCGCCGTGCGGGTAACCGGCACGGCCGCGCCACACTCAGACATGATGCCGTCCGACGCTCCTTGCTGCTTCAAGTAGAACATCCGGCACCACAGCTCAACGTACGGGAGGAGGCCGATGTACCCCTCGCACAGCGTCACGAAGGCCGCGAGCTGCAAGATTGCGTTCGGTCCTAAGTGGTGCAGCTGGAGGCCGAAGTAGGTGAGGAAGCGCTGGAAGAAGACGCTCGCGGGGAGCCTGAGCCCGCGGAGGAAGTGGGTGTAGAACACCACCACCTCGCCGTCCCGCGGTGCCGGCGCCGTCTCTGCCCCGGGCGCGCGCGCCTCCATCAGCTCCACCGGTAGCAGCCGTCGTGTGCGGCGGAGGTACCCAACGTCGTTGGCGGTCACCCCAGTCTCCTCCCAAGAGCCCTTCGGCGGTGCCATCGGCGAGAGCGGGAGGGTCACGGTCAAGAAGAAAGAACGGTGGCGGCAAAGCAGAGAAAGACAGGCCTGCTCGCGGGTTGCGGCACGGCGCAGCTGCGGCTCCTGCAGGCGACGGCATGCGGCGGAGGTGTGCGCAAGAAGGAAGCCGAGGAGGTGGAGACGAAGCAGCGGGCAGGGGCGAGAGAACGAGTGCCTCGGCCTCTCCCCCTCCCTTCTCATTTAAAGGCCATGACGAACGTGGGGGAGTGTGTGGGATCGAGGAGATAGGTCTAGAGGGGGGTGAATAGACACTTAACCAACCAAAGTTGCAGTTTTTAATTTCTCTTGAAACTTAGGCAGATTTTGGCACAAGTTAAGATCACTCCAATACTTTCTACACATGCATATCTACAGATTGAGCAGTGGAAATAGTAAAGCATGCAAAAGTACGGAATGTAAAGGGGTGGAGTATGGAAGATCAACGCAATGAAGACAAGGTGATTTTTGGCGTGGTTCCGAAAGGTGGTGCTATCGTACGTCCACGTTGATGGAGACTTCAACCCACGAAGGGTAACGGCTATGCGAGTCCACGGAGGGCTCCACCCACGAAGGGTCCACGAGGAAGCAACCTTGTCTATTCCACCATGGCTTACGTCCACGAAGGACTAGCCTCACTCGGGGTAGATCTTCACGAAGTAGGCGATCTCCTTGCCCTTACAAACTCCTTGGTTCAACTCCACATCATGTCGGAGGCTCCCAAGTGACACCTAACCAATCTAGGAGACACCACTCTCTAAAAGGTAATAGACGGTGTGTTGTTGATGAACTCCTTGCTCTTGTGCTTCAAATGATAGTCTCCCCAACACTCAAACAACTCCTCATAGATTTGGCTATGGTGGAAGAAGGATTTGAGTGGAAAGCAACTTGAGAAAGGCTAGAAATCAAGGTTCAAATGGTTGGATTGGAATGACTTGATCTCAACACATGAGTAGGTGGTTCTCTCTCAGAAAATGTATGGTGGAAGTGTAGGCACGTTCTGATGGCTCTCCTTACTTAGAAGGAAGTGGTGGAGAGGTATATATAGCCTCCACACAAAATCCAACCATTACACACTTTTGACCCAACTTGGTGGCACCGATTCAGAAATCTCAGTGGCACCGAATTGTGTAAAAGATATGAATGTTAGGAATCTCGGTGGGACAGACTGGAACGACTCGGATGGACCGAAGTGCAATGGCTAGGGCAAACCTCGTCTCGGTGGCACCGATTGCATCAACTCGGTAAGACCGAAGTGAAGCAATAAGGCAACAGAGAGTTGGCAAGCCATCTCGGTGTAACCGATTTGCAAAACTCGGTGGGACCGAAGTAAGTGCAAACGATTACAGAGAGTTGGCAAGGCCATCTCGGTGAGACCGAGATCCATATTGGTGGATCCGATTTGTTAGGGTTTTGGCAGTGGCTAAGTCCAGATGAACTCGGTGGCTCTGGATAGAGAATTTTGGTGGGGCCGAGTTGGAAAGTAGGTTTTGGACATATTTGGGTAGAGAGAGTGGTTGAGGGTTTTGGAACACTGTCACTAAGCACTTGAGCAAAAAGACCATTAAGCAACACCGCATCCCCTTTTAATAGTATTGGCTTTCCTATGGACTCAATGTGATCTTGGATCACTAAACCAAAAATGTAGAGTCTTGATCTTTTGCCAATCCTTGTCCTTAGCATTTTGAAGGGTTCCACTTCTCCTTGTCCCTGCCACGCCATTGTTGAACTTGTCTGAAAATCACTAGATAAAAGCATTAGTCCAACAACATGTATGTTGGCATAAATTACCAAAACCACCAAGGGAGCAAATGTGCTTTCAGAGTGGGATTGTCTGTGCCCACGATCCCCACTCCCCCGCAATGCGCTGGGACATTAAGACGTGCAATAACTGCCCCGAGAACTCCAACAGGCGCGCGCGGCCGCAGTAAATCTCGCGCACGGGCCGAGGCCGCGGCCCGGTAGGACCCAGCCCGCAGCGACGTCCCGTCGCGCGCGTGGCCTGGTAGGCCTCATCTGCCGCTGGGCTGCACGTGGTGGGGCTTCATCAGGTGGCTGGCGCGATCCCCCATGCCGGCTGGTCTGGCCAGCCGGACCGTTCGAGGTCCATTGCGGCTAAGCATCCCGATCCCGGCTCCCGGCAGCCGGCGTTCGCGGCATCGAGCCGGCACTTCTTCATCAACAACCGCTCTCCTTCAGGGGGGATAAGCTGCAAAGCCTCCCCTGCTTGGAGCCGGCGAGCCTTTATAGCTTCGGGGACTACTGTCGGGGGGACGACCCCCGGGTGGGCAATCAAACCCGGACCCCTTTTTTAAACTTCGGGGCAGCCCGTGCCCCTCCAAACCGACTGGCCGTCCGGCCGGCTTCCCAACGCTGGCCGGCTGGGCCCGTCTCCGCACCGGGTCCGGCTGTCCGCTAGCCGGCCGGCGACGGGTCAGCAGCCGTCCCATCGCTCCGTACGACAAGACGGCTCTCCACGACGGAAGAGCGTGGCTACAGCGCCACACGCCTCGGGAAAGCGCGGCGATAGTGCCGCTAACCCCGCTGACCGGGGTGACCAACGTCAGCACCAGCGCGCCACTGTAGCCCCACGATGCCAACCACTCCATGACACACGAGGCGACGGACCACAGTGCTGAGTAGCCGGCGGGCCCCACAGCTGGCGGGTCCCAGCAGCCGGCGGGCCCCACAGCCGGCTCCAGACGCCGATGTCCGGGCCCCGCCCATGTGCAGTTTTACCTTTGTAACCCTGGGGGGTCGGGCTATAAGACCCCCCAGGAGGCCTCCATGCAGAGGGGTCGACAAAGCTCAGTAGTAACCCACGCAATCACTCGCAGGAAAGGCAGAAGGGAGAACCAGCTCCTTCTTTCTCCTCCGCCCAAACAGCTCCAGGAGCACCATTGTAGCCTTTGCGCATATCATCCCATCCGGCAGGGCCCTGAACCTGGGTACGTCTTGCGTCCCGCGCTCGCGCATACTGACCTCGCTTCTGGAACTCGCCGGCGTCCTCATGCAGCTCCCCACTTTTAGCCATCTCATGGTATCTGCCGTGATTTCACCACGACACACTTGGAGTTGCTCGAAGGTCTCGATGGAGATCACATTGAGGCTGGCGCCTCCGTCGATGAGTGTCTTGGCGATGGCGACGTTGCTGATGGTGGGGGTGCACAGCATGGGGACCGTGCCAGCAGCGCTTGAAGACTTGGGGTGATCGTTGGAGTCGAAGGTGATGGCGTATTGGGACCACTTGAGGGGGCGAGAGACCTCAGGCCTCGGAGAGCGGCGCTCACCTCATGAGAGAACAGCTTGAAGTGGCGGTTGGATGCGGGAGCCTGAGCTCCGCCTAGGATGCAGGCCACTTCGCGGGGCTCTTGGTAGCCCCCGGCGTCTTGGTCGGGCTGGTTGCCATCATTCCGTTGTGGTGGCGGCGGCAGTGCCAGAAGGGCAGCATTGGCCAGAGGGTTGGCCTCACGACACTGGTCGCGCCAGCCCTGGCGGAAGTTGTCGTTGTTGTTGCGGTCTCCCCAACGGCCGCCGTTACGGCCACCTCCACGACCGGTGCCGCAGTCGTTGCGGTCGCCACGGTGGCCAAGGCGCTCATCGCGAAGCAGCTTGAGCTCATGGCAGTCCTCAGCGCTATGGGAGTGCGAGTTGTGGTAGGTGTAGAGAGGGCAGTTATCTATCTTGGGCTCACCACGCTCACGGCTGCACTTCTGCTCGGGTTCTGCCGCGAGCACAGCAGGGCCCTTGCGCTTGGCGTCCTTGCTCTTGGCCTTGGCTGTGTCCGGCGCCGCGTCGTGGTCGTTGTGGACGAAGAGGCGGCCTTCCATGGCCTTGGCGCACTTGTCGGCGAGGTCGAACAGCTCGAGCACGGAATCAAGCTCGTCGTTGATGGCAAGCTTCTCACGTATCCGGATGTCCGTGACACCGTTGGAGAACATGGAGACGATGGCGGCCTCGGAGGCGCGCGGGATCTTGTTGCGCACTTGGCTGAAGCGCTGGATGTACTTGCGGAGGGTCTCGTCGGGGCACTGGCGCACAGCGCGCAGGTCATTGAGCATGAGGGAGCGCTCGTGCGTGCCCTTGAAGTTGGCGACGAATTGCTGGCAGAGCTCGCCCCACGAAGAGATGGACGCCTCGGGGAGGTTCATGAGCCAGGAGCGCGGGCCATCCTTGAGGGCCATGGGGAACCAGTTCGCCATGACCTTGTCATCGCCGTTCGCTGCCTCGATGCTCAGGGCATAGAGCTGCAGGAACTCCACGGGGTTGGGGTGCCGTCATAGCGCGGAGGCAGGTCCGGCTTGAACTTGGTGGGCCACACCACACGGCGCAGGTCGCGGGTGAAGGCGCGGCAGCCCACGCAGCTGGAGGGGACGCCGCCGGCGAGGGCGGCGCGGTTCTGGCGACCGGCCGCCGCGACTTCTTGGATGGTCCTGTCTTGGCGCTGGCGCTGCTGCTCGAGGAGCACGTGCGCGTCAGGAGGCATGCGCCAGACGATCTGGCAACTGGGCTCGCCGTGGTCCGGAGAGGACGCATCGTGGGATGGCTCGCGCGCCCGCGTGCCGCGATGGCACCGGGCGTCTTCGCCGTGCAGAGGAGGCGGAGGGGGCGCATCATGCGCCACATCCCCGGCGCAAGACGGCAGAGGACGGAGCGAGTGAGAGGGCACTGGGGCGTCGCCTGCAGCATTGACGAGGTCGGTGATGCGGCCGAGCCAGGAGTCGTAGCTGCCGTCGGTGAGGCGGTAGCGCAGGCGCTCGCGCGCCATGAGCAGCACGGCCTGCGGGGCCGGCACGTCGCGACGAGCGAGCGACGAGGCCGTAGCGGTGTGGCCATCTGCCTGCACGGATGGGTGGAGGGAGGAGGCCTGCTATTCCCTCACAGCAGGGTCGGTAGCAGTGCCGGCGGCGCGACGTCGACGGTCGTCTTGGGCGACGGGCTCCGTGTGGGCCACCCTGGCAGCTCGGCGCGCTTAACGCTCACGGCGAGCGTCGTCCATGGCGGTGAGGAGGTGGAAAGAACCGAAGCGGGCCCCTACCTGGCATGCCAAATGTCAGAGCCGGGACTCCGGGGATCTAGAGGTTCGAACACTGGGGACGAGCTTGTTCTTTCTGACCAAAGGTGACCACGGCAAGGCTACTACGAGAGCGCTACGTGGGAGCACGGCAGGGGACACGACGGTCACCCAGGTTCGGGCCACCTTGCGGTGTAAAACCCTACTCCTGCTTGTGGTTGGGATTGCTGTGGGCAAGAGGATGCTCTCGCGTACAAGGTAGGAAGCAGAGGAATCGATCCCCTCTACAATGGCAGCTCTGCCCCTTTTATAGCCGCCCTGGTCCTCTTCCCCCAAAAACTAGGCGGGAAGGGTTGCCACACTTGGCGGGTTTTGAAAGGGGACAGGCGCTCAGTCTATCCTGACTAAAGGCGGTCTTCGCCTGCAAAAGTTTGATCTATGACATGCCGGTGGGCTCGGTGATGACCTCCACCATGCGCGCCTTGCTATCTCGGTCCTCTTTCACCAAACGGGCAGTCCTTGGGGCTTGCATTGGGGATGGGTAGCTGGGGCTGCCCTCATAGTGTTGGGGAACGTTGCATGGGAAACAAAAAATTTCCTACGCACACACAAGATCTATCCATGGTGATGAGCATCTACGAGAGGGAGAGTGAATCTACATACCCTTGTAGATCGCTAAGCGGAAGCGTTAAGAAACGCGGTTGATGTAGTCGAACATCTCCGCGATCCAAATCGCAAGTCGTCCCTCGATCCGATCACGAACTAGTGCCGAACGGACGGCACCTCCGTGTTCAACACACGTACGGCTTGATGACGCCTTCACCTCCTCGATCCAGCGAGAGATGATGAAGTAGTAGATGAGTTCCGGCAGCACGACGGCGTGGTGATGGTGGTGAGGAACAATCTCTGCAGGGCTTCGCCAAGCACTACGGAGATTATGACGGGAGGAACTAGAGGGTTAGGGTTGCCGGCACACGGCTTGGGAAATCTTGATGTGTCCCGTGTGCTAGCCCTTCCCCTCTATTTATATGTTGAGCCTTGGGGTCTAAACTTGGAGTAAAAGCCTCCTCCAGGTCGGTTTTGCCCGCACAAGGTCGGTTTGGCCCGCAGGGAAAGAGTCCAACTCGGATTCCAGCAGTATCGTGCACAAGCGGTAGTACCGCTCACGAGCGGTAGTACCGCTTGAGCGGTAGTACCGCTTACGCGGTAGTACTGCCTTACCAGCGGTAGTACCGCTTAAGGCAGCAGCAAAACTTCCTTTTGCACTTTCCAATACCTCGTGGGCTTTACCCCTTTGGCCTATATAAAGTGTTGCTGCACCCGAACACTTCGGTAAACATCCGGAACCTCTTCCGGTGAATTCCGGAACCCTTCCGGAGATCAAAACACTATTATCACATATATTAATCTTTACCTCCGGACTCTTCCGGAGACCCTCGTCATGTCCGGGATCTTATCCGGGACTCCGAACAACCTTCGGTCACCAACAAAATAACTCAACTATACTAATCGTCACCAAACGTTAAGTGTGTAGACCCTGCGGGTTCGAGAACTATGTAGACATGACCGAGACACCTCTACGGCCAATAACCAATAGCGGGACCTAGATGCCCATATTGGTTCCTACATATTCTACGAAGATCTATATCGGTCGAACCTCTATGTCAAGGATTCAGTTAATCCCGTATGATGTTCCCTTTGTTCTTCGGTATGTTACTTGCCCGAGATTCGATCGTCGGTATCTCTATACTTAGTTCAATCTCGTTACCGGCAAGTCTCTTTACTCGTTCCGTAATACAAGATCTCGTGGCTAACACTTTAGTCACATTGCTTGCAAGGCTCATTGTGATGTTGTATTACCGAGTGGGCCCTGAGATACCTCTCCGTCACACGGAGTAACAAATCCCAGTCTTGATCCATGCCAACCCAACAGACACCCTCGGAGATACCTGTAGAGCATCTTTATAGTCACCCAGTTACGTTGTGACGTTTGATACACACAAGGTATTCCTCCGGTGTCAGTGAGTTGCATGATCTCATGGTCATAGGAACAGATACTTGACATGCAGAAAACAATAGCAATAAACTAACACGATCATATGCTACATTTATAGTTTGGGTCTTGTCCATCACATCATTCTCCTAATGATGTGATCCCGTTATCAAATGACATCTCATGTCCATGGCTAGGAAACCTTCACCATCTTTTGATCAACGAGCTAGTTAACTAGAGGCTTACTAGGGACACAGTGTTGTCTATGTACCCACACATGTATTTGAGTTTCCAATCAATACAATTATAGCATGGATAATAAACGATTATCATGAACAAGGAAATATAATAATAACCAATTTATTATTGCCTCTAGGGCATATTTCCAACAGTCTCCCACTTGCACTAGAGTCAATAATCTAGTTCACATCACTATGTGATTTACATTGTAATGAATCGAACACCCATGCAGTTCTGGTGTTGTTCATGTTTAGCCCTTGGAAGAGGTTTAGTCATCGGATCTGCAACATTCAGATCCGTGTGTACTTTGCAAATATTTATGTCGTCCTCCTTGATGCAATCGCGGATGGAATTGAAACGTCGCTTTATGTGCCTGGTCCTCTTGTGAAATCTTGGTTCCTTGGCTAGAGCAATGGCACCAGTATTATCACAAAACAGAGTCATTGGGTTAAGCGCACTAGGCACTACTCCAAGATCTGTCATGAACTCCTTCATCCAGACACCTTCCTTCGCCGCCTCCGAGGCAACGATGTACTCCGCTTCGCATGTAGAATCAGCTACCACGCTTTGCTTGGAACTGCACCAGCTAGCCGCACCCCCGTTAAGAATAAATACGTATCCGGTTTGTGACTTAGAGTCATCCGGATCAGTGTCAAAGCTTGCATCGACGTAACCCTTTACGACGAGCTCTTGATCACCTCCATAAACGAGAAACATGTCCTTAGTCCTTTTCAGGTACTTCAGGATATTGTTGACCGCCGTCCAGTGTTCCATTCCTGGATCACTTTGAAACCTTCCGACCATACTTATGGCAAGGCTGACATCGGGTCTTGTGCACAGCATTGCATACATGATAGAGCCTATGGCTGAAGCATAGGGGATGACACTCATCTTTTCTCTATCTCCTGCAGTCACTGGGCATTGAGTCTTACTCAACTTCACACCTTGCAAAACAGGCAAGAACCCCTTCTTGGACTGATCCATTTTGAATTTCTTCAAAATCTTATCAAGGTATGTGCTTTGTGAAAGTCCTATTAAACGTCTTGATCTATCTCTATAGATCTTGATGCCTAATATGAAAGCAGCTTCTCCTAGGTCCTTCATTGAAAAAATCTTGTTCAAATATTCCTTTACGCTTTCCAACATTTCTATATTGTTTCCAATCAGTAATATGTCATCCACATATAATATTAGAAACGCTATAGAGCTCCCACTCACTTTCTTGTAAATACAAGCTTCTCCGTAAACTTGTATAAACTCGAACGCTTTGATCACCTCATCTAAGCGAAGATTCCAACTCCGAGATGCTTGCACCAGTCCATAAATGGATCGCTGGAGTTTGCAAACTTTGTCAGCATTCTCTGGATTGACAAAACCTTCTGGTTGCATCATATACAACTCTTCCTTAAGGAAACCGTTAAGGAACGCTGTTTTGACATCCATCTGCCAAATTTCATAATCGAAAAAGGCAGCTATTGCTAACATGATTCTGACGGACTTAAGCATCGCTACGGGTGAGAAGGTCTCATCATAGTCAACTCCTTGAACTTGTGAAAAACCCTTTGCCACAAGTCGAGCTTTATAGACGGTGACATTACCGTCCGCGTCCGTCTTCCTTTTAAAGATCCATTTGTTCTGAATGGCCTTACGCCCTTCAGGTAATACTTCCAAAGTCCACACTTTGTTTTCATACATGGATCCCAACTCGGATTTCATGGACTCTAACCACTTCTCGGAATCCGGGCCCATCATCGCTTCTCCATAGCTCGTAGGTTCATCGTTGTCCAACAACATGACCTCTAAGACAGGGTTGCCGTACCACTCAGGAGCAGTACGCGTCCTTGTCGGCCTACGAGGTTCGATAGCAACTTGATCCAAAGCTTCATGATCATCATCATTAACTTCCTCTTCAGCTAATGTAGGCTCCACAGAAACAACTTTCTGCGCTGCGCTACCCTCAGGTTGAAGTAAAGGTTCAACAACCTCATCAAGTTCTATCTTCCTCCCACTCAATTCTTTCGAGAGAAACTCTTTCTCAAGAAATGTTCCGTTTTTAGCGACAAACACTTTGCCTTCGGATCTGAGGTAGAAGGTATACCCAACTGTCTCTTTTGGGTATCCTATGAAGACGCATTTCTCCGCTTTGGGTTCCAGCTTTTCAGGCTGAAGCTTTTTGACATAAGCATCACATCCCCAAACTTTAAGAAACGACAGCTTTGGCTTCTTGCCAAACCAAAGTTCATATGGCGTCGTCTCAACGGACTTCGATGGTGCCCTATTTAAAGTGAATGCAGCTGTCTCTAATGCATAACTCCAAAACGATAGTGGCAAATCGGCAAGAGACATCATAGATCGCACCATATCCAATAAGGTTCGATTACGACGTTCGGACACACCATTACGCTGTGGTGTTCCAGGCGGTGTCAGTTGTGAAACAATTCCACATTGTCTTAAGTGACTGCCAAACTCATAACTCAGATATTCTCCTCCTCGATCAGATCGTAGGAATTTAATCTTCTTGTTACGATGATTCTCAACTTCACTCTGAAATTGTTTGAACTTTTCAAACGTTTCAGACTTGTGTTTCATTAAGTAAATATACCCATATCTACTTAAGTCATCAGTGAAGGTGAGAAAGTAACGATAACCACCGCGCGCCTCAATGCTCATCGGACCGCACACATCAGTATGTATGATTTCCAACAAGTCACTTGCCCGTTCCATTGTACCAGAGAACGACGTTTTAGTCATCTTGCCCATGAGGCATGGCTCACATGTGTCAAGTGATTCAAAATCAAGTGACTCCAAAAGTCCATCAGCATGGAGCTTCCTCATGCGTTTTACGCCAATATGACCTAAACGGCAGTGCCACAAGAAAGTGGTATTATCATTATCAATTTTACATCTTTTGGCATCAATGTTATGAACATGTGTATCATTACTATCGAGATTCAATAAGAATAAACCCCTCACATTGGGTGCATGACCATAAAAGATATTACTCATATAAATAGAACAACCATTATTCTCTGATTTAAATGAGTAACCGTCTCGCAATAAACAAGATCCAGATATAATGTTCATGCTTAACGCAGGCACCAAATAACATTTATTCAGGTTCATCACTAATCCCGATGGTAATCGAAGAGCGAGCGTGCCGACGGCGATCACATCAACCTTGGAACCATTTCCCACGCGCATCGTCACTTCGTCCTTTGCCAGCCTCCGTCTATTCCGCAGTTCCTGTTTTGAGTTGCAAATATGAGCAACCGCACCGGTATCAAATACCCAGGCACTACAACGAGAGTTGGTAAGGTACACATCAATAACATGTATATCATATATACCTTGTTTGTTGTTGGCCGCCTTCTTGTCAGCCAAATACTTGGGGCAGTTCCGCTTCCAGTGTCCAGTTCCCTTGCAATGAAAGCACTCAGTTTCTGGTTTGGGTCCAGCCTTGGGTTTCTTCACGGGAGGAGCAACTGCTTTGCCACTCCTTTTGGAGTTACCCTTCTTACCCTTGCCATTTTTCTTGAAACTAGTGGTTTTATTGACCATCAACACTTGATGCTCCTTCTGAATTTCAGACTCAGCGGCTTTTAGCATCGCAAATAGCTCGGCGACTGACTTGTTCATCCCGTGCATGTTATAGTTCAACACGAAGCTCTTGTAGATAGGTGGCAATGATTGAAGAACTCTGTCAGTGATAGCCTCTGGCGGAAGGGGCATCCCCAATTCAGCCAGACGGGTTGAGTACCCAGACATTCTGAGTACGTGATCACTGATAGACCCGTTCTCCTCCATCTTGCAAGCATAGAACTTATCGGAGATCTCATACCTCTCGATCCGGGCATTCTTCTGAAAGATAAACTTCAACTCCTGGAACATCTCATATGCTCCATGACGTTCAAAACGTCTTTGAAGTCCCGGTTCTAAGCCATACAATATTGCACATTGAACTATTGAGTAATCTTCAGAACGAGCCTGCCAGGCGTTCACAACGTCTAGAGACTCAACTGGAGTGGGTGGATCACCAAGCGGTGCATCAAGGACATAAGCCTTCTGGGAAGCCGTAAGGATAATCCTTAGATTACGGGCCCAGTCCACAAAGTTACTTCCATCATCTTTCAACTTAGCTTTCTCTAGGAACGCATTAAAATTCAGGGGTGCTACTGCGCGAGCCATGATCTACAACATAAACATAGCAAAGACAACTTAGACTATTGTTCTAGATAATGAGTTTAGTTAATCATATTACTTAAAAACTCCCACTCAAATTGACATCCCTCCGATCATTCGAGTGTAACATGATCCAAATCCACCAACTCAAGTCCGATCATCACGTGAGTTGAGGTGGTTTCAATGGTGAACATCTTCATGTTGATCATATCTACTATATGACTCATGTTCGACCTTTCGGTCTCTTGTGTTCCGAGGCCATGTCTGTACATGCTAGGCTCATCAAGTTTAACCCGAGTGTTCCGCACGTGCAACACTGGCTTGCACCCGTTGTATGTGAACGTAGAGTCTATCACACCCGATCATCACGTGGTGTCTCGAAACGACGAACTTTCGCAACGGTGCACACTCGGGGAGAACACAATTTTATCTTGAAATTTAAGTGAGGGATCACCTTATAATGCTACCGTCGTCCTAAGCAAAATAAGATGCATAAAAGGATTAACATCACATGCAAATCATAAGTGACATGATATGGCCATGAACTTGTGCTTTTGATCTCCATCTCCAAAGCACCGGCATGATCTCCATCGTCACCGGCATGACACCATGATCTTCATCATCTTGATCTCCATCAACGTGTCGCCATAAGGTTGTCGCGCCGACTGTTGCTTCCACGACTATTGCTAACTCATAGCGATAAAGTAAAGCAAAACAGCGAAAATAATTAAAGACAACTCTATGGCTCCTGCCAGTTGCCGTACTCATCGACATGCAAGTCGTGATATTCTATACAACACATGATCATCTCATACATCACATATATCTCATCATGTAATTGGCCATATCACATCACAACATACCCTGCAAAAACAAGTTAGACGTCCTCTAATTGTTGTTGCAAGTTTTATGTGGCTGCTACGGGTTTTCAAGAACCGTTCTTACCTACGCAAAACCACAACGTGGTGTAGTGATTGATTTTTGATCTTCTAAAAGAACCCTCTTCATTGAAATCGATTCAACTAAAGTGAGAGAGACAGACACATGTCAGTTGAAGGAACCGGTCTCTCGTAAGCGTACGAGTAATGTTGGTCCGGGCCGCTTCATCTCACAATACCGCCGAATCAAGTATCAACTAGTAACGGCAAGCAATATGTATACACCCACGCCCACAACTCGTTTGTGTTCTACTCGAGATCTCATCTACGCATAGACCTAGCTCTGATACCACTGTTGGGGAACGTTGCATGGGAAACAAAAAATTTCCTACGCACACACAAGATCTATCCATGGTGATGAGCATCTACGAGAGGGAGAGTGAATCTACATACCCTTGTAGATCGCTAAGTGGAAGCGTTAAGAAACGCGGTTGATGTAGTCGAACGTCTCCGCGATCCAAATCGCAAGTCGTCCCTCGATCCGATCACGAACTAGTGCCGAACGGACGGCACCTCCGCGTTCAACACACGTACGGCTTGATGACGCCTTCACCTCCTCGATCCAGCGAGCGATGATGAAGTAGTAGATGAGTTCCGGCAGCACGACGGCGTGGTGATGGTGGTGAGGAACAATCTCTGCAGGGCTTCGCCAAGCACTATGGAGATTATGACGGGAGGAACTAGAGGGTTAGGGTTGCCGGCACACGGCTTGGGAAATCTTGATGTGTCCCGTGTGCTAGCCCTTCACCTCTATTTATATGTTGAGCCTTGGGGTCTAAACTTGGAGTAAAAGCCTCCTCCAGGTCGGTTTTGCCCGCACAAGGTCGGTTTGGCCCGCAGGGAAAGAGTCCAACTCGGATTCCAGCAGTATCGTGCACAAGCGGTAGTACCGCTCACGAGCGGTAGTACCGCTTGAGCGGTAGTACTGCCTTACCAGCGGTAGTACCGCTTAAGGCAGCAGCAAAACTTCCTTTTGCACTTTCCAATACCTCGTGGGCTTTACCCCTTTGGCCTATATAAAGTGTTGCTGCACCCAAACACTTCGGTAAACATCCGGAACCTCTTCCGGTGAATTCCGGAACCCTTCCGGAGATCAAAACACTATTATCACATATATTAATCTTTACCTCCAGACTCTTCCGGAGACCCTCGTCATGTCCGGGATCTTATCCGAGACTCCGAACAACCTTCGGTCACCAACAAAATAACTCAACTATACTAATCGTCACCAAACGTTAAGTGTGTAGACCCTGCGGGTTCGAGAACTATGTAGACATGACCGAGACACCTCTACGGCCAATAACCAATAGCGGGACCTGGATGCCCATATTGGTTCCTACATATTCTACGAAGATCTATATCGGTCGAACCTCTATGTCAAGGATTCAGTTAATCCCGTATGATGTTCCCTTTGTTCTTCGGTATGTTATTTGCCCGAGATTCGATCGTCGGTATCTCTATACTTAGTTCAATCTCGTTACCGGCAAGTCTCTTTACTCGTTCCGTAATACAAGATCTCGTGGCTAACACTTTAGTCACATTGCTTGCAAGGCTCATTGTGATGTTGTATTACCGAGTGGGCCCTGAGATACCTCTCCGTCACACGGAGTAACAAATCCCAGTCTTGATCCATGCCAACCCAACAGACACCCTCGAAGATACCTGTAGAGCATCTTTATAGTCACCCAGTTACGTTGCGACGTTTGATACACACAAGGTATTCCTCCGGTGTCAGTGAGTTGCATGATCTCATGGTCATAGGAACAGATACTTGACATGCAGAAAACAATAGCAATAAACTGACACGGTCATATGCTACGTTTATAGTTTGGGTCTTGTCCATCACATCATTCTCCTAATGATGTGATCCCGTTATCAAATGACATCTCATGTCCATGGCTAGGAAACCTTCACCATCTTTTGATCAACGAGCTACTTAACTAGAGGCTTACTAGGGACACAGTGTTGTCTATGTACCCACACATGTATTTGAGTTTCCAATCAATACAATTATAGCATGGATAATAAACGATTATCATGAACAAGGAAATATAATAATACCCAATTTATTATTGCCTCTAGGGCATATTTCCAACACTTAGCACCCAAGAGGAAAGCTTCTCTATCCGCGCCCGCTAGCGCGACCTCTGCCGCCCTTCGTCGCCACGCACGTCACCCACGTGATGGGCACAGAACCGCGCAGCCAACGTCAGGCTCGAGTGGCCTCGGGCGGCCACCTCGGGGGGCCGCCTCGGGAGGCAGCCTCGCGAGGCCCCTGCTGCTGCCACGGCTAAGTGCTGGCATGTTGTGTCTTGAGGAGGGGTCCTCAGGAGTCCGGCGCCTCGGGAGATGTCTTCGCTTCGCGGTGCCCTTAGATGGGCCGTGTCTTGGGCCTTCGCCAGGCGTCGTTTCCTGGGCCGCAGGCAGACGGGCCGGGGTACCCTGGTTCCCAATGGCCCGACAACAGCGAACAAGGGCATGGAGGACCTTTGTCTGCCCCGGCGCCGACTCAGAGAGGATGGTGCGTGTCGGCTTCCTCCCTCACCGACGGCGACCACGTCAACGCTTCACTTCCTCCCCTCCCGCAGCGGGTGGGATCCGGCCGGATCTATGACCACCGGTGAGGAGAGATATCAGAGTGGACACTATCGTCTTGTTTCAATTTGGAGAGGGTGAGAGAGTGAGATGCGAGAAACCCTGTCAACCAAGCCCTCTCAAGCCTACATATACAATGGAGTAAAAAAATCTCTCCATAGCAATGGTTTCAAACAGAATACACGCGTTCCCGGAAACAAAAACGAAAACTCGCGGAGGAATCTCTTTTTAACGTACGAGGAAAGAAAACTCGATCAATAACACGCCAGCGCTTCCAGGAGTATCGCTCACGTGTGGTCCCGGCCCTCCATTATTAAGTGACCAAATTAAAGGGTCAAATTATCACGTAAGCTTCCTCTTCGTGTACAAACACGCTCCATCATGTACTCACGTGTGTGTCAGAGGCAAAGTGCGTGCGTGTACCTCTTCTCTTCTTGTACGTAGTACTACTCCATTTTATTTTATTTTGAAGTGGTAGTACTACTTCTTTTATCTCACTTCCTATTGTTTTTCCCACTCCTATGATATTCCTATCCTAGGAACAAAATGAGGCCGAACTATGTGTGTGTGTGTGCGCGGGTGCGCGCGTGTGTGTGCGTGCGCACCCGCGCGTGTGTGTTAGAGAGAACGAGACATCGACCTACAGAGAGATGGTGTGTACGAGTAGTCGCGAGAGTCGTCACTATGTGTGTGTGCGCGCACACACACATGCACATACATATTCGTGTTTACGTAAAATTCCTACTTTCATCTCCAACCCCACGCTTCCGAGTGCTCGTGACTGCTCCGCGTTCAAACGACACCACGGCTGGCCACAACATGCATGCAAAAAAGTTCTTGCGAGTCCGTGCTACAGCTAGCTGTCCTCTCCCCCCTCGTCTATCTCTTCTAGTAGTAGTACTCCATGGCGTGATCCATCGACACGCGGGCGGGGAAGTTTGCGTATACTCGCTTTGTGATGAGCGGCGTGCCGAGCAACCGTGTGGGGTGAGACGCGAACGCAACATACGTGATTTATATAAATGTTAGTTTTGCTCCATGGCACGATCCATCGACAAAAAATGTTGGTTTCTGAAAGAACACTGTAGTATACTGTACTGCATGAGGGAGAAGCGGATTCAACGAAGAGTGATGATTGCTTCGTCCGTCCAACTTCCTGTCGGGTCTATGTGATTTGACGGCTCATTGGTCATTATTACTACAGCGGTACGACCATCGTGATTGTCAGTTGTAGTACTACACTCTACTTTGGTGCATGGCACGTGGACCTGGATGCTGGATGTCCCACGTTTCGGCGAAAGGAGGTAGAATGATTTTGGAGCCAGGAACCGCGCCATAGAGCGTGTGCACTCTTTTTTTTTATTCTGTGATTAAACTAAATTTATCCACTCTTACACCGGAGGAGTGCGAAACATGGCAGGCCAGTGAGTAGTACATGGCCCACCTCACACTATCACCATATTCCTTGGACACCATGCGACACCTAGCTCTCTAGTAATAGTAGTAGTAGTAGTACATACTACTATAATTTCTCATCAAGATAAAATTGTACTTACAATGCTACGAAGCTTTCCATCATCAAATACAAAGGAAACTAACATGCATGCTGATGCATCTCAATGATTCACAGATCATAGCCAATATTTCACTACTAGGAAAAAGCTTACCAGTAGCGTTGGTTTTTGGACTACCAGTAGCACAGATACCCACGCTACTGCTACGGCGCTACAGCTATTTTTTTAGCAATAGCGCTTGTTTTACCCCACGCTACTGATAAACAGACATACCAATAGCGTTGGTGCCCCACGCTACTACTATTCCACACCCGCGCTACTACTAACGGAATAGTAGTAGCACGTCTATAATACCCCCACGCTACTAGTAACTAATTAGGATTTAAAAAAAAATCTACCTATTCCAGTTTAGACATACATTTCATAGTACTCACATACATGCATTTCATAATACATACATGTTATGCATACAGTCAATCATACATAACTAATATAGATAATTAATACATATATCTATCGCCACGCGTATAGGTCGTCGGCGTCGGCGCCTCCACAAGCCCGTGTTGATGTCGTCGCCATCGCCGCAGCCCCGTGTTGATGTCGATGTCGTCGTCATTGTCGCCGCCGCAGCCCCATGTCGATATCGTCGTCGCCGCCGCCGCAACTTCATGTCCATGTGTTTCCTATTAGTTTTGTACAGCTTACTAGACATGATCCTTAGGAAAATGATTTCCTGTTAGAGCTGGCACTTAGGATAACTGGAACTGGTCCAATGATTCATAAATAGAAAGTTTCAAAGGGATCAGCAACACAACCAACTAAGAAACAGTGAAAATGACCACTAGGTCTATAAATAGAACACTACTAGGAACTCACAAATCCTGGAATTAAACAATGAACCAAGACATGAAAAACAATGATGTAAATGTACTGTACTGTACTGTAATGCACAACCAGGCAGTAATTGACTGAATTACAGTACAATGATGTGGTAGATTTTGAAGTGAAAAACAATGTACTCCAGGAGTACTGCACTGTGAAAAACAATTAGAGTAAAGATGAGCTTGCAACTGAACATTTAGAGAGGACCTGAAAAACACAAACAACATTTATTTTCTGATGTACTACATCCAAAAGAAAAGGATAAAACAAAAGTGATCTGGTTGGATAACATTTATCTTTATAGTGCTGAAAATCCAGTAATATTTGGTCCAGATTTCTGTACCAGATCATGGTTCTTACTAATAAAATCCTGTTTGAGTGTCGATTAGAAAAATCTGTTCTCACTTGCTGGAACAGGTTAAAGCTTTTCTTGTTCCTTTTCTGTTAATTCTTTGTAAGTTGATACTCCTAATCCCAAGAGTATATGTTACAGGAAATGCAAACCACAAAGGAAAGAATCCTAATCCCAAATTCCTATCCAGCAACCTGAAACTGTTATAATTAACTGAACAAATTTTAGTTAATTAACTGAAAAGGTTCCATTTAGTTTTAATTAAAGAAAAAGATTCATTTAGTTTTAGTTAAAGGAAAAGATTCATTTAGTTTTAGTGAAAGGAAAAGGTTTCATTTAATTAAAATTAAAAGAAAAGTTCTAGTTAATTTTAATTAACTGAAAAGGTTTCATTAATTAAAGGAAAGATTCATTTAGTTTTAATTAAAAAAAGTTTCATTTAGTTTTACTTAAAGTAAAGTTTCATTTGTGTAGTTTCATTTAGGAGTAGCTACTACTGCTTTCAGTAGGAGTACTGAAACTTGCCAATTGGCAAAAGTACTTCTGCAGTAAAACTACTGAAACTACTCCTAACACAAGCAAAATTTGCACTGCAAAAGTTGCCAGATGCAAGCAAAACTACACAAAAATACTCCTGCAACTTTTCAGTACAACTACACAAAACTGCTGGAGTAAAAGCAACAACAGCATCACATTAAGAAACTACTCCTATTTCAATGTGAATTAGGGAGTACAGCAGCAACATCACATTAAGAAAGTGAACAAATTTGTTCAACCTACTCCTGACTTGCACAACTACTCCAACTACTCCTGATCAAGGAGCTCCATCACAGTAGTTTTACAGAACTGAATTTCAGTACAACTACTCCAGCAACACAAAAGCAAAATGGAGTAGTTCAACTACACAAAACATGCCATGTTAAACTCTTTGATTTTGATTTTACCAGTAGTTCTTTGAATTTGATTTACAAAACTTGCCATGCTTGATTTACAAAATGGAGTTTACCAGTACAAACTCTTTGATTTTGATTTATGTACTGCTCAACTATGTTGGTTTTGAGGCTGTGATCTACACTCTCGATCTCTGAAATACGCAAGGCCGCAGCGAGAACGAAGCTCGCTTCTGGCCGATTCAGTTGACATGCAGAACAACTAAACTGAACTTATTTAGCTGAGTCGGTGGAGGTGCCCTTTGTGTGGACAGGGTAATGGATCGCCGAGTGCGAGTTGCTGCATTGGTTTGTCATTGTGGTGAGTCTCATCTATGCCGCCTCCTTCCTTCTTTTACTACTTGCTTCTATTTCGAATTGTGCTTTGAGAAATATCTGGGGCATTTTACAAGTCAATTGCGGTGCACACTAGCAATTAATATATAGTTTGCTCGATTGGGATGGTGTTTGCTTGCCTATAATTTGAACTATAAGAAGGTCCTACACATAATCAAAAGAATGTGCTACTCGATTCGAATCCAATCTTGTATCTATCATGTTCATTTATTTTTGGTATCTCAATTTGTGCTTGTTCGTTTCGCAGGGTGACCAAGTAGATGAACTTCAACAGCTCCTGTGAGGTACAGAGCGACAAATCAACTACTGAAATAACAAGTCGTGTCAAGGGAATAGTACATCAGATTGGTTTATGGCATAAACAATATTGATTATTAGTTGAGGCGAGCACATCTGCAAAATCTGAAGCGAGCTAGGTGACGTGCCTACAAAAATGCTCACGCCTTTGTGTGGCTCTGGTTGTGCTGCTGACTGCAACCAGAGGATTCATGGAAGAACAGAGAAGACGGGCAGAGGAAGAAAGTGAAACAGCCATGGGGATGGGGGTGTTACCCAAGCTAGGATCCGTGGAGGCGGAGGTCGTTGGCCCAGCACCGCACCGGAGCAGACGACAGCGAGCTCGACCATGTGCGTGCCGTGGTGGTCGTCCTCGTCCATGGAGGAGGGTGGCTGCTGCACCGAATCGAAGAAATAAGTGAGGGGGGCGGGGAGAGAAGGAAGAAGGGGAGAGGAGAGGGCATGAATCGAGGGAAGAGGAGAGCTCACCGCGCCGGAGTTGGAGGCAGCCGAAACCCTAGCCGCGGGGAGGGGTTGCGCGCGAGCGCTTGCTGCCGCGAGGAGCGGACCTGGCCGGAGGGAAGGAAGCAGCATCGCGAGGAGAGCTCATGGGTGTGCTGCGCTCCGGCGAGGGCCACCGGAAATAGCCGGAATCGCCCGGCGTTGGTGGCGGCGGCGAGGGTTCGCGGGAGGCAGAGGAGAAAATGAGAGAACGATGGAGGCTGTTGGCTGGGCTGGGTTGGTTGTCTCGCTGGGCTGGGTTAGTTGTAGCGCATGTCGTTACCCACGCTACGACTACGTTTCTAATGCTAGCGCGGCCCAGCAAACCCTCGCTGCTACTATGAGTTGTCCGCGGGACACGATTGAGGATATTTACTAGCAGCGTGTTTTTTTGAGCCACGCGCTACAAGTAATATCTAGTAGTAGCGTGGGTTAATATAGCGCGCTACTAGTAAGTAGCAGTAGCGCGGGTCAATTTAGCACGCTACTAGTAAGCGACTACCTATAAGCTTTTCCCTAGTAGTGTTTACTTCACAACTAAAGACAAACGTTGTGAGAAGGTGTACAAATAAAGAACAAAACGATCGATGCAGTCCCTAGGCCTTGAACTCTAAACCCTAAACAGGCTTTAATTTCCTGGCGAGGTTGAAACTTCCGAAGGAAAGAAGTCTGGAACCCATGGACCATCCGATGATTTTGTGCACTTCCACTAAAATCGAGCTGAGCATCCCTGTTGGCAAAGATATTGAAGAAATGTGATTAGAATAATAGTAGTGGCACTAGTTGATGAGACATAAACTCATGACAAATAGAAGTCGGTAGAGCAACGTGCCGGGCAAAGAAGTAGAGAAAGATCCGCATGGAGCGACGTGGGGAGCTAGGGCAGTGGAGGAAGCCGGCTCGAAAGGAAGTTGTACCTAAGGGACGTCGGGATGTAGCTAGGAGGGCGGCGGGAGGCGGCATCGGCCCATACCGCGGAAGGGAGCAAGGGGCGAAGGCTACCGCACCGGAGCTTTGTGAGAGAGAACGGCTGGGACCCCTGATCGGGACGCGTCCACGGTGGGTTTTCTACCTCGCCGCTGGCAACCACGTCTACGCAAAAGATCCACCACTTCCCCCGGAGGACGGGATTCGGCCGGATATGTGAACAGCGGTGTGGCCACCGTCGTTTTGTGCGAGAGTGTGTGAAGAGAGCAACCCGAACAAGCAAGCGTGTAGCTTAGGCTCCTAGCTATATTATGTATATATAGTGGAGTGGTTTTCCTTTTCTATCCATATCAACCTTTTTATATTGCGTACGTGCCATTGAAGAGAGAAATGATGGTTGCTTCGTCCGAGCAACTTACTGTGTGATTTGACTGCTCACTAGGCATTATTACTGCGTCCGCTGCTGGTACTCCACCTACGTGTGTGACCGTTCCTGAGTCTCACTTGTACTCCCAATTACTTATCTCTAATTTCTTGCATGACATGTGGATCCGGATTCTGGATGTCCCACGTGTCGGCGAAAGGAAGAAGAACGAGTTTCGACGACCGAGAAGTAGTATTTCCATGCAAACGGATCTTACGATGCATGAGTTGTTTGTTATGCTATCGACCAAAATACCCCTGCATGCAGGTTTGTCTCACTCCCATGTGCCCTACCTGCTCTAACATCCATCATTTCAGCAAGGGGTAATGCCGTCTAAAACTCCATCCACGCAGTAAATTATGAAATATGAACATGTGAAGACTACAACCCTCATGCATGCATGCAGTAGTCTGTGACACCCTGGTTTTTCCCAACTTTTCTTTCCAAAATTCATTTGAAAATTTCAGTTGGAATTTGGCTTGGTTTTTATTCCGAATGGCTCTATGGACTTAAAACCTGGGAATATTTTTGATTTTCTTTCCCAAGTAAACCAAAGCTTCCAAAAACTTCTCCCAAGTCATGTCATTTCCATTCTTGCCCAATCTCAATTTTATTCCAACTAGAATATTCCTTTTCCATTAAAGGAATAACCCTTTGAGCTCTAGGATGTGAAGCAACCTATATTTCTGTTCTTCCAAAAATTCTAAGAAAATTCTCATAAATCCTTTGGACCATGTGAACCTTGGGTATGTGAAAATATTCAAGATTCCATACTCATGGTGAGTACAACATCCAATCTTTGTTTCTGGTCATAATTTCAATTTGTGAATCCACTATATTTTGTATTGCTCCAAAAATTCTAAAATTAATCCAGGACATTCTCCTATCCATATGAACATCCTCCACCAAATTTTGGCTCATTTCATTTAGCCATTTTCTCCATAAAATTCCCCCAAGTTTCTGTCCAGTGGGAAGTATTGTGAAGGAAGTACCCTTTATACTGACCCAATTGGGCTGAAATTTTTATAGCATCTTGACATCACCAAATCACCCACAAATACCAAGTTTCAACCGCAGGAGCCCATCCATGTGAGTGCAACAACTTCATCAAGTTTCTGGAACAAAATGTGGGTTGCACATGAACCATGACCAAAACTTGATGAAAATTCTTGCAACTTTCCCAGTCTGTAGTCCTTCTAACCTAGAATACCCCAGACAAATCCTTTGGCTCCATCTCCAACTTGTTTCTTCTCTGGAACCACCTCAAGTTGCTGTCCAGAAACTTTTCTGGAAGCCAGCGTGCTGTCCAAGCTAGCTTTTGTCAAAGCAGATGCACAGGGAGGCCACTGAGTGAGAAGACTACCGCATAGACATGACTGGGCATGCCAGGGTGCACCGCGTGCGCTAGTGCACATGATGACCACGCGTTTGGCCAAGCAAAGCTCGCGCTCTACGCACTGACCGCGTCGAGCCGCGTCGGCTAGCTTGACTCCGGCCGCCGCAGCTTGTGCTAGCATGCCAGATCCCTCTCCACCGCACGCGTGTCCTCTCCAGAATCTTCTCCTACCTCCGGCGAGGCTTGCCGTCGCACACGGCCAAGTTCACTCACGGGCGCACAGTGCGCCGCGGTCGCCGCCGTTGTCCGTGCTCTCATTAATGCCCCGGACCTGTCCCGTCGTCCTCTGCGAGCTCACGTCCCCTCCCCGCACCTCCTGACGGCCAGCGCAGCAGCCAGCTCGCCGTGCCAGCACATCCGTGGCGGCATCCGGCCACCACAGCCTCGCCCGGCTATAAAAGGAGCTCCCCCGCCTCGTCTCTTCTCACCACTCGCTCTCCCTACCTCCAAATCGCCGCCCCGCAACCGGAAGCAGAGCCGGGGAGCCCTCCTTCCCCATTTCCGGCGAGGTGCTCCGCCACTCTGCCCCAGCTCCTCCAGCTCGACTCCTTCCACCCCAACCTCAGCCAGAGCCACCAGCAAGCTTGTGAAGCCCCACTGATCCATCCCAGCCCCTCCCCTGCTCGAAACCTCGCCAGAATCAGCGATCCCCTCCACCACCGTAGCTTGCCGCCGCCGGAGACGAAGGGGGTGATGCCGTCCGGCCACCATTCGAGAAGCTACGGGTACGGGGTGAACCTCCGTTGAGTGCTTGATCCATCCCCGCCATCTCCCAGCCTCGCCGCCGTCGCTATCGCCGGTTTTCGTCGCCGGTGAGCCGCCTCGCCTATGTTCCCTCCTTCTTTTAAAACTGACCCAGGGGGCCCACCTGTCAGCGACTCCCTTCGCTCCCAAAGCGGTACGCAAGTGGAGGCGTAATCCCGCTTTACGCCTTCGATGTGGCCGCACCAGGGTTTTCTGATTTTCTGTTTAAATTCAAATAATTCAGAAATTTGACCCAACTTTGACCATTAATATCTTTTAAACCATAAGTCCAAATGAGTTCATTCTTTTTGCATTATTTTTCTTATGAGCTCCTCTATTTGTTGGTAAATTTTGGTATTTTTCTCTGCTGTCTAGAATTTCTGGACAAAGAAAAATGCTATATGTGATATTTACAAATGTGGTCAAAAATATTTTTCAGAGTGATTTTGACTAGTGGGTGAAGACCAGGAGTATTTCCACACTTCCTTGGTGCAAGGCAATCCACAACTCTCATTTGCATAATTGCATTGCAATATCATGGTTTAAATAATTATTTCCATGCTAAAATTTGAATTATTGATAAATGAGTTAATTCATGCAACACTTGGGGAAATTCCTGGCTAGGTTACTGTCATGCTAATGACTAGGAAGTTGGTAGCTGGTAGTTTTCAAGTTTGATGATGTCATGATACGATTGGATTAAGAGATTACCGTCTATGATTATTTTGTGATTCTCCCGGCAATTTGTGGCTATGGAGTCAGTAGTAGTAGTTCGATCATGATACTCATTGGGTCACTAGTTGGCTATTGTTATAACTTGGATCACTATAATACCAGAGTATCGGTTATGGCAGAAAATCACTTGGGGATTACTTCCTTCATTCGTTGATCAAGTGCCACTGAACCGAGCTTTCCAGTGCAACCACATCTGCCGGAATGGGACGGCCTTGACTTGGTCTAACCTCGTGCTCTTTTATCAGTACCACCAAAGAGGGAAGGTTATGCGTGCGTGCTACCCTGATCAGGTAGACGACGATAATCTTGTGAGCCCGGTTTGGTTATTGAGCTCAGGTCCCCGTTTGGGACAGTTTGTATGGCCACGACGGTGGCAGGTGTCAGAAGTGACACATGGGCCACCCAAAGCATGACTCAGACGGGGGATGATTGTCGGTGGTACGATAGAAGGGTCACGGGTTAGGCAAGTTTCGTTGGATGAATGTCCATGGTGTGGGTAACGTGCGCAACCTCTGTAGAGTGTAAGAATCTATTCGAATAGCCGAGTCCACGGTATTGGACCCAGTTCATACTAAGTCACACTGTCTGATCAACACCAATGAGGGAATGATGTGTTAATAATGGAAGAACTCGTCTCAGTGTAGTAAGGTGACCGCTTGTCAGAAGGCCGCTGGTAATTGCTGAGGGTGATCCCGGGGATGATTGTCAGATGTTCTTGAGGTGACCATGAGTTGGTCACAAGAGTAAGTGGTTCAACCGAGTAGCCAAAATCAAAGTGGTCTCTGTAACTGTAATAAGGGTGACTTTTGTAGATAGTTTAGCAATAGCATGTTATCATTTTCCTCCACCCTTTTAATAACATTTGAATCTGCTATAATCATGATCGCTATGACGTTGTTTTACCTTGATGCTCTTGTCTGTTGTGAGCTTGGGAGTACATTCAAAGTACTCACATGGCGTGTCATGCCAGTTTGCAGGTGTAGCCATGTTTGCATAGCCCAAGGATTTTGAGTTGCGAGCTAGGATGTGTCCCAGCCAGAGTTCCTATGGAATGGAGTCCACCATCATCGTCGTTGTGTCGCTGCTAGGAGTTGTACCGCTGCTAGCATAGAGCTACCATAGCTAGCGTAGCATTATCGATGTAACCCCTTGTAATACCCTAAACCCGTGCACTCCTACCATTTGTAATAAAAAGCTGATTTGTTCTATGCCAAGCAATGCCGTATTCCAGAAGACTTGATCTCTGGGCTGGAATACGGGGTGCTCCGGTCCCTCTGAGCCAGGGTGCCACAAGGTTTGGTATCAGAGCAAGTCTGGCTATAGGACACCCTAGCTAACTCGGACGTTAGAAAACCGTTAGTCTAGAGCCCAGCTTGCTTGTGTGATGCATTTGAGTTGCTGCATTTGGTTGTTGCATTTGTTTGCTACATAGCATGCATATAGATTTGGCTCACTAACCTGTTGATTTTGTAGATGGCATCCGTTCCGATTAACTATGACTCAGCCCCTGCACCACTCAGCTTCGCATCCCTGCTTCGGGATGTTTGGCGTCTTCTCTATCCCAATGGAGAGATGGCAAGGTACCAAGTGTTCCAGACTCCGCTTTCAGGACTGGTGCTTGAGTATCATGCCAACGTCCTCCTATCAGTCGACCTACCTTTGGGGAAGCGTACCTATAGTCTCCATGGTGGTTATGCCTCTACACCAAAGCGTGCCATTCAGCTTGCCACTCTGGTAGGTCTTACTGTTCTTCGTCACCAGGAAAGCGCGATGCAAGAGAATCGTGCCTTCCACTACTACCCCACTATGGCCACCACTCCTAGACGGGTTAGATTTCCTCCTGTTCGCTCAGATGATGACATAGCTGTGGCATACATGTCTCGTTACATGGTCACAGAGTACGTCCTCATTGCTGAGCTGGTCAGAGATGCAACCCGTGCCCGAAGAGCGCTTGGTATGGCTTTAGCTCCGCCAACCTCTCTGCCAGCTCCTTCATTCTCCAGTAACCCGCCATCCGACCATAGTACCTAAGTACCTGCGAGGTTCATGTTGCATGAGTTGTGGTAGTACCGAGTGTTGTAAATTACCGTGAGTAGCAATAAAGTGTGGTTTTTGTAGGTTTGGTGCATTTCCTTGAGCAGTCTTTGTTTGCCTTTTCCTTTGGTTCCTCGGTGTCATATTACTTTCCCTATGGAAGTTGCTCATCAACTATCAGACACGAAGAGTCATTGAGGATTGCAAATACTTGGAGGTTCAGCTGAACAGTATGGAATTTTTAGGATTACATTGCCTGGGGAGTATTTGGTTTGAAAACAAATAGTATTCTGAATTGACTATCAATGTCAAGTTTACATCGGTGATGCAATTGTCACAGCAGTAATGGTTAAACCAGCAGGAAGACCAGTGGTGTGCAAGGCCAATAATATGCTTATAGTACAAGATGGGATTCAGAAAGGATAGTCAGACAACCCCTTCTCAAGTAACCAGCAACAGGAATTGTGAGGCGGTATATATAATAGCATGGCACAGAAAGAAACTTCTGATGTAAGCAATCCAGTCTTCCCCATACGCTACCAGAGAAGCTTACGAGGCAAGGCTCCTCAAATCTTCCTCAGTACGATATGTGGATGGCTTCCAGCATAAGATACTCTGTCTTCTTCGTGTAAGCTACCGCAGAAAGCTTCCGGCATAAGGCACCGAATCTTCCTCAGTAAGTAACCAGGAGGGGAAGCTTCTGAGGAACGCTACCCAGCCTTCTTCAGCACGTTATCTCGGCAGAAGCTTCGAGCACAATCTACCCAGCCTTATTCAGCACGATACCCGATGGCTTCCAACACAAGCTATCCAATCTTCATCAGCACGGCACTACAAACAGTTGGCAACAGTGGTAACAACAAGTGCATGACGCATTGGTAGCGCATCTCGAGAAGTCAAGCCCACAACTGTTCGATCAGAAATACGAGCTAGCCAGGACACCAAAGTCTGCCTCGGGGATCGGATGTTCAGCTACACATACTTCCATATACGTTGTGAGGATGCTGCCCAGGTCATGCCAGTCACTCGTATGAAAAGCAACTATGTCTAAGCAGGACCACCAAAGGAAGGTGAGGATCCAACACCTACATAAGTCACGCAAGAGGAAGAAGGCCAGTATACCCATCAGCGGGTTAACAAGCTATGAAGTAAGACAGTTTGATTTTGGCAGTGGATACCAAGGTACCCGTGAACCTAGTATATGATCCTGATGAACCCTTGCCTGCTTTTCTCTGGAAACGGCACCACACCCGTGTTCTGAGCTGCTTTCGGCCGTCCGGGGTGGATGCCGACGTTATATTTGTCTTTTCAATGACTGTCCCGTGTTCTGAGCCGCTTTTCGCCGTTTCGGGCAGCTGTTGAGTTTCTTTTGGTAGTGGCGACCCCATGTTCTGAGCTGGTCTTCGGCCGTCTTAGGGAACCGCTACATTCTTTTATCAACATGGTCTCATGCTCTGAGCTGCTTTCCAGCCGTCTTGAGCCATGATTGAATTATTCCAGTAATGTCATAGATCCGAGTTGTAAAGACCGTTCTGGTGGCTACTGGTTTATTTGCCGATTTCATGCAAGGGGTTCGGGTGATCATTGCCTTATAATTAGAGCCTGTGAGATGAGGAACTGGCCATTTAAAGGTTGCTGAGCTACCATAGGCTAAGGATAAGGTATGTTTGCCGTAATATTGCACCTGACAGCACCTATGGCCACCCGAAGGATTAAGAATATATATAGCCAAGTTCTTGCGGCAAAGGATTCAGGAAAGAGCACAATGATGTGAGCAAGACTAAAAATGCAGGTATAATGATCACTACATAAACAACATGGTACGAATACCTACGACTGGCTGATCTCATATTAATCATCATGAATATACCACCATGTGGTCCACTCCGTTCTGGGTTGAAGGACTTCATATTAAGCATCGCAGGACTTATGGATGTATCGACAGAGTAGGCACTTGTAATGCTGCTGTGGGATCGAGGAGATAGGTCTAGAGGGGGGGTGAATAGACTCCTAACCAACCAAATGTGCAGTATTTAATTTCTCTTGAAACTTAGGCAGATTTTGGCACAAGTTAAGATCACTCCATTACTTTCTACACATGCATATCTAGAGATTGAGCAGCGGAAATGATAAAACATGCAAGAGTACGGAAAGTAAAGGGGTAGAGTATGGAAGATCAAACGCAGTGAAGACACGGTGGTTTTTGGCGTGGTTCCGATAGGTGGTGCTATCATACGTCCACGTTGATGGAGACTTCAACCCACGAAGGGTAACGGCTGCGCGAGTCCACGGAGGGCTCCACCCACGAAGGGTCCACGAAGAAGCAACCTTGTCTATTCCACCATGGCTTACGTCCACGAAGGACTAGCCTCACTCGATGTAGATCTTCACGAAGTAGGCGATCTCCTTGCCCTTACAAACTGCTTGGTTCAACTCCACATCTGGTTGGAGGCTCCCAAGTGACACCTAACCAATCTAGGAGACACCACTCTCCAAAAGGTAATAGATGGTGTGTTGTTGATGAACTCCTTGCTCTTGTGCTTCAAATGATAGTCTTCCCAGCACTCAAACAACTCCTCACAGATTTGGCTATGGTGGAAGAAGGATTTGAGTGGAAAGCAACTTGGGAAAGGCTAGAAATCAAGTTTCAAATGGTAGGAATGGAATAGCTTGATCTCAACACATGAGTAAGTGGTTCTCTCTCAGAAAATGTATGGTGGAAGTGTAGGCACGTTCTGATGGCTCTCCTATCTGAGAAGGAGGTGGTGGAGGGGTATATATAGCCTCCACACAAAATCCAACCATTACACACTTTTGACCCAACTCGGTGGCACCGAAACGATAATCTCGGTAGCACCGAACAGTGTAAAAGATATGAATTTAGGAATCTCGGTGGGACCGATATGGACAACTCGGATGGACCGAAGTGCAATGGCTTAGGGCAATCCTCATCTCGGTGGCACCGATTGCATCAACTCGGTAGGACCGAAGTGAAGCAATAAGGAAACAGAGACTTGGCAAGCCATCTCGGTGAGACCGATTTGCATAACTCGGTGAGACCGAAGTGAATGCAAACGATTACAGAGAGTTGGCAAGGCCATCTCGGTGAGACCGAGATCCATTTCGGTGTATCCGATTTGATAGGGTTTGGCAGTGGCTAAGTCTTGAATGAACTCGGTGGGGCCGGATAGGAAATATCGGTGGGGCCGAGTTGGACTGTAGGTTTAGGACATATTTGGGTAGAGAGAGTGGTTGAGGGTTTAGGAATACTGTCACTAAGCACTTGAGCAAAAAGACCATTAAGCAACACCTCATCCCCTTTTAATAGTATTGGCTTTCCTATGGACTCAATGTGATCTTGGATCACTAAACCAAAAATGTAGAGTTCTTGATCTTTTGCTAATCCTTGTCCTTAGCATTTTGAAGGGGTTCCACATCCTCTTGTCCCTGCCACGCCATTGTTGAACTTGTCTGAAATTCACTAGATAAAAGCATTAGTCCAACAACATGTATGTTGGCATAAATTACCAAAACCACCAAGGGAGCAAATGTGCTTTCAATCTCCCCCTTTTTGGTAATTGATGACAACATACATCAAAGCTTCAAATACAGATATGGCAGAGGTATGTATGAAAGCTTTGAAGAGAACATGTAACATATATGAGCTCCCCTGAACTCCCCCTGAAGAGGTGCATATAACATGATGATACCATATGGGAGATATACATGCAACATGTATCTTGGCTATATGCATCAGAGCAAACATATATATCATATAGGGTCCACATGTCCATGATTGTCTCCTTGCAAACATTATATACTAGCAAGAGGTCAATCATGTACATGAGTGTGATGCATATACTTACCTTGAAGTTCTTGATCAAGTACCTGAAGAAATACACTTGAGAAAACAGGGTTAGATAACACAAGATAATTTCTTCAAGAAAAGACACAAGATCAACAAGAAACCAAGATTGGGATATCATGTAGAATAGAGTATCACTAGGTGAATACTTCTTTGAAGCAGACATGTCCCCAAAAGAAATAGTTGTCTCCCCTTAAAGAACTTCCTCTCCCCCTGAATCTGACATTGGATATTGGGAGTAGGTAGGGTGAGAAAACTAGAACAACCAAAAAACAAACTGATAATGTTTCTCCCTTCTTAGAAACATGTAACATTCTCTCCTCTTGTAAGGTGCATCTCTTTTGAAGTGATAAGCTTTGATGTGTATCTCTCTCCCCCTTTGACATCAATTTCCAAGAAGGGTCTTCAAGGTTATTGATCAAGTGGGTTTGGTCCTTGAGAAATATAGCTAGCCATTGAGTGGCTCTAGATGCAAGTAGAGGGTAAGAATCATTGAGTGGAGCTGGAGCAGAAAAACTCAGGAATGATTTGACAGAAAGTTCCTTAGGGCAGCAAAATCGGTGACACCGAGTTGTGGCAATTCGGTGGAACCGAGTTTGATGCAATGGAACATTTTGTCAACTCAGCTCACTGATGGAAATATGCCCTAGAGGCAATAATAAAGTTGTTATTATTTTATATTTCCTTGTTCATGATAAAGGTTTATTATTCATGCTAGAATTGTATTGACCAGAAACTTAAATACATGTGTGAATACATAAACAAATACTGTGTCCCTAGTGAGCCTCTACTAGACTAGCTCGTTGATCAAAGATGGTTAAGGTTTCCTAACCATAGACATGAGTTGTCATTTGATAACGGGATCACATCATTAGGAGAATGATGTGATGGACAAGACCCATCTGTTAGCTTAGCATATGATCGTTCTGTTTATTGCTACTGCTTTCTTGAATGTCAAATACATGTTCCTCCGACCATGAGATCATGCAACTCCCAGATACCGGAGGAATACCTTGTGTGCTATCAAACGTCACAACGTAACTGGGTGATCATAAAGATGCTCTACAGGTATCTCCGAAGGTGTCTGTTGAGTTGGCATGGATCGAGACTGAGATTTGTCACTCCGTGTTTCGGAGAGGTATCTCTGGGCCCTCTCGGTAATGCACATCATGAGTAGCTTGCAAGCAAAGTGACTAAGGAGTTAGTTATGGGATGATGTATTACAGAACGAGTAAAGAGACTTACCGGTAACGAGATTGAACTAGGTATGGAGATACCGACGATCGAATCTCGGGCAAGTAACATACCTACGGACAAAGGGAATTACGTATGTTGTCATTGCGGTTCGACCGATAAGATCTTCATGGAATATGTAGGAACCAATATGAGCATCCAGGTTCCACTATTGGTTATTGACCGGAGAGGCGTCTCAATCATGTCTACATCATTCCCGAACCCGTAGGGTCCGCACGCTTAACGTTCGTTGACGATATAGTGTTATATGAGTTATATGAATTGGTAACCGAATATTGTTCGGAGTCCCGGATGAGATCCCGGACGTCACGAGGAGTCTCGGAATGGTCGAGAGGTAAAGATTTATATATGGGAAGTCATATTTTGGGTTCCGGAAAAAGGTGCAGTTTTTTCGGTATTGTACCGGGAAGCTTCCAGAAGGTTCCGGAGGATTCCGGAGGGGTCCGGAAGTCCACAAGTGGGTCCACCACGTCCCAAGGGCTGGCATGGGCTAAGGGGAGGCGCCCTGGCCTTATTGGGCCAGGTGCACCAAGTCCTCAAAAGCCCACGCAGCTAGGGAAGGAAAAAGGGAGAGTCCTAGTAGGAATAGGATTGGACTTTGGAGTCCAAGTCCACGTGTGCACTATTCACATGGTACTGTTGACGTGGTACTGTTCACGTGGCACTATTACTTCTACTCCAAGCCCCTACACATATATATAAATAGAGGAGAGGGGGCGCCCCAAACAAGACACAACATTGTCTTAGCCGTGTGCGGCGCCCCCCTCCACAGTTCCGTCCCTCGGTCATATTTTCGCAGTGCTTGGGCGAAGCCCTGCGGAGATAGCATCGCCATCACCGTCACCACGCCATCGTGCTGCCAGAACTCATCCACAACCTCGCCGTCTTGCTGGATCAAGAAGTCGAGGACGTCACCGAGCTGAACGTGTGCTGAACGCGGAGGTGCCGTACGTTCGGTACTCGGTCGGTTGGATCGTGAAGTTGTTCGACGACATCAACCGCGTTGTTCTAACTCTTCCGCTTACGGTCTATGAGGGTACGTAGACACACTCCCCCTCTCGTAGCTATGCATCTCCATGGATAGATCTTGCGTGTGCGTAGAATTTTTTTTGTTTTCCATGCAACGTTCCCCAACAGTGGCATAATGAGCCAGGTCTATGCGTAGATGATATGCACGAGTAGAACACAAAGAGTTGTGGGCGGTGATCGTCATACTTCTTACCACCAACGTCTTATTTTGATTCGGCGGTATTGTAAGATGAAGCGGCCCGGACCAACCTTACATGTCCACGTACATGAGACCGGTTCCACCGACAGACATGCAACTTGTTTTGCATAAAGGTGGCTGGCGGGTGTCTGTTTCTCCTACTTTAGTTGAATCAAATTTGACTGCGGCCGGTCCTTGTTGAAGGTTAAAACAACAAACTTGATAAATCACCGTTGTGGTTTTGTGCCGTAGGTAAGAACGGTTCTTGCTAGAAGCCCATAGCAGCCACGTAAAACTTGCAACAACAAAGTAGAGGACGTCTAACTTGTTTTTGCAGGGTATGCTGTGATGTGATATGGTCTAGACATGATGTGATATACGTTATTGTATGAGATGATCATGTTTTGTAATTTATCGGCAACCGGCAGGAGCCTTATGGTTGTCTCTTTATTGTATGAAATGCAAGCGCCATGTAATTGCTTTACTTTATCGCTATGCGTTAGCAATAGTTGTAGAAGCAATAGTTGGCGAGACGACCACGACGCAACGATGGAGATCAAGGTGTCGAGCCGGTGACGATGGAGATCATGACGATGCTTTGGAGATGGAGATCAAAAGCACAAGATGATGATGGCCATATCATGTCACATATTTTGATTGCATGTGATGTTTATCCTTTATGCATCTTATTTTGCTTAGAACGACGGTAGCATTATAAGATGATCCCTTCACTAAATTTCAAGATAAAAGTGTTCTCCCCGAGTATGCACCGTTGCTAAAGTTCGTCGTTTCAAAGCACCTCGTGATGATCGGGTGTGATAGATTCTACGTTCACATACAACGGGTGTAAGCCAGTTTTACACAAGCAGAATACTTGGGTTAAACTTGACGAGCCTAGCATGTACAGACATGGTCTCGGAACACTGGAGACCGAAAGGTCGAACATGAGTCATATAGTAGATATGATCAACATGGAGATGTTCACCATTGATGACTATCCCATCTCACGTGATGATCGGACATGGGCTAGTTGATTTGGATCATGTATCACTTAGTTAACTTGAGGGATGTTAATTTAAGTGGGAGTTCATTAGTAATTTGATTAATTGAACTTAATTTATCATGAACTTAGTACTGATAGTCTTTGCAAATTATGTTGTAGATCAATAGCTCGCGTTGTAGCTCCCCTGTTTTTGATATGTTCCTAGAGAAAGCTTAGTTGAAAGATGATGGTAGCAATTACACGGACTGGGTCCGTAACTTGAGGATTATCCTCATTGCTGCACAGAAGGATTATGTCCTTGATGCACCGCTAGGTGATGGACCTGCTGCAGGAGCTATTGCAGACGTTGTGAACGCCTGGCAGGCTCGGTCTGATGACTGCTCGATAGTTCAGTGTGCCATGCTCTACGGCTTAGAACCGGGACTACAAAAGCGTTTTGAACGCCATGGAGCATATGAGATGTTCCAGGAGCTAAAATTGATATTTCAAGCTAATGCCCGGGTTGAGAGATATGAAGTCTCCAACAAGTTCTTCAACTGTAAGATGGAGGAGAACAGTTCTGTTAGTGAACACATACTCAGAATGTCTGGATACCACAACCACTTGACTCAGCTGGGAATTGATCTTCCAATTGAGAGTGTTATTGACAGAGTTCTTCAGTCACTGCCACCAAGCTATAAAGGCTTCGTGATGAACTATAATATGCAAGGGATGGAGAAGACAATTCCCAAGCTCTTCGCGATGTTGTAATCGGCGGAGGTAGAAATCAAGAAGGAGCATCAAGTGTTGATGGTTAACAAGACCACTAGTTTCAAGAAAAAGGGCAAGGGAAAGAAGGGGAACTTCAATAAGAACGGCAAGCAAGCTGCCGCTCCCACGAAGAAACCCAAAGTTGGACCCAAGCCTGAAACTGAGTGCTTCTACTGCAAAGGAACTGGTCACTGGAAGCGGAACTGCCCCAAGTATTTGGCGGATAAGAAGGATGGCAAAGTGAACAAAGGTATATTTGATATACATGTTATTGATATGTACCTCACTAGTGCTCGTAGCAGCGTCTGGGTATTTGATACCGATTCAGTTGCTAATATTAGTAACTTGAAGCAGGAGCTGTAGAGTAACGGAGACTAGCTGAGGGCGAGGTGATGATATGTATTGGAAGTGTCTCCAAGATTGATATGATCAATATCGACACGCTCGTAATACCTTCGGGATTAGTATTAAACCTAAATAATGGTTATTTGGTGCTTGCGTTGAGCATAAAACATTATATCTAGATATTGTTTATTGCAAGACGGTTATTCATTTAAGTCAGAGAATAATGGTTATTCTGTTTATATGAATAATATCCCTCGTGATCATGCACCCTTGTGAATGGTTTATTCTTGTTGAATCTCGATCGTAGTGATACACATATTCATAATATTGATGCCAAAAGATGCAAAGTTGATAATGATAGTGCAACATACTTGTGGCACTGCCGTTTAGGTCATATTGGTGTAAAGCGCATGAAGAAACTCCATGCTGATGGACTTTTGGAATCTCTTGATTATGAATCATTTGATACTTGCGAACCATGCCTCATGGGCAAGATGACTAAAACTCCGTTCTCCGGAACAATGGAGCGAGCTACTGATTTGTTGGTAATAATACATACCGATGTATGCGGTCCGATGAATGTTGAAGCACGCGGCGGGTATCGTTATTTTCTAACCTTCACAGATGATTTGAGTAGGTATGGGTATATCTACTTGATGAAACACAAGTCTGAAACATTTGAAAAGTTCAAAAAAATTCAGAGTGAAGTAGAGAATCATCGTAACAAGAAAATAAAGTTTCTACGATCCGATCGCGGAGGCGAATATTTGAGTTACGAGTTTGGCCTTCATTTAAGAAAATGTGGAATTGTTTCACAACTCACGCCACCTGGAACACCACAGCGTAATGGTGTGTCTGAACGTCGTAACCGTACTTTATTGGATATGGTGCGTTCTATGATGTCTCTTACCGATTTGCCACTATCGTTTTGGGGTTATGCATTAGAGACAGCTGCATTCACGTTAAATAGGGCACCGTCTAAATCCGTTGAGACGACACCGTATGAACTGTGGTTTGGCAAGAAACCTAAGCTGTCGTTTTTTAAAGTTTGGAGATGCGATGCTTATGTGAAAAAGCTTCAACCTGATAAGCTCGAGCCCAAAGCGGAGAAGTGCGTCTTCATAGGATACCCTAAAGAAACAATTGGGTACACCTTCTACCACAGATCCGAAGGCAAGGTCTTTGTTGCCAAGAATGGGTCCTTTCTAGAGAAGGAGTTTCTCTCGAAAGAAGTGAGTGGGAGGAAAGTAGAACTTGATGAGGTAATTGTACCTTCTCTCGAATTGGAAAGTAGCTCATCAGAGAAAACCGTTCCCGTGATGCCTACACCAATAAGAGAGGCAGATAATGGTGAAGATCATGAAACTTCAGATCAAGTTACTACTGAACCTCGTAGGTCGACCAGAGTACGTTCCGCACCAGAGTGGTACGGTAATCCTGTTCTGGAAGTCATGTTGTTAGACAACGGCGAACCTACGAACTATGAAGAAGCTATGATGAGCCCAGATTCCGACAAATGGCTTGAGGCCATGAAATCTGAGATAAGATCCATGTATGAGAACAAAGTATGGACTTTGGTGGACTTGCCCGATGATCGGCAAGCCATTGAGAATAAATGGATTTTTAAGAGGAAGAGAAACGCTGATGGTAATATCACTGTCTACAAAGCTCGACTTGTCGCGAAAGGTTTTCGACAAGTTCAAGGGGTTGACTACGATGAGACTTTCTCACCCGTAGCGATGCTTAAGTCTGTCTGAATCATGTTAGCAATTGCCGCATTTTATGATCTGGCAAATGGATGTCAAAACTGCATTCCTTAATGGTTTTCTCAAAGAAGAGTTGTATATGATGCAACCAGAAGGTTTTGTCGATCCTAAGGGTGCTAACAAAGTGTGCAAGCTCCAGCGATCCATCTATGGACTGGTGCAAGCATCTCGGAGTTGGAATATACGCTTTGATGAGGTGATCAAAGCATATGGTTTTGTACAGACTTACGGTGAAGCCTGTATTTACAAGAAAGTGAGTGGGAGCTCTGTAGCATTTCTAATATTATATGTGGATGACATATTCTTGATTGGAAATGATATAGAATTTCTGGATGGCATAAAAGGATACTTGAATGAAAGACCTCGGTGAAGCTGCTTATATATTGGGCATCAAGATCTATAGAGATAGATCAAGACGCTTGATAATACTTTCAATGAGTACATACCTTGACAAGATTTTGAAGGAGTTCAAAATGGATCAGTCAAAGAAGGAGTTCTTGCCTGTATTGTAAGGTGTAAAGTTGAGTAAGACTCAAAGCTCTACCACGGCAGAAGATAGAGAGAGAATGAAAGTCATTCCCTATGCCTCAGCCATAGGTTCTATAATGTATGCCATGCTGTGTACCACACCTAATGTGTGCCTTGCCACGTGTCTGGCAAAGGGGGTACAAGAGTGATCCAGGAGTGGATCACTGGACAGCGGTCAAAATTATCCTTAGTAACTAAAGGACTAAGGAAATGTTTCTCGATTATGGAGGTGATAAAGAGTTCGTCGTAAAGGGTTACGTCGATGCAAGCTTTGACACCAATCTGGATATCTCTGAGTAGCAAACCGGATACGTATAATGGAGCAGTCATTTGGAATAGCTCCAAGTAAAGCGTGATAGCAGCATCTACAGTATGACATAAGGATTTGCAAAGCACACATGGGTCTGAATATTGCAGACCCATTGACTAAAATTCTCTCTCACGAGCAAAACATGATCACACCTTAGAACTCTTTGAGTGTTAATCACATGGTGATGTGAACTAGATTATTGACTCTAGTGAACTCTTGGGTGTTAATCACATGGCGATGTGAACTAGATTATTGACTCTAGTGCAAGTGGGAGACTGATGGAAATATGCCCTAGAGGCAATAATAAAGTTGTTATTATTTTATATTTCCTTGTTCATGATAAAGGTTTATTATTCATGCTAGAATTGTATTGACCAGAAACTTAAATACATGTGTGAATACATAAACAAATACCGTGTCCCTAGTGAGCCTCTACTAGACTAGCTCGTTGATCAAAGATGGTTAAGGTTTCCTAACCATAGACATGAGTTGTCATTTGATAACGGGATCACATCATTAGGAGAATGATGTGATGGACAAGACCCATCTGTTAGCTTAGCATATCATCGTTCTGTTTATTTCTACTGCTTTCTTGAATGTCAAATACATGTTCCTCCGACCATGAGATCATGCAACTCCCAGATACCGGAGGAATACCTTGTGTGCTATCAAACGTCACAACGTAACTGGGTGATCATAAAGATGCTCTACAGGTATCTCCGAAGGTGTCTGTTGAGTTGGCATGGATCGAGACTGGGATTTGTCACTCCGTGTTTCGGAGAGGTATCTCTGGGCCCTCTCGGTAATGAACATCATAAGAAGCTTGCAAGCAAAGTGACTAAGGAGTTAGTTACGGTATGATGTATTACGGAACGAGTAAATAGACTTACCGGTAACGAGATTGAATTAGGTATGGAGATACGACGATCGAATCTCGGGCAAGTAACATACCGATAGACAAAGGGAATTACGTATGTTGTCATTGCGGTTCGACCGATAAGATCTTCGTGGAATATGTAGGAACCAATATGAGCATTCAGGTTCCGCTATTGGTTATTGACCGGAGAGGCGTCTCAGTCATGTCTACATCATTCCCGAACCCGTAGGGTCCGCACGCTTAACGTTCGTTGACGATATAGTGTTATATGAGTTATGTGAATTGGTAACCGAATATTGTTCGGAGTCCCGGATGAGATCCCGGACGTCACGAGGAGTCTCGGAATGGTCGAGAGGTAAAGATTTATATATGGGAAGTCATATTTTGGGTTCCGGAAAAAGGTGCAGTTTTTTCGGTATTGTACCGGGAAGCTTCCAGAAGGTTCCGGAGGATTCCGGAGGGGTACGGAAGTCCACAATTGGGTCCACCACATCCCAAGGGCTGGCATGGGCTAAGGGGAGGCGCCCTGACCTTATTGGGCCAGGTGCACCAAGTCCTCAAAAGCCCACGCAGCTAGGGAAGGAAAAAGGGAGAGTCCTAGTAGGAATAGGATTGGACTTTGGAGTCCAAGTCCACGTATGCACTATCCACATGGTACTGTTCACGTGGTGCTGTTCACGTAGCACTATTCCTTCTACTCCAAGCCCCTACACATATATATAAATAGAGGAGAGGGGGCGCCCCAAACAAGACACAACATTGTCTTAGCCGTGTGCGGTGCCCCCCTCCACAGTTCCGTCCCTCGGTCATATTTTCGCAGTGCTTGGGCGAAGCCCTGTGGAGATAGCATCACCATCACCATCACCACGCCGTCGTGCTGCCGGAACTCATCCACTACCTCACTGTCTTGCTGGATCAAGAAGTCGAGGACGTCACCGAGCTGAACGTGTGCTGAACGCGGAGGTGCCGTACGTTCGGTACTCGGTCGGTTGGATCGTGAAGTTGTTCGACGACATCAACCACGTTGTTCTAACGCTTCCTCTTACGGTCTACGAGGGTACGTAGACACACTCCCCCTCTCGTAGCTATGCATCTCCATGGATAGATCTTGCGTGTGCGTAGAATTTTTTTTGTTTTCCATGCAACGTTCCCCAACACTCACTAGGCAAAGGAACTCTCACAAGGATTTGCAATGAATTAACTGCGAAACTAGCTAAAAGAAAAGATAAACAAAATAGAAGCAAAGAAATATCTAGATGAAGTTTTTTTTTAAACTTCATCTAGACGGGTCGGCGACTAGGTCACCTATGTTAGAGTATATTGACTTAGGAGTCAAGTGAGGACACTTGATCATAGGTCATACTCATCGTTTAAGCTCAAAATGGGGTTGCCATTTTTCCTTTAAGCATTTCAATGTATTCACATCTTGTTGAGTTGCTTTAGCTCATATCTTTGGGCAAAGCTTCTCTAAGATGTGAGAACTTACATTGGGATTTGGTGGTGATGTCCATCATGTAGTTGAACTTGATGTAGATGCTCATGAGTTGAAGTTGGGAGCTATCCTATCATTTGTAGTCCATCTTCCTTCAATTGTTGATACTTGGGTTATGCAAGATTGCTCAAGATAAGAGTGAGATGCAATCTTGGGTCATGAAGCTTGTCCAAGTACCTACAAAAGGTTAGATACAATACAAGGGAGCAAAATGTCCAAGATATAATATGATCATGAAAGGTATCATGGATTTGTCAAGAATGCTCATGCCCTTGTATGCATCCACATGAACCTCTAGTTCACGTTTGAAGCATCAATGATGTTCAATTCACTTCTCAAGTGGCAAAACACTTTCTCGTCAAGGGGTTTGGTAAAGATGTCCGCCAATTGTTTGTCAGTACGAACATGTTTAAGGTCAATGTCACCTTTCTCAACATGATCTCGAATAAAATGGTGAAGAACCTCAATATGCTTAGTTCGAGAGTGTTGCACGGGATTGTGTGCTATCTTAATAGCACTCTCATTGTCACATAGTAATGGTACATGTCTCACATGCACACCATAGTCTTTAAGAGTTTGTGTCATCCATAGTAATTGAGCACAACATGATCCCGCGGCAATGTATTCCGCCTCGGCAGTAGATAGAGATACGGAATTTTGTTTCTTGGAGGACCAAGACACAAGAGATCTACCAAGAAATTGACATGTACCCGAAGTGGATTTTCTGTCAACCTTGTCTCCGACATAGTCCGAATCGGAGTAGCCAACAAGATTGAAAGAAGATCCTTTGGGATACCATATGCCAAAGTTTGGTGTATGTATCAAGTATCTCACAATTCTTTTCACTGCCTTAAGATGACACTCTTTTGGTGCCGCTTGGTATCGTGCACACATGCACACACTTAGCATAATGTCGGGACGGGAGGCACATAGATATAGCAATGAACCTATCATAGATCGATATACCTTTTGATCAACCGGTTTGCCGTCCTTGGCCAAGTCAAGATGTCCACTAGTGGGCATGGGAGTTTTCATACCTTTACTCTCTTGCATGTTGAACTTCTTGAATAAGTCCTTGGTATACTTTGTTTGAGAAACAAAGGTACCTTCCCTAGTTTGCTTGATTTGCAAACCAAGAAAGAATTTGAGTTCACACATCATAGACATCTCGAACTTTTCCGACATCAACCTTCCAAACTTTTCACTAAAAGAGGGGTTAGTAGATCCAAAGATAATATCATCAACATAAATTTGGCATACAAATAATTCTCCATTAACCCTCTTAGTGAACAAAGTTGAATCAATCTTCCCAATTTCAAAACCTTTTTCAAGAAGAAACTTTGCCAAGCATTTGTACCAAGCTCTAGGGGCTTGTTTAAGACCATAAAGAGCTTTACGAAGTTTGTACACATGATTAGGTTTCTTGGGATTTTCAAAGCCGGGTGGTTGTTTAACATACACTTCCTCCTCAATTTCACCATTTAATAAAGCACTTTTAATATACATTTGGTAAAGAGTGATATCATGGTGATTGGCGTAAGCAAGTAAAATGCAAATGGATTCAAGTCTTGCAACGGGGGCATAGGTCTCACCATAGTCCATACCTTCGACTTGTGTGTAACCTTGTGCTACGAGACGAGCTTTGTTGCGTACAACTTGTCCATCTTCATCTTGCTTATTCTGAAACACCCATTTGGTTCCAATGATGTTTTGCTCTTCCTTAGGCTTCTCGACCAATGTCCAAACTTGGTTCCTCTCAAAGTTGTGTAGCTCTTCGTGCATTGCATTCACCCAATCGGGGTCCTTGAGAGCATCTTCTACCTTCAAGGGTTCAACACTAGAGATAAATGAGTAATGCTCACAAAAGTTAGCTAAGCGAGATTTAGAGCGAGTAATTCTCCCGGTTTGGATGTCTCCAAGTATTTGTTCGACGGGATGATCCTTGTCGATTCTTGCTCTAACTCGAGGTAGCTTTTTCTTGGGTTGTGGTGAGGCTTCCTCATCATCATCATCTTCTTCTTCTTCGTTGATGTTGTCGTTGCTTGCTTGTGGAGGTGGGGAAGGAGGTTGAGGTGGATCATCTTATTGCACTTCCTCATTCCCATCGTCTTGACGTGTTCCACTTGTGGATGCCTCCGTATCAACTTGTCGTTCACCTTGATGCAAAGTTGGGGCTTACACTTGAATAGAGGAGGTACTCTCCTTCACTGCACGGGGCGAATCTTGCCAATGGGCAAGTCTTGGATTGCTTCCGATGGTTCTTTATCTCCTACATCAAGTGGCAATTGCTCGACTTGCGAGCCGTTAGTCTCATCAAACTTCACATCTACCGTCTCTTCAACTTTTCGAGTGAAGTTGTTGTAGACACGGTAAGTGTGAGAGTTTGATCCATAACCGAGTAGGAAACCTTCATGAGATTTAGGAGCAAATTTTGAACGACGATGCTTATCAAGAATGTAACATTTTGAGCCAAATACTCGAAAGTATCCAACTTGTGGTTTGTTACCGGTGAGCAGTTCATACGCCGTTTTACCAAGAAGCTTGTGAAGGTAGAGTCGGTTTGTTGCATGACAAGTTGTTTCGACCGCTTCTGCCCAAAAATGTCTTGGCGTCTTGTGCTCATCAAGCATTGTTCTTGCCATCTCAATAAGTGTCCGGTTCTTCCTCTCAACAACTCCATTTTGTTGAGGTGTGTATGTAGCTGAGAACTCATGTGAAATACCCTCCTCATCAAGAAAGGTGTCCACATTGGTGTTCTTGAACTCCGTTCCGTTGTCACTCCGAACCTTCTTGATCTTCACTTCAAATTGGTTTTGAGCCTTTCTTGCGAAGTTCTTGAAGATCTTTTGTACCTGCGATTTGTCATCAAGAAAGAACACCCACGTAAATCTGGAAAAATCATCAACAATGACCAAACCGAAAGAGTTACCACCAAGACTCTTATAGGAGTTGGGACCAAAAAGATCCATATGAAGTAGCTCGAGTGGTCTCCTCGTGGTCATAATGTTCTTCACGGGATGGCTTCGTCCAACTTGTTTTCCTGCTTGGCAAGCACTACAAAGTCGATCTTTGTCAAATATAACATCTTTTACTCCAAGAATGTGATCTCCTTTAACAAGTTTGTCAAGGTTACGCATACCAACATGTCCAAGTCTTCTATGCCATAACCAACCTTTAGAAGATTTAGCAATTAAGCATGTACGAGGTTGAGCTCTCTTAGTGAAATTAACAATGTATAGGTCACCTCTACGGATGCCGGTAAAGACCATATTATGATTATCTTGACAAAACACTTGGCAATCTACTTTGGTAAATAGGACATTGAAGCCAAAATCAGCTAGTCTAGATACGGAAAGAAGATTGTAACCAAGAGATTCAACAAGCATAACATTTTGTATGGAGCTATCATTGGATATGGCCACCTTACCAAGGCCAAGTACCTTACCCTTGGAGTTGTCTCCAAAAGTCACATACTTGCGTGGACCATCATTTTTAGTAAGCTCACGAAACATGTCTCTATCTCCGGTCATGTGATCGGTACAACCGCTATCAAGGATCCACTCTTTTCCTCCGGCCATATAATCTCGAAGATTTGCCATAAGACTGCGATTCCTCATGGTCTTCTCGAATTCAATATCAAATTCTTCGTCTTCATCATAATAGCCATGCTCAACATCATCATCATCATGCATGTGATCATCACAAAGGGCAACAGATTCATTAGTTTCATGATCATGACAATGTTCAAGTTTATGGATTCTAATGGTTTCCATGATAATGTTGCTAATAGTTCTAACATCTCCTTTGGCACGCATAAGATCACGAAGCTCAAACAAGCAATCATCAAATTTAGGATCATTAGGACTCATCTTGTGTAAAGCAACAGTCTTATGAAGAATCTTGTCAAGACTCTTTAAGGAGTAATCAGGATATCGCTTTTCTAAATCATGCCATAGAGTATAAGCACATGCAAAGTTTTGCATACAACAAAGCACAACCTTAGGTAATCCTCTAATGATAAGATTGACGGTTCTAAGATTACGAAGCATGTCAATTTCCTCTTCATGAGTAGGATGCAAGGGATCAATAGGGGGCACATAAGGATTATGAATATACTTGCTCAAATTAAATTCATCAAAGATATCAAGCATTTCATCCTTCCAAAAGTTGTAATACTCCCCATCTAGAATAGGCACTCTACGTCTAAGACTCCCCAACGTAGACATATCCATCTCTCTCCAATGGTGATGAAACCAAGGCAATGGAGACCAAAGCTCTGATACCAATTGTGGGATCGAGGATATAGGTCTAGAGGGGGGTGAATAGACTCCTAACCAACCAAATGTGCAGTATTTAATTTCTCTTGAAACTTAGGCAGATTTTGGCACAAGTTAAGATCACTCCAATACTTTCTACACATGCATATCTAGAGATTGAGTAGCGGAAATGATAAAACATGCAAGAGTACGGAAAGTAAAGGGGTAGAGTATGGAAGATCAAACGCAGTGAAGACACGGTGGTTTTTGGCGTGGTTCCGATAGGTGGTGCTATCGTACGTCCACGTTGATGGAGACTTCAACCCACGAAGGGTAACGGCTGCGCGAGTCCACGGAGGGCTCCACCCACGAAGGGTCCACAAAGAAGCAACCTTGTCTATTCCACCATGGCTTACGTCCATGAAGGACTAGCCTCACTCGGGGTAGATCTTCATGAAGTAGGCGATCTCCTTGCCCTTACAAACTGCTTGGTTCAACTCCACATCTGGTAGGAGGCTCCCAAGTGACACCTAACCAATCTAGGAGACACCACTCTCCAAAAGGTAATAGATGGTGTGTTGTTGATGAACTCCTTGCTCTTGTGCTTCAAATGATAATCTTCCCAGCACTCAGACAACTCCTCACAGATTTGGCTATGGTGGAAGAAGGATTTGAGTGGAAAGCAACTTGGGAAAGGCTAGAAACCAAGTTTCAAATGGTAGGAATGGAATAGCTTGATCTCAACACATGAGTAGGTGGTTCTCTCTCAGAAAATGTATGGTGGAAGTGTAGGCACGTTCTGATGGCTCTCCTATCTGAGAAGGAGGTGCTGGAGGGGTATATATAGCTTCCACACAAAATCCAACCGTTACACACTTTTGACCCAACTCGGTGGCACCGAAACGATAATCTCGGTAGCACCGAACACTGTAAAAGATATGAACTTTAGGAATCTCGGTGGGACCGATATGGACAACTCGGATGGACCGAAGTGCAATGGCTTAGGGCAATCCTCATCTCGGTGGCACCGATTGCATCAACTCGGTAGGACCGAAGTGAAGCAATAAGGCAACAGAGACTTGGCAAGCCATCTCGGTGAGACCGATTTGCATAACTCGGTGAGACCGAAGTGAATGCAAACAATTACAGAGAGTTGGCAAGGCCATCTCGGTGAGACCGAGATCCATTTCGGTGGATCCGATTTGTTAGGGTTTGGCAGTGGCTAAGTCTTGAATGAACTCGGTGGGGCCGGATAGGAAATATCGGTGGGGCCGAGTTGGACTACAGGTTTAGGACATATTTGGGTAGAGAGAGTGGTTGAGGGTTTAGGAATACTGTCACTAAGCACTTGAGCAAAAAGACCATTAAGCAACACCTCATCCCCTTTTAATAGTATTGGCTTTCCTATGGACTCAATGTGATCTTGGATCACTAAACCAAAAATGTAGAGTTCTTGATCTTTTGCCAATCCTTGTCCTTAGCATTTTGAAGGGGTTCCACATCCTCTTGTCCCTGCCATGCCATTGTTGAACTTGTCTGAAATTCACTAGATAAAAGCATTAGTACAACAACATGTATGTTGGTATAAATTACCAAAACCACCAAGGGAGCAAATGTGCTTTCAATCTCCCCCTTTTTGGTAATTGATGACAACATACATCAAAGTTTCAAATACAGATATAGCAGAGGTATGTATGAAAGCTTTGAAGAGAACATGTAACATATATGAGCTCCCCTGAACTCCCCCTGAAGAGGTGCATATAACATGATGATACCATATGGGAGATATACATGCAACATGTATCTTGGCTATATGCATCAGAGCAAACATATATATCATATAGGGTCCACATGTCCATGATTGTCTCCTTGCAAACATTATATACTAGCAAGAGGTCAATCATGTACATGAGTGTGATGCATATACTTACCTTGAAGTTCTTGATCAAGTACCTGAAGAAATACACTTGAGAAAACAGGGTTAGATAACACAAGATAATTTCTTCAAGAAAAGACACAAGATCAACAAGAAACGAAGATTGGGATGACATGTAGAATAGAGTATCACTAGGTGAATACTTCTTTGAAGCAGACATGTCCCCAAAAGAAATAGTTGTCTCCCCTTAAAGAACTTCCTCTCCCCCTGAATCTGACATTGGATATTGGGAGTAGGTAGGGTGAGAAAACTAGAACAACCAAAAAACAAACTGATCATGTTTCTCCCTTCTTAGAAACATGTAACATTCTCTCCTCTTGTAAGGTGCATCTCTTTTGAAGTGATAAGCTTTGATGTGTATCTCTCTCTCCCCCTTTGACATCAATTTCCAAGAAGGGTCTTCAAGGTTATTGATCAAGTGGGTTTGGTCCTTGAGAAATACAGCTAGCCATTGAGTGGCTCTAGATGCAAGTAGAGGGTAAGAATCATTGAGTGGAGCTGGAGCAGAAAAACTCAGGAATGATTTGACAGAAAGTTCCTTAGGGCAGCAAAATCGGTGACACCGAGTTGTGGCAATTCGGTGGAACCGAGTTTGATGCAATGGAACATTTTGTCAACTCAGCTCACTAGGCAAAGGAACTCTCACAAGGATTTGCAATGAATTAACTACGAAACAAGCTAAAAGAAAAGATAAACATAATAGAAGCAAAGAAATATCTAGATGAAGTTTTTTTTTAACTTCATCTAGACGGGTCGGCGACTAGGTCACCTATGTTAGAGTATATTGACTAGGTCACGCTCTACGCACTAACCGCGTCGGGCCGCGTCGGCTAGCTTGACTCCGGCCGCCGTAGCTTGTCCTAGCATGTCGGATCCCTCTCCACCGCACGCGTGTCCTCTCCTACCTCCGGCGTGCTCGCCGCCGCACATAGCCAAGTTCACTCATGGACACACAGTGCGCCGCGGTCGCCGCCGTTGTCCGTGCTCTCATCAATGCCCCGGACCTGTCCCGTCGTCCTCTGTGAGCTCACGTCCCCTCCCCGCACCTCCCGACGGCCAGCGCAGCAGCCAGCCAGAACATCCGTGGCGGCATCCGGCCACCACAGCCTTGCCCGGCAATAAAAGGAGCTCCCCCGCCTCGTCTCTCCTCACCACTCGCTCTCCCTACCTCCAAATCACTGCCCCGCAATCGGAAGCAGAGCCGGGGAGCCCTCCTTCCCCGTTTCCGGCAAGGTGCTCCGCCACTTTGGCCCAGCCCCTCCAGCTCGACTCCATCCACCCCAACCTCAGCCAGAGCCACCAGCAAGCTTGTGAAGCCCCACTGATCCATCCCAGCCCCTCCCCTGCTCAAAAGCTCACCGGAATCGGCGATCCCCTCCACTATCGTAGCTTGCCGCCGCCGGAGACGAAGGGGGCGACGCCGTCCGGCCACCATTCGAGAATCTACGGGTACGGGGTGAACTGTCGTCGAGTGCTTGATCCATCCTCACCATCTCCCAGCCTCGCCGCCGTCGCTATCGCCGGTAATCGTCGCCGGTGAGCCGCCTCACCTCTGTTCCCTCCTCCTTTTAAAACTGACCCAGGGGGCCCACCTGTCAGTGACTCCCTTCGCTCCCGAAGCGGTACACAAGTGGAGGCGTAATCCCGCTTTACGCCTTCGACGTGGCCGCACCAGGGTTTTCTGATTTTCTGTTTAAATTCAAATAATTTAGAAATTTGACCCAACTTTGACTATTAATATCTTTTAAACCATAAGTCCAAATGAGTTCATTCTTTTTGCATTATTTTTCTTATGAGCTCCTCTATTTGCTGGTAAATTTTGGTATTTTTCTCTATTGTCTAGAATTTCTGGACAGAGAAAAATGATATATGTGATATTTACAAATGTGGTCAATTTTTTTTCGAGAGTGATTTTGACTAGTGCGTGAAGACCAGGAGTATTTCCACACTTCCTTGGTGCAAGGCAAGCCACAACTCTCATTTGAAAAATTGCATTGCAATATCATGGTTTAAATAATTATTTCCATGTTAAAATTTGAATTATTGATAAATGAGTTAATTCATGCAACACTTGGGGAAATTCCTGGCTAGCTAACTGTCATGCTAATGACTAGGAAGTTGGTAGCTGGTAGTTTTCAAGTTTGATGATGTCATGATACGATTGGATTAAGAGATTACCGTCTATGATTATTTTGTGATTCTCCCGGCAATTTGTGGCTATGGAGTCAGTAGTAGTAGTTCGATCATGATACTCATTGGGTCACTAGTTGGCTATTGTTATAACTTGGATCACTATAATACCAGAGTATCGGTTATGGCAGAAAATCACTTGGGGATTACTTCCTTCATTCGTTGATCAAGTGCCACTAAACCGAGCTTTCCAGTGCAGCCACATCTGCCAGAATGGGACGGCCTTGACTTGGTATAACCTCGTGCTCTTTTATCAGTACCACCAAAGAGGGAAGGTTATGCGTGCGTGCTACCCTGATCAGGTAGACGACGTTAATCTTGTGAGCCCGGTTTGTTTATTGAGCTCAGGTCCCCGTTTGGGACAGTTTGTATGGCCACGACGGTGGCAGGTGTCAGAAGTGACACAGGGGCTACCCAGGGCATGATTCGGACGGGGGATGATTGTCGGTGGTACGATAGAAGGGTCACGGCCTTGGCAAGTTTCGTTGGATGAATGTCCATGGTGTGGGTAACGTGCGCAACCTCTGCAGAGTGTAAGAATCTATTCGAATAGCTGAGTCCACGGTATTGGACCCAGTTCATACTAAGTCACACTGTCTGATCAACACCAATGAGGGAATGATGTGTTAATAATGGAAGAACTCGTCTCAGTGTAGTAAGGTGACCGCTTGTCAGAAGGCCGCTGGTAATTGCTGAGGATGATCCCAGGGATGATCGTCAGATGTTCTTGAGGTGACCATGAGTTGGTCACAAGAGTAAGTGGTTCAACCGAGTAGCCAAAATCAAAGTGGTCTCTGTAACTGTAACAAGGGTGACTTTTGTAGATAGTTTAGCAATAGCATGTTATCATTTTCCTCCACCCTTTTAATAACATTTGAATCTGATATAATCATGATCGCTATGACGTTGTTTTGCCTTGATGCTCTTGTGTGTTGTGAGCTTGCGAGTACATTCAAAGTACTCACCTGGCATGTCATGCCTGTTTGCAGGTGCAACCATGTTTGCATAGCCCGAGGATTTCGAGTTGCGAGCTAGTATGTGTCCCAGCCAGAGTCCCTCTGAAATGGAGTCCACCATCGTCGTCGTTGTGCCGCTGCTAGGAGTTGTACCGCTGCTAGCATAGAGCTACCATAGCTAGAGTAGCGTTATCGATGTAACCCCTTGTAATACCCTAAACCCGTGTACTCCTACCATTTGTAATAAAAAGCTGATTTGTTCTATGCCAAGCAGTGCTGTATTCCAGAAGACTTGATCTCTGGGCTGGAATACGGGGTGCTCCGGTCCCTCTGAGCCGGGGTGCCACATAGTCACACGTACACATGCACACAAAAATGCACACCACGCCCTAATGCATGCATGCGGAAGTCACACGTACACATGCACGCACGCATGCATGTGTACAGCACACAACACAACACACACGCTCACGCTCAAGTGCTCAGCCTACACGTGCATGTGCACACATACACAGCCAGGGTGGTTCCCGCGCAAGGGTTGAACTGCTGCCGCGCCTGTGTAAAATTTTGTTTAACTTATTTCTTTCCTCTGCCAACAGACAGGTGGGACCCATAGTCCACATGTCAATTTAACTAGTCAACAAAGTGCTACGTAGACTATTTGGCTGGTCAACAGAGTGCAATACGGTGCTCTACGGTGAGCTAGTGACCGTATAAACACCGCAAAATGTATATATTGACCGTAATGAGCGTATTATGAAGTCCAGTGACCGCCATTAAGCCATATTAACCGAAAAGGAGGCAGTATGGACTAGTAGTGGACTAGTAGTAGTACTAATACTACACTACGCCCTCTCCCCACACGCGCGGTGGCTCGCAGGACGAGGAGAACGAGGAGAAGCTTGCTTACTACACCCTCTCCCTCTACCACACGCGCGGTGGCTCGCAGGAAGAGGAGAACGAGGAGAAGCTTGCTTACTACGCCCTCTCCCTCTCCCACACGCGCGATGGCTCGCAGGACGAGGAGAACGAGGAGAAGCTTGCTTACTACGCCCTCTCCCTCTCCCACACGCGCGGTGGCCCGCAGGACGAGGAGAAGCTTTTGCCTACTGTGCACTCTCCTCGCCCATGCGGTGGACGTGCAACAGTTCATTCGGTGTCAGATTGCCAGAAGCATACACTGTAGTACTACCATAATTGTTCGACTTCACGAAGAGGCAAAGAGCCAAGCACAAGGTTTAATCGTACGAGTAGTACAGTATACAGGTACACTAGGAACCGCACGGTGGAGTGTCTGCACTCTTATTTTATTTTAATCTGTGATAAAGCAATCTTCTACTACTACTAGCATGCATTTACTCCAGAGCCCAGTGAAGTATTTACTCCTCAGATCACACTATCACCATATGGCCTCCGTGCGACACCTAGCCCATCTGTGTTCTCCTTAGTAGAGAATTTATAGTTGCTCCTAGTAGTAGGAGCGGATTCAAAGAAGATTGAATTGATGGTTGCTTCCTCCAAGCAACTTACTGTGGGAATGGTAGGGCTTGTGATTTGACTGCTGAGTACTACTAGCACTACAAAAAAAACACTTTCGTGATGATACGTCTTTGTCACAGTAGGTCAAGTTTTCTGTCATGCATGTACATCCGTGAAAATTTTATGATAGAATCAAGATAGTCATACCTGTGCTGTCGTAGCAGTGTTCCATGACAATACTGAAATTATCATCACGGAATTGTCCACTTCCATGACGAAAAATGTCACGTCATGGAAGTGTTTTCGTCAAGGGTGACCGACACGTGGCTCACACCGTACCGGGTCGCCATTAAGCTATCGGGTCCAGTTTTGGATCCGGTAACCCATTAACAGCCCTGACCAATGAGGATTTTCCACGTGTAAAATTCTCATTGGCCGAAGGAGCCACATGTCAGCTGGGCGTCGCGACAGGTGTCATTCCTCCAATGGATGAGACGGGCCTATGGAAATGTTACACATGGCATGGCCCAACAATGGCCCATTTAGATTAAAAAGGCCAGCCCGTTTGACTTGGTCAAAAGTTAGCAGGCCGGCCCATGGAAAGCCTGTTAACGGCCTATTCGCATACAGCCCATTTACGGCCCGAGTACTCACAACCCGTTATGGCCTTTCAAAATTCGGCCCAGTAGCGTCATGTGGGCCGTCCCATATGATTCCAGCCCGTTCTCACTTTTGGCCCATCTATGGCCCGTGACGTCTTTCGGCCCATATGAGGCCTTTTGTATCTTTGGGCCCATTGACGTCCCATGGTGATTCTGGCCCATCATGAATAGTAAAGAGCTTTGAGCCCATTTAAGGGCCCATGATTCAGTTGGGCCGTTTCCAGCCGGTGTTCTCTTTCGGCCTCTAAGGGCCCATAAATTCTTGGGCTCATTTCCGGCCCTCGATTACTTACGGTCCGTTACTGGCCTGTTATGCTAATGGGCCAAATTCAGCCCGTGGTTACAATCGGCCCGTTTGTGGTTTGTTAACCCATTGGACCATTTTCAGCCCGTCATGTTTTCCGGCCCATTAACAGCCCGTTATACCTGTCGATAGAATTAAGCCTGTGATGACTTTCGGCCTGTAAACGGCCCGTTATGCTACGGGCCCTTAAACCGACCGTTCCCAAATTGGCCCTTTTACGGCCCATATTGCGGTCCGGTTTTAGCCCACGAACAGTACGGCCCATGGATCATACGGCGCGTAGGAGGCCCATGAATCCTAAAGCCCGTGGGAGTTCCATGGATCCTACGGCCCCGTATTTGGCCCATGGTTATTGCGGCCACTAGCAAACTGAGGAAAAAGAACTGCAGTGACTACAAGCAATAAACATGACTATAAGTAAATAAATAAGCAAGCAACTAACGCTAGGCTATTACGGCGATTACATACATTACATCCACTGGGCATCAAAGTTCGCCACCAGTGCAAATAAAGGGAACAACAAAGCAGCATATTACAAACACCGGGCGACTAAGTTGGCCACCAGTGCAAATAAATGCGGCAGCAAAACAAGTCCAGAAATGAAACCACTTCAGAAGAGCTCAAGAAACGATATCCTGGGCACCCACCATGCTGGCAAGAAGCTTAGCAAGCTTATTAGCTTTCTCTTGTTTGGCGCTAAACTCCTCCAACTCTTGCTGTTGCACCAGAAAGTGTGCATCTGAATTCTGCAGGGACTTCCTCAGTCCTTCGGCTTCTTGTCGCAGCACAGCTGATCGTTGTCTTTCAACTTGTAGTTGAGACTCAAGAAGCCGAACTGATTCAGACAGCGAGTTCGAAGAGCTTGTGCCAGCGGTAGTGGCCAGTAACTCGAACACTACATCAAGGCAGGACTTTGGGGTTGTCTCACTATCTTGAAGATAGTTTTTATCAGCTTTCTTGGAGACCAACAGGGTTGTCTCACTATCTTGAACCTTCTCTGCATTACTTCCTTTACCATTGCATAATGGGGTACTCTTCTCCAATATTCTGGCGGCATTCTAAAAGAGGAACAAGCAGACACATCACATGTTCAGCGTGTAGTATATGAAACTCATTTTGGTAAACCAGTTCAGTGGTAATGTTGACAGGATAACAACATGAAACAAACATATATTTATGTACTATGGTCACTGTATTGTCTATATCATCCTAGTTTATGTTGCCAAATCAAGATAGAGACGCAGTTCAAATCATATATGTTTTAGACAAAGCAGCATAGACTGAATATAAGTGTGGGAAACTAACATCACTAACAACACTTGTAATGTGCATGACATGAGAACATAACTGTTTATACAATTGAAACTGAAATCAACATAGAGCAAGAAGTTACAACAGCAAACCAGTTAAAGAAACAGGTTTAAAACATACCTGTTGTGCCATTGAAGTTTCAATTGGATCCTTCAAATTTGAAATTAGTTGGTATGAGTAAATACAGTGATGCAAGAGCAAAGGAGTATGCACCATAGCTACGGAATATGACCTGAGAACAGTTGTTCTTCTGCTTTAAGCGTTGAGTTGGGGTTCGCAGTGCTGGTCCTCGTGCTTTGGGCACTGCAGTTGCCTTACTAACTGCTCGTGTTTGGGTGCTCTGTGGTGGAGATGGTGCTGTGTCAAGTGGAACTGGGTTACTATCTGCTGGGGTTGGGGTTAGATGGGGTGTAGCTGGTTCTTTGTCCAATTGGGTAGGGGTACAATCTGCGAGAGTCTGGGTTATGTGTGGTGGGGCTTGTTCTTGGGCAAGTACAACCGTGGTTCTATCTGCATCGACGGGTAGCACTGCCTTTTCTGAGGACCGTGTTTTTACTCCCTTAGATACTGCCATCACCCCCTCCAATTCAAATGGCTGATAAACAAGAAAAGTAATTTAATGTACATACATTGTATGATAGACAGGTGCAATGGATAGTGGGGAATAAAAGAGGGCATGAAATAATTCACATATATGTTGTCTAACCAAACAGGATAGCATGAAACAATTTCACATATATGATGGCTAACTAAATAGGATATGGTGACACAATTTCACATATATGAAGGCTAACTAAACAGGATAGAATGACATAATTCAAATATGATGTCTTTATTAAATAGGTTGGCATGCCATAATTCACATACATGCTGTCTATGGAAACATGATGGCATGATATAATTAATGGATAGAATGACATAATTCAAAATATGATGACTGTGTAAACAGGATGAGATGAAATAACTACATGATGTCTTTATTAAATAGGTTGGCATGCCATAATTCACATACATGATGTCTATGTAAACATGATGGCATGATATAATTCGCATATATGGTTTATATACTAAGCAAGTAAGCAGATGGCAATCGCATATATGATGTCTAAACTAAGAAGATGGCATCAATATTGTGTATATGATGACTAAACTAAGCAATGCAAGACAACATATGCATGATATGAGTAATATAACCCTGCCAAGTTTGAGCATACACCTCAGGGGGAAAATAGGACTGGTCATCTGTCTCTGAATTCTCCTCTGAGGAGCTATCTGTAACCAGCAAGATATCTGCTTCAGTAGGTAGCATTGTCTGCTCTGAAGACCTTGTTTTCACTCCAGACTTTTCCATCACCGATTCAAATGGCTGATGCACAGGAAGAGTAGTTGAATAAACAAACATTGTCGACAAATGGAATACGTAATACAAAAAAAGGATGGCATGATATAATTCACACATATGATGCCTGGCTAAACAGCATGGCATTGCACATAATTCACATATATAATGCCTTGCAACAAGATGGCATTGCATAATTCACATATATGGTAATTAGACACTAAACATGTGGCATTCACACAAAGCATGTCTAAACTAAGCAAATGACATAGCAATGCAAGACACCATATGCATGATATGAGCAATATAACCCTGCCAAGTTAGAGCATATACCTTGGGGGGGGATATGACTGGTCATCTGTCTCTGAATCCTCCTCTGAGGAGCTATCTGTAACCGACAAGATATGCGCTTCGTCAGATAGCACTGTCTACTCTGAAGACCTTGTTTTCACTCCAGATTTTTCCATCACCGTGTCAAATGGCTGATGCACAGGAAGAGTAGTTGAATGTACTCATTGTTGCAAATGTAATACGTAATGAAAAAAAAGGATGGCATGATATAATTCACATATATGATGACTGGCTAAACATGATGGAATTGCAAAATTCCCATATATGATGCCTCGCTAAACAAGATGGCATTGCATAATTCACATATATGATATAGAAACTAAACAGATGACATTCACACAAAACATGTCTAAACTAAGCAGATGACATAGATGATGTGTAAAGTAAGCAATGCAAGGCGCCATATGCATGATATGACCAACATCAGCATGCCAAGTGAGAGCAAAGACCTCAGGGGTAAATAGGAGTGGTCTACTCCCTCTGAATCCCCCTTTGAACAATTATCTTCCTCTTGATTACAATCTAGAATGGGGGGAGGGGGGCTGCCATTACGGCCACCATGGAGCGACATCTGCATGACATTATATTGCCACGCAAGGCTCTTCTCTTTTGCTCTACATGTTCAGTACCATTGTGTACAATAACTGACACGCATAGGAATAATACATAGTGAGATTATGTAAGGAATGCATGCAGAAATCCATAGTGATTGTAGCAACCAGTGGATAGACCCAAACAATGATAGCAGGCAGATAATAGCTTCAGTTAAAAAATACAGGTAATGGCTCCTTTACAGTTTGTTTCCCGCCCAACATGAAACACATAGTATGCACCCGAGATTAAGCAGATAGTAGACAGAGATACTATTCGTTGCTACCCCAATTTGTACCCCACAACCATTTAAAAACTCAAGTTTGATTATTAGTTTCGACCTGACTCAGAGTCTAAGAGGTGAACAGGATGATAAAGTAGCAGGTAATATTAAGCGATGCATAACGTAAGCAGACACGAAAGAGTGCAACCTCTCTTGCGGACCCGTGTAGTCCTTAAGGTCATCTCCTCAGTTGATGATGGTAATGCAGTGGTGGTGGCTGCCGGAAGAGGGGAAGAAGATCTGAGGCGGCGAAAGATGGTCTGGAGGGGGGATCTCTGCTGCGGTGGACGCTTCCGTCGTTGGAGCAGCTCAGCTGGGACAGACGATGGCGCGGCAGGAGCGGGACAAACCACACAAAGTTTTCTTTGACACCTATCTGTATCAGAAGTATAATTCTATAAAGGCTCATTTGAATTGGATGATTCTAACAACACATGGATAGGAAATACACAGGAATAGGATAGGAATGCACGTGCAAAACAGAGCATTTGCTAACACATGATTTCTGTCAATCTGGGTGTTTGGTTCACAGGAATTGGAAGATCACAGAAATGCAAAGAAGCATGGTCATATTAAAGTCAAACCACATGAAAATGTACAATTATAATGCGATTATGCTACTATCACTTTGTCTTGTTCTTCATGAATAGGAATTTGAAAAGGAGGGCCAAGTGTATATAAAAATTCCTATGGTTTTTCTTTGAAAGAGACACTAAAGGAAAAAATCCTACAGTTTTCCCTTGCTCCACTCCTTTGAACCAAATGCATGAATAGTAGTACCATAGGAAACTTTCCAATTCCTATGTCTTTCCTTCACTTTTCCTTTCAACCAGTGGCCATTCTAGTAGGCAGGCTTGAACAGGCAAAAGCCTACACTCCAAAAATGTTTTTGTACAACTTCTACTACTTTGGACCCAGCCCACTACCCTACTAGCTCAACTCCCAGGCCCATCTACACATGCACAGCTCCAACGCGCAAAAATAAATAATGATGGCTTTCGAGAGAGTCCATCACGGATAGCTAACTTGCCTAGTACCTCACTGCTTGTCATATAGGAGAAACTATTCGTATTTCTCATTACTACATGTGCTCAGTGGACAATATAAATTACATGTAGAGTAAAAAAGCGATGCGACAAGTGTACAACCTCTTTGGCGAAGCCATGTCGATCTCAGCATCATTGGGTTGGTCGCTGAGGATGCTGCGGCTGATGTGGCTGTCGGAGGTGGGGAAGAAGATCTTAGGCGTCTGGAGATGGAGCCGAGGGTACTGCTCCGCTGTGATGGACGGTTTTGTCGTTGGACCAGCTCCGGTGAGGTGTACGACGGCGAGGCTGAAGCAGGACAAGAGAGACAACGTTAACCTGAAGTGGGATTCTAATAACATCTCCAATAGATGATGTAAAATACATCACCAAAAAGTGCTAGATTTAAAAGACATCAGCCGCTCGTCTCTGAACTTAACTGTCGAAACTGAATTTAACTGTCGAAACTGAATTTTACTATCGAAACTGAAATGTACTCTTGAAACTGAATGTTGCTGTCGAAACTAAATTTTACTGTCAGAACTGAACGCAGTAGTAGCAGAGAAGCAATGCACTAGCCATTTGGGCCGCTCGAGCATTAGTGGTAGAGAAGCAGTGATCTAAATCGGCAGCCGCTCCAGCAGGGAACGTACTACCAGAGAGCAGCCGGGGCAGCTGGTCGTGCGGCAGTAGCAGTGCCCGGAGCATCAGCGCGTGCGAGAACCGTAGCAGCAGCAGGAGCGCGAGCGAGTGCCAGAGCTGCTGCTCGTGCAGCAGTAGTGCGACGAAGAGTAGAGCAGCAGCGCGAGCAAGAGCAAGAGCAGAGCAGCAGCGCGAGCGAGAACCGGAGCAGCAACAGCATGGCCAGCGACAGCCGGAGCCGCAGCAGCAGCAACTCCTGCTGATGTGGGCATCGCCAGCGAGGGAGCAACGCCATGGCGGAAAGACACCATGGAGGAAGTGGCTGGTGAAGCCGCCGTCGATGGAGCCGCGCCATGCCGGCTAGGGATCGAGCAGTGGCAGCACCGTGAGATCAAATAAAGGAGAACATGCAGTGATTAGTGTAGAACCTCTTTGGTGGCGCTGACTAGGCCTCAGCTTCATCCGAGGAATCGGTGATGGTGCTTCGGTTCCAGTGGTGCAGGTGAAGACGACGCTGTGGGAATGGAGGTGGCGCAATAGACGAGGCGAATGTCGGGGCAGCTCCTTGGAGGTGGAGGACGGGGCAGCTGAACCGGCGAGACGACGAGATCGACGACGGATCCTCATCCGGTGCAGTGGATGAGGGACGTCGAGCTGTTGCGGCGGACGATGTCGTCGGGGAAGAGGCTGCGGCTGGGTGGCGGTCGGGTGGTGGACGGATGAGCATGGGGTTTTGCGGGTTTTGGCGGCCTCAATGTACGAATGGGGGGCGGAGGGGGTGGGAGGGGGAACCATGGCGAAGGGACGCGCTTGTCCGAAATGTGGGGTAAGTTATGAAAGTGCCCCTACCCATTTGGACCATGGGACGTCGAGGCGGGATTTTCGGCTGAGGGATAGAAGGGGGATTTCGCGTGTCGGGGCGGCGCGGCCGATTTCGGAGGAGGGGGGAGTTTTCATGTGCGTTAAAATTTTGGGATAACAAGGCGCGGATTGAAGGGGCGGGAGTTTTGCAGCACAAGAGACAAAGAGATAGCTTGAAATTTCGGGATAACAAGGCGCGGCTTGAAATTTCGGGAGAACAAGCTTAACGTGTAAAAAAAACAAAAACAAAAAACAATTCGCACCACACAAGAGAGAGTCATGTCCCGTTTTACTATATGAATTACTACAAATGCCATTCAAAAACAACAATGAACAACTTAAAAATTTGGGAGAACAAGCTTACCGTGTACGGTACCATATCAATTCGTACTTCCCTCAACAACAACAAAAAAACAATTTGTACCGTCTACCATATGGACTAAAATTGAGTCCATTTTCCGTATTTGAGTGGGATTGTTGTCAGGTTAGTTATGCCATCATCTAAATATTATCTTCACAACACACGACATGAATATAGTACTAAATTCCCATTTAAATATGAACTACATGTACCATATGATCTCGAATTCAAATATGTATATCCATTTTATTTTGAATTCAAATCGTAGTACATGTATGCTCTAGCTAGATGTTCGGAATCTAAATGATGTCTGATATGTATAATGTGTTTAGTACACAACACACACACACAACATTTAGATGTTAGCTGCCAAAGCCACCCATTATCTCCAATTTGAATAGTTCTGTCCATGCATGGATGAAATGTGGTCAAACGATGCCTACCAACTGTATATCAAATTCAAATCAATTTGGCCTTGTTCGATGTGTATATAGTATAGCATGCTCGATTCAAAACCACACCACTACATATCTCCATTATATCATGCATGCATGGGTTTCAAACATCATGATCTCTTATTCAAATATTTGAATTCACTTTTATATTGATTATGATCTCACCAAGTCTTTTACACCCACACAGTCGTCTTCTCTTTATTTATTTTTGATTGAATACTGTGAGGCAACAGCCTCACAGCCTTTTATTAAACTCAATGGAAAAGGGTTCTATACATACAAATGAAAGAAAAGCTTACCTAAAGAGCTATATACAACAACAACTATTTACAAAACAACCAAAGAAAACAACCAGCAAGCCTCAACTTGAAACACTACGGCAGGTTGTGGATCCATGTCAAGAGATGTGGCTTCACAGAGGCCTTAAACCTGTGTGACATGAGAGTAATATCATGGATGAAATTCCTCTTCCATGCTCTAATGGATGGATTCTCATGCCTGAAGATCTTCCCATTGCGAAGAATCCATATGTTCCATGCAGCAGTGAATACTACCTCCAAGAAAAAAGGTTGGCCAAAGCTTCTACTAGCTGCCAGAATACATGCCTTTGGAGATAGACCAGCCTGCCAAGTAATCTGTAGATAGGTCCAAACCCTGGTTGCAAATACACATGTGAAAAACAGATGATCCCTAACCTCCAAAGTCTGTGTAGGGCAAATTGGGAAAATGTTATCATCATCTGAAGACCTCCAGTGTCTCCTTAGCAACATATCTCTTGTGTTTAACCTATCATTGAGCAACAGCCATGCAAAGACCTTAATCTTCATTGTACATCTGCTAGCCCAGAGCCACTTACATGGATCATCTACTGGTAAATGTGCATGCATCATTTTATAATAACTCTTGGCAGAATATGACCCTTTGCCAGGTATCCATGACCAGATGTCAGATGTCTGGTCATTCCTTTGCAGGGAGATTAGACCAGATAAAATAAGCTGAAACTCCCCTAAGGCATCAGTGGATAGAGGAAGATGAAAGATAGCATTTGGCTCTGGGTTGGAGATAATATCATAGACAGATACCTTGTCATCAATGACAAAAGAAAATAATCTTGGAAATCTGTCCTTGAGGGGTGTTGAAGAGCCCAGAAATTTCCATGCATCATGCCAAAACAGAGCAGAGTCAACCATATTGACTGTAATTTCAGAGTTGGCTCTAAAGGCATCATTGAGCTTCATGATATATCTCCACCAAAAGGAACCACATAATATTGTTGCATGAGGTACCACACCATCATAATAGCTAGACCAGATGAGGGAGACCCATGGGATTTTAGCCTTATTATAAAATTTCGACAAATGCTTTATGAGGAGAGCTTTGTTCTGTATAGATAGGTTTAGAATTCCCATTCCTCCATGCTCTTTAGGTCTGCAAACCATAGGCCAGGCTGCCAAAGACTATTTAGGTGTGTCAGAATTTCCTCTCCACAAGCATTGCCTCAAAATCCTTTCCAGCTGCTTGATGATACCAACAGTGACGGTGTCCTGGACTAGGGGGTACTCACCATATCGTCTCCCGACCAGGTGGGTTAAGCCGAGGACCCCAATGGCGGTTCACTAATGGGCCACTTCGGGCAGCCCATGACGCATACAAGGAAGACTCTACAAGACTTGGTGCACAAGCCGAAGACTCTCCTAAACCCTAGGCCTCCGGTGCATTATATAAACCGGGGCCAGGCTAGTCGATAGATCATATCATATTTATTAGAACAATCTCGTGGTAGATACATGTACTCTGTACTATAACCCATATGAATACAATCAAAAGCAGGACGTAGGGTATTATCTCTTCGAGAGAGCCTGAACCTGGGTAAAATCCTGTGTCAATGTTACCATCACTCCAGGACGCCTAGCTTAGGACCCCTACTACGTGATATGCCGGATTTAGAACCGACATTGCTGCTTTTATTGAGAGCCTGCTGGGCAGTCGCCGCGGTGCGATGGGAATTCAAATCGGCTCCACCGCGATCTACACGTCGGAACCGAGCTACGTCGTCAGCGCCAGCATCTTCATCGCCGGCCCGACTGGTCACCTTGGCTAGACCGAGGACTAGGCTTCTCTTCGGATCATCAAGTTCGGACGGATGTCTTCGTCATCATCAACTCCGATCTCATCCGGGATCATGGAAAAATCGTCCATGGTGCTCGGGGGCTCAACGTCAACATTGCCCTCGCGCGATCATGCAGTTTTTCTGGATAGCGGATTCGTGTTCGCCGTCCCCGTCTCCCCGAGTGTCGCTTTGATGATTGCTTCAGTGGAATTGTGCGTAATTGAGTCTAGAACCACCCTGCAAAATTTCGTCGCGTTCCGATGGAGGAATCTCCGGCGATCTCCGATATACCGGAGCCCTATCGAATCTGGACGGGAATCTGGACGAGTTTAGGGCGATGAGTCCAGCAGTCAGCTCGGACGTCCTTTGGAAGATCCAACCGTTCATCGGCTGCGCAATTCCCATATCTACCAACCCTCAAAATTTCAGCACGATCCGACCGTTCAAACTCCGGGAAGCGTCCGATGAGTGAATCAATTTTCAGATCTATTTTCTGCGCGAAAACGAATCCGGCCCGAGTTCATCTTTTTCATGAACAGATTACCAGACATCCTTTTTGAAGGGAATTTTTATAGGGTATTGTGTTTTGTTTTCGAGCACGTGCCAGCAAATTTTAAGCCTTTTCCGAGGCGATCTTCGTCGTCGCGCCGGTGTCAAACCAGCTTGGCAACGTTGCTCCATGGCTGCCGACCTACGCCAGCATCGACTGCGCCGTCGCTTCATCGAGCCGACGACAACCACCTCGGATCATCACCTCGGTGAGCCGACCAAGAGTTCGGCACCGCTCTCCCTAATGATCGTCAAGATAACATCGTCACCTTACGGATTGCACGGGTCGGGCGCGCCACCATCGCCGCACAGTCACTTCTCAAGCCAGCATTGAACGCGTCACATAGTTTCGACCTGCGTCGGCACCGCCGCGCCGTTGCTTCTTCGAGCCGACGTCCACCTCGCCGACCTGCTTTGACACCTCGACTGGCATGGGGGTTGCAACGTCACCTTACCAACCTGCTCCGACACCTTGGCTAGACCAGGGGCTTCGCCATCTCTTCATCAAACTACTCCGGAGACTTCGGCGTCACCAGCCGATCAACTTCGTCACCTCGGCTGGAGCGGGGGCTTTGCCTCGCCACATCGACTGTACTGTGTCGTTACTTCGGAGTGCCGAGCTCCTCGCTCGGCCACCTCGGGCTTGGAGTCTGGGACCTCGATCAAGCCGAGGACTATGCGTCTTCGTCCCGCCACAAGCCCACACCACATCATCAACGCCGAGCACATTTACCAGCTAAGTCGCTTTCATGCTCAACTTTTTTAAATGTTCAATTTTTGTTCGGTTCGACCAAGCATTATATTTAAGTTAAAATCTGTTTGTTAAAAATGAGGTTCGTTAAAAACCGCTTCTTTTTCCCATGTTAACTGGGGGGCTCTTAAATTTATATGAGCCGTTATAATAAGTGTTTTCTTCTTAGTCGTTGCAAAGTCTTTTTCTACTACTCCTTTTTCCGACGTGAGTATGTGGTCAATAGCCGGATAGCCTGGTTTCTCTCTAAAGCCGCTCGAGTTTAGTTCGCTAAACTGGCCTGAGAAGCACTCCGCCTTCGGGATAGGAGGTTGAAGCCGAAGGCTGACCCGCTTGAAGTCTGGAGATTGGATGTATCATGTTAAAGCACGACGGAAGCATAATATTTTAAGACCAATTTTTGGATTGGCACCAAAAAACTTGATTTAGTTCGGACGTCAAGTTTTTACATAAAGTTTTTTGGCTTTTCGAGCTTATGGCACTTTTAAGCTATATGTATGTTTTTCTTTCAGGAGGCGGGACATCCTGATGACCGCGGTGCTCTGCGTAATAATTTAGCTCGGGAGATCTTTTCCGACCCGTAGCTCGGCATCTTTCCTGCCGACCTACACCTAGGGTATTATCTCTTCAAGAGAGCCTTAACCTGGGTAAAATCCAGTGTCCATGTTACCATCACACCAAGACACCTAGCTTAGGACCCCTACTACGAGATATGCCGGATTTAGAACCGACAAACAGGGATACTCAAGCTGCATAAGAAGTAAATTGGCATGGATGACAGTGCAGACAACACAAGCTGGAGCCTAGATCCTTGAGATAGTAAGCATGAAGTAGCTGTCAATCTCCTCTCCATTCTATCCACCACAGGTACTAGGTCTTGAATTCTTGGCCTGGTTGTGCCCACAGGTAGCCCTAGGTATGTGAAAGGCAAAGAACCCACTTGGCAGCCAAAAAGAGCAGCCAATCTGGCAGTTTCCTCTGGACTAACATTGATAGGCAAAATACAAGATTTTTGAAAGTTAACCTTGAGACCAGTTGAGACTTGAAAGGAGTGCAACATTTCCTTTAGGGTAATAAGCTGTGAATCCTCAGCAGGTAAGATTAACAGAGTATCATCTGCATACTGTAGTATTGGATAATCAGTATCATTGGTGTTAACTGGCAAGGTCAGATCACCTCTTCTAAGCATGTCATTGGTGATAGTTTGCAGGAGATCAACAGCTAGAACAAACAGCATAGGGGAGAGAGGATCTCCCTGCCTGACACCCTTCTTGCACATAAACTGTTTCCCAGGAATCCCATTAAGCAAGATGGATGAAGTACCAGAGGCTAGCAGTTCTTTTATCCATGAAATCCATCTATCATCAAAACCCTTGTGCTTTAACATCAATAAGATCAACTCATGCTCCACAATATCAAAGGCTTTAGCAAAATCCAACTTAAGAATTAAAATTGGCTTCTTGGAAGCATGGCACTGATGGATATTTTCCAAGGTCCAAGCAATACAATCCTGTATTGATCTACATCTCAGAAAACCATACTGATTCTTATGAATACAGGAAAGAATGACCTTTTGAAGTCTATTGGCAAGCAACTTGGTGAGAAATTTCAGACAAGTGTTTGTGAGGGAAATAGGTCTGAAATCATTGGGCCCCTGAGGAGAAGGAATCTTGGGAATTAATGTGACAAGAGATCCATTGATGCTAGCCAAGCTGATCTTACCTTCCCAAAAATCTTGAAATAAATTCATAAAATCCTCCTTAATTATGCTCCAATACATGACAGGTGGTAATACAGGCCCCATAACCACTCTTATCATACCAATATGTAGGTTATCTTGCAGCTGTGGAACTGGCAGATTGGGCCCAACAAAGGGCACAAGTGGTTGGGCTGGTTGTTCTCCCATGGGCCCAATAACCTCCTCATGTGGCCCAACATTGATCTGAGCAGGTGGCCCATCAGCCTGATGCTGAAGCAAAGCATTCTGACCAATAGCTGCACCATCTACATGCTGTGAGGAGCTATCTGAACCTAAAGAAGGGTCAAAATCATGGAGTTTTGATCTTGCACTGGTGGAACTTCTGGAGGTGCTGGCTGGTCATCATGATCCTCCCATTGCTGGCCCCAACCTTCCTGGGCCTCAGGTGGCTGCTTCACATTGTCAGGTGGTGGAGGGGGAACATCATTCCAACCTAATGTTGGGTAGGGTGGTAAAGCCCAGAAATTCTTAGCAGGCTGCAGCTCCCCAGGCATGGGGTGGGGTTTCCATCCAAGGGCATCATATCTTCATCTACAGGAAGCTGCTCAGCAAATGCTGCAATGAGGATGTAGCATGCAGCAGTCCAGGAGGCCACAACACCACCAATATTTGCAAACTAATGAAACACTACATCTCTGGGAACCAGCCAATTGTCTGGAAAAGATGCATAAACAAGAGATCTGACCAATCTATCATCTACTTCATTCCAGTAATGGAACTGACCGAAAGTACCAACTACCTCTGCTAGATTGTGTGCATTACGATAATCAAGTGGCACACCAATGAACATTAACCAGCCTGTGCGGCGGCCCTGAATAGCTCTGAATCCCTCCCCAGCATCATGATTAATGAACCTAACAAAAATTACTTCTCCATGCTGATTAACTCCGAGCGGCCACAGTGCATGATTAACTAACGCAGTGCGGATTACCAGACCTTGCATCTGATATAACCCTACCCCTTGGAACCAGGTTTGAGCAGAGATTACCGGTAGTTCAAGCTCATCAGCGATGAAGTCCAACACTTGCTGACGGAGCATTGCCACCTCCTCTGGCGGATGAACAGGCTCGACAATCCCCACCATGTATGCTTCATGGTGCCTCAGTGGAGCTTGAGCAAGGGTGTAGAAGGTCCGTGGAACACGGAAAGGCTTGCCATCAACAATGTCATGCCCAGCAGGGAGGAAGCGCCTAGGATCAAGCTCGTAGTTTGCCATGGAGGGGGCAAACGGTGGAGGTGATTGATGGCGCTACGGTGGAGATTGGGGAGGCAGAGTTGGGGTTTTTTTCTGGACAGGGGAGCTAGTAGCAGGGAGGCACGAAGAGTCTAGGGTCTCGCGGGCACCAAAATCGAGGCGTCTGTTAGCCACCTTGGGCACCCAGATATCAATGCTCGATGGAGATCGATTACATCCTTTTTTAACGTGACCAAAACGAAAGCATTTTCGGCAACGAATCTTGTTGGTGCACGTTTCCAATTTGTGCCCCATGCCAAGGCATCTCTGACAGTCCCAAACCTAGCCGCAGTATCTTCCACCACTTCATCCAAGCCTTGTAAATCATGAACAATATCTTGAGAAGATTTAACCGGTGAGATAGAGGAAACTACAAGAAGCAAATCCGTAGGTGGTGGGCTTGAGAAATCTAGAGGCTGCACAACCCTTGGGGCCGGCCTATTTTCCGAAGGCCCATCAGAGTCGTCATCAGAGATGTCAATTGGGCTGTGGGTGGATAGACTAGCCATGTTGGGCCTGGTGATTTTAGGGGAGAAAATCAAGCTTTGATTCCCGCTGGCAACCGAATCCCTCAGATCACGCGCCGGAGATATGATTGATCCAAACTGAATGGCAAGGCCAGGGGGTGGCAGTTGGCATGTCCTGAATATCTGGCGTGGGTAATTGGGATACCAGAGATGCACCGGAATGCACCGGTGTCATCACAGCCGGCGGCGGTGGCGCACGTTCGTCCGGATGAAGAGCATAACCCGCATCTTTTTCCATAATAGAGATTTCCTCAGCCGTAGCTGGATAACGGTAACCTTGACATGCAGGATAATTAATGAAAGTTGCAAAACGAAAACTCTTCATTGGACGTGAGACTCCAGAAGATCTCAGAGATGACTTGGCCGGCGCACGAGCCAAAGCCTCCATGGCCATTTTGGTTCTATGTTTAGATGGACTAACAAGTGTCCATTCTTGCTGACACTCTAATTGCCACAGCTTAAATTCTTTAGTCCAATCTGGACCACCATGCCCCTAGAGATGGAAATGGCACTTGAATTGCTGACAGATAAAATTACATTGATGCAAAATGAAGAACCCAACCTCCTTGCACGAAACATGAAAAGAAAACACTTGATCTCGAAGACAGGAGACCTTAAGATCTGAACAGTGTCCACCAATGGCCAACTCTAGGGCCAAAGCAACATTCTCCTCATCTAGACGAAAGGAATGCCGAGCAAAGGAAACCACGATAATGAAATGACCAGTATCATCAGAAGGGTGTACTGTACGGCGGAAGATGTGCCAGATCTCCTTGGACAGGGCCAAACCAGGTGAGAAATCCAAACCAAGGGCGATTGCCGCATGAACCGCCATGAAGATGATAACCAGAAGGTGTAGCAGAGGACGCCAATTAAGATGAATGGATCAAAAGGCAATTTCCACGGTTGAACGTGGCGATCGCCGGTGGGTTTGGTGGCTAGGGTTTAGGGAGGGGTGGGAGGGGGTGGGGGCGCCATCTAGGATAGGAATGACAGTAATACCTCCTTTCTTAGGAACACAATGAACAGGACCCGTCTTCTCTTTATCATTGTACCACTAACTTTCTCTCGTGCATGCATGCACACACACTCCAACTCGGCATTATCCATCGCACACACACACACAATATCTTTCTTCAGGTCTGTCTACCATGATTTCTCAAGCAAGGTAGATCTCTCCATCACCCTCTCTTTCCCACACACACACACCGATCGATATACCCTCTAGCTAGCAGGTCTGCCTACCACACACACATGTACACACAGTCCCTTCCCCCTCTCACCATCCATGCCTCACGCCCCAGCTATGAGGCGCGCAAGCCCACACATGCGCATGCGCGCGAGCGCGCTCTCGCCCCCTCATCTCTTATTATCGATCTTGCACTCATACATTACCTTTAGTTAACTAGTAGGACTCTCTCACCCACCCACACACACACACACCTCCCCCTCTTCGTCACTTTGGGCCTTCTTTAATTACCTCTCACACACATGCGCACCGATCGATATTCCTCTCTGTATATATAAAGCTATGTCTTTCCCTGTTTTCCACACAAAGCGATCGATATATATCTAGTCAGGCCTTGCCCTTTTTCCCACGTACACATCGATCAATCTACCTCTCTAGATAGGACTGCCTAGCTACCACACACACATTGTCGATCCATCGTCTCACCTCTCATCAGCATCCATGTCTTCCGCTTCATCTCTCAGACGCGCGCAACAGCGCACGTTCTCGCCCCCTCTCTTAAAATATCGATTTCGCAGTTGTACACTCCTTCCGAGTCTCCGTCCAGTTGGCCTCTCGCACCATCTCCCAACACCCCCTCTCCCAGTGCTTGTAGGATCGTAGAGTTCTTCCCTCCATCTGTCTCTATCGATATATCGCGCAGATGACCCCTCCCCTTCCGTCTCGTCTATCACCCGCATGCACATACATATATGTATAATATTGGCATCTCTTTCACACAAATTGCATCATTGACACATACTCCATCTATATTTCCCTCCCCCTCCCCCACCCACACACAAATTCATGAATCTCCCATGATTTCTTGCACACACCATCTCTCTCTCTCTCTCTCAGACACACACACTATGTGTACGAAAGAGAAGAGGTGCACGCACGCACTCGTTCCGACATACAAACGCGCGGGTACATGGTGGAGCACATTTGTATAAGAAATGTGCGTGTGTAGAAAGGCTTTAGATGATGTGGCACTAGTACTTCCAGTATGTGCAAAAGCACGTAAGTTAGAATTCCAATGGCACGCTACAAAATGTCCCTCTTTTTTCAGTCAATATATTTTGATTAAAATGATGTGGGTGCACCCATGAGGCCACGTGGCACATGGGGGAGGGGTTGTTGTGAGATTCTTCTATGGATTGATCACAGTGACATGCTGCTGGTTCCAGAAGAATGTTGTAGACATAACAGGGTACACACGTGAACGATTGAAAATTTCAAAGCTGATTATATAGAAAATAGATTCGCAAAAAAAAGAGATTATATAGAAAACAACTAGCAGCGGGCTCCTCGCTATCGCTACGAGAGGTTGGCTGGCATCCGGCTACGCCACGTACGCATCCGAGAATGCGGGCCCACGTACGCCTCCGACAAGCGTAGTAGTACTGCCCACCGCTTTGACTTTTGTAGTGCTGGGTCCATACCATTGTAAAAAAAAACTACCATGCCTCCCGCAAAAACGCCGCCCTACCCTTTCTTAATCAGGATTTGTATCGACCAATCTCATCAAGGAGTAGGTAGTAAACTTACAGCCCATTGCCTTCGCGTCGCACCAACACATGGTCGGTCCGGCCCGCCGCTCACCGAAGGGACGCGCATCGACTTGGTACATCACTGACATGTGCGACCGCATGTGAGCAAACCAACAGTCCAAGCTCCCCACCTACCGCCAAAAGCCCGGCCTATCGGGATTTCTCGCAAACCGGCAGTTGCGAACGATCGCATGGCAGTTTCATGTGTAGGAGAGGGGCGTGGCGTGGCTGTAAAAAGAAATGCCATGGCATTTCTTTTTTTAGTGTTGTTTTCGTCCAATAACTTCCACCGTCGGATGCAGATCTTACGGTTATTGGGGCGTTCGCCAGGAATAGTCTCGTGGCGAACTATTAACTAGCCTGTTTTTCACACGCACTGCGTTGACACATAAGTATCATCTCTCTCCCTCCTCGACATGCACACACCTACACTGACGACTCTCTCGGGACTTCTGGCACATACCATCTCTCTATAGGTCGATGTCACACACATACACTTGTACTTAGGTTTAGTACGTACACAAAGAGGAGAGGAGCACGCATGCACTCGTCCTCTCTCACACTGTCACACACACGCGCGGGTACTCTTTCCGACACACACCATCTTTCTCTTTTTTGCGGGGACACACCATCTCTCTCTAGGTCTATGTATACCACGCTCTCTCTCTTCCCCCACACACTGGTGGAGTACGTGCACGAAGAGAAGATGTGCATGCATGCACTCATTCCCTCGCACACACATGCGGGTACATGGTGGAACGCATTTTTGTACGAAGAGCCACCCCACATGATAATTTGACGCGTGTAGAGTCGTTCACTTAATGAATGGTTAATTAATACAGCGCATGCAAATTTAGTGGCGTGATCACGTGAGGGAGGAAGTACTCAATTTGCATCACATTACTATCATCCACTGCATGCATGCGAGTAGTTAAATCATGGGTTGCTAGTACTACGAGGCAACGTTATCAATTTTTGCCTCGGTTACTGTTGGTGGCCTTTGTATTTAAAAATGGACGGAGTGGAGTACTACGCTCGCCTACTAGGGCTCTCCCACCGCCTACACTCGCCTCCCCGCCTCGACCATCCGATTCTGCCATGGATAATCCCTTAGATCCCAGCATCCCGCCAGCTTCCCTCTCCCAGTGGCCCGCAGCACTACCACCTTTGAGCAAAACCCACATGTGTTTCAGAGGGGATCCATTGCTTTGGAATCACAGATCGGTGGCGCCGGAGGACATGCCGGGGCTGCGTTTCAGGTGGTGGGCAGCAAGGGAAAATTGGATCGAGGAAGCGTCGCATCGATTGGAGACAAGTTTGAAAGAGCTGCGCCTGGCGAAGCATAAGGCGGCGGTGCATGTTGATCTCAGGGGTGAGATGCTGAGGGATGTCAGCATCTGGCAGTGTTGCGTTGATTTCGAGCTGGGGCTAATGGCAGAGATCATATTCACGGAGTCAACTACGGAGGAGAGAACGCGCATGCCTGCGGAATGGCATGAGAAGCCAGTGCAACTGTTCAAATGGGCGGTAGGAGAAGCCAAATCGCTCAACCAGCGGCGGCGGCGGCACTCGGGATGCATCGTAGGCGAGGTGACCTGCCCTCCTTCCCCGCCAACGATGGACTGACCTGCTCAGTTGCTGCTGCAGTGAACACGCGGCGCCATGGCGGTTTGCAACCGTGACAATCACTCCATCTATGCATTGTATTTCTATGAAAATACTCCATATATATGTGTTGTATTTCTATGAAAATAGTTGGTCATTTGGAAAAAGATGGTCATTGATTTATCATGAGTTTTTGAATGCTTGGTCGTGAGAACTCATCGGGAGCCGTTCCAAAACCATCAATAAATTTCGAGCTTGTTTCCCGTCACATTCCAAAGTACCATGCTATAATTAATGACAAACCTGTTCACACTGATCAAACCTAAACTTGTTTCCACTTTGCAGCATATTAGTACTAGGTTATAAAAAGGGAAACTAACTACTCGAATATTACTGCACATTCCTCCCCATAAGCCGTTCTTGTTCGTCGTTCCTTGCGTTTGCCATGGCCGGTAGGAAGAGCTCTGCGCCGAGAAATAACAAGGGAGCGACGACCAAGGTAGCAAAAAAAAGAGAGGGTCCGCCATGCTGCGGAGGCCTCAAAAGATCTCTCATGGGCAGGAGAGGGCTCTGAGAAGCGCATTCACCGCGGAGGCGAACATGTCGAGCGGCCAATGCTGAAGTCGTTAGCCCGCGACGACATGCCCGCTCAGCTCAACAAGCAGAAGGAGTTGATCGCCGGCTTGCTGAAGCTGGTGAAGGAGAGCAATGCCTCGGTTGATAAGGCGACCGGCGAAATCGTGGAACTTCGGGAGGACAAAGTGAAGCTCTGCCACGAGCTCGACCTGCAGAAGGAGGAGATCGCCGGCTGGGAGAAGCTGCGAGAGAAGAGCAGTGCCACAGTGAAGATGCTGACCGCCGTCATCGGGGAACTTAGGGACGACATGGTGAAGCTTCGCACCGAGAACGTGGCTGCTGTCAAGCAACATCATGCGGACGTGAAAGAGATCATCCACGCTCACCTCGAGAAATCCCGCGCCATGGAAGCAATGAAGAAGATGGCGGACGAGAGGCAAGAGGAGATGAAGGTCGTGGAGGCGATGAAGAAGCAGTTAGAACTCCGTGCCCAGCAACCCTTCATGAAGTAGAGAGCAGCACCCAGACCGTTGTCTGTGTCTTCCTTCTTATTTTTTGCGGGTAATCTTCCTTCTTCTTTTGCCCCTCTGTCTTCTTCTTTTGCCACTGTGTCTTTCGGGCATTTCCGCATGTGTCCTTCTAAATTATCTTGAATAGGTAAGACAATTATTATCCATTGCCATTGTCATCATATTATTTAGTTTGTACTAGGCTGCGAGGCACGACTAAAACAGTGCTAAAGATGAGCGGTGCCGTGGGATCACAAGCAAACTTGTCGTGGTGAAATCATGGTAGATGCCATGAGATGGCTAAAAGTGGGGGGCTACGTTAGGACGCCGGTGGGTTCCGGAAGCGAGGTCGGTACGCGCGAGTGCGAGGCACAAGATGTACCCAGGTTTGGGGCCCTCCGGGGAGGTAACACCCCTAGTCCTGCAGGGATGGGATGCCGGGTTGGGATGATATGCACAAGGGCTACAATGGTGCTCCTGGAGCTGTTTGGGCAGAGGAGGAAGAAGGAGCTAGCTCTCCATTCTACCTCTCCTCTGAGTGTGTTTGTGGCGGAAGATAATGTGAGCGACCCCTCTACATGGAGGCCTCCTGGGGGTTCTTATAGCCCGACCCCTAGGGTTACTGTTGGGGAACGTAGCATGGGAAACAAAAATTTTCCTACGCACACACAAGATCTATCCATGGTGATGAGCATCTACGAGAGGGAGAGTGAATCTACATACCCTTGTTGATCGCTAAGCGGAAGCGTTTAAGAAACGCGGTTGATGTAGTCGAACGTCTCCGCGATCCAAATCGCAAGTCGTCCCTCGATCCGATCACGAACTTGTGCCGAACGGACGGCACCTCCGCGTTCAACACACGTACGGCTTGATGACGCCTTCACCTCCTCGATCCAGCGAGCGATGGTGAAGTAGTGGTTGAGTTCCAGCAGCACGACGGCGTGGTGATGGTGGTGAGGAACAATCTCTGCATGGCTTCGCCACGCGCTACGGAGATTATGACGGAGGAACTAGAGGGTTAGGGTTGCCGCACACGGCTTGGGGAAATCTTGATGTGTCCCGTGTGCTAGCCCTGCCCCTCTATTTATATGTTGAGCCTTGGGGTCTAAACTTGGAGTAAAAGCCTCCTCCAGGTCGGTTTTGCCCGCACAAGGTCGGTTTGGCCCGCAGGGAAAGAGTCCAACTCGGATCCCTGCAGTACCGCGCACAAGCGGTAGTACCGCTTCACACAAGCGGTAGTACCGCTTGGGCGGTAGTACCGCTTCACACAAGCGGTAGTACCGCTTGGGCGGTAGTACCGCTTCACACAAGCGGTAGTACCGCTTGGGCGGTAGTACCGCTTCACAAAACGGTAGTACCACTTACGCGGCAGCAAAACTACTTTTTGCACTTTCCAATACTTCGTGGGCTTTATCCCTTTGGCCCATATAAAGTGTTGCTGCACCCGAACACTTCGGTAAACATCCGGAACCCCTTTCCGGTGAATTCCGGAACCCTTCCGGTAACCAAAAATACTATTATCACATATATCAATTTTTACCTCCGGACTATTCCAGAGATCCTCGTCATGTCCGGGATCTTATCCGGGACTCCGAACAACTTTCGGTCACCAACAAAATAACTCAACTATACTAATCGTCACCAAACGTTTAAGTGTGTAGACCCTGCGGGTTCGAGAACTATGTAGACATGACCGAGACACCTCTACGGCCAATAACCAATAGCGGGACCTGGATGCCCATATTGGCTCCTACATATTCTACGAAGATCTTTTATCGGTCGAACCTCTATGTCAAGGATTCAGTTAATCCCGTATGCTATTCCCTTTGTTCTTCGGTATGTTACTTGCCCGAGATTCGATCGTCGGTATCTCTATACCTAGTTCAATCTCGTTACCGGCAAGTCTCTTTACTCGTTCCGTAATACAAGATCTCGTGGCTAACACTTTAGTCACATTGCTTGCAAGGCTCATTGTGATGTTGTATTACCGAGTGGGCCCTGAGATACCTCTCCGTCATACGGAGTAACAAATCCCAGTCTTGATCCATGCCAACCCAACAGACACCCTCAGAGACACCTGTAGAGCACCTTTATAGTCACCCAGTTACGTTGCGACGTTTGATACACACAAGGTACTCTTCCAATGTCAGGGAGTTGCATGATCTCATGGTCATAGGAACAGATACTTGACATGCAGAAAACAATAGCAATAAACTGACACGATCATATGCTACGTTCGTAGTTTGGGTCTTGTCCATCACATCATTCTCCTAATGATGTGATCCCGTTTATCAAATGACATCTCATGTCAATGGCTAGGAAACCTTAACCATCTTTGATCAACGAGCTAGTCAACTAGAGGCTTACTAGGGACACAGTGTTGTCTATGTACCCACACATGTATTTGAGTTTCCAATCAATACAATTATAGCATGGATAATAAACGATTATCATGAACAAGGAAATATAATAATAACCAATTTATTATTGCCTCTAGGGCATATTTCCAACAGTCTCCCACTTGCACTAGAGTCAATAATCTAGTTCACATCACTATGTGATTTACATTGTAATGAATCGAACACCCATGCAGTTCTGGTGTTGTTCATGTTTAGCCCTTGGAAGAGGTTTAGTCATCGGATCTGCAACATTTAGATCCGTGTGTACTTTGCAAATATTTATGTCGTCCTCCTTGATGTAATCGCGGATGGAATTGAAACGTCGCTTTATGTGTCTGGTCCTCTTGTGAAATCTTGGTTCCTTGGCTAGAGCAATGGCACCAGTATTATCACAAAACAGAGTCATTGGGTTAAGCGCACTAGGCACTACTCCAAGATCTGTCATGAACTCCTTCATCCAGACACCTTCCTTCGCCGCCTCCGAGGCAGCGATGTACTCCGCTTCGCATGTAGAATCTGCTACCACGCTTTGCTTGGAACTGCACCAGCTAACCGCACCCCCATTAAGAATAAATACGTATCCGGTTTGCGACTTAGAGTCATCCGGATCAGTGTCAAAGCTTGCATCGACGTAACCCTTTACGACGAGCTCTTGATCACCTCCATAAACGAGAAACATGTCCTTAGTCCTTTTCAGGTACCTCAGGATATTCTTGACCGCCGTCCAGTGTTCCATTCCTGGATCACTTTGAAACCTTCCGACCATACTTATGGCAAGGCTGACATCGGGTCTTGTGCACAGCATTGCATACATGATAGAGCCTATGGCTGAAGCATAGGGGATGACACTCATCTTTTCTCTATCTTCTGCAGTCACTGGGCATTGAGTCTTACTCAACTTCACACCTTGCAATACAGGCAAGAACCCCTTCTTGGACTGATCCATTTTGAACTTCTTCAAAACTTTGTCAAGGTATGTGCTCTGTGAAAGTCCTATCAAACGTCTCGATCTATCTCTATAGATCTTGATGCCTAATATGAAAGCAGCTTCTCCTAGGTCCTTCATTGAAAAACTCTTGTTCAAATATTCCTTTATGCTTTCCAGCATTTCTATATTGTTTCCAATCAGCAATATGTCATCCACATATAATATTAGAAACGCTATAGAGCTCCCACTCACTTTCTTGTAAATACAAGCTTCTCCGTAAACTTGTATAAACTCGAACGCTTTGATCACCTCATCAAAACGAAGATTCCAACTCCGAGATGCTTGCACCAGTCCATAAATGGATCGCTGGAGTTTGCAAACTTTGTCAGCATTCTCTGGATCGACAAAACCTTCTGGTTGCATCATATACAACTCTTCCTTAAGGTAACCGTTAAGGAACGCTGTTTTGACATCCATCTGCCAAATTTCATAATCGAAAAAGGCAGCTATTGCTAACATGATTCTGACGGACTTAAGCATCGCTACGGGTGAGAAGGTCTCATCGTAGTCAACTCCTTGAACTTGTGAAAAACCCTTTGCCACAAGTCGAGCTTTATAGACGGTGACATTACCGTCCGCGTCCGTCTTTCTCTTAAAGATCCATTTGTTCTGAATGGCCTTACGCCCTTCAGGTAATACTTCCAAAGTCCATACTTTGTTTTCATACATGGATCCCATCTCGGATTTCATGGCCTCTAACCAGTTCTCGGAATCCGGGCCCATCATCGCTTCTCCATAGCTCGTAGGTTCATCGTTGTCTAACAACATGACCTCTAAGACAGGGTTGCCGTACCACTCGGGAGCAGTACGCGTCCTTGTCGACCTACGAGGTTCGATAGCAACTTGATCCAAAGCTTCATGATCATCATCATTAACTTCCTCTTCAGCTAATGTAGGCTCCACAGAAACAACTTTCTGCACTGCGCTACTCTCAGGTTGAAGTAAAGGTTCAACAACCTCATCAAGTTCTATCTTCCTCCCACTCAATTCTTTCGAGAGAAACTCTTTCTCAAGAAATGTTCTGTTTTTAGCGACAAACACTTTGCCTTTGGATCTGAGATAGAAGGTATACCCAACTGTCTCTTTTGGGTATCCTATGAAGACGCATTTCTCCGCTTTGGGTTCCAGCTTTTCAGGCTGAAGCTTTTTGACATAAGCATCACATCCCCAAATTTTAAGAAACGACAGCTTTGGCTTCTTGCCAAACCAAAGTTCATATGGCGTTGTCTCAACGGATTTCGATGGTGCCCTATTTAAAGTGAATGCAACTGTCTCTAATGCATAACCCCAAAACGATAGTGGCAAATCGGCAAGAGACATCATAGATCGCACCATATCCAATAAAGTTCGATTACGACGTTCGGACACACCATTACGCTGTGGTGTTCCAGGCGGTGTCAGTTGTGAAACAATTCCACATTGTCTTAAGTGACTGCCAAACTCATAACTCAGATATTCTCCTCCTCGATCAGATCGTAGGAATTTAATCTTCTTGTTACGATGATTCTCAACTTCACTCTGAAATTGTTTGAACTTTTCAAATGTTTCAGACTTGTGTTTCATTAAGTAAATATACCCATATCTACTTAAGTCATCAGTGAAGGTGAGAAAGTAACGATAACCACTGCGTGCTTCAATACTCATCGGACCGCACACATCAGTATGTATGATTTCCAATAAGTCACTTGCCCGTTCCATTGTTCCAGAGAACGGCGTTTTAGTCATCTTGCCCAAGAGGCATGGCTCACATGTGTCAAGTGATTCAAAATCAAGTGACTCCAAAAGTCCATCAGCATGGAGCTTCCTCATGCGTTTTACGCCAATATGACCTAAACGGCAGTGCCACAAGAAAGTGGTATTATCATTATCAATCCTACATCTTTTGGCATCAATGTTATGAACATGTGTATCATTACTATCGAGATTCAATAAGAATAAACCGCTTACATTGGGTGCATGACCATAAAAGATATTACCCATATAAATAGAACAACCATTATTCTCTGATTTAAATGAGTAACCGTCTCGCAATAAACAAGATCCAGATATAATGTTCATGCTTAATGCAGGCACCAAATAACACTTATTTAGGTTCATCACTAATCCCGACGGTAATCGAAGAGCGAGCGTGCCGACGGCGATCACATCAACCTTGGAACCATTTCCCACGCGCATCGTCACTTCGTCCTTCGCCAGCCTCCGTCTATTCCGCAGTTCCTGTTTAGAGTTGCAAATATGAGCAACCGCACCGGTATCAAATACCCAGGCACTACAACGAGGGTTGGGAAGGAACATATCAATAACATGTATATCATATATACCTTGTTTGTTGTTGGCCACCTTCTTGTCAGCCAAATACTTGGGGCAGTTCTGCTTCCAGTGTCCAGTTCCCTTGCAATGAAAGCACTCAGTTTCTGGTTTGGGTCCTAGCCTTGGGTTTCTTCACAGGAGCAGCAACTGCTTTGCCACCCTTCTTAGATTTACCCTTCTTACCCTTGCCATTTTTTCTTGAAATTAGTGGTTTTATTGACCATCAACACTTGATGCTCCTTCTGAATTTCAGACTCAGCGGCTTTCAGCATCGCAAACAGCTCGGCGACTGACTTGTTCATCCCGTGCATGTTATAGTTCAACACGAAGCTCTTGTAGCTAGGTGGCAATGATTGAAGAACTCTGTCAGTGATAGCCTCTGGCGGAAGGGGCATCCCCAATTCAGCTAGACGGGTGGAGTATCCAGACATTCTGAGCACGTGATCACTGATAGACCCGTTCTCCTCCATCTTGCAAGTATAGAACTTATCGGAGATCTCATATCTCTCGATCCGGGCATTCTTCTGAAAGATAAACTTCAACTCCTGGAACATCTCATATGCTCCATGACGTTCAAAACGTCTTTGAAGTCCCGGTTCTAAGCCATACAACATTGCACATTGAACTATTGAGTAATCATCAGAACGAGCCTGCCAGGCATTCACAACGTCTAGAGACTCAACTGGAGCGGGTGGATCACCAAGCGGTGCATCAAGGACATAAGCCTTCTGGGAAGCCGTAAGGATAATCCTTAGATTACGGGCCCAGTCCACAAAGTTACTTCCATCATCTTTCAACTTAGCTTTCTCTAGGAACGCATTAAAATTCAGGGGTGCTACTGCGCGAGCCATGATCTACAACATAAATATAGCAAAGACAACTTAGACTATTGTTCAAGATAATGAGTTTAATTAATCATATTACTTAAAAACTCCCACTCAAATTGACATCCCTCCGGTCATTCGAGTGTAACATGATCCAAATCCACCAACTCAAGTCCGATCATCACGTGAGTCGAGGTGGTTTCAATGGTGAACATCTTCATGTTGATCATATCTACTATATGACTCATGTTCGACCTTTCGGTCTCTTGTGTTCCGAGGCCATGTCTGTACATGCTAGGCTCGTCAAGTTTAACCCGAGTGTTCCGCGTGTGCAACATGGCTTGCATCCGTTGTATGTGAACGTGGAGTCTATCACACCCGATCATCACGGCGTGTCTCGAAACGACGAACTTTCGCAACGGTGCACACTCGGGGAGAACACAATTTATCTTGAAATTTAAGTGAGGGATCACCTTATAATGCTACCGTCGTCCTAAGCAAAATAAGATGCATAAAAGGATTAACATCACATGCAAATCATAAGTGACATGATATGGCCATGAACTTGTGCTTTTGATCTCCATCTTCAAAACACCGGCATGATCTCCATCGTCACCGGCATGACACCATGATCTCCATCATCTTGATCTCCATCAACGTGTCGCCATAAGGTTGTCGCGCCGACTGTTGCTTCCACGACTATTGCTAACGTTTAGCGATAAAGTAAAGCATTACATAGCGCTTAATGATTGACACGCAGGTCATACAATAATTAAAGACAACTCTATGGCTCCTGCCAGTTGCCGTACTCATTGACATGCAAGTCGTGATATTCTATACAACACATGATCATCTCATACATCACATATATCTCATCATGTAATTGGCCATATCACATCACATCATACCCTGCAAAAACAAGTTAGACGTCCTCTAATTGTTGTTGCAAATTTTACGTGGCTGCTACGGGTTTGCAAGAACCGTTCTTACCTACGCAAAACCACAACGTGGTGTAGTGATTGCTTTTTGATCTTCTAAAAGAACCCTCTTCATTGAAATCGATTCAACTAAAGTGAGAGAGACAGACACCCGCTAGCCATCTTTATGCAACGAAGTTACATGTCAGTTGAAGGAACCTGTCTCGCGTAAGTGTACGCGTAATGTCGGTCCGGGCCGCTTCATCTCACAGTACCGCCGAATCAAATATCAACTAGTAACGGCAAGCAATATGTATACACCCACGCCCACAACTCGTTTGTGTTCTACTCGAGATCTCATCTACGCATAGACCTGGCTCTGATACCACTGTTGGGGAACATAGCATGGGAAACAAAATTTTTCCTACGCACACACAAGATCTATCCATGGTGATGAGCATCTACGAGAGGGAGAGTGAATCTACATACCCTTGTAGATCGCTAAGCGGAAGCGTTTAAGAAACGCGGTTGATGTAGTCGAACGTCTCCGCGATCCAAATCGCAAGTCGTCCCTCGATCCGATCACGAACTAGTGCCGAACGGACGGCACCTCCGCGTTCAACACACGTACGGCTTGATGACGCCTTCACCTCCTCGATCCAGCGAGCGATGGTGAAGTAGTGGTTGAGTTCCAGCAGCACGACGGCGTGGTGATGGTGGTGAGGAACAATCTCTGCAGGGCTTCGCCAAGCGCTACGGAGATTATGACGGAGGAACTAGAGGGTTAGGGTTGCCGCACACGGCTTGGGGAAATCTTGATGTGTCCCTTGTGCTAGCCCTGCCCCCCTATTTATATGTTGAGCCTTGGGGTCTAAACTTGGAGTAAAAGCCTCCTCCAGGTCGGTTTTGCCCGCACAAGGTCGGTTTGGCCCGCAGGGAAAGAGTCCAACTCGGATCCCTGCAGTACCGCGCACAAGCAGTAGTACCGCTTAACACAAGCGGTAGTACCGCTTGGGCGGTAGTACCGCTTCACACAAGCGGTAGTACCGCTTGGGCGGTAGTACCGCTTCACAAAACGGTAGTACCGCTTACGCGGCAGCAAAACTACTTTTTGCACTTTCCAATACCTCGTGGGCTTTATCCCTTTGGCCCATATAAAGTGTTGCTGCACCCGAACACTTCGGTAAACATCCGGAACCCCTTTCCGGTGAATTCCGGAACCCTTCCGGTAACCAAAAACACTATTATCACATATATCAATTTTTACCTCCGGACTATTCCGGAGATCCTCGTCATGTCCGGGATCTTATCCGGGACTCCGAACAACTTTCGGTCACCAACAAAATAACTCAACTATACTAATCGTCACCAAACGTTTAAGTGTGTAGACCCTGCGGGTTCGAGAACTATGTAGACATGACCGAGACACCTCTACGGCCAATAACCAATAGCGGGACCTGGATGCCCATATTGGCTCCTACATATTCTACGAAGATCTTTTATCGGTCGAACCTCTATGTCAAGGATTCAATTAATCCCGTATGCTATTCCCTTTGTTCTTCGGTATGTTACTTGCCCGAGATTCGATCGTCGGTATCTCTATACCTAGTTCAATCTCGTTACCGGCAAGTCTCTTTACTCGTTCCGTAATACAAGATCTCGTGGCTAACACTTTAGTCACATTGCTTGCAAGGCTCATTGTGATGTTGTATTACCGAGTGGGCCCTGAGATACCTCTCCGTCATACGGAGTAACAAATCCCAGTCTTGATCCATGCCAACCCAACAGACACCCTCAGAGACACCTGTAGAGCACCTTTATAGTCACCCAGTTACGTTGCGACGTTTGATACACACAAGGTACTCTTCCGATGTCAGGGAGTTGCATGATCTCATGGTCATAGGAACAGATACTTGACATGCAGAAAACAATAGCAATAAACTGACACGATCATATGCTACGTTCGTAGTTTGGGTCTTGTCCATCACATCATTCTCCTAATGATGTGATCCCGTTTATCAAATGACATCTCATGTCAATGGCTAGGAAACCTTAACCATCTTTGATCAACGAGCTAGTCAACTAGAGGCTTACTAGGGACACAGTGTTGTCTATGTACCCACACATGTATTTGAGTTTCCAATCAATACAATTATAGCATGGATAATAAACGATTATCATGAACAAGGAAATATAATAATAACCAATTTATTATTGCCTCTAGGGCATATTTCCAACAGTTACATGAGTAAATCTACACGCGGGAGGGACCCGGATGTCGGCGTCTGGAGCTGGCAGTGCGGCCCGCCGGCTGCTGGGACCCGCCGGCTGCGGGGCCCGCCTGCTGCCCGGCACTGTGGCCCATCGCCTCGTGCGTCATGGAGTGGTTGGCGTCGTGGGGCTACAGTGGCTCGTTGCGCTGACGTCGGTCGCCCGGGTCAGCGGGGTTGGCGGCACTGTAGCCACGCTCTTCTGGGTTTGCGGCGCTGTAGCCACGCTCTCTCGCCATGGAGAGCCATCTTGTCGTACGGAGTGATGGGACAGCCGCTGACCCGTCGCCAGCAGGCTAGCGGCTAGCCGGACCCGACACGGGGCCGAGCCCAGCTAGCCAGCGTTGGGAAGCCGGCCGGACGGCCAGCAGGATTGGAGGGGTGCGGGCTGCCCTGAATTTTTGAAAGGGGCTCCGGGTTCGGTTGCCTACCCGGGGGTTATCCCCCCGATAGTAGTCCCCGAAGTTGTAAAGGCTCGCCGGCTCCGAGCGGGGGAGGCTTTGCAGCTTATCCTCCCCGAAGGAAAGCGGTTGTTGATGAAGGCGCGCCGGCCTGATGCCGTGAACGCCGGCTGCCGGGAGCCGGGTCGGGACACTTAGCCGAAGTGGAGTTCGAACGGCCCGGCCGGCCAGCACAGCCGGTATGGGGGATCGCGCCAGCCGCCTGACAAAATCCCGCCACGTGCAGCCCAGCGGCGGACGATGCCTGCCAGGCCACGCGCGTGACGGGACGTCGCAGTGGGCTGGGTCCTACCAGGCCGCGGCCTTGGCCCGCGCGCGGGATCCGCTACGGCCACGCGCGACGGTTCGGTTTCGGTGTAGTTATTGCATGAGCGTAATGCGCCCGCACATTGAGGGGGAGTGGGGAACGTGGGTGCAGACGATCCCACTCCCCCATGTCCGCCGCGGGCTTTAAATGGGAAGGGAGGGGGGAGAGGCCGTGGCATTCACACTCTCACCCCCACCCGTTGCTTCGTCTCCTCCACTGCTCCTCTTCCCCCTCTCGCGCGAGAAGGGTGCGGTGAAGAAACAGGGTAGGACCCGCTGACGCCTGCTCGAGCCGCAGCCACGCCGCGCCGCAACTTGCGAGCGGGGTCCTACCCCGTTTCTTCACCGCACCCTTCTCGCACCCGCACCCCTCCCGCACCCACCGATGGCGCCGCCGAAAGGCTTTTGGGAGGGGTCCGTGGTGACCGATGATGACATCACGTATCTCCAACGCACGCGACGGCTGCCGCCGGCGGAGCTGGTGGACGCGCGCGTGCCTGGCGGGGAGACGGCGCCAGCGCTGCAGGATGGCGAGGTGGTGGTCTTCTACACCCATGTCCTCCGCGGGCTCGGCCTCCCCGCGAGCGTTTTCTTCTGCCGCTTCCTCACTTTCTTCGGCCTCCAGCTGCACCACCTAGGCCGAACGCGATTCTGCAGCTTTCGGCCTTCGTGACGCTCTGCGAGGGCTATGCCGGCCTTCTGCCGTACGTGGAGCTCTGGTGCCGGCTGTTCTACCTGAAGCAGCAGGGGGCGTCGGTTGGCGTCATGTCTGAGTGTGGGGCGGCCATGCCGGTTACCCGGACGGCGGGCCCTTTCCCGAAGCTGCCCCTCGAGGAATCGGCCAAGAAGTGGCAGAAATCGTTCTTCTACGTGAGGAACATCGACCCGGCCGACGACCGCATCAACCTTCCCCCCTTCATCAACGTGCTGCCGGCTGAGAAGCTGAACTAGGGGCACAACCCGAGGAGCCCATCGGCAGAGATCATGGGTGTCTGCCGCCTGGTGAAGGAGATGATAGACCGCGAGGGGCTCGTTGCCGTGGACCTCATCGCGGCCTTCGTGGGCCGCCGGGTGCTGCCTCTGCAGCGACGGCCGCACCGGATCTGCGACATGAGTGGCCAGCGCGACCCTTGCCGGCTGTCGACGAAGGAGTTGACGCTGGCCGAGATCATCCAGCGCGTCAATGATATCTCCGCCGCCGGGCTTGATGGAGAGAAGTGGCGATTCTGCAAGGAGCCGTATAGCCGAGATGCCCCGGCACCGGCGGTGAGTCCCTGGTCCTTGTTCTTTGCAACGTCTGTACTCTTCCTGCACCCTGACGCCTCGGGCCGGCTGCAGCACTTCCCGAGTCAGCAGATTTTTGACGGCCCGAACCCCCAGGTCCTGCAGCCGGACCGGGCCGACTCGGACCTGGAGGAGGAGGGGGACGGCGACGCGGGTGCGGGTGGCGGCGAGGAGCGCTTCATGGACGCCGAAGCCGGCGGACCCAGCCAAGCCGGTAAGTCCCTGAACCTGGATCTTTTGCGCGAGGGGACGGATGATGATGATGGTGACGAGAGCGATGCGCGCGATGCAGCGCCACAAAACGCGGCGACGGTCGACGGAGCCGCCCCCGGAGGACGGCAGCGGAGGGCGGCCGGGGAGCCGGCGGCCATGAGCTGGCCGCACGGGAAGCAGCCGGTGGAGGCGCGGCTGGCTGGGAAGCGTCCGGCTGCGGCGCTGCCGGGCGGCATGAGGAGGTCCATCAAGAAGACGCGACGGGCGGCGCCGTCAGCGGGCCCGAAGTGGGCGGTTCCCACGGTTATCGGGTATGGTTTTCTTTTATTTTTTGTGTCTGTTTTCTTCGTTGTTGTGCTATCTTCCTTCCCCTTATCCGTTTCGTGCCTAACCAGGAGTGCGCTCGAGCTGGCGGAGGCAGCCGCGGCAGCGGCGGCCGCGGAGGAGGCCGATCGGCTGAGGGACCGGAGCGATGCGGGCGAGCGTGAGCTGGCGGAGACCACCGAGGAGGCGCTCGCGGCCCGACAGTCCGGCACCGTGCTGGAGGAGGCCGAGAGGGACGCCTGGAGGGCACGTGAGGAGGCGGAGAGGGAGATGGCCATGGCCTCGGTGAAGGCGTGGGCCGACATCATGGTTGAGGCCGCAGCGAGGCGGAGGAGGACGGCCGAGGGGCCCGAATGGCCGGCCTGGCCGACGCCCTCGCCACCGCCATCGCTAGCTACGGAACATCGCTCCAAATCAGTGCACAACCCGGCCTGCCGGGCGGAGGCGGACACTCGTGCCGTCGCTGAGGCAGCCGGCCACGGCGAGACGGACAGCCACGAGCCGGCGGCCGACCAGACGGCCGACCCGGAGGTGCCGCTAGCGACTGACCCGGCCGAGGCCGTGGGCCAGAGGCCGCGCTAGGCGGAGGAGGAACGCCACCCCCGAGCACGGAGACCACGCCAGGCAGCTCCCGCGCCATGGTGACTGTGGAGCCACGGGCCGCGGGGCGCAGCCTCGAGCTGAGGCCGGCGGTCAGCGGGACCAGCACCGGGTCCTCGGCCCGGCCGCAGTGGAACTGGGCGGCGAGCACCAGCGATGCGACAAGCGGCGTCCCCCGGAGCGTGCTGGACGCGGCGGTGGACGCCCTGCGGCTACAGTTCGCCGACCACCGCGGCCAATGGCAATGCTTCGCCCAGGCGGAGAACGATCGACTGCTGGAGCTAGAGCAGACCGTCGCGGTGAGTTTGCTTATTCTTCGCCTTTCCTTGCGACCACGTCTTGTTTCTTCTTTTCCTTTCTTGACCAGCTTGGTCGCTTTCCAGTGGGGGCGCGTCAACGCACCCACTGGGTGTAGCCCCCGAGGCCCAGACCGGCTGCGCAGCAGGCGGGTCGGGCCTTCTCAGGCATCTTGTGCTAATTCTTTTCCTTGCAGTCCATCTACGACCAGCGGGTGGTGGTGTACAACAGCCTCCTGGGCCGGTTCTGCTCGGCGAAGGCCCAGCTGGCGGCCAAGGGGGAGGAGCTCCGCCAGGCCAAAGGTAACTTTTGCATGCTTCCAGTGGAGGCGTGCAGCAGTCGGGTCGAATCTTCTTGCTTCGTTCTTTGCTTTCTTCTTCATTTCTTGTTCGGCTTCTGACCGGGACCCGGATCTGGTTGCGCAGCTGCTGCCGTTGACCCGGCTGAAATGTGGGAGCTCTGGCGCTAGCTGGCCAAAGCCGGCCAGCTCCATGACCAGGTGGCCGCAGAGCACAACCGGCTGCAGGAGGATGCGGCCCGGGCGGTCCGAGAGAGGGACGAGGCCGCAGCCGCCCACAAGGCTGAGCTGGACCGGCTCGCGGAGGAACACCACCAGGTGGTGGGGCAGAAGGAGGAGGAAGCGAAGAAGGCCGCCGAGGAGGTCGCCCAGCTCAAGGTGGCCCGTGATCGCAGCGCTAGTGCGTTGGCGGCGAGGGAGCGGGAGATGCTGCAGGAGGCGCTGTACATCAACGAGCTCCTCATACGTAAGTGTTTTTACTTGTTTTTGTCTTTGTTTCTTTCTGGTTCTGGCCCTTCGGCCTTTTGATCAATCTTCTGCCTCTCTTCTCCAGGGGTCTTCCCTGAGACCCAAGTGCCGGCCGAGGAGGCGGTGAGCGCCCACTGGCATGAGCAGAGGGCTGCGGGAGTCGACGTCGAGGAGTACGCCGCCTGGACGGTGGCGGAGATCACCATAGCTGCCAAGGCCCGCCTGGAGGCGGTGGAGTGCGACATGAACCGGCTTTTCGAAGCCGGCTTGTCGATGGTGGCTGCTCTCTGGCCGGCTGCGGTGGTGCCGACCACCGTCAGCCGGCTGGCGCGCTGGCTGGAAGCCGGCGCGGCGCAACTCGGCGCGTGGAGGGCCTCAGCGGCTCAGGCCGGCACGGAGATGGTGCTTGGGCTCGTGCTGTCCTGGTACCCAAGCATCCGCTTGGACCAGCTACGCGTGCGGAGGGCCGGGGCGGAAGCGGACTTGGCGGAGCGGGCGACGCCAATCGCCGTGTGGGCCAGCGACATTGTGTCATTCACCCCGCACGACGAGTTCGTGCCGGAGCTGGTGCCAGACGGTGTGTAGCTTCCTGCCGACGACTTCAGCCTGGCGCTCGAGGACCCGGAGGGCAGCTCGGCCGAGATGGGAGCCGGGGCAGACGACGATGCCGCCGACTTGGACGACACCGCCGCCACGGAGGATCCGACGCAGAGCGAAGCCGACGAGGCCGCCGCATAGGGCTTTTTTATCTTTCCTGTACTTTTGTTTTTTGAACTCGAATTGTTCGTTAGTTGGCAAGTCCACCCACTAGGGGTGTATGTTTATGTAATGAACTCCTGGCCGTGGGCCTTTTGCTATGTATATATACATGCTTTTGCCGTCTGGCTGTTCACCCTTGCTTATTTCCTTAGGACGTTTTCTTGTTCCCTCCCCTTCTCGACCTCCTCCCTGCCAGCCGGACAACCAGGAGTCGGTCTATAGCTGGGACGGGGAGCCGGACTCGAAAGAGAGCGTACAGTACTTAGGCTTTAGGATTTGAGCGCAAGCGAAACACCCACTGGGCCGACTGGCTGTAGGCGGCGAAGCCGGCTGGAGCGCAGCCGGTCTGTGCGGCAATGAGTGAAAGAGAGGGCCAAGTTGGCCGAGCCGGACGTTCGTCCTTAGCCGCTTTTCACGTGAGGGCGCTTTTAACCTTTGAATCTTGCCAGCCAGATAGCCAGGAGCCGGTCTATGGCTTATGGCAGAGAGAGGGCTTCGGCGGTGCGCACGCTACTGGGCCGGCTTTAGAAGAGCGGGGTGTGGGCTAGCCGGCAAGCCCCTGAGCCGGACGTGCCGACCCAGTGGAAGGGAGGCGAATGCGGTGAAGTACGCAAAAACAAAAAAGTGTCTCGATAGAGAAGAAAAGGTAGCCCTCGAGTGTCGTTCGGGGGACCTGCTGTAACGCCCAATATGCGATCCTATTCTCGAGGAACTCGGAGGCCCCACCAAGAGTAGAAACGCATATTGGAGACGCTTGCAAGGTGGATATCATTACATCGTACCACATACATAATAGATGGGGATACAAACAAATACATGCAATCAACACATGAATACATAAATACATAACAAGCATCATACAGAAGGGAAGCATCCAACTACGGATGAAATCAAACGAAAAGAAGAATGACATCCACCCTGCTAGCCCAGGCTGCCGACCAGGAACCTATCCCCAGATCGACGAAGAAGAAGAAGCAGAAGAAGAACTCCAAAAGCAAACAAGCATCGCTCTCACGTCAAGACATCGCATCACCTGTACCTGCAACTGTTGTTGTAGTAACCTGTGAGCCACGAGGACTCGGCAATCCCATAACCATGGGTAGCAAGACTATCAAAGCTTAAATGGGTATGGAAGGGTAAGGTGGTGAGGTTGCAGCAAGCACTAAGCATTATATGGTGGCTAACTTACGAGTACAAGAATAAGAAGAGCATCTACGCAAAACGGTCACAAACTACAAATAATCACTAAGTGATCTTGAACACCTACTTACGAGTCAAACATAACCCCATCGTGTTCTCTTCTCGAACTTCCTCGAAAAGAGACGGTCACGGTTACGCACACGGTTGGTGTATTTTAATTAGGATTTAGTGTCAAGTTTTCTACAACCGGAGGTTATAAATATCCAAGCGCCACATAGCTGCGGGCACGGCTTCGCGTAAGATTTAACCCTGTAGGGGTGTTCCAACCTGGCCCATCATAAGCCTACACAAGCTGCGTTGGAAATACCTCAACCTCGAGATAGCCCAAAGTATCCTCGGAATCCCGGTGCACAAGACATTTCGACAATGGTAACACAATTCCAGCAAGACCTCCCGGCGTGCCGACACCCTGATAGTAGCCGCGCGTATCTCGTCTTAGGCCACGACCAGATGAACACTACGTACGGTTACCAAAGACCCCATTTGCCCAGGGAGGTACCGAAAGTGGCTCTGTTTTGGACCAGCACCATCAACACTGGCCCACCTGTATTATGTAGAATTAAAGAATCCTCGGGTTCATGACGCCCTATGCCAATTAATTATTTAGTTCAGTATTATTATGTTGGCAAATGGTAAAACCAATGTTGGGTCTTGCTGGAAGCGGTTATTCAAAGCGAACTGTCAAGAGGGTCCCATTCCCCTGAGCATGTTAGGAACGCTAAACATGGATCATAACACCAGCATTACGGAAACTAGGGCGGCTTGAGTGGAACAAAACACTAGGCAAAAGGCCGAGCCTTCCACCCAATACCAAGTATATAGATGCATTAATTAAATAAGAGATATTGTGATATCCCAACATGTCCATGTCCCAACATGGAACAACATGCAAGAGCACCTGCAACTAGCAACGCTAAAAGAAAGGGGCTGATCAAAGCGGTAACATAGCCAAACAACGGTTTGCTGGGTAAGGGTGGTTAGAGGCTGTATCATGGCATATGGGAGGCTGACATATATGTGGTAGGAAGCGCGACATAGCGATAGCAACGAGACAACTAGCAAGAAAAGATAGTAAAGATATCCAAGGTCATGATCATCTTGCCTGAAATCTTGCTAGGAAGAAGACCAAATCCATGAAGAAGACTAACACGCGTAGTCGAACGAATCTTCACAATCGCAACATAACCGGAGCTATCGAGACGAAGCACAACCAGAAAGAAGCAAACAACATGGTAAACACACAAGCATAAACATGGCATGATGCACAACCAAAATATGATGCATGACAAGATTAAATGTTGTTAAACATGGCAAGAGATGAAGCATAAGCAATCCATACCACTAGGCAAGTTTAAATGAGGCCGGAAACACAAACAACAATTCCGGAAAATCCCCATATGCAAATTTCAAAATTAGTACTGATCTGAATTAAACACAATGTTAAAGTTGTTAAACAGCAGGTTAACATGCATCATGATGATCTACATGTTTTTCTAGTCAAGTTACATATGTAGATCATCTAATTCGGAGCTACGGGCTAGAAGATATGAGCTAAACAAGTTTAACATGGCAAGGATGCTAAATGCATGCAACCATCAACCACGAACACACAAATCAAGGATGCAACATGACAAAATGAATCTACACACAAATCTAAGCAAGTTTCATATAGGACATGATCAAAACGGAGCAACGGTGCAACAATTACAAACAACACAAGCTATAATAATAATCTGCCCAAAACAGTAACATAGCACTTTGCCAACATCAAAACAGCAAGCTACAGGCACATGATGGGCACAAACTTGATATGCACTTGAAATAGACATGATATACTCCAATTTATCTTAAAGGTTCAGGTTCATAGGCATCAAGGTTAAGTCGATATGATCCATGCAAAATGCAACGTTCTGCTAAACAGGGCATATACATGAGCAGAGTTAACACGATGGCAACTTGAGAGCAAGAAAGAGACATGCTACAGGAACTTTACATGGCAACCAAAGGCATGGCATCGAAGTACACATTGCATAGACCAAATCACATGAAGGAATCATATGCATATGAGCTATAGAATAGTGGCAACCATCAAGCAAAGTTGGCAAGTTTTATCACAGACAACTTTTACTCAGAACAACAACATTAACTAGGCATGTTTACAAACTCATGGCACTCACATCAAGGCATATCATGGCATGAAATAAATACTACCAGCAAGAACACATGAAAATGCTCCAAAGTCATGTTGACGAGTTGCTCATATGGTGCATGCATTAAATCACACAAAAATGACAAAATGACAAATATTAACAGTTTACTGCAGTAACATCAGGATGCACTTTTGCAACAGAGATTATGACATGTAGATGAGTCCTAATGTGCATGCAACAACAACCATCATGTAGAGCACAGAGAGTAGAGCAATTTATATATAAAGATCATTTACATCGGATGAACAGATGCAAAGATATAGCCAATACAAAATGCATATATGCTGTTAAAAACTCAGTCAAAACCTCACCCCGGGGAAACTGGACGGGGAGGTCCCGGGACGAGACGGATCGGGATGGCGCGGTGCGGAACGGCGTTTGGCTCGCGGGATGCGGCGGATCTGGGACGGGTCCATCTCGGCGCGAGGAGGCAGGGGAGGTTGTGGCCGACGGTGGCTCGACGGCGGCGGCGGCTTGCGGCAGGCTCCGGCGTGGGGAGAGGCCGGAATGGGCGGATCCGCGATGAGGCCTCCCGGATCTATCCATTTCAGGTGGTGGCGGCGCTCGGCGGTGTACTCCGGAAGGCGGCGGCGACCTTGCTCCTTGGGCGGCCATGGCGGCAGGGTCCTCCATGGATCCTGGGCAGAGAAAGATGAGATCCGAGAAGGGAGAAATGGAGGGAGGAAGGAGAGCGGCGGCGGGGCTCATCTGGTGGTCAACGACGACGGCGCAGGGCGGCGTCGGGCACGGGGTGGAGGTCCGGCGGGTTCGCGGCGGCGAGGCTGAGGCGGCGCAGCGGGAAGCCGGGCGCGCGCGGGCTGCGGCGGTGGCGACTCCGGGCCCGGGCGGGCCTCCAGATGGGCTTCGCGGGCCCGCGTGGCTGGAAGGTGGGAGGTGGCGGCTGTGGAGTGGAGGAGGCTGCGGCGCCGCGGATTTCGTGGTGGGGCTAGGGTTTGGACATAAATGGCAGGGGAGGCTGACTATTTATAGACAGGGGCTAGAGGAGGGGTTTTAAGCTGAATTAGAGCCGTTCGATCTCGATCGGACGGTTCCACTCGAGGGGTTGGTGTAGGTGGGCTAGGTAGGCTGTGTAGATGGGCTAGGCTGAGATGAGAGGGAAGTTTGGGTGGCCCGGCACAAGTTTCGGAACACCGAAACGTCCGACGATTTGACCGGCTATAGTGCCGCTATAGATATCCGTTGGGGCATCAAACGACCTCCGAATGGAACGAAATTTGGTAGGCGGTCTACCTACAACATAACAAGACCGCACGCAAACTTTCAACCCATTCTGAGAACATTTTTATCCCACTTATAAAATAATATTTCAGAGGTGCCGCGGGCGCGTGCGAGTGTGTCGGGACTCAAAACGGACAACGGAAGGAACAGGGAGAACGCCAACTACGAACGGATGCAAGTTTTGAAAAACATGCGGATGAAATGCACATGATGACATGGCCAAGTGCAACATGCAAGCGAATGACATGGCAATGACGACGAATAAAAGGAAGACATCTGGAGCATCGGTCTCGGGGCGTCACACCTGCTGCTTTCATTAACTTCCAAAAGGGGTAGCGATACATACATACATGGTTCAACTGTAAAACAGACGGATGAGCTCCACGTTCCAGGGGCGTTCTGTCTCTTCGCCGGAGGCGTCTCTCTTGCGTTTGTTTTTCTTCTGCGCGTTGATGAGGTAGTACGCGTTGTTGCACAGGGCGTTGCTGATGATGAAAGGGCCCTCCCATGGGGAGGACAACATGTGCTGGTCGGCTGTCCGCTGGACCAGCCGGAGTACGAGGTCGTCCTCGCGGAAAGTGAGGCCTTGATCTTCTTGCTGTGGTAGTGGCGCATGTTTTGATGGTAGATGGCCGACCGGCTGAGGGCTAGCAGGCGCGCCTCTTCGAGTAGTTCAACGCCGTCTTCGCGTGCTGCTTTGGCTTCCACCTCCGTGTACAGGGTGACCCGAGGCGAGTCGAACTCAAGGTCCGTGGGGATGACCGCCTTGGCCCCGTAGACGAGGAAGAAGGGGGTGAAGCTGGTTGACCGGTTGGGCGTGGTTCGAAGACTCCATAGGACGGCCGGCAGCTCGTCGATCCAGCTACCGGGTGAACGCACGAGTGGCTCGATGAGTCGCGGCTTGATGCCAGCTAAGATGAGGCTGTTTGCTCACTCCGCCTGGCCATTCGACTGAGGATGTGCGACATAGGCCAGGTCAAGCCGGATGCCGGAGACAGAGCAGTAACGAGGCAGCGCGCCTTTGGCGAAGTTGGTGCCGTTATCGATGATGATGCTATTGGGGACGCCATAGCGGACAGCGATGTCTTTGATGAACTTGACAGCTGTGGGACCGTCGAGCTTATTGATCGGCCTTGCCTCGATCCACTTAGTGAACTTGTCGACGGCCACCAACAGGTGTGTCATGCCGCCGCGAGTGGTTTTGAACGGTCCCACCATGTCGAGGCCCCAGACGGCAAAGGGCTTTGAAGTGCTGGCAACCCTTGCACTTGAGGACCAGCTCCTCTACATCCTTCAGAGCAGTCGGCCAGTAGAAGCCGTGGCGGAAGGCTTTGGCCACCAGGGACCGAGAGGCGGCGTGAGGCCTGCACTCACCCTGGTGGATGTCGCGTAAGATCTCGAGGCCCTTGTCCATCTTGACGCAGCGTTGGAAAACACCGGTTGTGCTGCGCTTGACAAGCTCGTTGTTGATGATGCTGTAGGCGGAGGCCCGGGGCTGCACTTGCCGGGCCTCGACCTCGGTCGCAGGGAGTTTGCCGCTCACCAAAAAGGCTAGGATCGGCTGCACCCAGGAAGGTGCCTCCACCACCGTGAAGACGGCAGCTTGCACAGGGCTGGCCGGGTCAGGAGGCGGCGGGCCGGAGCCGGCAGCCCCCGAGGTTGGGTCATAGATGGCAGCCCCGGGACCGGAATGGCAGTCCCCGGGCCAGAGCCGGCAGTCCCCGAGCCGGAGCCGGCAGCTCCCGAGCCTGAGGCTGGGACTATGGGGTCGGCCGGGATGAAGATGGATTCCGAATCTGGAGACGGCTTGATGGAGGGCTTGCGCTGGTGCTCGAGGGAGACGCCGACTGGGATGGCTTGCCAGGAGGAGCCGATCTTGGCAAGTGTATATGCCGCCTCGTTCTCGGCTCGAGGGATGTGGAGGAACTCGCAGCCATCGAAGTCGCCGGTCAACTGCTGGACCAGGTTGCGGTAGCTGGCCATATTGGCGTCCCTAGCGTCCCACTCGCCAGAGACCCGCTGGACCACCAGGTTGGAGTCGCCGAAGCAGAGGATGCGCCGGATGCCGATTTCTTTGGCCAGCCGGAGGCTGTGGACGAGGGCTTCGTACTTGGCGACGTTGTTGGAGGCGGCGAAGTGAATCTGGAGCACGTAGCGCAGCTGGTCATTCTTGGGGGAGGAGAGCACGATGCCGGCTCCCAAGCCGGAGACCATCTTCGAGCCATCGAAGTGCATGCGCTAGTGCATCGAGTCGGGAGCCGGCGGCAAGTACTGGGTCTCCGCCCAGTCGACGAGGAAGTCGACCAGCGCCTGCGACTTGATGGCGGTGCGAGGCTCATAGAGGATGGTGTGTCCGGCGAGCTCGATGGCCCACTTGGCGACCCGGCCGGAGGCGTCTCGGCTGCCCATGATCTCACAGAGGGAGCCATGCTCACCACGGTGATGACATGCTCCTGGAAGTACTGCTTCAGCTTCTTGGCGGCCAAGTACACGCCATAGCACATCTTCTGGTAGTGGGGGTAGTTCTGGTTGGAGGTGGAGAGGACCTCTCTCAGGTAGTACACAGGGCGCTGGACCGGCTGCGCCTTGCCCTGCTCAGGGCGCTCGACCACCAGGACCACGCTGACCACGCGAGTGGTTGCCGCGATGTACATCAGGAGTGGCTCCTTCTCAGCCGGCACGGCCAGGACAGGTGTGGTGGAGAGCATGTGCTTGAGGTCGCGGAAAGCTTCGTCCGCCTGGTCGGATCACTCGAAGGGCGTCGTCTTCTTCATCAGCTGATACAGGGGCAGGGCCCTCTCCCCCAGCCGACTGACGAACCGGTTGAGAGAGGCAACAGCTAGTGAACGTCTGGACGTCGCGCAGCCGAGCCGGCTTGCGCATGCGCTCGATCACCTTGATCTTCTCCGGATTGGCCTCAATGTCACGCTCCGAGATGAGGAACCCAAGGAGTAGGCCAGCCAGAACGCCGGAGATGCATTCCTCCAGGTTGAGCTTGATCTAGAACTGGCGCAGATTGGCGAATGTCTCCCTGAGGTCCTCTAGGAGGCTGAGGTGCTGCTTGGTCTTCACCACGATGTCGTCGACGTAGACGTGCACATTCTTGCCAATCTGTGGCAGGAGGCACTTTTGCATGCAGTGCTGGAAGGTGGCGCCGGCGTTCTTCAGGCCGAACAACATGGTGATGTAGCAATACGCCCCGAAGGGGGTGATGAAGGACGTCTTGAGGGCGTCCGCCGGGTCCAACTTGATCTGGTGGTAGCCGGAGTAGGCGTCTAGGAAAGACAGAAGCTCGCAGCCGGCGGTGGAGTCGATGACTTGGTCGATCTGGGGTAGGGCAAACGGGTCCTTGGGGCAGGCCTTGTTCAGGCTGGTGTAGTCGATACACATGCGCCAGGTGTTGTTCTTCTTCAGGATGAGGACTGGGTTGGCCAGCCACTCGAGGTGGAACACTTCCATGATGAACCCGACTGCGAGTAGCCGGGCAATCTCTTCGCCAATGGTTCTTCGGTTCTCCTTGGAGAAGCGGCGTAGCGGCTGTCGGACCGGTTTGGCATCCGGCCGGACGTGGAGTTTGTGCTCTGCGAACTTCCTCGAAACTCCCGGCATGTCTTTAGGGGACCATGCGAAGATATCTCGATTCTCACAGAGGAAGTCGACGAGCTCGCCTTCCTATTTGCTGTCGAGGCCGGTGCCCACGACAACGTACTCGCTGGAGTTGGGGTTGGACGGGTCGAGCAAAATCTTCTTTGTGCTCTTGGCCGGCTTGAATGACCCCTCGTCGGCCGGCTGCTTGAGCTGAGCCGGCATGACCGGTTGCTCGCCTGCCAGCGCGACGAGACGGTCGAGCTGGCGCCTCTCCTCGGCAATGACCAGCAACTCGGCCGGCTTAGAGCCGGCTTTGGCGCACTCCAGGGACTTCTTGTAGTCGCCGATGATGGTGATGATGCCCTTGGGACCCGGCAGCTTCATCTTGAGGTAAGCGTAGTGGGGGACCGCCATGAACTTGGCCAAGGCAGGCCAGCCCAAAAGCGCATGGTAGGGGCTAGCCAGGTCGACCACCTCAATCCAGATCGGCCCGCAGCGGAAGTGGGCGCTGGTGCTGAACAGCACGTCCAGCCGGACCTTGCCGATGGGGGAGCAAGAGGCACCAGGCACGATGCCATGGAACACCATCTGGGTAGGCTGCAGCTGGCTTTCCTCGATGCGGAGCTTGATCATGGTGTCACGGTAGAGGATGTTGATGCTGCTGCCGCCATCGATTAGCACCCGTGAAAAGTGGCAGGTGCGCTTCTCAGCGATGAAGGTGGGGTCAAGGATGAGCGCCTAGCCACCCGGCATGGGCATCACGGCCGGGTGGTCCTCCCGGGTCCAGCTGATGGGACGGTTGGACCAGTGCATGTACTGGGGGGCCGGGGGGACGACGGCGTTCACCTCGTGCTGGTACTTGCGCTTGCTGTGCTTATCATCGCCCTCGCTGGTGAAGACGAAGTAGGCCGCGTCCTACTGAGGGAAGGCGTTGTTGGCGAGGGCGCCGGCTGCCGGAGGTGACGGGGAGGCGGTGGAAGCTTCAGTCCGGGGCCGGGTGGCGGAGGCGGAAGGTCGCCACGCATCAAGCGCTGGGTGATGCTGCAGTTCCGGAGCGTGTGCGTGGATGGCTTCGCGCCGCTATGGTGCTTGCAGGGGGCGTCGAGCATTTGCTCGAAGGAGAGCTTGGACTGGCAGGCCATCTTGCCGGTGCGCTGGCGCTTGCCGCCACCTTCCTCGGCCGGCTGCTCCTCCGCCACAGCGGCCACTTGCTGGTTGTTGTAGCGGGGAGCCGGCTGCTCGCCCTTCCGCTTGTTGTTGTTGTTGTCTTGCCGGCTGAGTCGACCGAGATCTTTACACGCATCGCGGAGTCGGCCGTGGCGTACTTGTCCGCCATGGCCATGAGCTCCGCCAAGGTGTCTGGCTCGTCACACATCAGCCGGTGCTTGATCAGGGTGCCGTCTCGGCACCCATCGACAAAGTACTGGACGTACTGCACCTCGTGGACCCCCTCGCAGGAGTTGCGCAGCTCAGTCCACCGCGTGAGGAAGTCGCGGAGAGGCTTGTCCGGGCCCTGAACGCACGTGGAGAGCTGGCGAGGCCGACACAGGCGCTTGTACGTCCTGGTGAAGTTGCGTACGAACGCGTCCTCGAAGTCCAGCCAGGAGTTCACGCTGCCGGCTCTCAGGCTGTTAAGCCATGTCCGAGCTGAGCCGAGCAGCAGGAGGGGGACGTAGCGGACCACCACGCGCCTGTTGCCGCCGGCTATGCCCACAGCCGTGGTGTAGTCAGTCAACCAATCTTCTGGCTTGGTGATGCCACTATACTTTGGGGTGTCGCGGGCCAGCGTGAACCCTTTGGGAAAGGGCTCCTCGCGGATGCGTGGCCCGAAACAGACGGAGCCAACGGAACTCTCCTCCTTGAGGGCCGTGGAGCGCGCCAGCTGGTCGATGCGATGGCGGGCGTCGTTTTCATCGTAGGGCTCGTGGGGACCCAGCCGGTTCGCAACGGGGCCGCACGGTACCGCACCGGTGGAAGCCGGCTGGGGCCGCCGAGGCCATGGGGGAGGAAGCTCCGGCTGCCAGACCCGGTCGTTACTGGCCGTCTCGTCAGCGATGCCGTCGCCGGCCGTCACGACGTTGTTGTGCCGGCTCCGGCTTGCCCGGCGCCGGCCAAAGCGGCTGGTGCTAGCGGCAGGGGAAGACACCTGCTGCGTGTTCCGAAGGGCCCCCTCCAGGTCCGCGGTGTTTCCTGAGGTGGAGGCGGCTGGCAGGGCCGGATTGATGCGCTTCTGCTACTCGTTCGCCGCGGTGATGAGGTCGCGGACGCGCTACTGCTGCTACAGCAGCTCCTCGCCCTCCAGGAACTCAAGATCTGCCATGGCCGCCTGCGCCGCACGCATGTTCTTGACGGGGGTGTCGTAGATGGGCCGGCCTGCGCCTAGCGCATGGCCGATGGCAGCTCTGCGGAATCGTGCCTCTGCAACCCGGCTGGGCTCAGCGGCGGCCGGCGTGAACCTGTGAATGCTGTCATACTCTCGCTGGGCGGACTCCAGCCGGCGCCGCGTCACCGCGAGTGCCGTGGCCTCGTCCAGCAGTTGCAGACGGTTCTCGTCAAGCTGAGTTGCCGCGGCCGCCGGGTCGGCGTCAGGCGTGATGGGGGCTTGCAGGGTCCGGATCGTCTCGCGAAGCGGGTTAACACGGAGAGCCTGGGCTGCAGCCGCGGTAGCCGCGGCTGTGGCGGCCTTCTCCTTGCTGCGCGAGGAGCCGGAGCTGGCACCGATGGTCAGCACCTCCGCGCGGGTGCAGAGATCTGCGACGTCATCGGAGATGACGCAACCGACGGGGACGGGCGAGTTGGTGAAGCTGTGTACCTCGCTAGGGTACTCGTCGGGGATGAGCGCGACGAAGACACGTAGCGCGCCGAAGGGGACAACGGAGCAGCCTGCGGGGCAGGCGGCGTCCGTTCCTGGCGCAGCATCACAGCCGGCCTGGTTGGCCGTGCAAGGCGCGTAGACCAAGCCGTGCGCAATGCGCTCGCCGGAGCTGGTGACGGGCCTCGTCCAAAACTTGACTCCGGCCGACGGCGCGAGCAGCCCCACGGTGGGCGCCAACGGTCGTGGTGAAATCACGGCAGATGCCATGAGATGGCTAAAAGTGGGGGGCTACGTGAGGACGCTGGTGGGTTCCGGAAGCGAGGTCGGTACGCGCGAGTGTGAGGCACAAGACGTACCTAGGTTCGGGGCCCTCCGGGGAGGTAACACCCCTAGTCCTGCCGGGATGGGATGATATGCACAAGGGCTACAATGGTGCTCCTGGAGCTGTTTGGGCAGAGGAGGATGAAGGAGCTAGCTCTCCATTCTACCTCTCCTGTGAGTGTGTGTGTGGCGGAAGATTATGTGAGCGATCCCTCTGCATGGAGGCCTCCTGTGGGTCTTATAGCCCGACCCCCCAAGGTTACATGAGTAAATCTACATGCGGGCGGGACCCGGATGTCGGCGTCTGGAGCCGACAGTGGGGCCCGCCGGCTGCGGGGCCTGCCGGCTGCCCGGCACTGTGGCCCGTCGCCTCGTGTGTCACGGAGTGGTTGGCGTCCTGGGGCTACAGTGGCTCGCCGCGCTGACGTCGGTCGCCCGGGTCAGCGCGGTTGGCGGCACTGTAGCCACGCTCTTCTGGGTTCGGGGTGCTGTAGCCACGCTCTCCCGCCGTGGAGAGCCGTCTTGTCATACGGAGTGATGGGACGACCACTGACCCGCCGCCAGCCGGACCCGGCACGGGGTCGAGCCCCGCCGACTAGCGTTGGGAAGCCGGCCGGACGGCCAACCGGATTGGAGGGGCGCGGGCTGCCCCGAATTTTTGAAAGGTGCTCCGGGTTTGGTTGCCTACCTGGGGGTTATCCCCCCGACAAAACTAGATCATTTTTTATCGCCATATCGCACTGGGCTGCCGTGGTTCGCACTCCTCCGCGTCGGGCTAGTACTCCAGTGGAAAACTAGAGTATACCGCATGGTTCTTTGCTCCTCCTTAGGTCGTCGGCAACAATTATACCTCCTTTCGCCGACATGTGGGATAGCCAGCATCCGGGTTGATGTGTCATGCACCAGATTAGAGTGGGGAACGGAAGGGAAGACTTACCCCTCGTAGTAATAATGACTATAACGAGCAGTCAAATCACAAGGCCCCACCTTCCAGCAGTAATGAGCCGTCAAATCACAAAGCCCCACCTTTCCCGCAGTAAGTTGAATCCGCGACTCCCTCGTCCTCCTTGCCTCTCTGTCAAACCGACCAGGCAAAACTTGCCCCGCTCTCGCCTTTTAAATATAGTTTTGTAAGTATCGATGGATTGCGCCATGGAGCAAAACTAACAAGCTCAAATTAAAGAAAAAGGTGGGACATATATAGCACGCTCCTCGCGTTCGCGTCGCACCTACATGGTCGGTCCAGCATGCCGCTCACGGAATGGAACGCGCGTCGGCTGAGTTACTACTAAAGTAGAAAAGAGAGAACATCGATACTAGTACAGTACGTACGTAATACTACTATACTAGTATGTGATGCTGGATGAGGGACAGCCAGCATCTGGATCGACGTTTCATGCACCAAATTATGCATAGTACTAAGTCTTTCTTTGGCAACTAAACTCCTTCATGCGTTGCATAAACTTCTCTCATTTAAGTGTTTTGCATAGGTCCGCGCGCTTCGCATTCGTTCTTCCTGGGGTCACCAAACTCCTCCCTCTTCTCTTTACTCCTACCTTGTCACATCAGATTTTTTTGCATATGTGGCATGCTTAGCACCTGTACACCATGGAGGGGGAGACTCACCCCGGTCGTAGCGCCGCAGTAATAATGACTATAATGAGCTGTCAAATCACAAGGCCCCACCTTTCCATCAGTAACGAGACGTCAAATCACACAACCCCACCATTCCAGCAGTAAGTTGAATCCGCTACTCCCTCGACTTACTCGCCTCTCTGTCGAACCGACTAGGCGAAATTGCCCCACCTAACGCGCGGGAAAAGCCCCGCCCTCCACTTTTAAATATAATATTGTATCGATGGATTGCGCCATGGAGCAAAACAAAAAGAAAACGGTGGTACTACATGTATACAGCACGCACGTCGCGTTCGCGTCGCACCCCACACGGTCGGTCGGTCCAGCACGCCGCTCACGGAATGGAACGCGAGTCATCTTGCGTTTGCACTCACATGTGGGACTACAATTGAGCAGCCGACCATAGGCACACTCTCCCCCGTCCCTTAGGCCCCACGCGTCGGCTGAGTTGTACCAGAAGAAAGACACCAGTGATAGTAGTACTAGAGTAGTGTTGTACACACGTCGTTGCTTGGACGATCCCTGCACGACGGGGGAGATCAGTTTGTCCATCCATGTGACCAGAGTCCAGCAGACGACTGGATTGGCTATCGTGTACATATCGTGAAGGTTGTGTCGTACTAACATACGGATGTAGTTCTGTTGATAAATCTAAAAAAAAGTAGGAGCACTAAGTATATTGCAATACCAATAAAATTTAAATCCATTCTCGGTATGAATACAAATCTAGTCCACTCACCCTAGTCGGTTAGGGCAACTTCTCCCCTCCCTACTTCACCGATGAGCCGGTGGATTCACCCCTCCCCTCTTCCCACCGCTCCGTCGACCGGTGGCGAGGAGGGGAATCCCGGTGCCTGTGCTCCGGTTATTAGTTTATGTTAGGGGTTTTAGTCCCCGCACGCACAACACTCAGGCGGATGATGTCGGCGCTTCTTATTCCGAGTCGGTCTTCCGAGCTCTGATCCTCCTTGAGTTCATTCGTCTAGACATAGTCGATGGAACTCCAGCATAGATTCTTGTTGTCTCCTTTGGGGCGGTGAGGTTAAGGTTTCTTGTCATCCGGCGAGATTTGGTGTCATGTGCTTCAGATCAATGCGAGGGTTAAACAACGACAACTACGTTCCTCCAGGGCGCTGGTTATTAGGGGCACATCCAGGAAGACTACTCGGTTGCCATCAAGAAGGTGAAGCCGGCTACGTTAGGACATCGGCGACATCGATTAACGCCTTTTCTACTAGTTTGCTCTTTGAGCTTTGATCCTCGTCGAGTTTGTCTGTCGGGACGTAGTCGATGGAGCTCCGACATAGATTCATGTTGTCTCCTTGGGGCAGTGAGGTTAGTGTTTCTTGTCATATGGGAGAATTTGGTGTTATATTAATTAGGTGCCTTAGATCAATGATGACAACTACGCCTCCGGGGCACTGCTCCTTAGGGGCATGTGCACGAAGACTCCTCGACAGTCATTGACGAGGTCAAGCCGGCTCCGGTAGGATAGCAGCGACAACGACACCTTGACGGGTCTTTCTGACTGGAGTTGGTTGTTTGCTGGTCTCGGAATTTGGATGTATTTTTTATCAGAGATGCTATGTACTTGCAAACATTTACAATAGACCCGGTCTCCCTCAAAAAAGGTTGCATATAGTTTATGTTCAAAATCAGAACAAAGATTGGTGGCTTTTACATTTTTTTTCAAATGCTAAGATCACTAATTTTCAGAAATTTGATTTCCCATTATGTTGGAAACAATACATTTCAAGCTCTAGCTAGCTATTCGAAATATAAATTGTGCATATTTTATAAGTATAGCGTGGTAAGCAAATAAAATGTATGGTATACCCCCATTTAGATGTGAACTGCAAAAGCCACACATTACCTCAAATTCAAACTACTTACTCCATGGATGCAATGTGTTCAAACGGTGCCATCGACATCTCAAATTTGAAAGAGTTCGAGCTTGTTCGTTCTATATTTTCACCCGTGATAATTTGACCCGTGTGGTTGTTCAATTAATGGAGGGCCGGGGACCAGAAGTGAACAATACAAAGTGTGACCTGGGTTGTACGCAATTTTAAACGATTGTTTTTATGGAGAGAAAAAAAGAAAACTACTCCACAATCTATACACCTATATAGTGTATGAGTATTGAGGGATATAGACCGTTGGATCTTTGTAGTCTGACGGCTCATACTCAATTAATTTAGATAGAGGACTACATGGCCACTTATAGATAGTTGGATAGAGTAATCTAACGGCTGTGGTTGCAGGGATTCGTGTTGCGGCACACCCTCTGCCAAACTGCCACCATGATAGAGTGTACATGAAGGTTCAAGATTCTCCAGCTGGACACCGCCACCTAGAATTCTCTGGTAGACTCCCATGAGAGAGTGCTGCCCTACAGTGCTATTACTAGCAAGCTATTTCACCGGGCAAGCACTGCTATACGTGATGAGAGAGAGAGAGAGAGAGAGTGGAAAAAGCGCATGCAGCAGTGCAGCATCGCTATGTCGCAATGTTGACTTGAAGGGATTTTATTTAGTATGAATAATCAGATGCTTAATTAATACTACTATTGATTAGCTTCTTTTCTCATGTAATAAAGTTCATACACGTGCACACATATAATTGATGGGAGCTCATAATTGATTGGTCCGTCTGGTTATCAAATTACAAACACAAGTATTTTGAGTTGCTGACAGCGCTTACTACGCTTACAATTGCCGACAGTCACAAGTAAAGTAAAAGCTTAATGTGTTATATTTAAATAGCTATTATTTTCTCTTATAATTTCATTTTAAAATATGATCCAAGTTTTTCCATTGTTTCCACCAATAATCATTAAATCTATACGTGCATGGCACGTGCCATGTACTAGTATGTATATAAGTAGGAGCCTCCGCTCTTGCTTTCTAGGGTTGCTCTCTTCACACACTCATCCTCTCCAGATCTAAACACAATAGCGGTGGCCACACTCTCTCTGCTCGCCGCTGGTCACAGATCCGGTCGGATCCCCTCCGCCGGGGAACGGGTGAAGGTGCAACGTTCACGGGGTCCTTGTCGGCGATGGAGCAAACCCACTGCCGACGCGTCCCGATACGAGTGCCTTGCCATTCTCTCCCACACAGTGCCGGCTAGGGAGGGCCTTCGACCCAGTCTTCCTCGCTGCTGTGGTGTGGGCAGATCCGGCCTCCCGCCGCCCACCTAGCCAAATCCCGACGAACCTCAGGTATAACTTCCTTCGAAACCGGACTTGCTCTACTGCCCCAGGTCCCCACGTTGATACATGTGAATCTTTTTCTACTTCTCAGCCCCTGTAACCCCCTGGATTTTTGCTTTTCCTTTTATTTGGATTTATTGAATACTTTAATTTGCATTTGGGTTTTTCAGTCAATTCTTTTGGACTTACCACTTGGAATTATTTTTAATTTTCTTCCAAGTGGGTTCTATCATCCCTAAAACTTCCCTAGACCTCATCCCTCCCACCATAATGCCATTGGATATTTTTATTTAATGGCATTATATTCTTTTTCTTCCTGAAAATGTCTATTTTCTCAATAAGCTATGAAGCAACCCTCATTTTTATTGCTCAAAAAATTCCAAGAAAATTCCAAAATATTGTTTGGATCATGCCTCACCTCCCTATGCAAAAATATCCTATGGTCATTCGGAAATTTTCAGCTAAGGGAAATATTTTTGCTTCTGGACAGAATGGGCACTTTGTGAAGCAAGTATATTTTTCCTTGATCTGTTGGAGCTGAAATTTTTACCACATGACTACTCTCCTAAGAGATGCTTAACCCCAAAATTTCAGCTCTTAATTCCTAGCCGTTTGTCCCCAGCATTTGTCACAAGTTTCTGTCCAGAAACTTTGCATCAACCTCAAGTCATGTCCAGTGCGCCAGATGGCAAGGCAAGCGCAGTTCTAGGCACCGCGTTGAAGGGACTTCTCAATTGACACGGTTTGGCAGCGCCGAAAGCACCGCATGTGCCAGTGCATGCAGTGACCTCGTGAGTGTACGGTGCTTGGCATGCACTCGCCGTGCTCTATGCATCGGGCCCCTATGCCGCCGTCCATTCACTCTCCGCTCGCCACCACAGCATGTCCCAGCCTCGCAGCAGCCTCCAGCACGCCACCTAGCCTCGCCTTGCTCCTCCCCGATGCCGGCAAGCCGCTCGTCGGAAGCGGCCGAACGCTACCAGGCGGAACAGTGGGCGCGCGTGCTCCATTTACTCTACGTAGTGCGCCACACTGTGCTTGCACGCGTGCATCGCGTAGCTGTGCACCACTACTCCTCCTCCACGTCACGCCCGAGCTCATCTCCCTCTATCTTCTTCTGCAGCTCATCGCCGGCGGACTCCCGAGCACGGCCGCACTCCATCTATAAATAGAGCCATTCCCGAGCCCGTCTAGCCATCGCTCTCACTCCACCTGGCCACAAATCACTCTCCCACAAGCACGGCAAGGCCGGGAGGGCCTCCTGCCGCCGATCATCGCCGGAATTCGCCGCGGATCCCCTTGGATCGTGCACTCATCCTAGTCACTCCCAGCTCCGGCTGCTGCTCCCCTCGAGGTCGTGGTGATCTCCTCAGCTCGACAGTGCCACTGGTTCGCCGGATCGTCGCCGGAATCGCCGAATCCGACGAGCTCCGCCGCCGCCGTCTCTGGAGAAGAACCTCCCGACGCCGTCCGTCCACCCCGGCCGTCGCCTCGGGTACGTGCGTGATCGCAGTGACGTGCTGAGTCCATCCCGCCCATCGCCGGCGACCGTCGTGGTCTCCTCGCCGGAGAATCACCGACGACCGAGCTGCCGAGCACTGTTCCCTCTCTCTCTCTCTCTCTCTCTCTCTCTCTCTCTCTCTTTTAACCCTGACAGTGGGACCCGACTGTCAGACTCTCTCTCTCTCCCGAATCATTTTCTAAGTGGAGGCGTACTCTGGAAATACGCCTTCGACGTGGCCTGTTCTGGAAATTCGGTTAAATTCATTTAAATGAATATTTTGACCAGATTCTGACCCCAACTTTGACCAGCTATAATTTCTATTCTATAAGTCCAATTGAGTTGATTCTTTTTTCTACTAGTTTGTGTTGAGCCAAAGTTTATGCATGCAAAATTTCAGAATTTTTCTTGCTGTTGATAATTTCTGGTGAAATAAAATGATTTATGTGACATTTTCTTTTTGCATTGAAAATATTTTCAGAAGCTCCTAGTTGTGTTGGAGAAGACCAGGACTATTGTGACACTCCTTTGAACCAAGGCAAGCCACAAAATTCATATGCACGGATGGCATTGCAATGGCAATGGTTTATTTGAATTAAATTCATCATATATTCCACTATTAAAATAATGTGCTATATAAAACTTATTGCATTGTATTTGCTCCATGTCATTTTGATGCTATGCAGTAGGGAAGATGTTTCTTGCTAGTGTGCAGTAGAGATCATGTCATATACTCTCATGGTAGCAGGATGCATTCGTTACTTATGAGCATGACCCATGCATCCATTCACGCACTATGGCTCGAATCTTTTATTTCAAGTTAACATTGATGATAATCCAACTTGAACAAGCTGTTGATCGAGTCATGGTGCCACCGAATCAAGCTCACCAGTGCAACCACACTTTCCTGGATGGGGAGGCCCTAATGTGGTCTATTGTCATGCCTCTCACCGGTGCCTCCTACTTGGGAAGGTTATGCACTGGCGCTACCCTGGCCCGGTAGGCAGTCATAACCTTGTGTGCCTGAGTTTTACGGTACCGAGGTCCCCGTTTTGGACGATGTTTTTGTTTGACCATGACGGTGGCAGCCACATAGGTGGCGGATGTCACGAGTTGACATCGGCGCCACCCATGACATAGCCCAAAGGGGAGTTTGTCGGAGTGGCCGGGAGAGTGTCATGCAATAGATTGGTTTTGTCGGAATGTCGTTGGTCCACCTGAATGGGAGCACGAGGCCATGAGTTCCGTAGTGTGGGTACAGTGTACTAACCTCTGCAGAGTGTATAATCTATCGATAGCCGCGTCCTCGGATATGGACACAGTTCGTAGTAGGTCACACCGTGGGTCAACAGATATAATTAACTTGCACACTAAGATTCACAAGATGGCACATGCAAAATTGATGATCGCGTGAGGATCACTATGATTGATATGGATGTGATCGTGTGAGGATCACGTTGGTAAGTGGTTGACGGTGGTTACGTCGTAACCCGAAATGGTAAGTTGGTCCCAGGGACCGCGGCAACTTCTCACGCACACCTCATGTTGGGTAGTATCATGCTCATGCATTAAACCTGTTAAATGCCTTGTTGTTGTTTGTCGTACTTTTTTTGTTTGCTGTGAGCTTGCGAGTACATTCAAAGTACTCACCTGGCTTATCATGCCAGATGCAGGAGAAGCCGTGCATGGTGTGGATGTCGAGCAGTATGTCGCGCTCTAGGCCGTGTCCCAGCAGTGTCCCTGTGGAGTGGAGTTCCGCTACCTCGTCGTTCCGCTGCCGCGTAGTAGTCCCTTTATCATCGAGGCCCCCGAGATGTCTACTAAATAATGTACATAAGTGCAGCCGCACCGTGTGTGCCGCTTGGCCTCGCTTATCATGTAATATTTGGAACCTATGTATCAGCTAGAGATCAATAAAGCGGTTGTTTTCTGTACCAAGTTGTTGTGTATTGCCAGAAGACTTGATCTCTGGGCTGGCAATGCAAGGTAAATCGGTTGCTCTGAGCCGGGGTGCCACAGCCCCCCTCATAGATTGGCTCGATCGGCTATTCCAAAGCCACTTAAATTATTACTATTAGAGGTAAAGCTACTTCATGCAGTCGAATATACGACTTGGTTCAAAGCGGGAAGAACGGGGTAAAAGTTCTAGCATGACTCTAGGACTTGGCTCAAAGAGGAAAGATTGGGGTGGTGGGGGTATTAGAGACTGGCTACCCAACCGGTCTCTTGGTTGAAAAGGGAAATAAAGGGAAAACAAAGTACAAACTGGATATAGAACCGATCTACTGGTTGAAAAAGGAAAGAAAGTGGGGATTGTGGGACAAGCCAACAGAGTATTTCCAGCACTAGATTTGCTGCCCTCACATAGTAAAAGGTGGCTATAGTGTACAAAAATGGTACCAACCCAGATATCATGTTTGGATGTTTGTTCGCATCACCACTTTATGCATCGGTGGAGGTACATGGTGCTGGTGCACCCACTGTCCGATGCCCTTATTGCAATTTTTAGCTGTTGTTAATCTAATGCCGCTGGTAAAATGCAGCAATCTCACTGTTAAAGTAAGGACATGTTTAACCAATGTTGTTTTTTAATGTAATGCCCCCAGTAATATGAAGCAATGGCCATGTTTTAATGGCCTGCTATATTTCTCGTTAAGATAAGTAAGTTGCTTCTTTTCGTTAGAAATGCAACTATCCTGGTCTGCCTACTGTAACATGCCCTTATACCAACTCTTTAGCACCTGTTAATCTAATGTAGCTGGTAAAATCAAGCAATGGCACCATTAAAGTAATGTCAAATTTAACAGTTGTCATTGTTAATCTTAATGCCCCCGGAAATTGCTACTGTCCTTCTATGATTGCCATTAAGATAAGGACGATGCTTCTTTTCATTTGACATATGTTTCATCACTTGTTATTCACCCGCCTTTCTACCTATTTGTGCAAACAGAGATATACATTTCACCTCATTGCTATTGCGACCTTTTGGTGAATTGCACAAAACACTTCTTTTTTGGAAGGAGTGTCTTGTGCAGTTCTACTAAAATGTCACACGGGCAACATCTCTTGATTTTAGTGGAACTGCACAAAGGGTGATTGGAGTTCCTAACCTTCTCGTTGAACTCTGTGGTTAATCTCCTCCAACAGTTAATTAGCCTTTGCAAGATTAGTCGTCACTATCACCACAAAGGCACTTTGCACATATTTGTGTAACGAACATGGACGCTTGATTTTAGTTGAACTGCACAAAAGCATATCCAAATTATAGTTGCACATTCCACGAGCTTGACGACCAACCTTGATGTTGCTCAGTTTTAGTGCAACTAATGAAGAAGCTGCCAGCTCATGGGACCAAGTACTTCTTGCTAACTGCATCATGCAAACATTGCTTCATTTTAGGTGAACTGCACAAAAAGGTCGCATGAATATAATTATCCATGTTGGTAACTGGTGTCAACCCATCTACTATGGCGTTGACTGCAGATATGGTTCCCATGACGAGGTATGTTCCTTTTTGGTACTACCCTTTGCCAGAACAATCCTGCATGTTGACTCTGCATGCAGCTAGTGATCTTGTCCAAATGTTTTGGCACTGCCATGAGAAAGCAATAATGTTATGTATTATTTTGCACCTTAATCTAATGCCACTAATAGTTTGAGGCAATGTTTTGGCATCACTAGTGCCACTGATAAAATGAAGTAATAATACAATTAAAATAGAGCTACTGTCTTCGCTATCATTTCATTTCCAATGTAGATAATGAAAGTGCTTCTCTTTGTTAGTATATGTTTCACCAACTAGTCCCATTCTTAAAGTAATGACACGTTTAAGTATCTCTGCAAATAGGGATGTTTAATTTTAGTTGAACTGCACAAAAAAAGTGATTGCAATGATGCAAGGCCCTTCCTGGTTCATCACTTGTAAAAGGTGTATCCGGGAGAATTGGGTCGATGTGCCCTATCAGGCCTACCGTCGAGTCCACTCATCGGTCCCTATGATGCCTATCGTCGAGGCAGCGCAGGGCCCCTCTCTCCCTCGCAACACGGCGGGCGCCATAGTTTTAGTTGAATTGCACAAAAAAAGAGATTGGAATGACTCAAGTCCCCTCCTACTGCCACACTGAATTTGTTCATAGTTTTCAACGAATTGCCTTCATGGCAAGATACGACGACCTGAAGAATAACTTGATCTCACTAAGTCATCTCACACAGGTCAGTCCTGTCCTTCATCCACATCATCGTGCTTTGTCATACTGTGCTACTGTTGTATTTTCTTTTAATAAACTTGTTGTATCGTAATCTTTTCCCATTAAGAAAATGAAGTTGCTTCTATTTATTTGTGTATGTTTCATCAACTAGTGCCACTATTATATTAATCATGCTTTTTCATTATCTGTGCAAATAGGGTTATTCAGCTACATTTTAGTGGAACTGCACAAATGTTTGGATGGAACCCGCATATGCAGAGTGTGAGTGCCACCATCTAAAATAACGTGGCTTCGAACGAACACTGATGTTCCGATGGTTCCACAAGTTCTTGGCGACCAGCTTATACAGAACATGTTAATCTGCCGGTGTTTGACATGCGTGCCCATAAACTGGACTGGTTTCAGTATTGCCGCAAATCCTTGAATCAAATAGCTTACATGAATTAGGTTTATGGTTTGCTGGATATATTGGCACTTCTCCAGGGATTACTCTTTTCTCAGGGAAGCATCAATCGATTTTTCTTTACATGTACACATTCTCACAACTTTGTTTTAGTTTTAAAGTTAATATTGGCTCTGATCTGTGAATCAATGAGATGCATAGGTATCTTTGTTGTACTTATTATCGGAATCTTATGAGTTGGTTGTGAATCTTGGAAGCTATGAAACATGGCATGATGATGCAGGCGACAGCAACCCTATCAAGCTCTTCAATACTCCCTCCGTTTCTTTTGACTTTGACCAAATTTATATAAAAAAGATCAACATCTACAATACCAAAGATATATGGTATATGAAAGTTAATTTCGTGATGCATCTAATAATATTGATTTCATATTGTGAATGTTGGTATTTTTGCCTATCAAGTTAGTCCAACATTACAAAGTTTGACTTTGACCAAATTATATATGCAAACTAAAAAGAAAGTTTTAGGGTGGTAGGCATTTTTGTAAGCCTTCCGTTGGTCAGTACTACGTAACGTGGGGTCAGTACTCAAGTTTATGTGGGGTCGCTTCGTAAGTGAGGGGTATATTAGTTATTAGGATGGATCCATTGATAGCGCGCCACAGCTCTCGTCCATTCCAAAACCATCGCTCGCCGCTCCTCTTGCATTCCAAGACCACCGCCGCTCCTCTCCTCTTCCATTCCAAAACCGCTGCCGCTCCTCTTCCAATCCAAAATCACCGCCGGCGAGTGAAGGTGCTGTGGAGAAGTAGATCGATGGAGGAGTACAACCGATACGTGACGATCGCAGACGGCGACCCTGTAAAGCTAGCCAGGATGATGGAGATACAGTCTTGGTTTGAGAACCAGCGGCAATTAGCGGCGACGGTGATGGCCAAATAGCTAAAAAAGAGCGAAAATCTAGTGATCCTCCCGAATGGAGTCGCGCGGGAGTCCATAGAGCTGCTCATGTGGGCCATGGAGCAGACAGATTCACCGAATCCGGTCATGAGGTGGAGGTGGTGGGAGTATCAATCCAAGATCGAGCATCCAGAGGATCAAGGATCGAGCATCCACACGGTGCCGTTTGTAAGGGTGCCATGTCAGAGCGAACCAGTGGAGTCTTTGTCGACCGTACCCAACCGCAAGAGGAGAAAAGCAGTTGGCGCGATGACACTTCCCCGCCGTTCTCCAAGGCTCCCTCGCCATTCACCTCGTCTCACGGGGCAGCGGTCTGCCGCCGAGGAATAGGAGGGGAGTGCCCCGACGAATAATCATAGGAGGAGCTTAGGGTTATCAGTATTTGCAGGTTGTGAATTGTGTTTTGTGTTGTGTATTTTGGGTACTTTTAGATATGAATGACTTTTGAGTTTCAGATTGTTGTAGTGTTGAGCATATGAAGTATTTTCTAAATTCCAGAGATCTATTTTTAGTACTTTCAAAAATGTAGTTTCATATAAAAGTGTAGGCCATGTAATTTTCAGAGAAGAAACTGCAAGTTTCAGTTTCAGATAAGAAACTGCAAGTTTCAGAGGCAGAGCATTTATATCAACACGCCCTTTTCAAACAGGGATAATAGCATGTTCCAAATTTTATTCATGGTCAAAAATGGAACTAACAGCAAGCTAACATCATGCTGATCAACATTCATGTATAGCACATCTTCATATGATGCATAGTCAAAAAGATATGCTATTTTCAAAATGCCCAGACAATGTTGAGAGTGCGAAAAACAGAGAAAACTAGGGACAAAATTCTGGCTAGTGTTGGAGGTGGTGTGTGTGGATGACAAGGGGAGACTCACATGTCAGTAGTAGCAGTGGCAAAAAATTTAGTTATATAGGGGTAATCGATCCCGGGCCGAGCAGGTGCAGGTAAGGGGGTATAGCTACTGGGCTACTACGGCGTACTCAACACAAAGAAGGCGCGCAAACTACTACTACACTGCCCCGTCTTCCCTGGCTCCGGTTCGTTCCCGTCCTATACATGGAGAGGCTGATAGTCGGGACCCACAAGGTCCATGGCCCTACGCAAGCATGTGCCTCATTGGAAAAAAAGCTTTCTCTCAGAAATGGATATTCGTTTCTCCTAATGTTATACTGACGTTGGGGCCCACGGGTCTGTCAACGTAGTCAATAAACAAGATAAATTTACAATGAAGACTGTCATCGGGGAGCTAGCAGGTATAATTTTTTCAGAGGGCGAACAAGTATCAGCTGGGTTGTGGCCTGCCCAGCCTAGGTTTTGTTTTTTAACATGCGCAGGGCGCAGCCCACGACATGCCGACACAGTGTTTTAAACTTATTGTTTTGAGCTCCAGCATGTATCTACTGGCCCATGGGCCTCGCTGCCTAGGTTTTAGTTTGTCTTAAACATCCGCAGCCCAACTTATGTTTTTTTGAAGAAAACGCAGAACTCTTTTCTATTTTTCTATATATAAGAATAAGAATGCCAGGTCCAACTTATGTTTTCCCTTCTAACTATATTATATATATATATTCTTTTATGTTATTATATATTATTATTATCATATATTTAATAGATACATATATATATAAAATATCCCACGTCTTATTAACTTATAAAAAATAAATGTTTAACAGAAGTTCGCAAGGAAAATCCTGGGTTTTTTTTACAACGAAAATCCTGGTGATTGCATACAAAAGCTTGCTCGGATTTAAGGACCAATGTAATAATAACGCGCTCATTTTTTAGAGCAATAACGCGCTAATTATCTAATTTTATATATAATAAAATGCCAAGCCCCGGTTTATTTTTTGATAACATTGCTCCGTCCAACCCAACATTATATTTACAACAAGCCCAGCAAATTCGTGTATTTTGAGAAAGTGCTAATGGGCTATGATTTCTAAGAAAAAATTAAATGGACCACATAGATGCAACATTATTTGATCACTCATCCCAACAAATGGACTGTAAATTCTAAAAAACATGGGTTGAATATGTGCCACATTTTTGCAGGCTGACATGTGGGCCAATAGGTCGAAGCCCATGCAAGGCATTGTCAACTTGGTCAACAAATGATTCTGACATCCATAGCCATTGGATTTACATCCAACGGCCGGCATGCATCTTCAATCTGTCGTCTTCTTCCTCCAGCGCCGCCGGGAATGCCCGCTCCCGCCTCCGATGGCTAGCGGCTCTGCTTAGCACGCCTCGCTGCGAAGTGCTACCCCACTACCGGCCAGGCCATCCCTCCAACCCTCCACACCTCCTGTTATTCTCTGCCGACTGCAGCCCCACGCCGCACCAGAACCAGTTAACCCTCGTAGTCCTCTCCGTCTATGACTCCACTGCCGCGTCTTCCCCATCTCCTGGCCGTTCCCGTCCGGGGCCTCGCCGTCGTCCATCGCCTTGGTGTGCTCGGCGCGGCTTGGTCAACGTGGTCAACAAATGAGAGTCATCGGAAGAGGACTGTACGTGGAGAGGCTGACAATTGGGACGCACCAGGTCCATGGACGCACGCATGCAACTGCCTTCTTATTACGCGAAAAACAATTATTCTTCCCCCTGACAGCTTGGACCCACCAGCTACATCTTCTCACGCAAGGAAGTGCCTCCTTATTACGTGGAAAAAAATGTTTCATCCCCCTGACAGCTGGGACCCAGCAGCTACATCTTCGCACGCAAGGAAGTGCCTCCTTATTATGGGAAAAATAAATTTATTCCTCCTCCTGACAGCTCGGACCCACCAGCTATATCTTCGCACGTAAGGAGGCTGACATTGTGGGCCAATAGGTCGAAGCCTACGGAAGGCATTGTCAACTTAGTCAACAAATGATTTTGACATCTGTAGTCGTTGGATGTACATCCAATGGCCAGCATGCATCTTCAATCTCTCGTCTTCTTCCTCCAGCGCCGGCGGGACCTCCTGCTCCCGCCTCCGGCGGCCAGCGGCGCTGCTTCACACGCCTCGCTGCGAAGCGCTACACCACCGCCGGCCAGGCCATCCCTCCACCCCTCCACCCCTCCTATTATGCTCCGCCGACAGCAGCCCCAGGTCGCACCGAACCAGTCAACCCTCGTACGTTGTACTCCTCTCCGTCTACGACTCCACTGCCGCATCTTCCCCATCTCCTGGTAGTTCCTGTCCGGGGCCTCGCCGTCGTCCACCACCTTCGTGCACTCGGCGCGGCGTGGTCAACAAACGAGAGTCATCGGAAGAGGACTGTACGTGGAGAGGCTGACTACTGGGACCCACTAGGTCCATGGTCGCATGCAAGGAAAGTGCCTCCTTATTACGCTGGAAAAAAAGTTTCCTCCCCCTGACAGCTAGGACCCACCAGCTACATCTTCGCACGCAAGGAAGTGCCTCCTTATTGCATGAAAAAAATGATTCCTCCCCATGACAGCTGGGACCTGATACATCTCCAACTTATCTATAATTTTTGATTGTTCCATGCTATTATAGTATCAATCTTGGATGTTTTTATATGCAATTATATATCATTTTTTGGGACTAACCTATTAACCTAGTGACCAGTGCCAGTTGCTGTTTTCTGCTTGTTTTTGGCTTTTCAGAGAAACAGTACCAAATGAAGTCCAAAGGCCACGAAACTTTTTGGAGATTTTTTTCTGGATAAAAGAAACCTTGGAAGCTTCGGGAGGAGGCCAGAAGCCTCACGGAGGCTTCACAAGGCAACAGGGCGTGCCCCAGGGGGGGCGCGCCGTGTTGCCTTGTGGGGCCCACGTGACTCCGTTTGACCTAATTCCACTTCTATAAATTCACAAATATTGGGAAACCATCAGAGAGCCAGAAGAGAAAACCTTTCTGCCGCCGCAAGCCTCTGTTCTTCCACGATCCCATCTGGAGGCCTTTTTCGGTACTCTACCGGAGGGGGAATCGATCATGGAGGGCTTCTACATCAACCTTGCTGCCCTTCCGATGATGTGTGAGTAGTTTACCATAGACCTACGGGTCCATAGCTAGTAGCTAGATGGCTTCTTCTCTCTCTCTTTGATCTTCAATACAATGTTCTCCTCGATGTTCTTGGAGTTCTATCTGATGTAATCTTCTTTTGCGGTGTGTTTGTTGGGATCCGATGAATTGTGAGTTATTGATCAGAATATTCATGAGAAATATTGAGTCTTCTCTGAACTCTTTTATGGATCATTGTTATAGCTTTGTATTTCTCTCCGATCTATCGATTTGGTTTGGCCTACTAGATTGATTTATCTTGCAATGGGAGAGGTGCTTTGTGATGGGTTCAATCTTGCGGTGCTCAATCCCAGTGACAGAAGGGGACATGACACGTATTTGTATTGTTACCATTAAGGATAAAAAGATGGGGTTTATTCATCTTGGTTGAATTTGCTTCTCTACATCATGTCATCTTGCTTAAGGCGTTACTCTGTTTTTATTAACTTAATACTCTAGATGCATGCTGGATAGCGGTCGATGAGTGGAGTAATAGTAGTAGATGCAGGCAGGAGTCGGTCTACTTGTCTCGGACGTGATGCCTATATACATGATCATTGCCATGAATCCATCATAATTATTTGCTTTTCTATCAATTGCCCAACAGTAATTTGTTTACCCACCGTATGTTTCTGTGCTCGAGAGAGAACCTCTAGTGAAAACTATGGCCCCCGTGTCTATCTTTATCATATAAAAAACCTAAAAATACCTTGCTGCAATTTATTTACTTTTATTTTAATTAGTGTTTTAGTTTATCTATTTACCTCGATAAGGTTTAATCCTTGCAAATAACCACTAAGAGGATTGACAACCCTCTTATTTGCATTGGGTGCAAGTGTTTGCTCTTGTGTGTGCAGGTGCGCTTAATGAAATTTTGCTTGGTTCTCCTACTGGATTGATAACCTTGGTTCTTAACTGAGGGAAATACTTATCTCTACTGTACTGCATCATCCTCTCCTCTTCGGGGAAATACCAACGCATACTACAAGTAGCAGGACCCACCAGCTATATCTTCGCACGCAACGAAGTGCCTCCTTATCCCCCAGACAGCTGGGACCCACCAGGTCAAAGCGTACGTATTGTTATCTGTCTGGTCGAAAGCGTGTATGTACATACTGGTCGATCGGTCTCTCTGCCACGATGAACTGTGGCCGCATAAGGAGCGGCACGTGTCGTAGTAGAGCCCCCAACGTAGCAGTTCAGGTAGCCCCGTCTAAATCGTGTACACGTACATATATCCACATGGCAAAAAATATGGTGATGTACGTACATATACGAACGGGGTCTCAAACGTGTACTCATGCAGACGTACGGCCAGGGCTCGTGTACATGGAGAGAGGTAACGGACGGCAGCAACGGCCTCCTGTTCATCGGCAGCCAACCGGCTGGGTCAAAATGGAGGAAACAGCGTCGGGAGCCAAGCGACTGGGTCAGAATGCGTCCTGTTCATCGGGAGCCAACCTGCTTGGACAGAACAGCCGAAACGGGGTCCTGTTCATCGACTCGGGGTCTGGCGTACCGCAAAACGAAGGAAACAGCCTTCTGTTCGACCGCCTACGGTCGAAAGGGGTCCTGTTCATCGGCTGGGGGTCTGGCGTACCGCAAAACGGAGGAAACGGACTTCTGTTCAACCGCCTATAGTCAGAACGGGGTCCTGTTGATCGGGAGGGGTCTGGCGTACCGCAAAACGGAGGAAACGGACTTCTACCCAACTGCCTACGATCGAAACGGAGTCCTGTTCATCGGGAGGGGTGTGGCGTACCGCAAAATGGGACTCCACGGGCTACTGTTCATCAACGTTGACTTCTTCCAGCCTCCACCGGCTACTGTTCATCCAGCCTCCACGGGGTCCTGTTCATTCAGCCTCCACCGGCTACTGTTCATCTAGCCTCCACGGGGTTCTGTTCATCCACCCCAAACCGGCTGGGACATGGCGTACCGCGGCACAACTTCCTTGGGGTCCTCTTCATCCAGCGCCAACCGCCTACACGGCCGGGGTCCTGTTCATCAAACCCCCACCGGCTGGGGTGGGGCGTACGAGCGGGCGGCAGCAATGGGAACTATTCATCCACAGCCAACCAACCGGCTCAATCGATGCAAGTCTCGACTCGTTCTACGTGTATCGCGCGCGCGGCAGCAACGGGCGCTGTTCATCGAGACGCTACCCAACACCGGCTGGCTACATCTCGCACGGGGGCTCGATCGGCTTCAGTAAGCAGCGAGAAGGATCGATCGGGTTCAGTTAGCAGAGAAGGGATCGCTCGGGTTCAGTTAGCAGTGAAGGGATCGCTCGGGTTTAGTTAGCAGCAAAGGGATCGCTCGGGTTCAGTTAGCAGCAAAGGGATCGATCGCTCGTGTTCAGTACGTAGTGCGAGGGCGATCGATCACTCGGGTTCAGTAAGTGAATGTACGCCTCGCTCGGGTTCAGTTAGCGAGCGCCTCGCACACACGCGCGCGTACAAGAGAGAAACGCGCAAAAGCACACTGCATCGCTCGGCCCGACCACCCACCGTAACCAGGAACTCCCTGAAAATTTTCTCACCCTCACTTCTACCATGATTTTTTATGTGATGGACGGCCCAAAGAATGTCATGCGGGTGCGTCTCCGGCCCACCCAGGACGAAAAGCCCATTTTCTGTCATAATGTTTTGTCATAGAAGTAGGAGCCCACCACATCTATGATGATACGTGTTTTTGTCACAATTATTGTCATAGAAGTGTCACAACCATGACAGAAAAACTTTTCGTTCGGGCCATAATGTCACGGATGTGTCTTTTTTTTTGTAGTGTAGTATATTACTGTGGCGAAACGACCGGGCTGGAGTCTCCCGTGCGGTTGTGCACTCTAATTTGGTGCATCGCATGTGGACTCGGATGCTGGAGTAGTAGAATTGCTTCTGGCTATGCTATCAGGCTTTCAGCATTTGTTTACATAATATATGTACACATAATTTTTGAGCGACATCAAATTGTACAACGCTATGAAGCTTTCAGCTTTTGTTTCATGTGTCTTGCCAGCTAGAAGGTTGTCTCGTTACAACATTCCATCAAATACAAAGGAAACTAACATCCATGCTCTTTCGAAAAAGAAAAAAACTAACTAACTTGCTAATGCATCTCAATGATTCGCATATCAGAGCCAATATATTACATCACAACTGAAGACAAAGTTCTGAGAAAGTGTACAAATAAAGAAAAAATAAAAAAATGATTGATGCTCTCCATAGGAATGCTTTCATTTCCTGGCCATGATATTCATTGGTTGGCAGCTACTTTCCACAGCTCTGTCAAAATCAACATGACATGTTGGCAAAGAAAGGAGCTGTCAGAAGCATGGAACATTCCGATCATTTTGTGCAGTTCCACTAAAATAGAGCTGAGTGTCCCTGTTAGCAAAGATATTGAGTAAGTGTGATTACAATAATAGTGGCAATATTGATGAAACAATAAACACACAAATAGAAGCCGGTCACCTTTGCAGTCTCTCTTGAGACTAACTACTTGTTGGAGAAGATTAGGCTGATAGTTGGATAAGGAGGATAGGAACTCCAAACTCCCTTTGTGCAGTCCCATTGAAATGTAGAAACGTTGCCAGTGAGACATTTTAGTAGAACTGCACAAAACACTCTTAAGAAAAAAGTGCTTTGTGCAGTTCACCAAAAGGTTGCAATAGCAACGAGGTGAAATGGATATCCCTATTTGCAAAAAGAGGTAGAAAGGAAACAATTACTGGCCAATGACAGTTGATGACACATACGCCGACAAAAAGAAGCATATTCATTGTCTTAAGGGAAAGATAACAGCACAGTGGTTTCTCTCAAACGGTGTGAGGACGAGATTGCAAAATGGAAAGTACGCCAGCCGAGCTAGTACGTTTTACGAAAAGAACTAGAGAAGATCCACATGCAGCGACGTGGGAAGTTGGGCAGTGGAGCAAGGCCAGTTCCAGAGGAAGCTGTACCTAAGGGTTGTCGGGATGTAAGAAGGAGGGCGGCAGCGGGCGGGATCTGCTGCGGCAGCGAGCAAGGGTCGAAGGCCCTACCGCGTATAACGCCCCGGACAGACCCGCCGGTGGTCGTTACTCCTGGCGGGATCTAGACTAGCCCCACAGATCAATACTAGTCTTTCCAGCGCACTTTGTCCACACTCGTGCGCACCCGGGACCAACTTCCCAGTCGGTCACCCATCCTGAAATTACTCCAAGCTGAGCACGCTTAACTTTGGAGTTCTTTCCGAATGGGCTCCCGGAAAAGAATAAATTCCTTATTGATATGAGTAGTCTATCATCCCTATTAAGCCAGGCTATCACATACACCCCCACTCAGAGGAACCGACGTCCTCGTCGGCCCACAGGAACGTTCCCTCTTGGCACATACGTGTGTGCATCCAGTCCGGTACATGTGCCATGCCGTGTGCCACGACGGGTCACAAATGTCATGCACAACATGACCGTGCACCTGTACGCAAACATCCGTGTAACCGCGAGAGTCGGCTCTGATACCAACTTATAACGCCCCGGACACACCCGCCGGTGGTCGTTACTACTGGCGGGATCTAGACTGGCCCCACAGATGAATACTAGTCTTTCTTGCGCACTTTGTCCTCACTCGTGCGCACCCGGGACCAACTTCCCGGTCGATCACCCATCCTGAAATTACTCCAAGCTGAGCACGCTTAACTTTGGAGTTCTTTCCGAATGGGCTCCCGGAAAAGATGGAATTCCTTATTGATATGAGTAGTCTATCATCCCTATTAAGCCAGGCTATCACACCGCGACGGAGCTTGGTCGGAGAGAACGGCGGGTACCGCAGATCGGGACGCGTCGGCAGAGGGTTTCCTGTCTCGACGCAGGCGACCGGAGCAACGCTGCACATCCTCCCTTTCTGCCGGCGGACGGGATCCGGTCGGATCAATGACCAGCGGTTAGAGAGAGAGAGAGAGATTGGCCACCGCCGTCTTGTGTGAGAGAGTGTGAGGAGACGAACCCCAGCAAGCAAGCATTGAGGCTCCTGCCTATATTTGTATAGTGGAGCGGTTTTTGTTTTTCTCTCCATACAATTGTTTTATATTCTGTACGTGCAATTGAGGAATAAAACTTTATTTAAAAATAACGCGCCGACGCGTCAAGTCGCACTTTGTTTTGTTCATGCGTGGTACACGACCCTCCATCAAGTGAACAACCGACACGCGTCAAATTATCACGTGGGCTGCCTTTTCGTACAGAAATGAGCTCCACCTTGTACCTGTGCGGGTGTGGCTGGGATCGAGATGTGAGTACGTGCGTCGTGCGTGCACCTCTTCTCTTCGTGCACATACCCCACCTACGTGGGTGTGTGTGAGAGAGATACAAACCTAGAGAGAGATGGCGAGTGTGTTCGTGAGTGTTTTATTTGGGGGGTGATTTTGTAAGTGTATTTGTGTGCGTGATAGATAGACAGGGAATATGAGTCAATGATATCTCAAAAAAATGTAACACATGCAATGCGTGTGAAACGGAGGCCTAGATATATCATATATAGAGGGGGCGATCCACGAGAAGAGAGGGGAGGGATCATCGGCGTGAGATATCGATAGAATCGAAGAGAGGGATGAAGGTGTATGGGTGCGAGATCGATAAAGAGAGCCAACGAAATTGTGTGTGCGCACATCAAAGATATAGGGTGGCTGGCCTACTGGAACGTGAAAGGGGACATGTGCAGTTTGTGTGTGGCAGGGAGACCTAACTAGAGCGTTTGACTATCGGTGTGTGTGTGTGTGTGGGCGGAGACCTAACTAGAGAGGTAGATCGATAGGTAGACGTGTGGAGAAGGAGAGACCTGGCTATGTATTGAGAGAGATCGATCAGCATCCATGCATATGTGTAGGAGATGAATAATTAAGGTTGGGAGAGAGACAGAGCTAGAGTGCCGGAGGGGTGGTGGTGGAGTTGCTTCTCGGAGATGGTGGGAGAGGCCTACTGGACAAACAGAGGGTACGACTGCAATATCAATAAGAAAGGCGATGTGTGTCTGTGTGCGTGTGTGTGTGAGATACGGGTCGGGAGGCATGCATGGATGATGGGGGGGGGGGGCGATATGTCTCTGGTAAGCAGACCTAACTAGATAGGTAGAGCAATCATCGTGTGTCGGGGAAAGGGAGAGACTTATCTAGTGAGGTAGATCGATCAGTGCGTGGTGAAAAAGAGTTATAGTCAAACTAGCTATATGTACAGAGGGAGATCGATCGATATACATGCATGTGTTAGAGGCAAATAAGTCCCGGAGAGATGGATAGAGAGACAGGGATGCAGCTACGAGTTGGTGCGATAGGCCTACTATATAGAGATGGAGGAGTGTGCGAGTGCGAGGTCGATCAAAAGAGGGGCGAGAGTGTGCATATGTGTGTGACCGTATGAGAGATAGAGGGCATGGATGATGAGATGGAGGAGAAGAGGGAAAGTGTGTGTATGTGGTAGGCAGAGCTAGCTAGAGAGGTATATCGATTTGTGTGTGCTGGAAAGAAGGAGCTGGGGAGACCTATAGAGACCGTGGGTGAACGACCTAAAGAAAAATAACGAATGTGCGTGACGGAGAGAATGCTGAGGGAGGGGGAGGGCGAGGAGGGCGTGTGCATGCACCAGAGAAAGTTAGTGCTTGCTACAAAGAGAACATGATTGTGTGGGTGTAAAGTCTAACAGAGATCATAATTCATTACAAAAGTGGATTCAGATATTTGAATAAGAGATCATAGTGATTTAAACCCATGCATGCATGAATATAATGGTGATAGACATGGTGTGGTTATGAACATGTTATACTATATATATATATATATATATATATTATATATCGAACAATCTCACATTTATTTGAATTTGTGATAATGTGTGGCTTTTGTAGCTCACAGCTAAGTACTTGTAGGCGTAGGGGGTGGGGCAGTATACATTGTGCGATAAACACATTATACATATGAAACATGGTTTAGATTATGAAGATCTAGCTAGAGCTTCAAATGTACTATTATTTAAAATCAGCATAAAGTGGATTCAAAAATTTGAATTCGAGTTCATATAGTACACACAGTTCATATCTAGCTTGACATCAATCATGTGGTGTGTTGTGAAGATAATATACAGATGATGGTTTAACTTGACAACAATCATGATTGTAGATTCTTATTCAAATAGTGAAACGAATTCAAATTTAGTTCATATTGCAGCGGTAGTATATACATTTGGAATGCACTAAAATGTTCATTTGATTAGGTTACATGCATTATACACCTAGCGAAATATTTTAATTGAACATAACATGGATTCAAAGTTTTGACTGACATTTGTAGTAATTCATAAAGTAAAACGGGACAAGACCCTCTCTTGTGTGGTGCAAATTGTTTTTTTTGTTTTTTGTTTTTTTGGTTGAGGGAAGTGCGAATTGATATGGTACCGTACACGTTAGCCTTGTCCCGAAATTTCAACCCGCGCCTTATTATGCTGAAATTTCATGATATCTCTTTGTCTGTTTGTGCTCCGAAAACTCCCTCCTTCTCAACCCGCGCCTTGCTATCCCGAAATTACAACGTGTGCGAAAACTCCCTCCTCCTGCGAAATCCCGACACGCGAAATCCCCGTTCTACCCCTGGTCGGAAAGAGCCGCTAGTTCAAATTGGTGGGGGTACTTTTGTAACTTACCCTACATTTCGGACAAGCGCGTCCCTAAGTCATGGTTCCCCCCTCCCATCCCCTTCTTTTCCCCATTCGAAAACCGAGGCCGCCAAAACCTCTCTCCACCAGCCGCGAAACCCCACCCTTCTCCGTCCGCCCCCCATCGCCTCCCAGCCGGAGCCTCTTCCCCGACGACGTCGTCCACCGCAACAACTCGATGTCCCTCATGCACCGCACCGGATGAGGATCCGTCGTCGATCTCGTCGTCCCGCCGGTTCAGCCGCCCCGTCCTCCACCTCCAAGTAGCTGCTCCAATGATCGCCTCGTCTATCGCGCCTGCTCCATTCCCACAGTGCCGCCTTAACCTGCCCCACCGGAACCGCAGCATCCTCACCGACTCCTCGGATGAAACCGAGGCCTACTCGGTGCAACCAAAGAGGTTGTACACTAATCACATCTTCTCCTTCACTCAGCCTCACGGCGCCGCCGGTGCTTGCCCGCTCTGCCATGGCGTGGCTCCCTCGATGCCGGCGCCACCGGCGACATCCTAAATGGTCGATCTCCCCCATTGCGAGGCTCCCTCAGCGGCGGCGTCCATACCAGCCGGAGCTGCTGCTGCTGCTCTGCTCTTGCTCTCGCTCGTGCTACCACTCTGCTCTTGATCTCGCTCGCTCTGTTGATGCTGGTACACGGGATGCTGCAGCTACACGAGTTGCTGCTCTGACTCTCGTTCGCGCTGCTGCTCCGGCTGCTATCTGCTAGTGCGTTCCTTGTTGAGCGACTACTGATTTAGATCACTGCTTCTCTGCTACCACTAGTGCTCGAGCGGCCTAAACTACCAATGAAGTGCTTCTCTGCTACTAGTGCGTTCAGTTTCGACAGTAAAATTCAGTTTCGACAGTAACAGTCAGTTTCGACAGTAAAATTCAGTTTCATCAGTTAAGTTCAGAGTCAACAGTTTTTACATCTTCTGTTAGAGTTGGTTGCTTTTTGGTGATGTAAATTTTACAGCTAGCACTTTTTCGTGATGTATTTTACATCATCTATTGGAGATGGTATTAGAATCCCACTTCAGATTAACGATGTCCGTGTTGTACTGCTTCAGCCTCGACGTCGCATAGCTCGCCGGAGCTGCTCCAATGACGGAACCATCCATCACAATAGAGCAGTACCCTAGATGCCGTCTACAGATGCCTCAGATCTTCTTCCCTAGCTCCGACAGCCACCTCCGCCGCAACATCTTCAGCAACCGACCCAATGATGCTGAGGTCGAGACGGCTACGCCAAAGAGGTTGTACACTTGTCGCATCACTTTTTACTCTACATTCATGTCTACCCCTTAGGGCTATTTTGGTTCAAAGGAATTTGTGAAGTAAAAGCATAGCAATAGAAACTATTCCTATGGTACTCTACTATTCAATTATTCATGCATTGGGTTGAAAGGAATGGAGCAAAACAAAACTCAAGGATTTTTTCCTTTCGTGTCTGTTTCAAAGGAAAACACAGAAATTTTAACATCCACATGGACCTACTTATCAAAATCCTATGCATGAAAAGAAGATTAAATGCATTAGTGGCATAATAACATTCTAACTTTACACATTTGCAGGTGGTTTGACTTTAATTTGGCCATGTTTCTTTGCATTCGTGTGCTCTTCCTGCAAGCCAAAGGAGCCCTTACAGAATTACTTCAGTTACAGATAGGTGTCGAAGAAAACTTTGTGTGGTTTGTCCTACTCCTGCCGCGCCGTCGTCCACCTCACCTGAGCTGCTCCATCGACAGAAGCATCCACCATACCAGACATCACGACTCCTTACCGTGTTTCACCACCTCAGATCTCCTTCCCCGCCACCGGCAGCCACCGCAACTGCATCACCATCATTGACTCAGCAGATGAACCTGAGGAGTACACGGGTCCGCAAGAGAGGTCGCACTCTTTTGTTTCTGCTTACTTTATGCACTTCTTAATATTACCTGCTAGTTTATCATCCTGTTCATCTCTTAGACACTAAGTCAGGTCCAAATTAATGTTCAAACTTGAGTTTTAAAATGCTTGTGGGGCAGATATCGAGGCAGCAATGAATAGTATATCGATCTACTATCTGTTTCATCTAGGGTATCTACTATGTCGTTCATCTTGGGTAGGAAAAAAACAGTAAAGCAGCCATCATCTGTCTTTTTATTAAATTAAGCTATCATTTGCCTGCTATCATTATTTTTGGATCTATCCACTGGTTGTTACCATCACTCTAGATTTCTACATGCTCTCCTTACTTAATCTCACTATATATTTTTCGTATGCATGTCAGTTATTGTACATAGTCATGTTGAACATGTAGAGAAAAAGAGAAGTGTCTTGCACGGCAATACAATGTCATGCAGACATCGCTCCATGGTGGGTGCAATGGCAACCCCACCCCCCCTCCAGATTGTAATCCAGAGGAAGATAGCTGTTCAAAGGTGGAGTCAGAGGGAGCTGACCACTCCTATTTACCCCCCGAGGTGTTTGCTCTAACTTGGCATGATGATGTTGGTCATATCATGCATATGGTGCCTTGCTTTGCTTACTTTCGACATCATATATGTCATCTGCTTAGTTTAGACATGTTCTGTAATGCTGTTTAGTTTCTATATCATATATGTGAATTATGCATGTGCCATCTTTTTTAGCCAGCCATAATATATGTGAAATATGCAATGCCATCCTGTTTAGCCAAGCATCATATATTTGAATTATATCTTGCCATTCCTTTTTTTCATTACATTTCCATTTGTCGACAATGTGTGTACATTCAACTACTCTTCCTGTGAATCAGCCATTTGAGTGGGTGATGAAAAAATCTGGAGTGAAAACAAGTTCTTCAGAGCAGACAGTGCTACCTGTTGAAGCAGATCTCTTGCTGGGTCCAGATAGCTCCTCAGAGGAGGATTCAGAGACAGATGACCAGTCCTATTCTCCCCCCCCCGAGGTGTATGCTCTAACTTGGCAGGGTTATACTGCTCGTATCATGCATATGGTGACTTGCATTGCATAGTTTAGACATATACACAATATTCAACACTATCTGCTTAGTTTAGACATCGTATATGCGAATGCCATCTACTTAGTATATAAATCACATATGTGAATTATATCATGCTATCCTGTTTACTTAGATAACATGTATGTGAATTATGTCATGCGAACCTATTTACTAAAGACATCATATAATTATCTCATGCCATCCTTTTTAGTTAGTCATCATATCTTTGAATTATGTCATGCTATACTATTTAGATAGACATCATATATGTGAAATTATGTCATGCTATCCTGTTTAGTTTAACAACATATATGTGAACTATTTCATGCCCTCTTTTTTCCTCACTATCTATTGCATCTGTCTCATACAAGGTCTGTACATTCAACTACTTTTCTTGTTTATCAGCCATTTGAATTGGAGGGTGTGATGGCAGTATCTAGCGGAGTAAAAACATGGTCTTCAAATAAAACAGTGCTACCTGTCGATGGAGATAGCACCCCGGTTGTACTTGCACAAGAACCATCCCTACCACACATAACCCAGACTATCGCAGATTGTACCCCTACTCCGATGGACAGAGAACCAGCTTCACCCAATTTAACCCCAACCCCAGCAGATAGTAACCCAGTTCCATTTGACACAGCACCATCTCCATGACAGAGCTCCCAAACAAGAGCAGTTAGTAAGGCAGCTCCAGTTCCCAAAGCGCCAGGAGTACCACGGCGAACCCCAACTCCACCAGTTAGTACAACTATTCCTGTGGACGAAGCAGAACCAGTCATCCGTAGTTTAGCGTCTATCGCATTTGATGTTGTTAAATCCTATGTGCGTATCTTCCCATCATGGAAATATTATACCGAAGATGAAGGAAAAAGCCAGTTGCAGGTGTTTCTCCAGGAGTTATGTGTAAGTATTCATGGCAATTACTTTGCTTTGTCCCATACTTTCTACCTCCCTGCTGGTTATAACACAGCAAATGTTCCCATTTTTCTGTGTAGAGAACGACTGATTTGGAAACTCAGGATGAGGTAACCTGTGCTAATACCTCTGCTATCTTCAAGAATGCTTTGCGGCGGTATCGGAATTACCTGAAGAAAACATATTTCACTGGCAAAGAAACTCATCAAATTCCCTTACTTTCTCCGGAGAGACATTTACGAGACGATGACTGGGAACGCCTTGTTCTATATTGACCTAGTCCCATGAATCTGGTAGGGTCTATGAGATCATATTTCATTTTTGAAGTACTATATGGTTGTGTCTTACTGTCCTCTCTTCTTGTAGAACAAGTGCTTAAACCTGCAGAACAACTGTTCTCAGGTAAGATTCCATAGCTATGGTGCATACTGCTTTGCTCTTGTATCACTGTATTTACTCATACCAACTAATTTTTAAATAGAAGGATCCAATCGAAACTTCAATGGCACAATAGGTATGTTTAAACATGTTTCTTTAACTGGTTTGCTCTTCTAAATTGCTCTATGTTGATTTCAATTTCAATTGTGTAGACAGTTGTCTTCTCATATCATGCACATTACTAGCATCAAAACAGAGCCAATAATGTTGTTAGTTGTACATGTATACCCGTGGTACCCATCTAAAATCTTGTGGTGCCGTGTAGTTTCCCACACTTATATTCTTTCAATGCTATTTTCTCTTGAACTGATATGATTTGAACTGTGTCTCTATTTTGATTTGGCAAGACAATGCAGTGACAGTAGCACATAGATATATGTTTGTTTGATGCTTTTATAATGTACTACTGTGCAATAGAAGACTTGATAGTTTAATCCTGTCCACCTTACTACTGAATTGGTTCACCAAAATGAGATTCATATACTACATGCTAAACCTGTTATGTGTCTACTTGTTTCTTCTTTTAGAATGCTGACAGAATATTGGAGAAGAGTACCACATTAAGCAATGGTAAAGGAAGTAATGCAGATAAGGTTGAAGATAGTGAGACAACCTTGCTGGTCTCCCAACAAAGCTGATAAAATAGATAAGGAAAACTATCTTGAAGACAGTGAGACAACCCAAAAGTCCTATCTTGATGTAGTGTTTGAGTTACTGGCCACTACCGCTTGCACAAGCTCTTCAAACTCGCTGTCTGAATCAGTTCGGTTTCTTGAGTCCGAACTACAAGCTGAAAGACATCGGTCAACTATGCTGCGACAAGAAGTCGAAGGACTAAGGAAGTCCCTTGAGAATTCAGATGCATACTGTTGGGGATATTTACCAGCATTTAGACCCAGCAAGATGATGACCCGGCCTTAGAGCAGGCTCAGAGAGTCATCTCACTGCAGGGTTAAAGATGATTGATGGGCCGGCTTGATGGAGGCCTAATAAGAAAGGCCGGCTCAAGAAGAAGATAAATGGCTTAATGGACTCTCATGTAAATCTAGGGTTCCGCCTGTATATTTAAAGGGGAGCACCTACGCGAAAAACACTAAGTTGCAATCCCTCGAAAGCTAGGTTAGCGAATCCGCATCCTTGTAATCAAGATCTACAGCAATATAATCAAGCAGGACGTAGGCTTTTACCTCCACCGTGAGGGGCCGAACCTGGGTAACTCCGTGTCTTCTCGTTCCCGATCAACCCCATTAAGCTTCCACACTTGTGCGATGGCCTCATCTCCAAGTCCTTTCACAAGGGCATCTGCCGTGTCAAAACCACGACAGTTGGCGCCCACCGTGGGGCCTACGCATGTCGGAGTTTAGTTCTTAGCGGGATCTCTCTCAGGGTTCGGGAAGTACGCGGTTGGCTTGATGACGAAAAGCCGCCGCGGGAAGTTCTACATCGACGATTCATACTGGGGCCCCGACGCCGTCTCAATTGAGCATGGGTACCGGGTCCCCTTCGGCAAGATCCACACCTTCATCGGCATGGTCGGCGAGTCGGCCACCGAGTTGGAGAACATCCCCGGTGTCAAGTCGGCACGCCGCGCCGGTCCGAGCCAGGCAAGACCCGGCCCGTCTCAAGCCGGCCAGAACCATGTCTTCGTAGGGTTCACCTAAGGGGTAGCCTTGTCGGAGAACTCCCTGTCTGGAGATGACACGCTTGTCCAATATGACGGCGAATCCTCAACGGGAGAAACCAAGTCGATCCATCCTCTGCATGATGGAAGGCTCGGACACACCGATGACGTCTTTCTAGAAGTCCTTGAGCCGCCTTGTTTTGCGGCGGTATACATGGCGGGTAGGCAAGATCCGGTGCGTGATCCGGCGGATCCAGCGGCTGGACAGAACCTCACCCTTGCCAGCTCGGGAGGAGCCGGTGTGTCGACCGCTGGCTCTCAGAGAACCGGGGTCCAGGCACTCATGGACTTGATGAATACGCTGACAGGCTTGCTAGCCGAGACGGTTACTGTGGAGAATGCAGCGGAACGCAACGCGGAGATCACGAAGTGTCGTGAGCAAATGGCCAAGATCCAAGAGGACATCAATGCGTAGAGCACACGCATGGCTCAGGCGCAGGCCCGGCTCGCCGAGGAGAGGCAGCGTCTGGACGAAGAGGCGCATTACCTAAGCCGCCGACAGGCCGAGTCAGAAGTCGTCCACTAGAGGCGTCACCAAAGCTAGCTTCCAAACGATCTTGAGCCGACTCAGTTGTTCACCACACCGCCGGCTCCAACGAACCCAGGGGCTGGAGTTGTTCCCCCAGGAGGACCACCTTTGCAGCAGCCGGTTCAGCAGAGGGAGCCGGCCCAGCATCGCACGCCGGATCAGCAACAGCAGCCACCGTCTCACCGGTTCCAGACCCCAATCGGACACTACTCCAACCCGGTCGATAACGTGCTGGCAGCAAACCCACAACTTGGTGGCTATTCCGATCGAGGGGGACGGCCCGATTCAGGTGGAGGCCAGGAACGCTATTGCGATGGTCAAGACACCAGTGCAGCAAGTCAACTACTCTCATAGCCAGCACCAGCTTCACTCAACTCCTCACCAGAGCCATACCAGGAGCCAGCGTCCAGAGTCAACGGCGGTTTCCAGTAGCACACATCACAGAAGAGCCGCCCAACCACTGGCAGATCAACACCAACCTAGATCCCGAATGCGCAGGACATTGTGGATGCCGCTCGGGCTCTCCGAGCATTGGAGGAAAACACGCGCGCGGTGTATTACCCGCCGGCGAATGTCAACCCACCGACAGCACATGACCCGCCCACCGCAACCCAGACAGCTGGCCGGCTTGGGGGCTTATCGAGCCGCATGATCAGAACACCTTGTTTGGTACCAGCGCTATGAGAAGCGCGCATACCCCCAGATTTCAAAGGTCCCCGCAAGGTTCCTAATTACATAGTGAATCTGGAGCCCACCGAGTGGATCGAGAGTTACGAACTGGCAATGGACTTATTGGGCGCAAGCGAGACAGTGTGTGCATGTTATCTGCCTCTCATGTTGGAAGGCCCCGCTCGCACTTGGTTGAAAAACCTACCAGTGAATTCTATCAACACTTGGCAGGAGCTGAAGGAGCGCTTCATCAAGAATTTTTAGGGAACCTGCAAAAGGCCAACCACAATTGTGGATCTTGAACGTTGCGTTCAGTGGGAGGATGAGTCGGCGCACCATTGGGCTCGCCGGGTTGCGGAGGTTATACACAGTTCCGACAGTATGTTGGCGGCTCAGGCGGTACTTGTTCTAGAACGAACATGCAAATTTCAGCCATTGGTCCAAAAACTAGGGCGACTCAAGAGAAAGTCCCAGGACATGGGTGATCTGATCGATGTCTTAACTCGGTATGCGGAGTCTAACAATACTAAAGACCCACCGTCTTAAGAAGAAAAAGCCGGTAAAGACAAGAAAGGCAGTGGCAAGGGCCACCAGCAGAACAATAGTAATGGGCAGAACAACAACGGCGGTAAACGCAAAGGTTATGAAGGTATCTTCGATCTGGTGGCAAACACAAATACAGGGAACAAAAGTTAGCGTCAGAACGATGGTTCTAGGAGGCAGTCCTCTGGTAATCGCCCTCTCAGCTACGAGGAGGCTCTCAAGGGTCCATGTTCGAAGCATAGCTACAACGGCAAGCCGTCTAGCCACTCCTGGGAAAACTGCTACATCATGCAGGAATTTTCCAAATGGGTCTTCCAGAACCATCATAACGGGGGCGGCAGCGGCGGACAACCCGGCAACCAGGGAACCGGCTTCTCGGGAGCCGGCTTGCAAGGGCCCTTCGCAGGTCCTGGTTTCCACGGGAATAGTAGCCAGAGCAGCGAGTTTCAGGGGGCTGGCAATACTGGAGGCAGCAATCAGCGGAGCAACGAGGGAAATCAGCACCAAGGCGGGCCGACAGGGTTCCAAAGTAATCCAAAGCAGTTAAATAGTGGGCAGTATCATGTTTTCACCACCAGCACCTACAAACGGGATCGGAAGGTGCAACGACGAGCCGCCCACACGGTTGAGCCGACAGTCCCCTGTTACCTCAATTGGTCCGAACAGCCAGTTACGTGGAGTAGGGCGGATCATCCAATACTCCTTGATCACCCCGACCAATTGGCTCTGGTGGTAGCGCCGCAGGTTGACAGTTATACATTGACGAAAGTGTTCATGGACGGAGGCAGCAGCATCAATATTCTATACTATGACACGTTCAGGCGGATGAATCTGTCTGACAAGCAGTTGACTCCATCCTCTACAGTTTTTCATGGCATCGTTCCTGGCAAGTCAGCTTATCCCATGGGAAGGGTATCCCTGGAGGTGGCCTTCGGCTCAGAGGATAACTGGCGTTCTGAGTTCCTGTCCTTTGAAGTGGTCAAGTTGAAAAGCCCGTACCATGCTCTATTCGGTAGGCCGGCTTACGCACGATTCACGGCACGGCCATGTTACATTTATCTAAAATTAAAGATACCAGGGCCAAGGGGAACCATCACAGTTGAAGGCAACCAGAAGATTGCACTCAAGTGTGAGGAAGGAGGTGCAGCATATGCCGAGACGGCTTGTGCCGCAGAAGAATTGCGGTATGATAAAGACAATGTTGACCCGACTGACAGGACCTCCCTGAAGAAGCCCACGACGGAGTCAGACCCTCTGCTCAAGTTTAAATCAGTCAGGGACACCAAGCAAGTTGATTTCACCCCGGGCAATTCTTCTGAGCAGTTCACCATAGGGGCCAACATGGATCCCAAATAGGAAAATGCGCTCATCGAGTTCATCCATGAGAACCGGGACATCTTTGCATAGAAACCTTCTGACTTGCCGGGTGTACCGAGAGAACTCGCTGAGCACTCCCTCAATGTGGATCCTAAGTTTAAACTGGTTCGCCAGTATCTCCGTCGCTTTAATGAAGAAAGGCGGAAAGCTATTGGTAAAGAAGTGGCCCGGCTCCTAGCGGCCGGGTTCATCATTGAAGTTTTCCATCCTAAATGGCTAGCTAACCCAGTACTTGTTCTAAAGAAAATTGGAACTTGGCGGATGTGTGTTGATTACACAGATCTAAATAAGGCTTGTCCTAGTGACCCCTTTGCCTTGCCAAGTATTGACTAGATCATCGATGCTACGGTGGGTTGTGAGTGTTTATGCTTCCTGGATGCTTACTCTGGTTATCATCAGATCAAAATGAAGCTGGAAGACCAGGAAAAGACAGCTTTTATCACACCCTTTGGAGCTTTCTGTTATACAACCATGCCGTTTGGTCTGAAGTGTGCACAGGCGACTTACCAGCGTTGTGTCCAGAGCTGCTTTCACAAACAGATCAGGCAGAACGTTCATGCATATGTTGATGATATTGTGGTTAAATCTCGGAAGAAAGAAACCCTGTTGGAGGATCTCAAGGAAATATTTGACAATCTCCGTGTCTACCAGATGAAGCTTAACCCGGAGAAGTGTGTTTTTGGTGTCCCTGCAGGAAAGCTTCTGGGATTTCTTGTTTCCGAGCGTGGCATTGAAGCTAACCCGGAAAAGATCAAAGCAATCACGACCCTGGCTAAGCCGGCCAATCTAAATGCCATGCAGAAGTTGGCTGGGCGGGTTGCGGCGCTGAGCCGGTTCATAAGCCGGCTTGGAGAGAAGGCAATTCCGTTGTATCAATTTCTTAGGAAGTCAGATAACTTCGTCTGGAGTGATGCTGTAGATCAGGCTTTTGAGGCCCTCAAGAAGTAGTTGTCTGAGCCGCCGGTCCTTGTTGCCCCTCCTGAGAAGGAACCAATGTTGTTATATATTGCTGCCAATAACAAAGCTGTAAGCATGGCAGTCGTTGTAGAGTGCAAGGAGGACGGCAAGGAATATCCAGTTCATCACCCCGTGTATTATATCAGCGAAGTGTTAACCGAGTCTAAGCAACAATATCCACATTGGCAGAAACTGGTCTACGGAGTGTTTATGGCTAGCCGCAAGCTGAAGCATTACTTCCACGAACATCCAATCACTGTGGTCAGCTCAACACCTCTTGGGGATATAATCCAGAACCGGGAGGCCACAGGCCGGGTTGCTAAGTGGGCCATCAAGCTCGGTCCACATCATCTCAAATATGTGCCCTGCACAGCCATCAAATCTCAAGCATTGGCGGATTTCATTAATGATTGGACAGAGTTACAGGCTCCAGAAGATCAGCCCGACACAACATACTGGTCCATACACTTTGACGGCTCAAGGCAGCTGGAAGGCTCGGGGGCTGGAGTTGTGATCACTTCCCCACGAGGAGATAAGTTCTGTTATGTTTTAAGACTTATGTTCCCCTGTACTAACAATGCAGCAGAATATGAGGATTTGCTTCATGGGCTTCGGATGGCCAAGGAAATGAACCTGAGCCGGGTCAGGTGTTTGGGCGACTCAGATTTGGTGGCCCAACAGGTTTCTGGTATATGGGATTCGAAGGATCCCCTTAAGGCGGCTTATTGGCACGCGGTCACCAACATTGCTGGACACTTCAAAGGTTATCAAGTTGATCATATTGATCGCCGACAGAATGAGGCGGCAGATGCACTCTCTCGCTTGGGATCTCAGCGCAAGCCGGTGCCACTAAATGTTTTCCTGGACGTTTTGCACAACCCGTCTGTCAAGTTACCAACAGAGGAGGACTTGGCTATTCCTGTGTTGGGGAACGGAGCATGAATTTCAAAAATTTCCTACGCTCACGCAAGATCTATCCATGGAGATGCATCGCTACGAGAGGGGAGAGTGTGTCTACGTACCCTCGTAGACCGTTAGCGGAAGCGTCTCACAACGCGGTTGATGTAGTCGAACAATCCTTCGAGCTCCACCGATCGAGTACCGAACGTACGGCACCTCCGAGTTCTACACACGTGCAGCTCGGTGACGTTCCTCGCCTTCTTGATCCAGCAAGACGTCGAGGTAGTAGATGAGTTCCGTCATCACGACGGCGTGGCGACGGTGACGGTGAAGTGATTCCGGCAGGGCTTCGCCTAAGCTCTCCGAAAATATGACCGAGGTGGAAAACAGAGATCGGGGCACCGCACACGGCTATGGGACAATTGTTGTACATTGGGGTGCCCCCTTGCCCCCGTATATAAAGGATGAGAGGGAGGAGGCCGGCCCCCTAGGGGTGCGCCAAGTGTGGGGAGTCCTACTAGGACTCCTTAGTCCTAGTAGGATTCAACCTCCCATACGGAGTAGGAAAGGGGGAAGGGAGAGGGAAAGGAAAGAGGGGGCTGCGCCCCCTCCCCTAGTCCAATTCGGTTTGGGCAAGTGGGGGCGCGCGCCTCCTCACGTGGCCTGCCTCTCCTTTTCCCGTATGGCCCAATAAGGCCCATTACTTCTCCCGGTGAATTCCCGTAACTCCCCGGTACTCCAAAAAATACCCGAATCACTCGGAACCTTTCCGACGTCCGAATATAGCCTTCCAATATATGAATCTTTACCTCTCGACCATTTCGAGACTCCTCGTCATGTCCGTGATCTCATCCGGGACTCCGAACAAACTTCGGCCACCAATCACATAACTCATATAATACTAAATCGTCATCGAACCTTAAGTGTGTGGACCCTACGGGTTCGGGAATGATGTAGACATGATCGAGACGACTCTCCGGTCAATAACCAACAGCGGAACCTGGATGCTCATATTGGTTCCTACATATTCCACGAAGATCTTTATCGGTGAACCTCATATGTCAACATAAGTTGTTCCCTTTGTCTGGCGGTATGTTACTTGTCCGAGATTCGATCGTCGGTATCCAATACCTAGTTCAATCTCGTTACCGGCAAGTCTCTTTACTCGTTCCGTAATACGTCATCTTGCAACTAACTCTTTAGTCATGGTGCTTGCAAGGCTTCTGTGATGCTGTATTACCGAGAGGGCCGAGAGATACCTCTCCGATAGTCGGAGTGACAAATCCCAATCTCGATCCATGCCAACTCAACAAACACTTTCGGAGATACCTGTAGTGCACCTTTATAATCACCCAGTAACGTTGTGACGTTTGATACACCCAAAGTATTCCTACGGTATCCGGGAGTTGCATGATCTCATGGTCAGAGGAACGTGTATTTGACATAGTGAAAGCAATAGCAATAAACTGAACGATCATTTGCTATGCTAACGGTTGGGTCATGTACATCACATCATTCTCCTAATGATGTGATCCCGTTATCAAATGACAACTCATGTCCATGGTCAGGAAACCTTGACCATCTTTTGAGCAACGAGCTAGTCTAGTAGAGGCATACTAGGGACATAGTATTTGTCTATTATCCACACATGTATTTAGTTTCCGGTCAATACAATTCTAGCATGAATAATAAACCATTATCATTAGCGGAGAAATATGATAATAATAAACACATTATTAATTGCCTCTAGGGCATATTTCCAACAGTCTCCCACTTGCACTAGAGTCAATTACATTGTAATGAATCTAACACCCATCGCATTCTGGTGCTGATCATGTTTTGCTCGTGGAAGAGGTTTAGTCAACGGGTCTGCCACATTCAGATCCGTGTGTACTTTGCAAATCTCTATGTCTCCATCCTTAATCAAATTCCGAATGGAGTTGAAGCGACGCTTTATATGCTTGGTTCTCTTGTGAAACCTGGGCTCCTTTGCTATAGCAATTGATCCAGTGTTGTCACATAAGATAGTCATTGGACCCGATGCACTAGGTATGACACCTAGATCGGATATGAACTCCTTCATCCAGACTCCTTCATGTGCTGCTTCGGAAGCAGCTATGTATTCCGCCTCACATGTAGATCCCGCCACGAAGCTCTGCTTGGAACTGCACCAACTGACCGCTCCACCATTAAGAATAAATACGTATCCAGATTGTGACTTAGAGTCATCTGGATCTGTGTCAAAGCTAGCATCGACGTAACCCTTTACGACGAGCTCTTTGTCACCTCCATAAACGAGAAACATGTCCTTGGTCCTTTTCAGGTACTTCAGGATATTCTTGACCGCTGTCCAGTGATCTACTCCTGGATCACTTTGGTACCTTCCCACCAAGCTAATAGCGAGGCACACACCAGGTCTGGTACACAGCATGGCATACATAATAGAGCCTATGGCTGAGGCATAGGGGATGACACTCATCTTCTCTTTGTCTTCTGCCGTGGTCGGGCTTTGAGTCTTACTCAATCTCACACCTTGCAATACAGGCAAGAACCCTTTCTTTGACTGATCCATTTTGAACTTCTTCAAAATCTTGTCAAGGTATGTGCTTTGTGAAAGTCCAATGAGGCGTCTTGATCTATCTCTATAGATCTTGATGCCTAATATGTAAGCAGCTTCTCCGAGATCCTTCATTGAAAAACTTTTGTTCAAATAACCCTTTATGCTTTCCAGAAATTCTATGTCATTTCCCATCAATAATATGTCATCCACATATAATATGAGAAATGCCACAGAGCTCCCACTCACTTTCTTGTAAATACAAGCTTCTCCATAAGTTTGTATAAACCCAAACGCTTTGATCACTTCATCAAAGCGAGTATTCCAGCTCCGAGATGCTTGCACCAGTCCATAGATGGATCGCTGGAGTTTGCATACTTTGTTAGCACCTTTAGGATCGACAAAACCTTCCGGTTGCATCATATACAATTCTTCCTTAAGGAATCCATTAAGGAATGCCGTTTTGACGTCCATTTGCCAGATTTCATAATCATAAAACGCGGCAATTGCTAACATAATTCTGACAGACTTTAGCATCGCTACAGGTGAGAAAGTCTCATCGTAGTCAACTCCTTGAACTTGTCGATAACCTTTAGCAACAAGTCGTGCTTTATAGACGGTGACATTACCATCAGCGTCCGTCTTCTTCTTAAATATCCATTTATTTTCAATAGCTCGCCGTTCATCGGGCAAGTCTACCAAAGTCCATACTTTGTTCTCATACATGGATCCAATCTCGGATTTCATGGCCTCAAGCCATTTGTCGGAATCCGGGCTTGCCATCGCTTCTTCATAGTTCGAAGGTTCATCGTTGTCTAGCAACATGACCTCCAAGACTGGATTTCCGTACCACTCTGGTGCGGAATGTGTCCTGGTTGACCTTCGAAGTTCAGTAACAACTTGATCCGAAGTTTCATGATCATCATCATCAACTTCTTCTCTGGTCTGTGTCGATGTCACAGAAATTTCTTTCTGTGGCGTACTACTATCCAGAGGAGGTACAATTACCTCATCAAGTTCTACTTTCCTCCCACTCACTTCTTTCGAGAGAAACTCCTTCTCTAGAAAGGATCCATTCTTAGCAACGAATACTTTGCCTTCGGATCTGTGGTAGAAGGTGTACCCAACAGTCTCCTTTGGGTATCCTATGAAGACGCACTTATCCGCTTTGGGTTCGAGCTTATCTGGCTGAAGCCTTTTCACATAAGCATCGCATCCCCAAACTTTCAGAAATGACAGCTTAGGTTTCTTACCAAACCACAGTTCATACGGTGTCGTCTCAACGGATTTAGACGGTGCCCTGTTTAAAGTGAATGCAGCTGTCTCTAATGCATAACCCCAAAATGATAGTGGCAAATCGGTAAGAGACATCATAGAACGCACCATATCTAATAGAGTACGATTATGACGTTCGGACACACCATTACGCTGTGGTGTTCCAGGTGGCGTGAGCTGTGAAACAATTCCACATTGTTTTAAGTGATTGCCAAACTCGTAACTCAAATATTCTCCTCCATGATCAGATCGTAAGAACTTTATTTTCTTGTTACGATGGTTCTCTACTTCACTCTGAAATTCTTTGAACTTTTCAAATGTTTCAGATTTATGCTTCATCAAGTAGACATAGCCATATCTACTCAAATCATCTGTGAACGTGAGAACATAACGATATCCACCGCGCGCCTCAACACTCATCGGACCGCATACATCGGTATGTATTATTTCCAACAAGTCTGTTGCTCGCTCCATTGTTCCGGAGAACGGAGTCTTAGTCATCTTTCCCATGAGGCATGGTTCGCACGTCTCAAATGATTCATAATCAAGTGATTCCAAAAGTCCATCTGTATGGAGTTTCTTCATGCGTTTTACACCAATATGACCTAAGCGGCAGTGCCAAAAATATGTGGTACTATCATTATCAATTTTGCGTCTTTTGGCATCAATATTATGGATGTGTGTATCACCATGATCGAGATTCAACAAGAATAAACCATTCACAAGCGGTGCATGACCATAAAAGATATTATTCATCAAAATAGAACAACTTTTATTCTCTGATTTAAATGAATAACCGTCTCGCAATAAACAAGATCCAGATATAATGTTCATGCTCAATGCAGGCACCAAATAACAATTATTTAGGTTCATCACTAATCCCGAGGGTAGATGTAGAGGTAGCGTGCCGACGGCGATAACTTCAACTCTTGAACCGTTCCCGACACGCATCGTCACCTCGTCCTTAGTCAATCTTCGTTTATTCTGTAGCTCCTGTTTCGAGTTACAAATATGAGCAACCGAACCAGTATCAAATACCCAGGTGCTACTACGAGTATTGGTAAGGTACACATCAATAACATGTATATCAAATATACCTTTGTTGATGTTGCCAGCCTTCTTATCTGCCAGGTACTTGGGGCAGTTCCGCTTCTAGTGACCAGCCCCTTGCAGTAGAAACACTCAGTCTTGGGTTTGGGTACAGACTTGGGTTTCTTCGTGGGAGCAGCAACTGATTTGCCGTTCTTCTTGAAGTTCCCCTTCTTTCCCTTGCCCTTCTTGAAACTAGTGCTCTTCTTTACCATCAACACTTGATGCTCCTTCTTGACTTCTACCTCCGCAGCTTTGAGCATAGCGAAGAGCTCGGAAATAGACTTTTCCATTCCTTGCATATTATAGTTCATCACAAAGCCCTTATAGCTTGGTGGCAGTGATTGGAGAATTCTGTCAATAACCGAATCATCTGGAAGATTAACTCCCAACTGAGTCAAGCGGTTATGCAACCCAGACATCTTGAGTATATGCTCACTGACAGAACTATTCTCCTCCATCTTACAGCTAAAGAACTTGTCGGAGACATCATATCTCTCGACCCGGGCATGAGCTTGAAATACAAGTTTCAGCTCTTGGAACATCTCATATGCTCCGTGATGCTCAAAACGTCTTTGGAGCCCCGGTTCTAAGCCGTAAAGCATGGCACACTGAACTATCGAGTAGTCATCAACACGTGTCTGCCAGGCGTTCATAACGTCGACAGACGAGGGAGGGGGTGCAACACCTAGCGGTGCATCAAGGACATAAGCCTTGTGTGCAGCAATGAGGATGATCCTCAGATTACGGACCCAGTCCGCATAGTTGCTTCCATCATCTTTCAACTTAGCTTTCTCTAGGAACGCATTATAATTCAGTGGAACTACAGCGCGGGCCATTGATCTACAACATACAATTGCAAAGATTATTTAGACTATGTTCATGATAATTGAAGTTCAATTAATCAAATTATTTAAGAACTCCCACTTAGATTAACATCCCTCAAGTTGTCTAAGTGTAACATGATACACATCAACTAAGCCACGTCCGATCATCACGTGAGGTGGATTAGTTATCAATGGTGAACATCTTTCATGTTGATCATATCTACTATATGACTCATGTTCGACCTTTCGGTCTCTTGTGTTCCAAGGCCATATCTGTATATGCTAGGCTCGTCAAGTTTAACCCAAGTATTCTGCGTGTGTAAAACTAGCTTACACCCGTTGTATGCGAACGAAAGAATCCATCACACCCGATCATCACGTGGTGCTTAGAAGCGTCGAACCTTCGCAACGGTGCATACTAGGGGAGAACACTTATCTTGAAATTTAGTGAAGGGATCATCTTATAAAGCTACCGTCGTCCTAAGCAAAATAAGATGCATAAAAGGATTAACATCACATGCAAGTCAATATATGTGACATGATATGGCCATCATCGTCTTGTGCTTTTGATCTCCATCAGCCAAGCACCGTCATGATCTCCATTGTCACCAGATTGACACCATGATCTCCATCGTAGCGTCGTGACACCTTGATCTCCATCGCAGCATCGTGGTCGTCTCGCCGGCTATTGCTACTACTACTACTGCTAACTCATAGCGGTAAAGAAAAGCAATTACATAGCGTTGGCATTGCATACAATAAAGAGACAACCATAAGGCTCCTGCCGGTTGCCTGATAACTTACAAAACATGATCATCTCATACAACAACTTATATCACATCATGTCTTGACCATATCACATCACCAGCATACCCTGCAAAAACAAGTTAGACGTCCTCTACTTTGTTGTTGCAAGTTTTACGTGGCTGCTACGGGTTTGCAAGAACCGTTCTTACCTACGCAAAACCACAACGTGGTGTAGTGATTGCTTTTTGATCTTCTAAAAGAACCCTCTTCATTGAAACCGATTCAGCTAAAGTGAGAGAGACAGACACCCGCCAGTCACCTTTATGCAACGAGTGCACTTAGCGGTGAAACCTGTCTCGCGTAAGCGTACGCGTAATGTCGGTCCGGGCCGCTTCATCTCACAATACCGCTGAATCAAGTATAAACTAGTAACGGCAAGCAATATGTATACACCCACGCCCACAACTCACTTGTGTTCTACTCATGCAAATCACATCTACGCATAGACTTGGCTCGGATGCCACTGTTGGGGAACGGAGCATGAATTTCAAAAATTTCCTATGCTCACGCAAGATCTATCCATTGAGATGCATCGCTACGAGAGGGGAGAGTGTGTCTACGTACCCTCGTAGACCGTTAGCGGAAGCATCTCACAACGCGGTTGATGTAGTCGAACAATCCTTCGAGCTCCACCGATCGAGTACCGAACGTACGGCACCTCCGAGTTCTACACACGTGCAGCTCGGTGACGTTCCTCGCCTTCTTGATCCAGCAAGACGTCGAGGTAGTAGATGAGTTCCGTCAGCACGACGGCGTGGCGACGGTGACGGTGAAGTGATTCCGGCAGGGCTTCGCCTAAGCTCTCCGAAAATATGACCGAGGTGGAAAACAGAGATCAGGGCACCGCAAACGGCTATGGGACAATTGTTGTACATTGGGGGTGCCCCCTTGCCCCCGTATATAAAGGATGAGAGGGAGGAGGCCGGCCCCCTAGGGGTGCGCCAAGTGTGGGGAGTCCTACTAGGACTCCTTAGTCCTAGTAGGATTCCACCTCCCATACGGAGTAGGAAAGGGGGAAGGGAGAGGGAAAGGAAAGAGGGGGCTGCACCCCCTCCCCTAGTCCAATTCGGTTTGGCAAGTGGAGGCGCGCGCCTCCTCACGTGGCCTGCCTCTCCTTTTCCCGTATGGCCCAATAAGGCCCATTACTTCTCCCGGTGAATTCCCGTAACTCCCCGGTACTCCAAAAAATACCCGAATCACTCGGAACCTTTCCGACGTCCGAATATAGCCTTCCAATATATGAATATTTACCTCTCGACCATTTCGAGACTCCTCGTCATGTCCGTGATCTCATCCGGGACTCCGAACAAACTTCGGCCACCAATCACATAACTCATATAATACTAAATCGTCATCGAACCTTAAGTGTGTGGACCCTACGGGTTCGGGAATGATGTAGACATGATGGAGACGACTCTCCGGTCAATAACCAACAGCGGAACCTGGATGCTCATATTGGTTCCTACATATTCCACGAAGATCTTTATCGGTGAACCTCATATGTCAACATACGTTGTTCCCTTTGTCTGGCAGTATGTTACTTGCCCGAGATTCGATCGTTGGTATCCAATACCTAGTTCAATCGCGTTACCGGCAAGTCTCTTTACTCGTTCCGTAATACATCATCTTGCAACTAACTCTTTAGTCACGGTGCTTGCAAGGCTTCTGTGATGCTGTATTACCGAGAGGGCCCAGAGATACCTCTCCGATAGTCGGAGTGACAAATCCCAATCTCGATCCATGCCAACTCAACAAACACTTTCGGAGATACCTGTAGTGCACCTTTATAATCACCCAGTAACGTTGTGACATTTGATACACCCAAAGTATTCCTACGGTATCCGGGAGTTGCATGATCTCATGGTCAGAGGAACGTGTATTTGACATAGTGAAAGCAATAGCAATAAACTGAACGATCATTTGCTATGCTAACGGTTGGGTCATGTCCATCACATCATTCTCCTAATGATGTGATCCCGTTATCAAATGACAACTCATGTCCATGGTCAGGAAACCTTGACCATCTTTTGATCAACGAGCTAGTCTAGTAGAGGCATACTAGGGACATAGTATTTGTCTATTATCCACACATGTATTTAGTTTCCGGTCAATACAATTCTAGCATGAATAATAAACCATTATCATGAACGGAGAAATATGATAATAATAAACACTTTATTAATTGCCTCTAGGGCATATTTCCAACATCCTGACCCGGAGGCGGCTCTAGTGGCTGCTGTCCATGCTATACCTTATTGGACAGTCCCCTACTTGGCTTATCTAGGCCGGGGAGAACTGCCAACAGAGGAAACCCTTGCTCGACAGATCGTCAGACGATCCAAGTCTATGGCTGTCATCAATGGTGAGTTGCACCGATGAAGCGTCACTGGTGTTTTTCAGCATTGTGTTTCGCCTGAAGAAGGGCGTGCAATTCTCAATGAGATTCATTCTGGTGATTGTGGTCACCACGCCGGCCCAAGATCACTACTTGCAAAAGCTTTCCGGCACTGCTTTTACTGGCTCACAGCTCACGCCGATGCGGAAGATATTGTGCGCAAATGCGATGGTTGCCAGAAATATGCTCGCCAAGGTCATGTGCCGGCTCAAGAATTAAGGATGATACCGATAAGTTTGCCTTTTCCAGTCTGGGGGCTTGACATGGTTGGACTCTTCAAACGTTCTAAGAACAAGCATACACACCTATTGGTAGCTGTGGATAAATTTACCAAGCGGGTAGAGGCGGAACCGGTCAGCCGTTGTGACGCTACTACAGTCGTCAAGTTTCTGAAAAAGCTGATATTTTGTTTTGGCTTCTCCACAATATCATCACAGATAATGGCACCAATCTTTCCAAGGGAGTCATGAAGCAGTTCTGTCAATAGGAGCATATCCGGCTTGACTTAACATCGGTTGCGCATCCTCAGTCCAATGGGCAGGCAGAAAGAGCCAATCAGGAATTATTGCGTGGTATCAAACCCCAGCTCATGGTGCCTTTGCAAAGCATGCCGGGTTGCTGGGAAGAAGAATTACCTGTGGTGCTTTGGAGCATACGGACTACTCCCAACAGGTCAACAGGCAATACGCCGTTTTTTCTGGTCTATGGTGCAGAAGCTGTACTTCCAAGCAATATTCGTCATGACTCCCCTCGAGTGGCGGCTTATGTGGAATCTGATAATGAGCAAGCTCGACAAGACGCTCTTGATGCCCTGGAAGAAGAACGCGAACTTGTCGCGTCCAGATCAGCAATTTATCAACAGGGCCTACGTCGCTATCACAGCCGTAGAGTTTGAAGCCGTACTTTTCAAGAAGGTGACTTAGTGCTCCGTCTGATACAAGACCAGACAGGTATGCATAAGCTTTCACCACCTTGGGAAGGGTCCATTGTGGTCAGCAAGAATCTCAACAATGGGTCGTATTACCTGATTGACATACGTGAGGCAGACAAGTCACGAACCTCCGAAGAGGAGACAAGCCGGCCCTGGAACATTGCCCAGATCCGGCCATACTACACCTAAGTCATTGACTGGGTTACATCTTTGTACATACCTTCTATCATGTATATACATACTTTTTGATCAATGAAATAAAGACCAACAGCTCTGGTTAAGAGAGTTCATCGCTTCATCTCAAAATTGTGTGTTGACTATTTATTGATTGATCTTGGTTACTTGGGGGCTTCCAACTCAATTGAGTTTAGCTTACAAAACCCTTTAACCCGGCGAAATGCCACAAGTTGGTTAAACCTGCCTGTTAGCCAGATGCTACTCCAAAAAAAAAGGAGACCTGGCGTACGCCTGCTGAGTCAATCACAAAGGTGACCCTGAACTCATCAGAGTTAAAACACTCGATTGGTCACGTGAGAGCCGGCTTTCGGAAAGCAAGGATAAACCAACAGGCCAAAGAGCCAACGTCATGAAAGCAATTCAGACTTGGGCTTTATAAGCCGGTTTTTCAAGTTGTGTTTTAAAAAAAACCGGCTTGTTACAGTCATGTTCTCTTTTTGCATTCATTTCATCTCTGCATGCATGCATACATTTATACATTCATACATGGCATCTACCTTTGTTAAGATTAATCTTTTTATCGCAAAACACTAACGTGATATTCATCGCTCAAAAGCTGTTGCTGTCTGCGATAATTATTGCTTGTGCAGAATCACTCTTGTTGAAAAAATCGGCTCTAGAGGTCGCAAAGAGGATCCACAATGGCAAAATCGCATGTATAACATACACAGGCACGGCATCCACAAAGATGTTTGTTCAAGCACCACAGTGCACGATGGCACTGGAATCAACAGTTTTGGATACTAAGTTATTACAAGCCGCCCATCAGCTGCGGCCACGGCAAAAGTTTCCATAGTTCAAACTACAAGAGGATGAGCCAGTGTTTTATATCGCCGGGTTAGAACGTGCCAACAGCCGATGGAGCACCATGTGCCGGCTCTTCGCGGTCGTCGTCATCCTCCGCCTCCTCCTCCTGACTTGATTCACCGGTCGACAACTGGAGTGAGCGCAACGCTTCAAATATGGCATCGGTTATTATCACGGAGGAAGGGTCGACTTCAGGAGCGAAATATAGCTTACGCATGCGGGTTAGGGCAACCGGTTCAGGATTTGGCGGCTCCATCCGTTCGTTCTCCTACGAATAGCCAGCCTGGTACTTGGTCAAATCTGCCTCTTCTGCAATCTCGGTGGCTACAACCCGGGTTTCCTTTATACAGCGTTGGAAGTCTTTCTTGGTAAAAGGCAAGTCGTTCACATTAAACTCCGGATACCCACCCACAATCTGAGCCAGATCCAGTTCTGGCACATATGCCTTAGCACGAGCAAGCACTGTTAGAGCCCCAGCGCGACAAGCCGCCTTTTTCCTTTCTTCAAACCACTTGGGCACGACGGACAGCTCCTTCAACATGTCAGCAATCAACTATGGCGGCGTCGTAGTATTTTTTGCGGCCATTACGCACCGGGAGCCGCCTATGTACAGCTGCTCCACAAAGGTATAAACCGCCTTCAATTTCACCAGTGGTTGCTGAGTAAGGGTTTGGTTCTTACGGCCTTCAAGGATAAGTACGCGCGATCAGTAAAGCCGGCTTAGCATATTAAGTTGGCATAATTGACTCATGAAAATCTTTTTACTTACCGAAGATGGCCTTTCACATGGCCATGATCTGGCCCTTCAGAGTGGCTAGCTCTCGGGTTACCGGCTCCAATTTCGACTCGGCATCCTCAGCACGTTTTGCTAGGGCGGCTCTTTCGGTTCCTATTTCTTGCAAGGTGCTCCTCGCAACAAGCAGAGACTTGTTGGCTTCTGCAGATGTTTTTTCAGCCTCTTTGCACAGTTTTTTCTCCTTCCTTGCTTCCTTTCGGAAGAAGGAAGCCTGGGCCTCCACTTGATTCAGCATGTCCTACAAGGCAGTTTCAGTTAATCATCATATAAACATGTCCCGAGCCGCCCTTTCGGTCGACCCGGCACATGGGGGCTACGTGTTTCAGCGCTTCTCAAAAAGCAAACAAGCAAGTTCCATGCAGATGCAGGCATTCTACATGGCACTTGCAGGCTAATGCATAATTTGATCTTACTAGATATGGAGACCCGCCCGTCATAGTAGGACGAGCAGGCCTTCAGAAGTACCAATTGAGGTTATGCATGCGAGATAAAGTTTGGAAGTCCCGGGTCATCATCTGATAATGACCCGGCCCTTGGGGGCTACATATATATATGTTTCATGACAGAAGGCGCAAGTTACCTCGTATTTCCGCTTCAATGAAGATATCATTGCAATTTCTATATCCCGGCTTTCACACAGTTGGGTCAGCACAGCTTGGTGCAGGGTATTGGCGTCTTGATCTTCAAAGGTGGAGAAGTCAAGAGCCGCCTTCCCCTTGTTCTTCAGGGGCGGCTCAGCCCTGGCAGGAACCTTGGTGAGAGCAGTAGAGGCTTCCGGTGGAGCAGTTTGCCGTTCATTCATCACCACAACTTCCTCTTGAGCCGGTGCCACGGGCTGCTATTCGGGTTGATCTTCAGTTAAATTTTCCTTCTCCTGAATAACAGGAGAGAAGGCATGAGCCGGGCTCGCAGTAAAATCTTGAGGCGGTGGGCTGTTCTGGAACGCCGACTCATCTTGGGTGACCAAGGTGGCCTCCATTTCTTCCTGAGGGCCTGTTTGAATGACCGGGTCAGATGACCCGGCGGTGGCTTTCTTCTTAATGGCCTTGGCGCTGTACAAGGAACAAGGAGTTATTCAATTAAAAGATGAAGGGCAAGAAACCACTATATGACACAGGAATGATTAAATTACTTACCCAGGGTTGATATTGAAAGCCGGCGCCTGAGTAGCGCTTGATTCATCCGAAGAGGGGGGCTTCTGATAGGCCGAGTCATTTAAATGTAAGGGTTCCTTGAAACCACCAGCTAGAGGGAAAGAGGGAGTTGGACTAAGAAGAATCTCTGTCTGCATTCTACGGGATGACGGCTCATTTGGAAGCCCGCCACTCAACTCTCCTTCACTACTCTGGGTCTTCCTTTTTGAGGTTCCGGCGTGCTGTGTTTTCTTCAAAAGAAATTGGGGATCCAAGTGAGCATCTTGATGTGAAAAAGGGACTTTACGGATGGTAACCCGGGGTTTTCTTCGGATTTTGTGGACTACAGCCTGGGTTTTCTTTCGAACAGGTATTGTGTGGCACCCCGCCTGATTACCACTGTAGCCAGACGGTCGCCGCACACACCAACCCAGGAAAATCACTCTGGCATGCGCTTTTACAACAAGTATCATGAACACAAGCTTTTCTATTAATGGATATATATAAGTCTTACATGATATGGCAGCGGAAAGGCTCTATCTAAGGCAGCATGGTCCTGGTGCGGCTCCAATCCACAGGGATCTGACTGGGTTACTCTTCTAGCCCGCGAACACTCCGGCTCCTTGCTAGCGAACGTCGGATCCTTAGGTGAACCTGGCCACATTGAAGGCCGCTGAGTACTTTTGAATGTACTCACAAGCAAACCATACCAACATATACACCAAGCAATGCAATCCATGGCATTCAAGCATGCACTTGTTATCTTAACAATATCAGCTATCATACTAAGGCAGGATTATCTAGCAAGATTAATCATCTAGCAACATTAATTATCATGTCATAGCAGGATTAACTCGCATGATAACTACGGAAGTAAAACATATCAAGTAAATAATCCATACTCCGAGTATTTCATGATCCAAACCAAATCCAAGTTCTGTGGTCATCCGACCACTCATCTCACAGCCATCGCATGGTCAACATCATATACCTGACATCATCCGATGTCCATCCATCTGCACTATAAGTCTGCCAAATCATACCTCTCTCTGGTTCAGTTTTAACAATACATTATATAGTTTGTTCCTCCAGACTCGACACAGACCAAATAGGGGCCTATACGAACTGTCCATGATCGAGGACGCGGCTATTCGAATAGATTTACACTCTGCAGAGGTTGTGCACTTTACCCACACCATGGAGCGCCTGGCCTCGTACTTTAGTACAAGTTCCCATTCGGGTGGACCAGTGCTGCTCCAACAAAACCTTGTCTATTGCCTGGCACTCTTACGGTCCCTCCGACAATCATACCCTCCCAGGGTCATGTTCTGGGTGGCCCCTGTGTCACCCCATGACACCTGCCACCGTTGTGGCCAAACAAAACTGTCCCAAACGGGGACCTGAGCTCAAATAACTTAACTGGGCTCACAAGGTTATCGCCGCCTACCGGGCCAGGGTAGCACGCACGCATAACCTTCCCTAGTTGGAGGTACCAACAAGAGGCAGGACAATAGACCAAGCTAGGGCCTCCCCATCCAGGCAAATGTGGTTGCACGGGTAAGCTCGGATAGGTGACACTATGACTCGATCCAGCCGACGGAGGAGGTTGTTATTATCAAGTCACATTCTTTAATATTGCAATAATAGTAACCATGCATGATGTAACAACTATGAAAGCATAACAACCTATCTCCATACAATATCATAGCAAGTCATTAATGAGACAATATTTAAATGGCAAATTATCACTTTACAAGGCTTAGCTGTAAGTGACAACCATCTGAACCCTTGCATGAAACCGACAAATAAACCAGTAGCCACCAGAACGGTCTTTACAACTCAGATCTGGGACGTTACCGGAATAACTCAACCCCGGCTCAAGACGGCTGAAAAGCAGCTCAGAGCATGAGACGGTGTTGATAAAAAGAGTGTAGCGGTTCCCTAAGACGGCCGAAAAACAGCTCAAAGCATAGGGTCACCGCTACAGAAAGAAATTCAACAGCTGTCCGAGACGGCCGAAAAGCAGCTCAGAACACGGGCCAGTTGTTGAAAAGAGAAATATAAAGTCGGCATCCACCCCAGACGGCCGGAAGCAGCTCAGAACATAGGCGTGGTGCCGTCATCAAAGAAAGGCAAACAAGGGTTCATTGCCGTCACATACAACTCACCACTATGCGCACAAGCATAAGCATATTAATTTAAACACGCAAGAATAACACAGAGCAATGCTTTAGGGCATATATCAGATGGTCGGCTTGCCTGGGGGTCGACGGGTTCACCGGAGAGAAGTGCGATCACCTCGCGGAAGAATTCGCCGGAAAAGATTCTCTCTCGGAGAGGCTGAATAAAGGGCAAGGGAAAAATGGGTATTTTCAGAAAGTGCCAACATGTTGAAAGTGATGTCATCGGAACGGGCTCAACGAACTGAAGAAGTGGGCTTTGGATTCACCTGAATCGGAGTTGCGGATGAAAAGATATTGACGATTGACTACCAGGGACTAATCTGCAAATAGTTTATTTGCAAACGAGTCCTCAGCAGTTATTTCGGCGGAAAAGAAGAGATTGCACTGTACACTTGGGCTGCCTTGGGCTGAAAGCAGCCGGCCGGCCTTCTACTGCGCAACTGGGCCGAGCCCACTGTGGCCGACGAAGGCGTATTCACTTGAATACATCTTCACAGGCGGGGGGGCTCTGTAGCAGGCGGGCGAGGTGGAGGCAGACGGCGGCGATGGAAAGGTCGGGGCCGAGGCTACGGTGGTGGAGGGGTGAGAAGGGGCTCGGGCAGGGCTTTGCCGTGGCCGGGGTGACTCTCTGGTGGAAGCAGGAGAGGGGAGGGGCGACGGCTTGCTCGAATTTGAGCAGAGGCCGTGGTCGGCCATGGCGGCGAGGAGCGACGGGGAGAGGTCCTCGAGCTAAATCGAGAGGCCGGGGAGGTAGCTGGGAGGGAGAGAGGGCCGCTGCGGGTGGAGATGGAGCTCGGGGAGGCTCGGGCAGGGCTATTTATAGCCTGGCCGGCGACGAGCGGATGAGGATGGCCGCCGTGGCATCATTAGCCACTTACTGGAGCTCCGGCGAGGTGGCACGCTCCGGGTGGTGCCGACCTGACGTGGCCAGAGGGAGGGGACGGCTCGGGGAGGAAGGAGCCAGCGGGAGGAAGAGGACAGCACAAAACGACAGTGGTTCACGGGCGGGCAGAACTTTGGCGGCGATCGCCGTGGCGTGGAGAAGAAGAAAGAAGAGGGGAGAAGCTGCAGGAGAGGGGCAGGTGGACGCCGCGGAGTCGCCGGACATGTTTGTACAAGCGGGGACTGGCCGGAGACGACCGGACGGAGCTGACAAAGTGCAGAGCACCGTTTCTGCACGGTGGCTGCGTGGTCACCACGTGCACTACGTGCTCCGGCGCGTACCTGCTTGTCACACCATGTCAACTAGACTCCTCACTGCTCTTATAGATGAGATGGCTCACTGGATAGACTAGGATGGCTCTAGAGGGGTCGAGGGGATCCAGAATAGTTTCTGGTCAGAATCTTGGGGAGGAAGCTGTGGTCAAACAGAGGTGCCAATGAGCTGGAAAAGTTGTCACAGGGTAATGTGGTAAGAAGGACTAGATGCTTGCCAAATTTGAAGGTATTTGGACAAGTTTTTCATGCACTTCCTTCACAATACAAAATTTGGTCCAGAAACTTGACTTTGAAGCTGCACTCATCTGGCTTGGTGAAATAAGCTGAATTTTGGTGTAGGGTGATGATTTGGATATATGAAGGTACTGGAAAAATTTCAGCTCAATTGGAAATGCCAAAGTGGTACTTCCTTCACAGAGCTTGAATCTGGACAGAAACTAGATGGAATTTTTGAGAGAAATTGGCTAGATGAAATGATGTGAATTTTTTCATGCTCACATCATATATGGAATTTGAGGTCCTGGATTAATTTGAGAATTTTTGAAGCAATATAAAATATAGTTGCATCACAACCTCAAAATGGATCCAGAAACAAGAATTGGATGATGCTCTCAAAATTTGATCTGTGGAACTTGGGATCTTGATGGAAATGGTGAATATATGGATAGGAGAAGCTCCACAAATTATTTGGGATTTTTCCTGGCTACCAAAATAGTAGCTCCTTTGGAAAGTGCCCAAATTGTAATATTGGCTTTAAATAGGAAAAGGCAATTTCCCTTATTTAATTATGGCCAATATTTTTATGGGAGCTCAATATGATCACAAAGAATATCTCCACAAGTTTTCATGAACTTTGGAGATGGATAGATATTTTCCTGGATTTAATTCCTTTAACTGGCGGAAAAAGGAATTAATTTTAAATGAAAAATATTGCAAATGACTTAGCAATATTTTTGCATATCCAGGGTTTATAGATATAGGAGAGTCACTGGGAAAAGTTTGGGAGGAAGAAGATCAAAGGAAATTGGGGTTCCTTTGTAACAGAAGGAATTAGGGTTTCCCTTCCGGTAGATCGAAGAGTAGGGTTTTGGCGGCAGAATCCTAGGAATAAATTTTGGGTGGCAAGATTGGTCTGGAGAGAATCTCTGGTAGAATGGGAAAGGCAAGGCTATATGACCATCTTCATATACCCAAGAGCGAGAGAAAATCCAATAACACCGAAAAAAAGACGGGAGTCAAATCCCGCAAAGGAAAAGAAACAAGGAGCGAAAACCAGGGTGTCACATATTGGGGAGTCAGAGTTTGAGGAGATCAAAGTTACCTCTAGCTCGATGGTGTGGCTAATTTCAGCTTCTTCCTGTGAAGAGTCAGCATCAGCAAGCTGATTAAAAAGGCGGCCAAGGGAGTCAAGTTCTACCTCATTGTCTTCATCGTCGTCTGGGTCCTCTTCGTCGTCATCCCGAGGAGGAGTAGGGTCTTGAACCTCAACCCACCACCAGTCATCATTCTCCTGTATCATGACGGATTGATGATACGATAACAGGGATAACACAGTATTGGCAAGGTGCAAGATGACAGAGACGGCTTACCGTAGGGGCCGGCTTGTTGGCACTAAATGGGGCGAGCCCCACGAGCTTAATGTCGTCCTTTGTTTCGCCAAGTAGCTTCTTGGCAAATTTTAGGACATCCTTCTCCTTGAGGTTAACCCGGCTAAACCGAAGTGGGTCTTCGTGATGGCCGGTGTAGGTGTGCATGAGCCGGGTTCTGGAGCTCAGTGGCTGCATTCGCCACTCGACCCAAGTCTGGGTCAAATCGACACCGGTGAGGCCGTGGGCAATCAACGCATTCATTATCAGATACAGAGGCTCCAGGTACTCTCTCTCTTCCCTGGAGGCAAGACCCGGGAAGGCGGCATTGATGGCAAGCCGGTTTTCCCAGTAACCCGGCAGTGGGTGCTGCCCTTCAGGGGATGTGTCTTTGCTGTAAAACCAGGTTCTATGCCATCCCTTTGGGTGGGTGGCCGGCTTGGCATTGGGGAAGACTATGTTTTTACTTCTTTGAATAGAAATTCCACCAAGTTCAATACTTGGACCGTCCTTGTGCTCCGTTTGGCAGTTCAAACAGAAGAATTCCCGGAACAAGCTAATGGACGGCTCGAGCTGCAGATATACTTCACAGAATACTTGGAATTGGCAAAGGTTGAATATAGAGTTAGGGACCAGATCTTGAGGCCTGATATTGAAGAATTGCAGCACGTCCTGGAAAAATTTAGAGCCGGGAGGACGGAAGCCCCTTGAAACATGATCAGCGAAAATGACGATCTCGTTCTGGCCGGGTTGGGGGTGGATTTCTTCTTTAGGAGCTTGCCATGAAATTTCTTCCATAGCCGGCAGCAGCCCGGAATCTACCAGGGCTTGCGGACTCAGTTCAGACATACTGGACTTGGCCCAGTTGACGATCTTGGGCTTGGGAGGCATTGTTTCCAGCTGCTATGGAAAAGAGAAGATGTCATAAGCCGGCAAAATGCGAGCTTTTCGATTTAATATAAATGGAACATACGAGCCGGCGATGGAGATATTCGGTCGGGTTTTGAGAGGGGATGCACATGAAATCCGGGTCAAGATTACTAACGAAGATAAGCCGGAAATTACGTGGCATGGATTTTCACAAGTGTTGAGCATGGTTTAGACTACGAGTCTACAAACAAGATTGTCGGGGGGATGACCCTCGGGTAGGCTCAAGGAGACCAAACGACAGTTCAAAACATCGGGGCAGCCAACGCCCCTCGGTCCGGCTGCCCGGCCACCCCGGCCGGCTCGCCACCGGGCTGCTCCGGCCGGCTCGCCGTCCGGCTGGTCCAGCCGGCCTGCTACGCGGAGTCAACCACGGTGTCACATCTGACCCGATGCGGACAAGACGGCCGTACCATGGACACTATTGCTGATAAAGCAGACACTATAGCCCGCGTCATGCGTCACTTCACTGCGTCCCAGTAGTCCAGCACTGTTGATCAATAGTGGCACACTATACCCTGCATCGTGCGTCACTTCGGATGTCCTTTCCAATAGTGTAGTTGGTCATGTGGGCCACCCCTTGTCCCCTGGGCACCCCTTTATAAGGTGCACAAGGGGGACTCACATGGACACAAGTTCCATGCCCACCACGCCACACTCTCACGGGCTCTCATGCCCAGGTACTCACGGCCACCTCTCATTCTCTCATTCTCTCTTTCCCGTATACGCACATAAGGCAGAAGCCCATAGCTCTATCCCCCCATACAGCTCTAGGAGCAACTCTGTACAACTATATACACTGCATATACATCAGATATGCAGGAGTAAGGGTTTTACCTCCCCGCGAGGGCCCCGAACCTAGGTAAACCACCGTGTACAGTTGCCCAAACCCGTCCCGGATCTCCACTGTAGCCTTGCCCTCACCTCATTAAGCCATCCCATGGCATCTGCCGTGATCGCGCATCCCCCGCGAGAATACCACGACAGTTGGCGCCCACTGTGGGGCAAGCTGCCGCTGGAACCGCGGTCTGGGCGGGACCCCTTTCGTCATCATCACCGCGGCGTCACCGTCGTCTCTCCAGCAGAGCTCGGGGGCTCGACGTCGGCTCGCCCCCGGGGCGGCCACGTGGGACGGCACGTCCTCACCGTTGGCCTCAACACCGTCCGCCTCGCTCTCTTCTCCGCGGACACTCTGCACCGCGCGCCTCACCAACTCCCCGCGAGCGTCCGCGGCCTCGCGCCCTACCATCCAAACAACAGTGCCGCTCGACGTCATCACCAGACTCACGGCCGCTCGTCCTCGCTCCTCTCCCGTGTAGCCATGGCTGCTGCCCCGCAGCCGTGCTCGGGCCCGGGTCCTCACCCGCAAGAGAGCTCGGGTTCGATCCCGCGACTCTGTCCCTCGCGAGCGCCCGTGACCGAGCGCCGTTAACGCCTCTCCTCTCCTGCATCTCGTCCACGAGCAGCTCCCCGCGCTCCCTTCTCCATCTGTGCACGGCCGCCACCTCGCTCCACGCGCTCTCCCCTCCCCTCTGACTCTCACCACAAAAATCATGGATGCCCACCGGCACCCGGTTGGTCCTCCTCTCGATCCCTCCCAAGCCACCATGGCCGCCCTTGCAAGCCACCACCAGTGCGGCTGCACCACCTTGCCTTGCTCCTGGCAAGAGCCGCACGCCAACGAGCTCCTGTCGCCCGTCCTCCTCGCTCGGCCTCCTCTGGAGCGACGGACCTGGTCGCCCAGCTCCGGCCAGCTGCGCCACCCCGGCCTCCCGCGTCGCTGCCTCGCTCCGTCCACGCCTCCACGGGCCCGCGGCCGAGCGCCGGTGGCACCACATCGCCGCCCGTGCCTCCGCCCGCGGACGCGCCTCCGCGCCCCCACCGCTTCGTCGCGCTACTCCGCCACCACCACCATCTCCAGTCGTCCTCCTGCGTCGCCGCCGCCTTCGCCCCGCCCGCACGCGCGCTGCGCACGCTTGCCTGCGGCACCCCGCCCCGTAGCCGCCTCCGCCTGCATGCCCCGCGGCCGGCTTCGCCCCGCCCCGCTCCGCTGCGGCGCCCCCGACACGCCCGCTCCATCCCCGCGGGCCGGCCGCCCCGCTGCGGCGCCACCGATGCCCCCCCCGGGGGGCTCCACCCCTATGGCCATCCCGCCCACGCTCGTGCAGAAAAAGGGGCCGGCTCGCCAGCCGGCTAAAAGAGAAAGAAAGGGCCGGCTGCGCAAAAAAAAAGGAGAGAGTTGCTGCCGGCTAAAAAAAGAGTTCGGTGTCGGATAGAAAAAGGAAAAAAGGCCCGCCAACTGTGCCCGCTTCGATGCCCGGCCGGCTGCGCCTGGCCGGCTTCGGCAATCCAGCTGCGGAGCCAGCCCGGCCGCCCGTCCGCCTCGATGCCGGCTGCGCCCGCTTCGACGCCCGGTCGCCCGTCCACTTCGACACCTGGCCGGTCGGGCTCGACCGGCTGGGCCGCCCCTCGACCGCCCGGAGGTTCGGGCCGCCTGCCGGAGGTCACCTCCGACCCGTCCGCGTCAAAAAGCAATGTGAGCTCCCCATTCGCATACCTTTGCACCGTGCACATAGACGGATAACCCCGAGCGACCCTTGGGGTTTGTCGCTGCATTTTTTCCAACTGCTTTACTGTTCACCCGGGCGCCAGCTAGTCTCGGCCCGGGGGCTAGCCGTTTGGCCCGATACGTTCTTCCCCGCAGAAGGCTTAGTAGTGTGCACGGTACCAAAGGCCCACTCTTCGTCTCAGCTACAGACCAGCTCCCGGCTGTCCGGTTAGCGAGAGCAAAAGCTGGAGGTCACCCCACGTGAAAAACGTCCGGGGGAGAAAATGGCTTGGGTGACCCAGTCATTTCCTTTATGAGTATCTGCTCGGTCGAATCTACTTCCAGAGTCCGAGTACTGTACACTCTACTCCGTGGCCCACTCTTCGCCTCAGCTACAGACCGGCTCCCGGCTGTCCAGCTAGCAAGAGCAAAAGCCAAAGAGCGGAGGGGACATGAAAAAGATTGAAGGGGGCTTGTACGAAACCGAGTCGGCACCCTCTGCATAAAACTTGCACTGCGAAAACCAAAACATTCGATATATCTGCGCTGGCTAACCTTGTCTTTCGCATGATCATTTCCGTGGGGAACCCCTCCTCCTCGCCCGGAGGCTCGGAGGCTGCACCCAGTGGGTGCTCTTGCGCGCCCCTACTCGGAATACGCCATGCCTATTGCATGCCCGCTGCCGGCTGCCACCGTCATACTCGACACCACCGTCTGCTCCAACAACTGCGAAGACCCTCCGCCCGACTCTTCGAGTTGCCCGGAGGCTCGGAGGCTACACCGAGTGGGTGCGCTGGCGCGCCCCCACTATAAGCAAGCCGGGCCGGTTGCAAGCCCGCAGCCAGCTGTCATCGACAACATCTGCTACATCAACACCCGCGAAAACCCTCCGCCCGACTCCTCAAGTCGCCCAGAGGCTCGGAGGCTACTGTCAGGGGGATGACCCCCGAGTAGGCTCAAGGAGACGAAACGATAGTTCAAAACATCGGGGCGGCCAATGCCTCTCGGTCCGGCTGCCTGGCCACCCCGGCCGGCTCGCCACTGGGCTGCTCCGGCCGGCTCACCACCCGGCTGCTCCATCCGGCTCCCCGTCCGGCTGCTCCAGCCGGCCTGCTACGCGGAGTCAACCATGGTGTCACATCTGACCTGACGCGGACAAGACGGCCGTACCATGGACACTATTGCTGATAAAGCAGACACTATAGCCTGCGTCATGCGTCACTTCACTGCGTCCCAATAGTCCAGCACTGTTGATCAATAGTGGCGCACTATAGCCTGCGTCGTGTGTCACTTCGGATGTCCTTTCCAACAGTGTAGTTGGTCATGTGGGCCACCCCTTGTCCCCTGGGCACCCCTTTATAAGGTGCACCAGGGGGACTCACTTGGACACAAGTTCCATGCCCACCATGCCACACTCTCACGGGCTCTCATGCCCAGGTACTCACGGCCACCTCTCATTCTCTCATTCTCTCAGTCCCGTATACGCACATAAGGCAGAAGCCCATAGCTCTATCCCCCCATACAGCTCTAAGAGCAACTATGTACAACTATATACACCGCATATACATCAGATATGCAGGAGTAGGGGTTTTACTTCCCCGTGAGGGCCCCGAACCTAGGAAAACCACCATGTACAGTTGCCCAAACTCGTCCCGGATGTCCACTGTAGCCTTGCCCTCACCTCTTTAAGCCATCCCATGGCATTTGCCGTGATCGCGCATCCCCCGCGAGAATACCACGACAAAGATTCAGTTGGATAAGGGGAGTTTACAGATCTGAAAATGGGTAAAAATGAAGAAAATAAGACCTAAGTATGCTCTTCATATTATGAGATAGATCGCAATGGGATTATCTGCAGCAAAGTACTAGATCTGCCGCATACAGAGAGCATTGCGGGATGATTTACAACCGCGAAATAGAGGCTTATGGGCGTTCTTGGATCTAAGAGCTACTAATGCGAGGAAATGAGAAGAACGACGAAGAACAGTGGCAATGGGGAAAAGGATCCTTATAGATTTGAACAAGGGATCTTGTAGTCTTCGTGTTCGGCGAAGGCGGCCGTGCTAGCAGTACCAGAAGGGTTCCAGCGATGGGGAGAAGGTCTAGATGACACTGAACTGGCGGCAGCAGAGAGCTCGAATAGTCGTAGCGATGAGTTTGAACGGTCGCGGCAGCGTCGCAAGGGAGTAGAAGACGAGGGGCCGTAAAAGGAGAAGGGGGAAGACAACAACCTATTTATAGGCATGGCGGGCCCAAACGACCTGCACGGAACCCCAGGCGGCACAGTGAATAGTGGCTAAAAGAGCTCCTCGATTTTTGCGCCCAATGAGGCAATACAAATTTATTCAGATTCCCTATGACGTCATTCCGGATTTTGTGGAGGTGGAGTGTGACGTTATGAAGAAAAAGAGATGTAAAGTGCGAAGTCTGAAGACAGAAAGAATGACCCGGCGTTTGTTTAAGACCGGGAAATTATGCCTGATAAGGATGGTGCTCCAAAGCCGGCTTGCGAAGCAGTTTGTGGGTTTACTTCCCTGTGATGTTCTTTTCTGTCAGGGTGGAGTTTAACATGAATAAATTCAAGTCAAACTGAGGGCTAATGTTGGGGATATTTACCAGCATTTAAACCCGGCAGGATGATGACCCAGCATTAGAGCAGGCTCAGAGAGTCATCTCACTTCAGGGTTAAAGATGATTGATGGGCCGGCTTGATGGAGGCCTAATAAGAAAGGCCAGCTCAGGATTTGGGCCGGCTCAAGAAGAAGATAAATGGCTTAATGGACGTCTTGGAGAACAAGTAGGAAGGAATAGCAGACGGGTCAGGATGACGACCCAGACTCTCATGTAAATCTAGGGTTCCGCCTGTATATATAAAGGGGAGCACCTAAGCGAAAAAGACTAAGTTGCAATCCCTCGAAAGCTAGGTTAGTGAATCCACATCCTTGTAATCGAGATCTATAGTAATATAATCAAGCAGGACGCAGGCTTTTACCTCCACCGTGAGGGGCCGAAAATCCACATCCTTGTAATCGAGATCTATAGTAATATAATCAAGCAGGACGCAGGCTTTTACCTCCACCGTGAGGGGCTGAACCTGGGTAACTCCGTGTCTTCTCGTTCCCGATCAACCCCGTTAAGCTTCCACACTTGTGCGATGGCCTCATCTCCAAGTCCTTTTACAAGGGCATCTGCCGTGTCAAAACCATGACACATACTTTCTGGTGCAACAACAAGCGTTGGAGGATTTTAGTGCCAAACAAGAGAAAGCTAATAAGCTTGCTAAGGTTTTTGCCAGCATGGTGGATACCCAGGATAACGTTTCTTGAGCTCTTCTGAAGTTGTTTCAGTTCTGGACTTGTTTTGCTGCTGCGTTTATCTGCACTGGTGGCCAACTTAGACGCCCAGTGTATGTAATATGGTGCTTTGTTGTTCCCTTTATTTGCACTGGTGGTGAACTTTGATGCCCAGTGGATGTAATGTCTGTAATCGCCGTAATAGCCTAGCATTAGTTGCTTGCTTATTTATTTACTTATAGTCTTGTTTATTTGTTTCCTTATAGTCACTACAGTTCTTTTTCCTCAGTTTGCTAATGGCCGCAATAACCATCGGCCACATACGGGCCGTGATAACGATGAGCCTCCTATGGGCTGTATGATCCATGGGGCTCCTACGGGCCATAGGATCCATGGGCCTCGTACACGCCGTAGGATCCATGGACCGTACTGTTCGTGGGCCAAAACCAGACCGCAATATGGACCGTAAACAGGCCAAAATTGGAACCGTCCGTTTATGGGCCCAGACCATGACGGGCCGTTAACAGGCCGAAAGACAGCACATGCTTAATTCTATCAACAGGCATGATGGGTCGTTAATGGGCCGGATTACAGGAGAGGATGAAAATGGCCCAACGGGTTAACGGGCCACAAATGGACCGATTGGTACCACGGGCTGAATTTGGCCCATTAGCATAACAGGCCAGTAACGGACCGTAAGTAATCGAGGGCCGGAAATGAGCCCAAGAATTTATGGGCCCTTAGAAGGCCGAAAGAAAACACGGGCTGCAAACGGCCCAACTGAATCATGGGCCGTTAATGGGCTCAAAGCAGTTTACTGTTCATGATGGGCCTGATTCATTACGGGCTGTTAATGGGCCCAGAGATGCAAAAAGGCTCATATGGGCCGAAAGACTTCACGGGCCATAGATGGGCCGAAAGTGACAATGGGCTGGAATCATATGGGACGGCCCACATGACGCTACTGGGCCAAATTTTGAAAGGCCATAACGGGCCGTGAGTACCCGGGCCGTAAATGGGCTGTATGCGAACAGGCCGGTAACAGGCTTTCCATGGGCTGGCCTGCTAACTTTTGACCAAGTCAAATGGGCCGGCCTTTTTAACCTAAATGGGCCACTGTTGGGCCATGCCACGTGTCGACGTATCATAGGCGTCTCTCGTCCCATGAATGGATGACATCTGTCGCAACGCCGAGCTGACACGTGGATCCGTCGGTGAATGAGAATTTTACATGTGGAAAATCCCCATTGGTCCGAGCTGTTAACGGGTTATCGGATCCAAACCGAAACCCGATAGCTTAACGGCGACCCGTTATGGTGGATGCCACGTGTCGGTCACCCTTGACGAAAACACTTCCATGACGCGACATTTATCGTCATGGAAGTGGACACTTCCGTGATGATAATTTCAGTATTGTCATGGAACACTTCGACGACAGCACAGGTATGACTATCTTGATTCTGTCATAAAATTGTCATGGATGTATATGCATGACAGAAAACTTGACCTACTGTGACAAAGACGTATCATCACGGAAGTGTTTTTTTGTAGTGCTTGTTGAGAAGACTGAGCCGGCTGTTCAAGATGAACCGGCTCATCAAGGCAACCCGGGGAGTCCTGCTCATGTATCCACTCCTATAGTGGAAGAAAGAGAAAATCCAACTGGCAAGCTGCCTCTGGAGGCGACTAATACTGATATGATTATTATTGAGGAGAAATACAACACTCCAGGAACGTCAAATGCTTTGGCAAAAATCTTAACCGAAGATGAATCGCCAATGAAGGAGAAGGGCAAGACCAAACATCAATCCCAATCGCTAGATGATCTTGATGTGAACTCCCTTTACCAAGGGTATTTGACCCGGCTGTCTGAGAGCCAGGACACTGAGATTGCCATGGTCAATACTTTGAAGCGAAAATATGAGGTATGTCTTTACTGTTTGTTCCTCTCTGTATATACATATGTAGCCCCCAGGGCTGGGTCATTATGTAATAATGAACTGGAACTTCAGTGGATTTGTACATATGAACTTGAGTAATTGGTAGGCCCCAAGGACCGGCTCATCACCATGTGATTGGCCGGGTCTTCGTAGTAAATGTGTTAGGCAAAAATGTCAATACATTAGCCCCCAAGTGCCATGGGGAATGCTTGCAACTGCATGAGACTTGTAGATAACAGCAATAGAAAACTGGCTGATGTAGCCCCCAAGTGCCGGGTCGATCGCCTGCTACGGCTCGGGACTACCGACTATAACTTTTAACTTTAAAACTGATCTACAGGATATGCTAAACCAAGCTGAGTCGCAGGCAGCCGGCTTGCAAAAAGATTTTAAGGAGGAAAAGAAGCTGCGCGAGAAGGCAGAAAGTCTATCGTCAGATTTTCAAAAGTCATTGCTGAATATGACTGATACATTGGAGAAAACCAAGGTGACATTTGAAGAAGAAAAAACCGCCTTATTGAAACGGGCAGAAGAAGCCGGGTCAAAGCTTGAGCCGGTAACTCAAGAGCTATCCACTATAAAGGGCCACATAACAGACATGTGCAACACTATCTTTGGTAAGCATAATACGTTGCAAGTCACCAAATGTGCCGGCTTAATATGTTGAGCCGGATTACTGATACTTGCTAATATGTGTTTGCAGGCAGAAGGAATCACAACCTGGTTGAGCTGCCTCTTGTCAAGCTAAAGGATGTATACAAGTTCCAGGAATAGTTGTATGTGGGTGGTGCCTACTGTGTTATGGCAGTCGAAAATACTAAGGCACCACCACACTACATCATGGATATGCTGAAGGAACTTTCCACCGTTCCACAATGGATCCAGGAACTGAAGAAATCAGCAAGCCGTTAAGGATCAATGTACGCTCTGGCTCGTGCAAAGGCTTATCTTCCTGAGATGGAGCCGGCTCTGCTAGCAGACGGTTTTCCAGAGTTCAACGCGGATGGATCAGAGTTCACCAATGAAGATTATGTGCGTTGCGTGAAGGAGACCCGGGTGGCAGCCACCAACATTGCAGCAGAGCTAGATTTGGAGAAATTCCAAGCCGGCTATTCAGAAGACGGCAAACGCATGGGCCTGCCTGATCTGAAGCCGGTCGATCTTACGCCTCCACGCCGTAAGCAAAACTTTGCCCCTGACATCAATCCTTCAGCTGTGATGAAGGAAGATTCTATTTTTGAAGCTTTATGTTCCATTCAGTGGCTGGCTATCGACCCCCAGAACTCAATGGCAGAAGAGGCGGCTCCTGAAGATCAAGAAGAGTCGGCACATATCGACCCATCCTCCTCTGGCGCAAACGTCGACTTGGAGAGCCGCGCTGCCATCTCACAGCCATGAACTTCTTTGAAACTTTGATGAAAATATGCCCAGATGTGGCGCTGTAATAACTTAGTGATAAAAATTCATCTGCTGGTGCTGATGCCATTGTGCGCTTATTATTTTGTCTGTAAAACTTTGATTGCTGCAATGAATGACAAGTCTTCTTTTGTGTTGAAAACCAAGTATAAACCTTGCTTAGAAAGACTAGGAAGGCAACCCGGCCGGCATCTGCAATACAACCCGCCGTTGCTGTTAGAACACTCAACTGGTGCGAGCTTCTGAGACCCGGCCATAATGGCGACTTGCTGTATTAACTCAAACACCAGTGGTGTTGAATATGTTAGCAGAAATTGTGGTTGCAGGGCAACCCGGCAAATCGTGCTGCCGACTTAATAAAATAATGAAACTTGTGACTGTAAAAATACACAGTATGTATAAATATTTATGCAAAATATATAATAGAATAAAAATAATAATATAAATTTATAAAAATAAAAGCCGGCTTTCGAGGCACGACATAAAGACAGGATTTCAAGGCTCGAGTCTGATTTGCTTCTGTGAAGCAGGCTTTTTAGCCTCTTTTTGTTTGTCCTAGCTCTCTGAAAGCCGGCTCTCACATGACTTAACCAGCGTTTTAACTTTGATGAGTTCAGGGTCACCTCTGTGATTGACTCATCAAGCGTTCACCGGGTCACCTTTTCGGAGTAGCATCTTGCTAACAGGCAAGTATAACCAAGTATATAATGGCATATGCCGGGTTAAGAGGGATGTTAATAGCTCAACTCGATAAGTTGGAAGCCCCCAAGTAACCAATGATCAAAGAATAAAGACTCAACACACAATTTGAGGTGAAACGAAAAACTCTCTTATACAGAGATGCCGGTTTTATTTCATTGATCATAATATATATACATGATGAAGGTATGTACAAAAGATCCTACCAAGTCTGTGACTTAGGTATAATACGGCTGGAGATGTGCGATATTCCAGGGTCGGCTGCCCTCCTCCTCAGAGGTACGTGTCTTATTTGCTTCACGTATATCAACAAGGTAATATGACCCATTGTTGAGATTCTTGCTGATGACAAAGGGCCCTTCCCAAGGAGGCAAAAGCTTATGCATGCCTGTCTGGTCTTGTATCAGATGGAGCACTGATACGTCCATTTTGCATCATGTTTTGCTACTGTTATTTATAGTGTTTTTAATCAATATAACACTTTGTGGAGCAATTCTAATGCTTTTTCTCTCTTAATATGCAAGATTTACACAAGGAGGGAGATTGCCGGCAGCTGGATTTCTGGACCTGAAAAAGCTATGTCAGAGATACCTATTCTGCACATCTCCAAATGAGCTGAAACTTTACGGAGATTTATTTTGGAATAAATAGAAATACTGGAGCAAAGAAGTACCAGAGGGGCCACCCAGGTGCCCACGAGGCACCAGGGCGCGCCAGCCTCCCCAGGCGCGCCAGCCCCCCCAGGCGCGCCCTGGTGGCTCGTGGTGCCGCTGGCCAGCCTCTGGCCCCCATTTTCTGGTATATAAGTCCATTTGCCCTAGAAAAATTATAGAGAAGACTTTCGGGACGGTGCGCCGCCATCTTGAGGCAGAACTTGGGCAGGAGCACTTTTGCTCTCCGGCAGAGAGATTCTGCCGGGGATACTTCCCTCCGGGAGGGGGAAATCATCGCCATCGACATCACCAACGATCCTCTCATCGTGGGAGGACCAATCTTCATCAACATATACAACAGCACCATCTCATCTCAAACCCTAGTTCATCTCTTGTATTCAATCTTTGTCTCAAAACCTCAGATTGGTACCTGTGGGTTGCTAGTAGTGTTGATTACATCTTGTAGTTGATGCTAGTTGGTTTATTTGGTGGAAGATTATATGTTCAGATCCATTATGCTATTTAATACCCCTCTGATCTTGAACATGATTATGATTTGTGAGTAGTTACTTTTGTTCTTGACGACATGGGAGAAGTCTTGTCATAAGTAATCATGTGAATTTGGTATTCGTTCGATATTTTGATGATATGTATGTTGTTGATTCTCTTAGAGGTGTCATGTGAACGTCGACTACATGACACTTCACCATCTTTGGGCCTAAGGGAATACATTGTGGAGGAGTAATTAGATGATGGGTTTCTAGAGTGACAGAAGCTTAAACCCTAGTTTATGCGTTATTCCGTAAGGGGCTGATTTGGATCCATATGTTTAATGCTATGGTTAGAGTTATCTTAATTCTTCTTTCGTAGTTGCGGATGCTTGCAAGAGGGGGTAATCATATGTGGGAGGCTTGTTTAAGTAAGAACAGCACCCAAGCACCGGTCCACCCACATATCAAATTATCAAAGTAGTGAACGCGAATCAAACCAACATGACGAAAGTGACTAGATGAAATTCCCATGTGTCCTCAAGAATGCTTTGCTTACTATAAGAGATCGTTCCGGCTTGTTCTTTGGTACAAAAAGGATTGGCCCACATTTCTGCACTCTTTGTTATTATTGCTACTTGTCACTTGTTACAAATTATCTTGCTATCAAACTACTCGTTACCGATAATTTCAGTGCTTGCAGAAAATACCTTGCTGAAAACCGCTTGTCATTTCCTTCTGCTCCTCTTTGGGTTCGACACTCTTACTTATCGAAAGGACTACGATTGACCCCCTATACTTGTGGGTCATCAAGACTCTTTTCTGGTGCATTCCGTAAATTGCTTGCTAAATATGATGCCAACCATATAATTGCATCTCCCTATCACCCTCAAACTAGTGGTCAAGTTGAATTGAGCAATAGAGAAATAAAATTAATTTTGCAAAAAACCGTCAATAGATCTAGGAAGAATTGGTCTAAGAAACTTGACGATGCATTATGGGCTTATAGAACTGCTTATAAAAATCCTATGGGTATGTCTCCTTATAAAATGGTTTATGGAAAAGCATGTCATTTAACTCTTGAGTTAGAACATAAAGCATATTGGGCAATTAAAGAACTCAATTATGATTTTAAACTTGCCGGTGAAAAGAGGTTATTTGATATTAGCTCATTAGATGAATGGAGAACCCAAGCTTATGAAAATGCCAAATTGTTTAAAGAAAAAGTTAAAAGATGGCATGATAGAAGAATTAAAAAATGGGAATTTAAAGTGGGTGAGCAAGTTCTATTGTACAATTCTCGTTTGAGATTCTTTGCAGGAAAACTTCTCTCTAAATGGGAAGGACCGTATATCATCGAAGAAGTTTATCGCTCTGGAGCCATCAAAATAAACAACTCCGAAGGCACTAATCTGAGAGTGGTGAATGGGCAAAGAATCAAGCACTATATTTCAGGTACTCCCATTAATGTTGAAACTAATATTATCGAAACAATTACACCGGAGGAATACATAAGAGAGACCTTCCAGAACACTCCAGAACCCTGAAAAGGAAGAGGTACGTGATACAGTAAGTAAACCGACTCCAAAAATTCCATAAAAATACTTTCTGTCAATTTTGGAATATTAGAAAAAATACAAAAATAAGAAACGGTCGAGGGGACCCACCTGGTGCCCACGAGGCACCAGGGCGCGCCACCCCCCCCCCCCCCAGGCGCGCCCTGGTGGCTCGTGGGCCCCTCGTGAGCCTTCCCAACTCCATTTTCTTCTGGATTACTTATTTTGCAAGATAAAAAAATCTTTATATATACTCCCGGACATTTTGATCACCGTATCGCAGAAATCTCCTCTGTTCTTGTTTCGTGCTATTTTTCTGATAGATCTAGATCGCTATGGCTCCACCAAGCTCTTCCAAGGACAAGTTCTATGAGAAGGTCATCAACCCCTACCTACCGGAGATGATGAAACTCCCTCAAGCCGGGATGTTCAAAACCAAGAAGACCGGGAGCGTGGAGTCCAGGCTCGAAGCGGTGGAGCATGAGATCTTCAAGTGCCAAGGGATGGTGGAACGTGGACTCAGCGCCAACCACTCCATGATCACGGAATTCACCAGTAATCACAAGGTGGATGGCCAATCGATGGGAGACATCATCTTCAAGCTCAACGAATGAATCGATTATCTCCAAGGCCAAATCTATGATCTTCAAAACCAAAATTATGAGTATGAGGCAAGATTCAAAGGTATCAGTTTAGCTGCAAGTTTCAGGACTCCGGAGACTCGTTCATCTTTTTATGATGGGGAACCTATACCATGGAAGCTGAAGGACAAGCCCACCACTTCATCATCACCACCATCACCGAAGAAGCAAACTTGAGTACATGGCTATGGGCACTCCCCTTGGCTTTTGCCAAGCTTGGGGGAGGTGCCCCGGTATCGTATCACCATCACTTTTATTATCTTTACCTATTTTTAGTTCGATCCTTAGTTATTTTGTGATCTAGTTGAATAAAAGTTTAGTATGATCTATTTTCGAGTGTTAGTTTTGTGATCTATCTATCTATGTAATCGAGTTGTGAGTTATATAATAAAGAGTAGTTTGAGTTTTTTGCTTCTTTACTTTCATGTTTCAATTCTAGCAATGAATATAATGAAAAAGATCATATGCTAATCTTATGGAAAGTAATGACATTACATAAAGGAAAGTGTAAGTGGTAAAATTTATTGGAAGTTAACAAGCATAGCATTAGCCAATGATGCAATTCATGAAAAAATTAATAGGGAAGAGAAGATTCACATGCAAATACACTATCTTGGACATCTTTTATGATTGTGAGCCCCCATTAAGTATTTTATGTCAAATTGTTGACGTTGGACAAGGAAGACAACGTAATGAATTATGTTTGCTTATATTCACATAGAAGTTATATTGTCATAGATCCTCCAACATGTGGTGCTTGCCCAATATCTTTGCTAGCCAAAAATCCGCACCAAGTAGAGATACTACTTGTGCATCCAAAACCCTTAAACCCAGTTTCATGTCATGAGAGTCCAATATATCTACCTATGGATTGAATAAGATCCTTCAAGTAAGTTGTCATCGGTGCAAAAAGCAATAGAAATTGCTTCTAAATATGTCTGAACTTTTATTGTAAGGGAAAATAAGCATTGTACGAACTTGTGATGGTAAAGAAATAAAAGCGACAGACTGCATAATAAAGGTTGCTATCACAAGGGGCAATATAAAGTGACGTTCCTTTGCATTAAGAGCTTGTGCATCCAACAACAAAAAGCGCATGACAACCTCTGCTTCCCTCTGCGAAGGGCCTATCTTTTACTTTTATGTATTTACTTTTTATGCAAGAGTCAATAGTGTTCTCCTCTATTCCTTTTTATTTTTCTCTTTTGTAAGCATCGTGTGGTGGGGAAAGATCTAGGCATATATATCCAGTTGGATATGAGTGATCATGAGTTATTATTCTTGACATCACCCTTGAGGTGAATAAGTTGGGAGGCAAAATCATAAGCCCCTATCTTTCTATGTGTCTGGCTGAAACTTTTTGCTCCATATATATGTCGTGAGTGTTAGCAATAATAGAAGACTAAATGATGGTTGAGTATGTGGACTTGCTAACAAGCTCCTACATGAGACCCTTCCTGAAAATATGATGAATTGGAATTGCATTGTTGACTGACAACATAGTTTGTTAGTTTTCAAGAAAGTTTATGTCTTATACTTCGTTGTTGTGATGAATTGTTACTTGCTCATGAGAAGTACTATGATAATAAATATTGTTGTTATAATAATGATCATGATGCTACTATGTCCGTATTTTGTTTTTATCGACACCTCTCTCTCTAAACATGTGGACATGATTATCGATATCGGCTTTCTCTTGAGGACAAGCGAGGTCTAAGCTTGGGTGGGTTGATACGTCCATTTTGCATCATGTTTTACTACTATTATTTATAGTGTTTTTAATCAATATAACACTTTGTGGAGCAATTCTAATGCCTTTTCTCTCTTAATATGCAAGATTTACACAAGGAGGAAGATTGCCGGGAGCTGGAATTCTAGACCTGAAAAAGCTATGTCAGAGATACCTATTCTGCACATCTCCAAATGAGCTGAAATTTTACGGAGATTTATTTTGGAATAAATAAAAAATACTGGAGCAAAGAAGTACCAGAGGGGGCCACCCAGGTGCCCACGAGGCACCAGGGCGTGCCACCCCCCAGGCGCGCCCTGGTGGCTCGTGGGGCCCCTGGCCAGCCTCTGGCCCCCATTTTCTGGTATATAAGTCCATTTGCCCTAGAAAAAATATAGAGATGACTTTTGGGACGGTGCGCCGCCATCTCGAGGCGGAACTTGGGCAGGAGCACTTTTGCTCTCCGGTGGAGAGATTCTGCCGGGGATACTTCCCTCCGGGAGGGGGAAATCCTCGCCATCGACATCACCAACGATCCTTTCATCATGGGAGGACCAATCTTCATCAACATCTTCAACAACACCATCTCATCTCAAACCCTAGTTCATCTCTTGTATTCAATCTTTGTCTCAAAATCTCAGATTGGTACCTCTGGGTTGCTAGTAGTGTTGATTACATCTTGTAGTTGATGCTAGTTGGTTTATTTGGTGGAAGATTATATGTTCAGATCCATTATGCTATTTAATACCCCTCTGATCTTGAACATGATTATGATTTGTGAGTAGTTACTTTTGTTCTTGAGGACATGGGAGAAGTCTTGTCATAAGTAATCATGTGAATTTGGTATTCGTTCGATATTTTGATGATATGTATGTTGTTGATTCTCTTAGTGGTGTCATGTTAACGTCGACTACATGACACTTCAAAATCTTTGGGCCTAAGGGAATGCATTGTGGAGGAGTAATTAGATGATGGGTTGCTAGAGTGACAGAAGCTTAAACCCTAGTTTATGCGCTATTCCGTAAGGGGCTGATTTGGATCCATATGTTTAATGCTATGGTTAGAGTTATCTTAATTCTTCTTTCGTAGTTGCGGATGCTTGCGGGAGGGGGTAATCATAAGTGGGAGGCTTGTTCAAGTATGAACAGCACCCAAGCACCGGTCCACCCTCATATCAAATTATCAAAGTAGCGAACGCGAATCAAACCAACATGATGAAAGTGACTAGATGAAATTCCCATGTGTCCTCGAGAACGCTTTGCTTATTATAAGAGATCGCTCTGGCTTGTCCTTTGCTACAAAAAGGATTGGGCCACCTTGCTACACTCTTTGTTACTATTGCTACTTGTCACTTGTTACAAATTATCTTGCTATCAAACTACTCGTTACCGATAATATCAGTGCTTGCAGAAAATACCTTGCTGAAAACCGCTTGTCATTTCCTTCTGCTCCTCGTTGGGTTTGACACTCTTACTTATCGAAAGGTCTACGATTGATCCCCTATACTTGTGGGTCATCAAGCATTAAGTTGCCCTCCTGAAAGGTACGGCTTCGGACTCTACGGCTGTGATAGCGATGTAGGTCTTGCTGATATATGGCAGATCTGGACGCGGCAAGTTCGCGCTCTTCTTCCAGAGCATCAAGAGCATCTTGGCGAGCTTGTTCATTATCAGCCTCCACATAAGCTGTAACTTTTGGAGAGTCATGACGAATATCACTTGTGTGACACCTTGATTTCTGGCCCTTTCTTTTCCTTTTGGATTTCTTTGGAATTTTATTTGGAATTCCTTTTTCCGTGGTTCTGTGGTCTTGAAACCTGGGAAGATCATCTCTTTTTCCTCTCTCTAGTGGCTTGTCACTCTCAAATCCTTCCCAAGGCCATGTCATTTCCATCCTAGCCCAACCCCAATCTTTATTTCTTGGGAAGATTCCTTTTTCTATTAAAGGAATAATCATATTTGCCCTGGGTTGTTAAGCAACCTATATTTCTGTCTTTCCTAAAATTCCCACAAAATTCTCAAATTTCCTTTGGACCATATGGACCTTGGATATGTAAAAATATTCAAGATTCCATGCTCATGGTGAGCACACCATCCAATCTTTGCTTCTGGTCATAATTTCAGTTTATGAAGCAACTATATTTTATATGGCTTCATAAATTCTGAAATTTTACCAGACCATTCTCCTACCTATATAACATCCCTCCACAAAATTTGGGCTTATTTCATTCATCCAATATTTCTCAAAAATTTCCCCATGTTTCTGTCCAAAGGAAAGCATTGTGAAGGAAGTACCATTTTTATTTATCCAAATGGTATGAAATATTTACAGTGCCTTCCTATACCCAAATGATCACTCTCCACCAAATTTCAGATCAATCCAACACTCCATGTGAGTGCAGCTTCAACTTTCTCTTTTTTGTCCATTGTGGTACTTTGCAAAGCAAGTGCTACCTAGACCCCTCCAATTGAGCTGAAAATTTGCACCGATGATAATCTTTGTGTGTGATAACCCTCAGCTCAATTTCAGCATCTTTCGCAAGTGAGCCATCCCAGTTCATCACAAACACTTTGTTGTTGCTTAGTGTATGAGCCTAGTCCAGCCACCCCTTGAGCCACTATTCTTGTTTCATTGCATCTAACACCTACTGGGGGAGTGCCCAACCAGCCAGACATGTTTGGGCCGCCCAGAATGCGTGGCAATGCCACGATCGCGCGGTGACCACGTGGCTGGCATGCCAAAACATGCGCTCTGGAATTGGGGCCCTCGTCCACAGTGCATTCGTCGTGCTCTCACCACCGCACCATGTCCAGCAGCTTCGTAGAGGCCACGTGCCCACTCTCCAGCCCTCGCCCCCTCCTCTTTCTTCCTCCCCACTCCACGGCAGCCGCGTCCGCGTGCTGTCCGATGTCCCCTCCACCATGGCCGGTCGGCCACTTCCTCCCAAGCCTTCTCGAGCATGCCGGAGCTCTCTCCTCTCCCCGTGAACCCTCCAGGCGTGTGGCACCCCAGCTCAGAGGAACCGGAACACCCCACATTCCAGCCCAGAGATCAAGTCTTCTAAAATATGGCACTGCTTGGAATAGAACAAATCAGCTCTTTATTACAAATAATATGAGTACAAGGGTCTGATGTCACAAAAGATTACATCGGCACGACGTCACTACGCCTGCTAGTGTAGCTCTATGCTAGCAGCGGAATAACTCGTAGCAGCGGGATAACTTCTAGCAGCGGAACAACGACGACGGTGATGGACTCCACTCCGCAGGGACTCTGGCTGGGACACGTCCTAGCGCGCAAACTCGGTATCCTTGACAAGCAATCAATCATGGCATCACCTGCAATCTGGCATGACATGCCAGGTGAGTAATTTGAATGTACTCGCAAGCTCACAGCAACCAAAGCAATCAAGACAAACAACAGCATGGCATTTGCAGGTTAATTATCAATGATGAGCATGATACTACTAGAATCAACATGGGAGTGAGCATGGCATGCACATGTTACTCATGATATGAACATGATGATACTAGCACTAGCATGAGAGGGGGGTGTCGATGTTTAAGGTCCCTTGGACCAACTTACTCTTCTCAGAGGTTATCTCGTAACCACCATATGTCTCAAACTTACCATCGTGAATATCACATGATCACCTCAGGATCAACCAAGCTCGGTATCAACAATACCATCGTGATCATCACATGACCACATAAAGATTAACCAACTTCTTTCCTCATGGAACCGGAGTTGTTTATTATTCAGGTTAATATTACTGTTGACCCATAGTGTGACCTACTACGAACTGTGTCCATGACCGAGAACGCGGCTATCGATAGATTATACATTCTGCAGAGGTTAGTACTCTATACCCACACCACGGAATTCATGGCCTCGTGCTCCCATTCGGGTGGACCAACGACATTCCGACAAAACCAATCTATTGCATGACACTCTCCCGGCCACTCCGACAAACTCCCCTTTGGGATATATCATGGGTGGCCCCGATGTCAACTTGTGACATCCTGCCACCTCGTGGCTGCCACCGTCGTGGCCAAACAAAACAAAATTGTCCCAAACGGGGATAAACGCGCGCAAACAACTCGGGCACACAAGGCTTATGGCCGCCTACCTGATCAGGGTACCGCGCGCACATAACATTCCCTAGTTGGAGGCACCGGCGAGAGGCATGACAATAAACCGAATTAGGACCTTGTCGGGGGGATAACCCCTGGGTAGGGTCGTCAGCGCTTGACGTTTTCAAAGCACCGGGGTGGTCAACACTCCTCGATCTGGCCCGCTCGCCAGCCGGCCCGGTCACCCACGACCCGGCCCGGCACGTCAAGGACCTTCTACCAGGCCGGCTGGCTAGCCGGCCCGCGGACCCTCGACCCGGCCAGGCGCCTCGATAAAGCTCAGCTCGGCCCACATGCCAGCCGGCTTCAAGGCCCTTGATCAGGCCAGACACGATGAAGGAATCCGAATCGGCCACGCCGGAGGCGGCGGGAGCTCAAGCCGGCAATGGCCCTAGCCGACCAGGTGACGGGACGTCCCCCATGACGGAGACAGCGTGGCCACAGCACGCGCCGCCCCGCAGACCGGGCGAGCATTGCTACTGGGAGCCCGGATATCTCGGCCTGGGGTCGGCGTCGGTGACCTGGTGGGGCGCTGTAGCGGAACAGTGTCCGCCGGACCATGACGCAGGCGAGGACACACTGCAGTACCGAGCGGTCGGCGGGGCCCACAGCCGGCGGGACCCAGCAACCGACGGGTTCCATAGTCCAGCGTGAGACGATGACCGCGGAGCCCCGCGCCCGGTAGATTACCATTGTGACCCCGGGGAGCCGGCCTATAAGACCCCCGGGGAGCCCTCCATGCAGAGGGATTCGACTTCTGACCCCCACGCGTAGCACTCCACCGTTCAACCCGGAGGAGAGAGCAAGATCCTCTTCCTCCTCCACCCTAAACAGCTCAAGGAGCCCCATTGTGGCTCGATTGGTGGTTCATCTAGTCGAGTTGGCAGGACTAGGGGTGTTACCTCCCCCGGAGGGCCCCGAACCTGGGTACATTGTGTGTTGTCCACCGCTTGTCCCCACTCTCGCCTCCGGAACCCTCTGATGTCCTCCGGCCCCAACCACGTTCGATTAGCCTACCCATGGCATCTGCCGTGAGAATACCACGACAGTTGGCGCCCACCATGGGGCCGTCCGTGGCGTTGGCCGGAGTTTCGTTCTGGACGAGACCCTTCACTCCCACCGGCGAGCGCATCACGCACGGCCTGATCGGCTAGCTTGGCGTGCCCAAGCACGCCGGCCCCAATGCGACGCCGGCCGCCGCCCTCTTAGCCGATTGCTTCATCGTCCCCTTCGGTGAGTTGCGCATCACCATCGCGCTCGTGTTGGACGAGTACCCCAGCGAGGTGCTCATCTTCACCGACCCACCGGCAACCGGGGGCTGCTGCGCCGCCGGCGGCCTCGACGACCTCTGCGTCCGCATGAAGGTGCTCGCGACCGAGTCCATCACCACTACTAGCCGCGCTAGGCGCGCTACCGAGGCGGCCGCCGTGAATGCGGCTGGCACCGGCCAGTCCGACCCGCTGCTGGCCACGCTGCAGAATCTACGTACCCCCATCGCACCAGGCGCCGACACGGCAGCGGCTGCGGCCGAGCTCGAGGCTTCCCGCAAGTGCCTTTACACCGAGGCCAATGAGTTGGTCAACGCGCAGCGCCGGCTTGAGTCCGCGCAGCGCGAGCACAACACCGCTTACGGCCTCACGCCTCCCAGCGTCGAGCCCAGTCGGCGCGGGGAGGTCCGACAACATGGCGCCGTCATCGGGAAGCTTTTCGACGCCAACCGGCCAGTCTACGCCACCGCCGACCAGAACCTAAGGGCGGCGCAGGCGGCCACTGCCAAATTTGAGCACCTGGAAGGCGAAGCCCTGTTGGAGCAGCAGCGGTGCGTCCAAGATCTCGTCGCCACCGCCAACTAGCAGCGGGACCAGTTCGAGCCGGCGCAGTCCGGCTCGGCTCCTCCGCGCCAAGACACCGAACCGCGTCGGGGTGATCGCCCCCGGAACACCATGGAAGCTTCTTCCCCGCCCGCGGCTAGCCAAGGTGGGCGAGCGCGCAGCGGCCGGGTGCTCGGGCGAAGCCGGGACGCCCCGGCCGTCACGAGCGGAAACGCGGAGCCGGTCGACTCGGCACGCCAGCGACAGGCCCCTCAGCCTCCGCCCGTGTGGCAGGGGAAACAAGGGTCCGTCGGGCAGGCCGGCCGTGGACACATGGCGGGCCGGCTCGGGCCCCGGGACATCCCTGACGAAAAGGACGCCCGCCGACGCATCGACCAGCTTGCCCGCTCGCTCACGCTCGAGGAGGAAAGCTCGGTAGGATCAGCGTGTTTTGGCCCGCGGATCTGTGAGGAGCCTTTCCCCAGGGGTTTCACGCTCCCGCGCGACACCCTCAAGTACAGCGGCGTCACCAAGCCGGAATACTAGCTGACTGACTACACCACGGCCGTCGGTATAGCCGGCGGCAACAGGCGCGTGGCAGTCCGTTACATCCCCCTCATGCTGCTCGGTTCAGCCCGGACATGGCTTTACAGCCTAAGGGCTGGCAGCGTCAACTCCTGGTTGGACTTTGAGGACGCGTTCGTATGCAACTTCACTAGCACATACAAGCGTCTGGGTCGGCCTCGCCAGCTCTCCATGTGCGTCCAGGGCCCGGACGAGCCTCTCCGTGACTTCCTCACGCGGTGGACCGAGCTGTGCAACTCTTGCGAGGGAGCTCGCGAGGTACAGGCCGTCCAGTACTTCGTCGACGGGTGCCGGGATGGCACCCTACTCAAGCACCGGCTGATGTGCGACGAGTCGGACACCCTGGCTGAGCTCATGGAGGTGGCGGACAAGTATGCCACGGCAGACTCCGCGATGCGTCTGAAGATCACGGTAGACGCAGATGGCAAGCCGATCCCGGCTCCACCGACCGTCCCGAAACCGGCTGGCGACGGTAACGCGTGCCAGCAAGCGCAAGAACGAGCAGCCGGACGCCCGTTACGGTGGCCGGCAGGTGGCGGTCATCGAGGAGGAGCCATCTGCCGAGCAAGGCGGCACCCGGCGTCGGCAGACCGGCAAGGGGACCTGGCAGCCCAAGCTCACCTTCGAGCAAATTCTCGATGCCCCCTGCAAACATCACAGCGGAGCGAAGCCGTCTGGGCACACGATGCGGAACTGCAGTTGGACGCAGCGTCTGGCACGGGGCGAGGGCGCCACCCTCCCTCCGCCTCCTCCGCCGCCTCCGGCCGCCGCCCAACCGGTCCCTGCCCCGGCACCGGCTCCTGCCGCCAACCGGCTCCGCGACGATTACCCGCGTCCGGACGCGTCCTACATCTTCTTCACTAGCCAATCAGGGGACAAGCACAGCCTCCGCAAGCATGCCCGTGAGGTGAACACCATCGTCCCCGCAGTCCCCCAGTACATGCACTGGTCCGAGAGGCCGGTCACCTGGAGCCGGGAGGACCACCCGGCCATGATGCCCACGCCGGGCGGCTACGCCCTTGTCTTCGACCCCACCTTTGTGTCCGAGAGGTGCACCTGCCACTTCACACGGTTGCTCATAGACGGCGGCAGCAGCATCAACATCCTCTTCCGCAACACCATGCTAAAGCTAGGCCTCAAAGAGCAGCAACTACAACCCAGCAGAACCACTTTCCATGGCATTGTGCCCGATCTCTCTTGCTCCCCGATCAGCAAGGCCCGACTGGATGTGCTGTTCGGCGACGCGCGCAACTTTCACCGCGAGACGGTCTGGTTCGAAGTGGTGGACCTGAGCAGCCCTTACCACGCGCTCTTGGGCCGGCCAGCATTGGCCAAGTTCATGGCGATGCCCCACTACGCTTACCTGAAGATGAAGATGCCGGGTCCCAAAGGGATCATCACCATAGCCGGGGACTTCAGGAAGTCCGTCGATTGCGCGGAAGCCAGCTCGAAGTTGGCCGAGTCCCTGGTCATCGCGGAGGAGAGCGCCAGTTCGACCGTCTCCTGGCAGTGTCCCGCAGGCGCCGCTGGTCGCGGACGGACCAAGCCGGCAAGACGCTCCTGTCAGCCACCTTGTCAGCTCTGTGCATTCCCATGGTGGCGACGACGGCATTGCGGGGCTCTGCGCCCGCATGAGCACGCTTGGGATCAGCTCTCGACCCGCCGAATCACTCCCGGCATGCCCCAAGCCGCCACGCAAAGGCCGGCTACGGGTAAGGCTAGACCAGCTCAGCCATAGGCGGTTCGCGCGCGCGACGGCGCGAGGGAGGAGCGCTCTCGCCCTGGTGGCTGGGGGCGGACGGTCCCGATCTGAGTCAAGGCCTCGGTTCCCCCACCCGAGGATGGACGTGCCGGGGTCGGCGGTCTCGTTCGGGCTTCCCCCAGATGGCGGTCTTCGTCTCGGGGGCTCCGCCATGGGTCCCGCCGAGCAAGCCAGGACGTCGGCCGCCTCCCTCGAAGGGTATCCCGACGTCTTCTGGCTCTTTGGCTTGCCCAACGCCGCGGCCGGGTACCGGTACCTCCTCCAGCAACGATTCAGTCCCGGGCCCGGCTGGTCGGTCTACACCTTTCCCCCTGGGGAAAGTACCCCCAGCGGCAGTGAGGCCCCGCGCGGCGTCACCTGCTACGTCTTCAACGGGTGAGTCAAAGCCCCGTCCTCTCCCCGGCCAGAGCGACGGAGGTCATCACCGCCCGGGGAACAGCCGCCCGATCCCGGGGGCTGCTGTTTCCGGCCTAGAAGGTTCCACGTTGGGCAAAAAAAGATGAGAATGGTGTGTGTGTATATATCGTCCCTTTTGGTATCCGAGTAGCCACCTTTGGCTCTTGAATGAATGCAATAGGTGCCGCGAGTTCTGCTCGGGGACTCCTCCCTATTTTTGTCGAAGGTTTTCATGTATAAAGAGCCTCTTACGCATCTTTGATCCTCCCCTGCCGGGTCGACGCGCCCAGCCCGGGGACTCAGGACCTCACTGGCGGGCTTCGACCGCCGGCGTACATAGTGTGTGCATCGCCTAGGACCTTCTCTGCGCCACAAGGCCACAGACCGGAACCCGGTTGTCTGGCCGGCAAGAGTCAAGGGCTGGAAGCACTCACGCAGAAAAACGGCTAAGGAAGGGTGGCCGGCTCGGCTAAACCGTTTCCCACGAATGCTCGTCGCCACACCGACCGGCAGTGCTCCGGTTGGCTCCCCGTTTGCAGCCGGCCAGCCAGGCGACGGGTTCGAGCGCGCTCACGCCCTAAGAGCCTAAGTATGGTGCACCCTCTGTCGATCCGACTCCTCAACCTAGCTACAAACCAGCTCCCGGCTGTCCGGTGGGCGGGGAGAGGATCAAGAAGAAAGGGCGCAGGAATAAGGTCGAAGGAAAGGGAGCGGGGGCGAGCACGCATGAACAAAACATATACATAAGCATACTTAGCAAAGGGCCCACGGCCGAGAACCTCCAGGTTTAAAATACACCCAGTGGGTGGAACTGTGGGGTATCTAATTACAGCTATTCAGGGCCGACGAGGCGGTGCAGAAAACGCCCCCCTAGGCGGAGGACTCGCCACTGCCGGATCGCCGCAGGTCCTTCGTGGCGCCGGAGTCCGCCTCGGCGTCGGTGTCCGCGTACGCCTCACCGCTCGAGTCGTCCACCCCGTCGAGCGTCTCAGCTTGACTGCTGTCGGGATCGGCGAAGAACAGCTCGTAGGTATCCTCCAGGATCTCCTCGCCGTCAGCATTTTGCTCCCTGAAGAACTCATCCTGAGGGGTGAAGGCGGCAATCGCGCTGGCGCGGCACGCAATTGGCTCCGCCCGCTCCAGCAGGTCGGCCTCCGCCTCCGACCGCTGCGTCGCAAGTTGAGCCAAGCTCATCCTCGGATACCAGGAGAGCGCGAGCCGCAGCGCCATTGCAGCGCCGGCTCGCGCGGCGGAGGCTCCCCAGGCGCTGATCCGGACGGGCGCCATCTCCAGCCACCGGCCCAGCCGGTTGACGGTCCCCGGCTGGACCGTGTCCGACTAGAGGCTGCGCACCACCACCAGGCCGGCGTCCCGGAGCCGGTTCATGACACGCCCGAACATTCGCAGGCGGGCCTCAACGGCGATCGCAGTCTCCTCCGCCGACCAGGCAGCATGCCGCTCAACGCGGTTCCCGGCCGCCCGCTGCTCATCTCGATGGGAGCTCACAGCGCCTTCGGCCGCCTCCTGGGTCTCCGAAAGGGCGCCTGAAAGAAGACACATAAGGAACCAATCGGCAGCTGAAGCCGGTCGAACGACACAGGTAAAGGGAGCACCCGAGGCTTACTGGCAAGAAGTGCATCAATCTGATGCACCTCAGCAAGCGCCGCCTGCTCCTTCGACGCCCACATTTCGTCCTTCGACGCCAGCGCCCGCTGATGCTCCTCCGCCAGCTGGGCCAGCTCTGCTCGATGGGCGTCCGTTTCCGGCCCTGCTCCGCCTCGAGCTGAATCACCCGCCCCTGCAGAAGGTCGCGCTGCTGGCTGGCGCGCGTCTACTGGCGTCGAAGCTCCCGAGACCCAATGTAGGCGGCTGCGCATCAAGTAGGCCGGACGGTCAGCGGGGCGGCGAAAACCGAAAAAAGGAAAAAGACGAGAAGAGCAACGGTCGAAAAAAGAGGTTCGGCCCGGCAGCAGAGCAACCGGCCCGAACCTCGGGGGCTACACCCAGTGGGTGCGCTGACGCGCCCCCACTGAAGGAGAACAGCGTACCGCGGAAGCGCTGTAGCTCCGCGTCCCTCGCCATGAGCTCGGCCCCGGTCGCCTGGTACACCCCGAGCAGCCGCCTGTAACTGGACGCGCGGCGGTCGTGAAGCCTCTGCAGGAGGAAGATCAGCAACCAAAACCTTCCAAAAACAAAGAGGGGGAAGGAGAAGGAAACTCACGACAACGGCCTCCTCCAGCCGGGCAAGCTGCTCCTGCGCCCCCCGGAGGACCCCTACAGGAAGCGACGGCAGTTGGCGAACTCAGCTCGCACCCGATCCAAGGCCGCCGTCCGGGACCTTGGGTGCTCCCCGCTGGGGGTCTCGCCGGTGCTCGCCCAATCCCTCTGCAGCTGCGCGGGCGAGCTTGCACTAGCTCCACTCCCGGAGGCGGCTCTCGCACCGCCTGACAAGGTCTCCTCTTCGGCCCGACGGCCGGCTTCGCCAGGACCCCCGCCGCCGGCTCGAGCGCCCCTTTCGCCCTGACTGGCGGAAGGCACGCTGGCGGCCGGCCCCGGTGAGAGGGCTGCCGGCTCGCGAGAACGCATTGGAGGCCGCGGCGAGCTCGCGTCCCAGGATCCCCACTCGGCGCCCCCGGCTTCACCCGGACGCGTCGCATCCCTCCGTGCCGCCGCGTCCACCCACGCCTTCGTGGAGAGCTCGGCCTCCTCCAACATAGTCCACTCCCGATCCATCCAAGTGGCGCGCTCCCGCTCCTTGGGCGTGGAGGCCCCAGCATCGCCTTCCTCAACCGGGGCCGGCGCCCCCGCGGCTGTGAGGACGATGGGAGCCTTGCCGCCACGCGGGGAGAGATGAGCAAGCTAAGGAAAACGCAAAACAGCAAAGGGCCCGGGATCGTTCCCCAGGCCGGCCAAGCAGTGCTTACCCGTTGCTCGTGGAGATCGCCTGTTTCGGGGCCGGCGTCATTACAAGACGACGCGCCCTCTTCGCGCCCGGGAGCCTTCCTCCCTGCTCCGGCCCAGCCAGGCGTTTCCCGGCCGAGGCCCCGACCTCCTGCTTCCCATGCAGCCGGGCGGGGCCCTCTGGCCGGCCGGACGGCTCCGGCTCTGCCGTCCTCCGCAACCTCCCCACCGAAATGATAGCCTCGCCGGCATTGGTGGACGAAACGGTCGAGGGCATTACGTCGTGCGCCTCGTCGGGGTCCTCCGAGTCGTTGTCCGACCCGGTCTCCACGTCCGAGGCCTCCCTGTCCGGCTCAAAGGCCGGTGGGTTCGCCCCGTTCGGCGCAATCTGGCGAGAGAACCTCTGCGCTCGTCACCGTACCCGGCGTCAGCATGGCGCAGGACAGGGCGAAGGAAACAGTGAAGGCCAGCCAAGGACATACCTGGGGCGCCGGGTGCGCGCGGCTATACTGCTCTTTCCCAAAGCTCCAGGCGCTCGAGTCGAGCTTGGCGGATGTGACGCGGTTCAGCTACTCCAACCGGCCGCAGACCGCAACGGCCTCTTCCGTCGATCTGCGCGGCTCGAAGCTCCAGTTGTGCCTCTCCACAGGAGCGACGTCCTCGAAGGGTGGCAGGTTTACGTTATCGGACGCCGGATCCGCGTTCTTCACGTAAAAGAACAAGCGCTGCCACTTCTTCGCCGACTCCAGCAGCGGCAGCTTGGGGAAGCCGCCCACGGGCCGAATGGTCACACGCGCTGCTCCGCAGGAGGTAATCACCGGTCCCCCCGGCGCCGGCACCGTCAGCGGCTTGAGGAAGAAGCACCTGTTCCAGATATCCACCGACGGCTCCAACCCGGCATAACCCTCGCAGAAAGCCACGAATGCGGAGAGTTGAAGGATCGACTTGGGCCCCAGGTGGTCGGGCTGGAGGCCGAAGTAGTCGAAGAAGCGGCAGAGGAAGCCACTGGCAGGAAGGCCAAACCCGCGAGCGAAATGCTCGGCAAAGACGACGACCTCCCCGCCCTGCGGCCGTGGCGCGACCTCGTCGCCCAGGGCCCGCGCGGCCACGCGCTCCGCCGGCGGCAGCTTCCGTCGAGAGCGGAGGCACGCGATGAGCTCGCCTGAAACATGGGAGCCTTCCCACGAGCATTTCTGGGTCGCCATCACCGGATGTGGGGAGAGTGCGGGAGCGACCGCGATGATGCGGCGGACCTACGCGCTGCGGTCAGCCTGTCGCATGCAGCGGCGGTGCGGCGGGCGCACGGACGCAGGCGAGAGAGAGAGAGAGGAAGAAGAAGCAATAGCAGGGCGGGGCGAGGGGCGTTTGTGCCTAGACTCCTCGCCCTCCCGCCCCCATTTAAATCCCGCGGGGCGTGGGGGAAGTGGGATCGTTTGCGCCCACGCTCCCCCACCCCCACCGCGGTGTGCGGGAACATTAAAGCACTTCGGGGAGAGCAACCGTCCAGGGCCGCCGCGGACAATCCCGCACGCGTGCATCAGGCCGCGGCCCGAGGGGCCCACCCTATGGCGACGTCCCGTCGCGCGCGTGGTCTGGCAGGCCGAGGCCCAGTAGCGGCGCCATGTGGCGAGCCCCCGACGGGTGGTGGGCGCGACTTTTCGTACCAAAGGTTGGGACAACGGGCCCGTTCGGCGCCTCCGCCACTCGAGCCGGATGCATGCGAACCCGGGCACGCCCTTCACAGCAAGCCGGACCCGTCCTCCCTCAAAGGGGTAAGCTGCCGGGGCCTCCAGTCGGTGGCCGGCGGCCACGCCAGCTTCGGGGACTACTGTCGGGGGGATAACCCCCGGGTAGGGTCGTTAGCGCTTGACGTTTTCAAAGCACCGGGGTGGTCAACACTCCTTGATCCGGCCCGCTCGCCAGCCGGCGCGGTCACCCGTGACCCGACCCCGCACGTCACGGACCTTCTACCTATCCGGCTCGCCAGCCGGCCCGCGGACCCTCGACCCGGCCAGGCGCCTCGATAAAGCTCAGCCTAGCCCACACGCCAGCCGGCTTCAAGGCCCTAGATCAGGCCAGACACGACGAAGGAATCCGAATCGGCCACGCCAGAGGCGGCGGGAGCTCAAGCCGGCAACGGCGCTAGCCGGCCAGGTGACGGGACGTCCCCCACGACGTAGACAGCGTGGCTACAGCATGCGCCGCCGTGCAGACCGGGCGAGCATGGCTACAGGGAGCCCGAATATCTCGGCCCGGGGTCGGCGGTGGCGACCCGGCGGGGTGCTGTAGCGGAACAGTGTCCGCCGGACCGTGACGCAGGTGAGGACACGCTGCAGTCTGGCATGAGACGATGACCGCGGGGCCCCACGCCCGGTAGATTACCGTTGTAACCCCGGGGAGCCGGCCTATAAGACCCCCGGGGAGCCCTCCATGCAGAGGGATTCGACTTCTGTCCCCCACGCGTAGCACTCCACCGTTCAACCCGGAGGAGAGAGCAAGATCTTCTTCCTCCTGCACCCTAAACAGCTCAAAGAGCCCCATTGTAGCTCGATTGGTGGTTCATCTAGTCGAGTTGGCAGGACTAGGGGTGTTACCTCCCCCGGAGGGCCCCGAACCTGGGTACATCGTGTGTCGTCCACCGCTTGTCCCCACTCTCGCCTCCGGAACCCTCCGACGTCCTCCGGCCCCAACCACGTTCGATTAGCCTACCCATGGCATCTGCCGTGAGAATACCACGACAGGCCTCCCCATCCAGGCAAGTGTGGCTGCACTGGTGAGCTCAATTCGGTGGCACTATGACTCAGCCAACAGATTTGTTCAAGTTCGATTAATGTCAGGTTCAGCTTGAATGGTGATGAGCTGAGTCACAATAAAATAACCTGACAATGCGTATGAGCATGATATCAACATAAACATGAATGGGCAATGTAACCATTAAACATCATAACCTCAACAATGATAATTCATTTAGTCTACGGGATGCAAATGAGCATGGCATAGTGATGATCATGCATCTTACAAGTATTTTCATAACAAACCCTAACTATTCATATGAGCATATCATTACCACTAGTATCGGAAATGATTACAAGAATAAAGCATGATAATAATAACATTAACACTAATAATGGAGAAGAAACATATATGCCAAAGAACATAGCATGAGCATGGACATGGATTCACAAGCATATTCGAAGCATTAACAAAACCATTAACTGAGCAAGCAATAATTTAAATATTCAAGTGGAAACCATGGCTACTTCAAGGCCATCATGCAAATGGCTGTTGTGGCTTGCCTGGGGATGAAGGTTTCACCGGGGAGAAGTGTGATGAGCTCGCGGAAAGATTTGCCGGAACCATTTCTCTTTTGGCGGAGCTGATTAAAGGGCAAGGGAAAAATGGTCATTTTCAGAATGTTACAACATGGTGAAAATGATACCATCGGAACGGGCTCGACGAACTGAGATCGTGGGCTTTTGAATGACCTGAATTGGAGTTACGGTTGCGGAGATACGGCCGTTCGTTCATTAGGCAGAAAATCAAATAAAAAGTATTCATTTCTGCGCTTAACTAACGAACGCCCGCAATCTAACTGTTTCGGCCGGCGGCTGAAAAAGAGAAAGCGCCTTTCTGAGATTACGCTTTCTAACGGCGAAAGCGTATTTTTAACTGAAGAAACAAAAGAGTACGCTTTCGATGATTGAAAGCGTATTCCTGGAAACCCGTCTTCACTTGAAATCCCGCGGGCCCGGAGTCAACGCCGTGGTTAGGCTGACCGATGGGATCCGAGAGGCGGTGGGTCCCGCCTGGCCAGGTCATCTCCTTCCTCAACCTCGCGCGTGCCTGTCCGCGGTAGGAGCGAGCCCCGACGGTGATAGCCGGCGGCTCCGGCCACCATTTGGGGCGTCCGACTCACCGACGTGATCAGGAGGGTGAGGCGGTCCCTCTGGTGCACCGCATGGTCGCCGAGGAGCTCCGGAATGAGCGGGGCTCCGGCTGCGACGGACGTGGCTACGGGCGGGCTTGGGCTCAAGGCTATGGTGGTCCGGCGGGCGTGGGGAAGGGTGGCGGAGGGACTAGGAGGTCGGTGGAGGTCTCCTGTGGTGGCTAGGTGGCGAGGGAGAGGCGGAGGTGTTCAAATTCGAGTAGCGGCCGGCGATGGCCGTGGCAGCCGTGAGGAGTGAGAAGGGACTCCGGAGCTCGTTGGAGTGGTCGGGGAGGTTGCTAGCTGAGTGGTGAGGAGTATGGTGAGCTCGGAGAGGGTCGGGAGGGGCTATATGTAGCCGGGGCGATGGCGAGGGCGAGCGCGGCCGCGGTGGTGAGTTGTCCGGCGCACAGCAGCTCGGAGGCCACGCTTAGGGGAGGGGAAGAGGAGCCAGAGCGCTCCTGTGATGCAGAGAGGCCACGGAGGTGCTCGAGAGAGCTCGAAGAGGAAGGGGACAGAAGGAAAGCAACGGCGGCCGCGGGCACGCGGTGCGGCGTGGCGCGCCGGGGAGGAAAGAGGAGGGGGCCAGGGTACGCGTGGACGAAGGGGACTATGGGCGACGCGGTGGACAAGGTGCGGTGGCGAGAGCTCGATGCAGGGATGTGGTAGAGGGCCCCAACTGCCAGAGCACGCGTATTGGCATGCCAGCCACATGGTCACTGCGTGAACAGGTGCACGCGGTGCGTTCTGGGCGGCCCAGGCATGTCTGGCTGGTTGAGCGCTCCCCCAGTTGCTGCTAGGAAGAAGAAGACAAAGGAAGAAGATCAAGAAGGGACTGAACTGAACTCAAACCTAAATTAACAGCAAGGTGTTTGATCAGTGGGGTGAGCAGTGCACATGACCATTGGGTCTGAGTTTTGGCTGAGGATGATCATCCACTAAGGTGATCATTGTAGCAAAGATTCAGCTCAAATAGAGGGGTATAGCTAGCACTTGCTTTGCAAAGTGCCAATCTGGCCAGAAAATGAAAATGGAAGTTGTGCTCATATAAATGATTGGATTGAGCTGAAATTTGGTGTATGATGATCATTAGGGCATATGAATGCATTGTACAAATTTCATACCATTTGGATAAATAAAAATGGTACTTCCTTCACAATGCTTCTCTCTGGACAGAAACTTGGGGGAATTTTGTGGAGAAAATGGCTTGGCAAAATGATGTGAATTTTGGCATGCTCAAAGGATATAGGGATATTTTGGTCCTGGATTAATTTTAGAATTTATAAAGCAATACAAAATATAGTTGCTTCACAAACTTAAATTATGGCCAGAAACAAAGATTGGATGGTGTGCTCACATAGATTGTTGGATGGAGATGAAATTTGGTGGGCAGTAATTATTTGATCATATGGATGATCTGCCAAAATTCCAACTCATTTGGATTAGCCTAGCTAGTACTTCCTCCACAAAGCTTCTCTCAGGACAGAAACTTTGGAAATTTGTTGAGGAAGATTTACTAGGCAAATGAAGCTGAATTTCGGCATGTGGCAATTATATGGATATGAAAGACTTCTCAAAAAATCTGAGGGAAATCAAGAAAATATAAATAGCACTTCCTTCACAAAGTGCCATACTGGACAGAATAGGAAATGAATATTCTTGAATTATTTTTGAACTAGGAAACGATGTGTTTTGACATATTAGTGGAAGAGATGATCCAAATAATTTATAAGAATTTTGTGGGAATTTTAGGAAAGACAGAAATGTAGGTTGCTTCACAACCTAGGGCAAACAAGATTATTCCTTTAATAGAAAAAGGAATATTCCCAAGAAATTTAATTTGGAGTTGGGCCAAGATGGAAATGACATGGCCTTGAGAAAGATTTGGGAGTGACAAACCACTTGGGAGAGGAAGAAGAGATGATCTTCCCAGGTTTCAAGACCACAGAGCCACAGAAAAGGAATTCCAAATAAAATTCGAAAGAAATCCAAAAGAAAAAGAAAGGGCCAAAAATCGGGATGTCACAAACCTACCCCCCTTACAAAAATCTCATCCTCGAGATTTGGTTGCTCAGGGAACAAGTATGAATATTCTGACTTAAGGAAACCGTTTCCAACTCGGGTATCCTTTTCCTTTATATGGTGTTCCCACTGAATTTCATATGACCTGACTACCTTGCTCTAGGGTGGTTTGCTTCACCATATCCCACATTCTGACAAATCTTCCTTCATATGTTCATCCTTACTCTGAATCCAATTCTTTTATGTCTGTTGGCTTATCTGATATTATCATGGTTGGAATTTCCATAAGTCCGGGAGTGATTTCCAATTGATGTGGCATTCTTCTATCCAGCACTGATAGTATCAAGGGAGTTGTGAACAAATTTCCTCGGTGGACACGAAACATTTAATCATTGCATCGGGTTACAAGATCCATGTCCTCCGGGTTCAAAACCATACTAGAAATCATAACCCTTGTCTTGGCGGAATCAGACTACTTGTAGGGATTTCTGAATCATCTTGGCTGACTCTACTATCTTGAGTATTAAATCCATACCAAAATTCGACTGTCGCCTATCATGACCAGTATAAAGGAGTATGGCCTTATAACAAGAGCATCTCGAGACTTGACTGACGGTGGTTCTGGCAGAAGAATCTTGTTCATGACCGGCTATCATTTCACTGGATACCATATGTGAGGACACATGATCCAAGACTGTTGTTTCGTATTTTGATTGCTCATTCTGTAAGTAAATCCATATGTGGGTAGTAGGCCGTGTGATGATTTAACAGGGTTGCCGGAGTCAAACTGCTGAGCGGACCTTTTGTATGACATGACTGTAGGATCGAAAGTATATCTAGAGGGGGGGTGATTAGAATACTTGACCAAATAAAACCTAACCTTTTCCCAATTTTAGTTGTGGGCAGATTTTAGCAATAGTACATGTCAAGCATCACCCTACACATGCAATTCTAAGAGTATAGCAGCAGAATGTAAGCAATTGCATATGTAAGTAGAGATGGGATTGGAGATTTCAAACGCAATGAAGACACGGTGGTTTTTGGCGTTGTTCCGATAGGTGGTGCTATCGTACGTCCACATTGATGGAGACTTCAACCCACGAAGGGTAATGGCTGCGCGAGTCCACGGAGGGCTCCACCCACGAAGGGTCCACGAAGAAGCAACCTTGTCTATTCCACCATGGCTTACGTCCACGAAGGACTAGCCTCACTCGGGGTAGATCTTCACGAAGTAGGCGATCTCCTTGCCCTTCCAAACTGCTTGGTTCAACTCCACATCTGGTTGGAGGCTCCCAAGTGACACCTAACCAATCTAGGAGACACCACTCTCCAAAACGTAAAAGATGGTGTGTTGTTGATGAACTCCTTGCTCTTGTGCTTCAAATGATAGTCTTCCCAGCACTCAAACAACTCCTCACAGATTTGGCTATGGTGGAAGAAGGATTTGAGTGGAAAGCAACTTGGGAAATGCTAGAAATCAAGTTTCAAATGGTAGGAATGGAATAGCTTGATCTCAACACAGGAGTAGGTGGTTCTCTCTCAGAAAATGTATGGTGGAAGTGTAGGCACGTTCTGATGGCTCTCCTATCTGAGAAGGAGGTGGTGGAGGGGTATATATAGCCTCCACACAAAATCCATCCGTTACACACTTTTGACCCAACTCGGTGGCACCGAAACGATAATCTCGGTAGCACCGAACTGTGTAAAAGATATGAACTTTAGGAATCTCGGTGGGACCGATATGGACAACTCGGATGGACCGAAGTGCAATGGCTTAGGGCAATCCTCATCTCGGTGGCACCGATTGCATCAACTCGGTAGGACCGAAGTGAAGCAATAAGGCAACAGAGACTTGGCAAGCCATCTCGGTGAGACCGATTTGCATAACTTGGTGAGACCGAAGTGAATGCAAACGATTACCGAGAGTTGGCTTTGAGAAGTATGTGAATGAAATACATCGTCGCTTTGAGAAGTATGTGATAAGCAAGAGCTCCCCCTAAATTTGTGCATTATTAAAGATTTGCGTTTGAATGCAAATGCACAATCGATTAGGCTCATGGGTTACTCTTCCATGTCACATACATCTTGGTGGAGTGCGTAAAATGATATGATTGAAAAGATAAGCACGCATCACCAACATAGGTAATTGATCATACAAGATAATGATTAAGATAAGCATAGTATGATAGAATATCACACAGGCACTGTAGCAAGCACACACATAACACAAAGTAGCCTCAAACAAATTGTAGCAAAAGAAACCGAAGCAAATCAAAGCAAGGACTCTCTCTCTCTCGAAGCCTATGATCTATACAGATTCTCCCCCTTTGGCAACAAGTACCAAAAAGTTCAAATAAGTATAGCACTAGTCAACACTCTAGGCACGGTCCTTCGAAGGCGATCTCCTGCTGGCGGCTCCGGTGTGCGTAGACGGCATGGAGAGGAGAGCGTTCGTGAATGCTTCTACTGACGTCTGCTGAACTGGTGGAGTTGAGACCTGCGGTGGCACTGTGGCAGTAGCGGCTGGTGCAGATACTATGGTCCTCGGATCCACAACTGGAACTGTAGCTAACCGGGCTGCCCTAGGCACTGACTGGAATCTCTCTGTGGTTGGTCCATCATCTCCACTGTCATCTGATCTGGCAAGCTTGATAGCATCAACATCACCTTGCAGCTGTTCAACTGAAGTCTGAATCTCAGTAACTTTGACATCCAAATCATGAAACTTTGTCTCAATGTTCCGCTCAAAACTAGCCTGGGTCTGGGTGAGGTTGGCCAAACTTCGCTCAATCCTCAGAGTGGCTTCAAGCAGATATTGCATTTGATCCTTGGGTGTCTTGAGATTGGCAATTTGAGCATTGGGAGCTGATGCCTCCTGAGCTGCTTTTGCTTCTTGGGCTTTGCGGATTTCCTCTTGAGCTTGTGCAGAAGTGGGATACGAAGGATCCATCACTATGACATTGTCCTCAAAATCTGGATGCAAAGGCAGATGCTCGCGATCTAGCAGATATGTGCTGGTTCCAACCTTGGAATTGATCAATAGCTGTATATGGGGAGCATATCCACATGATCTCTTCTGATCTGCTGCAGTCCTCTTGATAGTCTCTACTATCAGGCTCATCACCTTGAACTTCTGAGGTGTATCAAATAAATGCAGCAAATTGATGGAGTGGCCACGAATCATCTTATTATCGCCTGACTTGGGTAGCAGAGTGTACCACAAGATTGTGTTCGAGGTGGCCAGTCCTGGGAGCAGATGCTTCACTGATCCAAGTTTGTGTGTCTCTACATCCTTCTGAGGAATTGCAGTATACATGTTGGCCATGGAGTTGTGATCCATCTTGAGCTTGGCATATATGTGAATGTCATCGTCATCTTCCTTGGCTGCACCAAGAAGATTTGCCCACTCAGAGATGGCAGACTGGTATCTGATACCCTCAATCATCCACACTATTCTGCCATCTAGATAGAAATGAGCAGTAGAGTAAAATTTCATGATCATCTCATCATTCCACTTGGTCAATTTCTTTCCAACAAACTCATCAACTCCTGCAATCCTAAAACTCTCATGGACATGGGGAAAGTAATCCTCATTATCATCGATGTATTCCCAGTCCACCCACTTCATGTCACTGACTATGGGCTTCTTGTCAAGCAAAACTGTCTCATAAAAGTCCTGTTGCTCTCGAGTGTGAAAGCGATAATCACATGCTATCCTTCTTCTTATAGCATAAGGATCCGACTGTCTCCACTGACGCAGTCCTTTGTCCATTCTTGGCATCATGTTCTCCGCAACTGGGTGTGCGTTGTCATGGTCTGGTATCTTTGGCTTCAACTTTCTGAGCACTAGTGGCTCTTCATCAACATTTGATTCAGGCACTGGGGCCTTGTTCTTCTCTGCAGCTGATATATTTCTAGTTGATCTCCTGGGTGCTGACACCTTTGGCTTGGACTTGGAGGGTGCAGCAGTCTTGATTGCATCGGACATGAGCATCTGAGCTTTTGCAGGGGGTGCATTAGCTGGCTCATCCTCTTCTTCTTCTTCCTCCTCCATCATCATGGAGGGTCTGCCAATCACACGGGCAAATGATTTCCTTACTCTTTTCTTCTTAGCTACTCCGGCTGGCTCTGTGTTACTAGGCTTTTGCATAGTCTGCTGAGGCACTTTCCTCACAGCAGTTCTCTCCTTGGTAGGCTTTGTGCTGTACTCCTTGGCAAGCACAACTCTCTTTTTCTTTTGTGCAGCTTCACTTGCAACAAAGTCCTCATCCTCACTGTCAGAGGTTTTCTTCTACCTTATTCTGGTTGCAGCTTTAGGAAGATCTGGAGAGCTCCTCTCTCCCTCATAGAAACTTTCAGCTAGGCTTGACCCTTCACTTAGTTCTTCATGTTGTTCACACCTGTTCAGACTGTCACTGCCACTAGACATGTTGCTGAGCTGACCCTGTGAATAGATGGGTATGGGCAGAGTAGATGAGTCATCACAAAAAGCAGATATTTTCATAAAATTTGAGTTCAAACTTTAGTTCTAGGTTTTCACAGAATGCATCTCGGATGGACCGAGTTGATAATCTCGGTGACACCGAAGCACACTACAGAGACCTTGCACGCCACTTCGGTTATACCGAGATGGGTTTCGGTGGCTCCGAGATGCTAGGGTTTCACTGAGACGTTACTTTCGGTCTCACCGATTCGCACAACTCGGTGGCACCGAGATGTACTAGTGCTATGGCCAGGGCCAAATCGGTGGTACCGAAAATTCCTATTCGGTCGGTCCGAGATGCGTTCGGCGGAAACCTAACCCTAAATTTTTTGCTCGAATCTGGTTCTTACAAACTAATCTGGTGGAAAGAGTATTGCATTCGTGGCAAGATACATGGCAGTCCAATCGTGCATAGAATCGGAAATGGAAGCACGAGAGGGATCGAATCTCAGCCTAACTTGGTGGAGATTCTCTACGGCGACAACGGCGGAGGAGATTCCCGTTGATGGCGACGGAGTCCGGCAGCGAGGGCGCGCTGGAGACGACGGCGACGATCCGAAGACCAAGGAGGCGGCAGCAATGGGGCGCGGGCGCGTAACGTTTGAAGAGATTTTCAACCGCACGGGCCGCTGGATATATATACCCATGTGCTGTCGGTGGCACCGAGTGGAACAAATCGGTAGCAACGAGACGTGCAACTGCTTGCAGTTACAGCAACTCGGTCCGACCGAGTTGGTCTAATCGGTAGCACGGAGATGAAAACCTAGATCACTCTAAGTGATTTCGGTTTGACCGAGTTCGAATGAGTTGGTTCAGACGAAATCAACTAGAAGATTTTGGAGGTTCAGCCCTTTCAGATCGGTGGCTCCGAGTGCTCCTCACCCGGAGGGTCCGAAAATGACATGTTCAATTTTTGTGATGCAGCAAGAATGGAATTTGAGACAAGAAAGCATAGATAGCTAGAGAAGGTACTTAGGCATTCTTGTACATCCACTTGGCCAGAAAAACCAAGACAATCAAAACAACAAATGGATGTCCTCAGATGATAAAACATGCAAATCAACATGCTCACACAATAAGATAGTAAATGAAATATGGGTCAAACATGCACAACCAATTCTAGCATCTATCAAGCAATGGCGATGACTAGGCCATATATATATGAGTATATTGACTTAGGAGCCTAATGAGAACATTTGATCATAGGTCATACTCATCGTTTAAGCACAAGTGGGGTTACCACTTTTACATAAAGCATTGATGTGTTCACACCATTAGAGTTGCTTTAGCTCAATTGCTTAGAGCAAAGCTCCCCCTAGATGTGATATCCCCCCTAAGAGGGATGAACTAACCTTGGGTTTTGTCGATGATGACTTCATGTAGATGTTGAAGATGTGGATGCTCAATGTTGATGTAGACCATCAAGAGTTGGGAGCAATCCTTTGGAGTTTTGTGCTTTCAATACCTACATGGGTTAGTCCCACACAAGGAACATACAAGGATATCCATAGACATAGAGTGAAATACACATATGATGATGTCCATGGATGCACTGATTACCTTGTCCCTTGTCTTACCAACAAGAGGGTTTGTGACTCCATGAACTAGTGCAAAATGTGGAAGTTGGTTGCACGAGTCCTTGCCAAAAGAATATGAGTGAAGTTTGTGGGCGGAGTCACCCTCAAGAACTGTCTAGTTCTTCTTCTTTTGGACCCACATCAACTTGATGGGAATCCTTGGAGTTGTAGTAGCACTTGATGAAGTAGAACTTGATGAAGTCTTGGGAACCCACTTGACCATGGCTTGAGGAGCTTCTTCAAATGAATCAATCTCTTCTTGAAGCTTGTCCTTGCCTTTTAGCTTGTGGTCTTGTGGTGGAAGGTCTTCTTGAGCTTGTGTTCCCTTGAAGGAAGTAGGATCATACTTCTCTTGTTGAGGAACAAACTTCATCTTGGGGTATTGACCTTCTTCCCACTCAACTCCATCGGCATGGAACTTTTGTTCAAAACCAACACCTTGGTTCTTCCGGTGCCTTCCTTTCTTGCGTACAATTTCCTCAAATTGCTTACTCCCGGCAAGGCTCTTGTAGACACCTTTTTCTATAATTCCTTTCAATAGCATATTTTCTTGCTCAAGTGTAACTTGGCTAAGAGAATCATTAGTGGAATCAATAGAACTACTAGAAGCAACAATATTGGATTTAGCATTGTTATTGTTACTACTAGAGGTAGAACCATTTTTACCCTTGTTGCTAGTTTGCTTAGATTTAACTTGTGGCATAAAGGTAGACAAGAGTAAACGTTTGGCAAGATATGAAGAACTCTTCTTTCGAAGATCGTCATTGATAGCTTTAAGAAACTCATGCTCTTGCTCTAAATTTAGCTTCTCGAAGCGTAGCTTCTCATGAGTTCTTAGAAGTTCTCTATGATCCTCTTGAGTTGTTTCATGAGCTAACTTAAGAGCATTTAGTTCTTTTGTAAGACGCTCAATCTCCTTCATAGCATTGTCACTCGTTTCCTCTTGACTATCATAATTACTAGCATTTTCATTATAGCTCACATTACTATCCTTGTCAACAAGTAAATCATCATCACCAAGCAAATCATCTTCATCACTATTGAAATCAAGTTACTCGGGGTGTGATACCTTGGGGCCTTTTGCCATGAAGCATCTTCCAATTCCTTCATTTGGTGAGTCAAATAGATCATAGGAGTTGGATGACACAAGTGCAAGACCGGCAACACCTTCATCTTGACTATAGTCGGAGTTGGAATGATAACTTCTCTCGGAGTGGTTGTCGGAGTCGGAAACCCATTCACCAACATGAGCTCGATGTCTTCTTCTTGTGTAGCTCCTTGATGACTTGTCCTTCCTCTCCGAATCCTTGCTTCTTCGAGAGTGTCTTCGTTCATAATAATCATCTCTACACCTTCTCTCATTATGAGGTGATTCATCTCTTCTATGTCTTCCTCTTGGTGATTCGTCTCTTTTCTTGTAGGGAGCCGTACACTCATTAGAGTAGTGTCCGGGCTTTCCACAATTGTAGCAATTACGGTCACGACTTGATGATCTTCTCTCATAGTGTCTTGAGCTAGAGCTTTTTTCTTTCCCTTTGTTCTTGTAGAACTTGTTGAACCTTTTCACCATTAGGCTTATCTCTTCATTGGATACTAGCTTGTCACTTGTAGTTGTTGGAGCATCGGTTAAGGCTTTGTAAGCACCACTTGATTTGTTGTGCAGCTCCTCCTTGTCCTTGAGTGACATCTCATGAGCAACGATCCTTCCAATGACTTCCGTGGGCTTGAGATCTTTGTAATTAGGCATCATTTGGATCAATGTGCAGACGGTATCATATTTTCCATCCAAAGCTCTAAGTATCTTCTTGATGATGAATTTGTCGGTCATCTCTTCACTTCCTAAGCCGGCAATCTCATTTGTGATGAGAGCAACCCTAGAGTACATCTCAGCGACTCCTTCACCATCCTTCATCTTGAACTTGTCAAGTTGACTTTGAAGCACATCCAACTTAGATTCCTTGATGGACTCGGTACCCTCATGCATATCAACCACAGTATCCCAAATTTCCTTTGCATCTCGAGGCGGCTGATTTTGTTGAATTCATCCGGACATAAACCGTTGAATAAAATGTCACAAGCTTGAGCATTGTATTGCAACATCTTCAATTCTTCCGAGGTTGCTTCACGATCTGGTTCCTTGCCATCCTCAAAGAAGTCACCTTGCAAGCCAACACGAACAACAGCCCAAACAGCGGGGTTATGACCAAGAATATGCATTTTCATCTTATGTTTCCAACTAGCAAGGTTTGTACCATCAAAATATGGACCTCTACGATGATAGTTACCCTCACTAGACGCCATACTCTCCTAGGTTGTGAAACCAAGGCTATGATCACCAAAGCTATGGAAATCAAGGCTTACGGAGACCAAAGCTCTGATACCACTTGTAGGATCGAAAGTATGTCTAGAGGGGGTGATTAGACTACTTGACCAAATAAAACCTAACCTTTTCCCAATTTTAGTTGTGGGCAGATTTTAGCAATAGTACATGTCAAGCATCAACCTACACATGCAATTCTGAGAGTATAGCAGCGGAATGTAAGCAACTGCATATGTAAGTAGAGAGGGGATCGGAGATTTCAAACGCAATGAAGACACGGTGGTTTTTGGCGTGGTTCCGATAGGTGGTGCTATCGTACGTCCACGTTGATGGAGACTTCAACCCACGAAGGGTAACGGCTGCGCGAGTCCACGGAGGGCTCCACCCACGAATGGTCCACGAAGAAGCAACCTTGTCTATTCCACCATGGCTTACGTCCACGAAGGACTAGCCTCACTCGGGGTAGATCTTCACGAAGTAGGCGATCTCCTTGCCCTTACAAACTGCTTGGTTCAACTCCACATCTGGTTGGAGGCTCCCAAGTGACACCTAACCAATCTAGTAGACACCACTCTCCAAAAGGTAATAGATGGTGTGTTGTTGATGAACTCCTTGCTCTTGTGCTTCAAATGATAGTCTTCCCAGCACTCAAACAACTCCTCACAGATTTGGCTATGGTGGAAGAAGGATTTGAGTGCAAAGCAACTTGGGAAAGGCTAGAAATCAAGTTTCAAATGGTAGGAATGGAATAGCTTGATCTCAACACATGAGTAGGTGGTTCTCTCTCAGAAAATGTATGGTGGAAGTGTAGGCACGTTCTGATGGCTCTCCTATCTGAGAAGGAGGTGGTGGAGGGGTATATATAGCCTCCACACAAAATCCAACCGTTACACACTTTTGACCCAACTCGGTGGCACCGAAACGATAATCTCGGTAGCACCAAACTGTGTAAAAGATATGAACTTTAGGAATCTCGGTGGGACCGATATGGACAACTCGGATGGACCGAAGTGCAATGGCTTAGGGCAATCCTCATCTCGGTGGCACCGATTGCATCAACTCGGTAGGACCGAAGTGAAGCAATAAGGCAACAGAGACTTGGCAAGCCATCTCGGTGAGACCGATTTGCATAACTCGGTGAGACCGAAGTGAATGCAAACGATTACAGAGACTTGGCAAGGCCATCTCGGTGAGACCGAGATCCATTTCGGTGGATCCGATTTGTTAGGGTTTGGCAGTGGCTAAGTCTTGAATGAACTCGGTGCGGCCGGATAGGAAATATCGGTGGGGCCGAGTTGGACTGTAGGTTTAGGACATATTTGGGTAGAGAGAGTGGTTGTGGGTTTAGAAATACTGTCACTAAGCACTTGAGCAAATAGACCATCAAGCAACACCTCATCCCCTTTTAATAGTATTGGCTTTCCTATGGATTCAATGTGATCTTGGATCACTAAACTAAAAATGTAGAGTTCTTGATCTTTTGCCAATCCTTGTCCTTAGAATTTTGAGGGGTCCACATCTCTAGTCCATGCCATGCCTATCATTGAACATCCTGAAATCTTAATCTTGAATGGACATTAGTTCAATGAGATATATGTTCTTATGAATTACCAAAACCACCAAGGGAGCAAATGTGCTTTCAATGACGGACTTGGATATTCCATACTGACAGTTCTGAGCATATACGGTTGGACAAGCGGGTTGGATTGCCATGAGGTCCTTACAAACAGAGTAGACCCCTTGATTGTGTGTTCATGGTGATCATTACAAAATCAGACTATCTTGGGTATCTGTACCATGTTGTTCATGCAACCATTATCATACATGTATTGCCAGTCTTGCTCATTCATTATTGTTCTCTTTTTCTTAATCTTTTGCTGAAAGAGCTTGGCCATATATATCCTTAATTCTTCGGGTGCCATAGGTGCAACATTTCGGCATTCATACCTTATCCTTGTTCATGACTCCTGTCATAGAAAATATGCTAGGTTTACATGTGCTTGTATAGAGCTCATTGTTGCCGTCAATCATACAAGATAGTGCAATGGGTTAATGATATCTCTTTGTCGGATGTGAGGAAGCTGGCCTGGATATCCACTGTCAAGATTGTTGTCCCAATGTGGTCTTATCTTGTATCTTGTGTCACACTGGGGTGTATAGCTAGCTTTCTTCCTCTTGCATAACTCATGGGGTGATTGGATTCTCACCTGGCTTGCATCATTGTACGAGTGACTTGTATGACCTTGGCAGCATGCTTACCATATATATGGAAGTATGTATAGCTTAGCATTTGATTCCTGGGGCAGACACTTGTGTCCTGGCCAGCTCGTGCTTCTAACCCAACTATTGCGGATCTGATTCTTGAAATGCATTGCCATATACTACCAACTCACTAGGTAACATCTTGTACCAATGCCGATGATTGTTTGTAGTGCCGTACTGACGAAGACTGGATAGCTTGTGTTGGAAGCTATCTGAGAGTAGCGTGCTGAAGAATGCTGGATAGCTTATGCTCTAAGCTTTTGCCAGGATAGCGTGCTGAAGAAGATTGGGTACCGTACCTCAGAAGTTTCTCCTCCTGGTTGCTTACTGGGGAAGATTCGGTGACTTATACCAGAAGCTTTCGGCGGTGGCTTACCGAATAAGACTGAGTATCTTACACTGGAAGCTATCCATATGTCGTACCGAGGAAGACTGCGGAACCTTGCATCGTAAGCTTCCCTGGTAGCGTGCAGAGGAAGACTGGGTTGCTTACTCCAGAAGCTTTTCTCTCTGATATGCGGACTGAATGCCATATATATATATATATATATATATATATATATATATATATATATATATATATACACACATACCCTTGATATTCCTGCTTTGTCTCGAAATATATTGTTGGCCTTCCACACAATTTATCTTCCTGCTGGTTCCTCACGGTTGTAATGGTTGCTCACTCAGGCAGTCTTGATGCTGATAGTCATTCCAGAATATCATTTGTATTCAAAACAGATATTCCCAATATAATGCAGTCGGCTGAGAATCCCATAATGTTTAGCTGAGCTTCCAAATATTTGAATTTCTCACTGATTCTTCGAGTCCGGTGTCGGTTGATGAGCAACTTTCATAAGGGGAAATAAGGTGACACCGAAAGCCCAAAGAACAAAACAAAAGAAATGACTCAAACAAAAGCACACAAAGCATCAAGATTACATACAAGCAACATCACATTTTACTACTATCCACAACAATATGCATGCCTACTTAAGCACACAAATCGCGCGGAAACGCCGGTACTATGATCTAACATGTTGTGGCGGGGTGCACGAAAGTGGATCCACGTGTGGAGGGGTTGGTGTAAACAGAGCTACACCAAGAGCGGGC